>OY804259.1:40465778-41065778 GCA_963680825.1 Meiosimyza decipiens
AAGTTGTTATAGTTTTTCAATTTTTATACGGTTGGGAATTTTTTCAAATTTTTTAAACTTAAAAATATGTTTTTTTTTATATTTCTGAGAGGTTTTTGCTAATTTTTCGACCCTTTTGGTATTTTTTTTGGAATTTTTATGATTTTTTCTTAATTTTGAGTCTTCAGCTACTTGTAAGTTGAAATAGTTTTTCAATTTTTATAATTTTTTTACTGAATTTTTTCAAATATTTGAAACTTAAAAATATGGCTGTGTTTTTGATTTCTGAGAGGTTTTTGCTAAGTTTTCGACCCGTTTTGAACTTTTTTTTGGAGTTTCTATGATTTTTTCTTAATTTGGAAGTCTTCAGCTACTTGCAAGTTGTTATAGTTTTCAATTTGTATAATTTTTCTACTGTTGGGAATTTTTTCAAATATTTGAAACTTAAAAATATCGCTTTTTTTTAATTTCTGAGAGGTTTTTGATAATTTTTCGACCCTTTATGATTTTTTTTGGAGATTTTATGATTTTTGCTTAATTTTGAAGTCTTCAGCTACTTGTAAGTTGTTATAGTTTTTCAATTTTTATACTGTTGGGAATTTTTTCAAATTTTTAAAACTTAAAAATATGTTTTTTTTTAAATTTCTGAGAGGTTTTTGCTAATTTTTCGACCCTTTTGGTATTTTTTTTGGAATTTTTATGATTTTTTCTTAATTTGAAAGTCCTCAGCTACTTTCAAGTTGTTATAGTTTTCAATTTTTATAATTTTTTTACTGAATTTTTTCAAATATTTGAAACTTAAAAATATGGCTGTGTTTTTGATTTCTGAGAGGTTTTTGCTAAGTTTTCGACCCGTTTTGAACTTTTTTTGGAGTTTTTATGATTTTTTCTTAATTTGGAAGTCTTCAGCTACTTGCAAGTTGTTATAGTTTTCAATTTCTATAATTTTTCTACTGTTGGGAATTTTTTCAAATATTTGAAACTTAAAAATATCGCTTTTTTTTAATTTCTGAGAGGTTTTTGATAATTTTTCGACCCTTTATGATTTTTTTTGGAGATTTTATGATTTTTGCTTAATTTTGAAGTCTTCAGCTACTTGTAAGTTGTTATAGATTTTCAATTTTTATACTGTTGGGAATTTTTTCAAATTTTTTAAACTTAAAAATATGTTATTTTTTTAGATTTCTGAGAGGTTTTTGCTAATTTTTCGACCTTTTTTGAATTTTTTTTTGGAGTTTTTATAATTTTTTCCTAATTTTGAAGTCTTTAGCTACTTGAGAGTTATAGTTTTTCAATTTTTATAATTTTTCTACTGTTGGGAATTTTTTAAAATTTTGAAAATTAAAAATACGGTTTTTTTTTTGATTTCTGAGAGGTTTTTGCTAATTTTTCGACCTTTTTTGAATTTTTTTTTGAATGTTTATAATTTTTTCCAAATTTTGAAGTCTTTAGCTACCTGCGAGTTGTTATATTTTTTTAATTTTATAATTTTTCTACTGTTGGGAATTTTTTCAAATTTTTGAAACATAAAAATAGGGTTTTTTTTTGATTTCTGAGAGGTTTTTGCTAATTTTTCGACCGTTTTTGAATTTTTTTTTGAGTTTTTATAATTTTTTCCTAATTTTGAAGTCTTTAGCTACTTGTGAGTTGTTATAGTTTTTCAATTTTTATAATTTTTCTACTGTTGGGAATTTTTTTCAAATTTTTGAAACTTAAAAGTAGGGTTTTTTTTTGATTTCTGAGAGGTTTTTGCTAATTTTTCTACCTTTTTTGAATTTTTTTTGGAGTTTTTATAATTTTTTCCTAATTTTGAAGTCTTAAGCTACTTGTGAGTTGTTATAGTTTTTCAATTTTTATAATTTTTCTACTGTTGGGAATTTTTTCAAATTTTTGAAACTTAAAAATATGTTTTTTTTTTTGATTTCTGAGAGGTTTTTTCTAATTTTTCGACCTTTCTTGAATTTTTTTTGGAGTTTTTATAATTTTTTCCTAATTTTGAAGTCTTTAGCTACTTGTGAGTTGAAATAGTTTTTCAATTTTTATAATTTTTCTACTGTTGGGAATTTTTTTTAAATTTTTGAAACTTAAAAATAGGGTTTTTTTTTTTGATTTCTGAGAGGTTGTTGCTAATTTTTCGACCTTTCTTGAATTTTTTTTGGAGTTTTTATAATTTTTTCCTAATTTTGAAGTCTTTAGCTACTTGTGAGTTGAAATAGTTTTTCAATTTTTATAATTTTTCTACTGTTGGGAATTTTTTAAAATTTTTGAAACTTAAAACTTAAACTTTAGACATTGGAATATGCTTTTCGTTCTTAATCAGACTTAATGTTTTTTCTCAATTTACAACCTAAAATTCAGACGATAAAACTAGGCGAACTCACAGTTGTATATTTTGACACGTTGCAATTTTACTATAGTATGTCGTGATGAGACATCAGAAGCTTCAGATAGCGTTCTCATACTTTGTTCTTTAATTTCGTATTAACTTGGCTTGGCAAGCTTTGGCACTCTAAGTGTCATGTGGTTGGCACTGAAATTTTTTATGGTGCGGCAGCGCTGCTCCCCAACAACCATCTAGAGAAAATGACTACGAAAAAATGCAACTACCTCCCGGACAAGTATGAATAAAAATGTGAGAGCATTTGCAATCAAAGCTAGTAGTATTTGTTGCACTCACTGTCAGTGATTGGAATTGGATTTCGAATATAGTGCGTTCCGTTTTGCGCTCATGACTGATCATGTGGACATTTTTCAGCCATGTGTTTTTTTATAATCTCTTCTCAATATTTTTCAACTTGTTTGTTGACGCCGCCTTGCTCAAATGTTCAAAATGGTTAAAGGACATAGGGGTATCTATACAGCCGTATATTATAAGTCCGTTATCAAATTTTCATTAGAATAAAAGAAATTAAAAATGATCTTGAAAAATTTGTGCATTATATAAAAGCAAAAAGTTTGAATGCAGAGTTATAGGTCTAGAAATGGTCCATAGCAATGTAGTATAAAATGACGCGTAAGTGTTTAAAGGAGATTTCGAAAATGGCAGTAAAATAAATAATACTTATGATCATCTTAATTTTTCCGAAAGTAAAATGGTTTTTATTGAAAGTTTTAAACAGACCTCGTTTGAATCTGAAAACTGCATTTTTTACCCAATAATTTCAACAATATTTTATTATTCTTTTTTTTATTTATATAATCTCTTTTAATAAAATGATAGCCGATTTCGTTCGCGCATAACGCAAAACTACTGAATCTATTATAATGCAATCTATTTGGTTTTATTCCTTAGACCCTTGGTCTCAATATCCATCAAAAAATATCACGATATTCTTTTTAAATATGTTTTTGAAGTGATCTCTTCTAAATATTTTTCAACTAGTGGCTTACTCTTCGAGTTATTCTGCAAGCTTTTTTGCTGAAACTCCCCAACAAACATCCAGAGAAAATGACTACAAAAAAATGCAACACTACCTCTCGGACAAGTATGAATAAAAATGTGAGAGCATTTGCCATCAAAGCTAGTAGTATTTGTTGCACTCACTGTCAGTGTTTGGAATTGGATTTCGAATATAGTGCGTTCCCTCTTGCGCTCATGACTGATCGTATGAAGATTTTTCAGGCATGAAATCCATGTGTTTTCTTATAATCTCTTCTCAATATTTTTCAACTTGTTTGTTGACGCCCCCTAGCTCAAATATTCAAAATGGTTAAAGGACATAGGGGTATCCATACAGCCGTATATTATACGTCCGTTATCAAAATTTCATTAGAATAAAAGAAACTAAAATTTATCTTCTTATAAAAATTGTGCATTATATAGAAGCAAAAAGTTTGAATGCAGAGTTATAGGTCTAGAAATGGTCTATAACTATGTAGTATAAAATATGGGTTTTTTTTGATTTCTGAGAGGTTTATGTTAATTTTTCGAGTCTTTTTGAATTTGTTTTGGAGTTTTTATGATTTTTTCTTAATTTTGAAGTCTTCAGCTACTTGTAAGTTGTTATAGTTTTTCAATTTTTATAATTTTTTTACTGAATTTTTTCAAATATTTAAAACTTAAATAATGGCTGTGTTTTTTATTTCTGAGAGGTTTTTGCTAATTTTTCGACCTTTTGTGAATTTTTTTTTGGAGTTTTTATAATTTTTCCCTAATTTTGAAGTCTTTAGCTACTTGTGAGTTGTTATAGTTTTTCAATTTTAATAATTTTTCTACTGTTGGGAATTTTTATCAAATTTTTGAAACTTAAAAATATGGTTTTTTTTTTTGATTTCTGAGAGGTTTTTGCTAATTTTTCGACCTTTTTTGAATTTTTTTTGGAGTTTTTATAATTTTTTCCTAATTTTGAAATCTTTAGCTACTTGTGAATTGTTATACTTGTTCAATTTTTATAATTTTTCTACTGTTGGGAATTTTTTCAAATTTTTGAAACTTAAAAATAGGGTTTTTTTTTTTGATTTCTGAGAGGTTTTTGCTAATTTTTCGACCTTTTTTGAATTTTTTTTTGAGTTTTTATAATTTTTTCCTAATTTTGAAGTCTTTAGCTACTTGTGAGTTGTTATAGTTTTTCAATTTTTATAATTTTTTTACTGAATTTTTTCAAATATTTGAAACTTAAAAATATGGCTGTGTTTTTGATTTCTGAGAGGTTTTTGCAAAGTTTTCGACCCGTTTTGAATTTTTTTTGGAGTTTTTATGATTTTTTCTTAATTTGAAAGTCCTCAGCTACTTTCAAGTTGTTATAGTTTTCAATTTTATAATTTTTCTACTGTTGGGAATTTTTTCAAATATTTGAAACTTAAAAATATCGCTTTTTTTTTAATTTCTGAGAGGTTTTTGATAATTTTTCGACCCTTTATGATTTTTTTTGGAGATTTTATGATTTTTGCTTAATTTTGAAGTCTTCAGCTACTTGTAAGTTGTTATAGTTTTTCAATTTTTATAATTTTTCTACTGTTGGGAATTTTTTCAAATATTTGAAACTTAAAAATATGGCTGTGTTTTTGATTTCTGAGAGGTTTTTGCTAAGTTTTCGACCCGTTTTGAACTTTTTTTGGAGTTTTTATGATTTTTTCTTAATTTGGAAGTCTTCAGCTACTTGCAAGTTGTTATAGTTTTCAATTTCTATAATTTTTCTACTGTTGGGAATTTTTTCAAATATTTGAAACTTAAAAATATCGCTTTTTTTTAATTTCTGAGAGGTTTTTGATAATTTTTCGACCCTTTATGATTTTTTTTGGAGATTTTATGATTTTTGCTTAATTTTGAAGTTTTCAGCTACTTGTAAGTTGTTATAGTTTTTCAATTTTTATACTGTTGGGAATTTTTTCAAATTTTTTAAACTTAAAAATATGTTATTTTTTTAGATTTCTGAGAGGTTTTTGCTAATTTTTCGACCTTTTTTGAATTTTTTTTGGAGTTTTTATAATTTTTTCCTAATTTTGAAGTCTTTAGCTACTTGTGAGTTATAGTTTTTAAATTTTTATAATTTTTCTACTGTTGGGAATTTTTTAAAATTTTGAAAATTAAAAATACGGTTTTTTTTTTTATATCTGAGAGGTTTTTGCTAATTTTTCGACCTTTTATGAATTTTTTTTTGAATTTTTATAATTTTTTCCTAATTTTGAAGTCTTTAGCTACTTGTGAGTTGTTATATTTTTTTAATTTTATAATTTTTCTACTGTTGGGAATTTTTTCAAATTTTTGAAACATAAAAATAGGGTTTTTTTTTTATTTCTGAGAGGTTTTCGCTAATTTTTCGACCTTTTTTGATTTTTTTTTGGAGTTTTTATAATTTTTTCCTAATTTTGAAGTCTTTAGCTACTTGTGAGTTATAGTTTTTCAATTTTTATAATTTTTCTACTGTTGGGAATTTTTTAAAATTTTGAAAATTAAAAATACGGTTTTTTTTTTGATTTCTGAGAGGTTTTTGCTAATTTTTCGACCTTTTTTGAATTTTTTTTTGAATGTTTATAATTTTTTCCAAATTTTGAAGTCTTTAGCTACCTGCGAGTTGTTATATTTTTTTAATTTTATAATTTTTCTACTGTTGGGAATTTTTTCAAATTTTTGAAACATAAAAATAGGGTTTTTTTTTGATTTCTGAGAGGTTTTTGCTAATTTTTCGACCGTTTTTGAATTTTTTTTTGAGTTTTTATAATTTTTTCCTAATTTTGAAGTCTTTAGCTACTTGTGAGTTGTTATAGTTTTTCAATTTTTATAATTTTTCTACTGTTGGGAATTTTTTTCAAATTTTTGAAACTTAAAAATATGGTTTTTTTTTGATTTCTGAGAGGTTTTTGCTAATTTTTCTACCTTTTTTGAATTTTTTTTGGAGTTTTTATAATTTTTTCCTAATTTTGAAGTCTTAAGCTACTTGTGAGTTGTTATAGTTTTTCAATTTTTATAATTTTTCTACTGTTGGGAATTTTTTCAAATTTTTGAAACTTAAAAATATGTTTTTTTTTTTGATTTCTGAGAGGTTTTTTCTAATTTTTCGACCTTTCTTGAATTTTTTTTGGAGTTTTTATAATTTTTTCCTAATTTTGAAGTCTTTAGCTACTTGTGAGTTGAAATAGTTTTTCAATTTTTATAATTTTTCTACTGTTGGGAATTTTTTTTAAATTTTTGAAACTTAAAAATAGGGTTTTTTTTTTTGATTTCTGAGAGGTTGTTGCTAATTTTTCGACCTTTTTTGAATTTTTTTTGAGTTTTTATAATTTTTTCCTAATTTTGAAGTCTTTAGCTCCTTGTGAGTTGTTATAGTTTTTCAATTTTTATAATTTTTCTACTGTTGGGAATTTTTTAAAATTTTTGAAACTTAAAACTTAAACTTTAGACATTGGAATATGCTTTTCGTTCTTAATCAGACTTAATGTTTTTTCTCAATTTACAACCTAAAATTCAGACGATAAAACTAGGCGAACTCACAGTTGTATATTTTGACACGTTGCAATTTTACTATAGTATGTCGTGATGAGACATCAGAAGCTTCAGATAGCGTTCTCATACTTTGTTCTTTAATTTCGTATTAACTTGGCTTGGCAAGCTTTGGCACTCTAAGTGTCATGTGGTTGGCACTGAAATTTTTTATGGTGCGGCAGCGCTGCTCCCCAACAACCATCTAGAGAAAATGACTACGAAAAAATGCAACTACCTCCCGGACAAGTATGAATAAAAATGTGAGAGCATTTGCAATCAAAGCTAGTAGTATTTGTTGCACTCACTGTCAGTGATTGGAATTGGATTTCGAATATAGTGCGTTCCGTTTTGCGCTCATGACTGATCATGTGGACATTTTTCAGCCATGTGTTTTTTTATAATCTCTTCTCAATATTTTTCAACTTGTTTGTTGACGCCGCCTTGCTCAAATGTCCAAAATGGTTAAAGGACATAGGGGTATCTATACAGCCGTATATTATAAGTCCGTTATCAAATTTTCATTAGAATAAAAGAAATTAAAAATGATCTTGAAAAATTTGTGCATTATATAAAAGCAAAAAGTTTGAATGCAGAGTTATAGGTCTAGAAATGGTCCATAGCAATGTAGTATAAAATGACGCGTAAGTGTTTAAAGGAGATTTCGAAAATGGCAGTAAAATAAATAATACTTATGATCATCTTAATTTTTCCGAAAGTAAAATGGTTTTTATTGAAAGTTTTAAACAGACCTCGTTTGAATCTGAAAACTGCATTTTTTACCCAATAATTTCAACAATATTTTATTATTCTTTTTTTTATTTATATAATCTCTTTTAATAAAATGATAGCCGATTTCGTTCGCGCATAACGCAAAACTACTGAATCTATTCTAATGCAATCTATTTGGTTTTATTCCTTAGACCCTTGGTCTCAATATCCATCAAAAAATATCACGATATTATTTTTAAATATGTTTTTGAAGTGATCTCTTCTAAATATTTTTCAACTAGTGGCTTACTCTTCGAGTTATTCTGCAAGCTTTTTTGCTGAAACTCCCCAACAAACATCCAGAGAAAATGACTACAAAAAAATGCAACACTACCTCTCGGACAAGTATGAATAAAAATGTGAGAGCATTTGCCATCAAAGCTAGTAGTATTTGTTGCACTCACTGTCAGTGTTTGGAATTGGATTTCGAATATAGTGCGTTCCCTCTTGCGCTCATGACTGATCGTATGAAGATTTTTCAGGCATGAAATCCATGTGTTTTCTTATAATCTCTTCTCAATATTTTTCAACTTGTTTGTTGACGCCCCCTAGCTCAAATATTCAAAATGGTTAAAGGACATAGGGGTATCCTTACAGCCGTATATTATACGTCCGTTATCAAAATTTCATTAGAATAAAAGAAACTAAAATTTATCTTCTTATAAAAATTGTGCATTATATAGAAGCAAAAAGTTTGAATGCAGAGTTATAGGTCTAGAAATGGTCTATAACTATGTAGTATAAAATATGGGTTTTTTTTGATTTCTGAGAGGTTTATGTTAATTTTTCGAGTCTTTTTGAATTTGTTTTGGAGTTTTTATGATTTTTTCTTAATTTTGAAGTCTTCAGCTACTTGTAGGTTGTTATAGTTTTTCAATTTTTATAATTTTTTTACTGAATTTTTTCAAATATTTAAAACTTAAATAATGGCTGTGTTTTTTATTTCTGAGAGGTTTTTGCTAATTTTTCGACCTTTTGTGAATTTTTTTTTTGAGTTTTTATAATTTTTCCCTAATTTTGAAGTCTTTAGCTACTTGTGAGTTGTTATAGTTTTTCAATTTTTATAATTTTTCTACTGTTGGGAATTTTTATCAAATTTTTGAAACTTAAAAATATGGTTTTTTTTTTGATTTCTGAGAGGTTTTTGCTAATTTTACAACCTTTTTTGAATTTTTTTTGGAGTTTTTATAATTTTTTCCTAATTTTGAAATCTTTAGCTACTTGTGAATTGTTATACTTGTTCAGTTTTTATAATTTTTCTACTGTTGGGAATTTTTTCAAATTTTTGAAACTTAAAAATATGGTTTTTTTTTTTGATTTCTGAGAGGTTTTTGCTAATTTTTCGACCTTTTTTGAATTTTTTTTTTGAGTTTTTATAATTTTTTCCTAATTTTGAAGTCTTTAGCTACTTCTGAGTTGTTGTAGTTTTTCAATTTTTATAATTTTTTTACTGAATTTTTTCAAATATTTGAAACTTAAAAATATGGCTGTGTTTTTGATTTCTGAGAGGTTTTTGCAAAGTTTTCGACCCGTTTTGAATTTTTTTTGGAGTTTTTATGATTTTTTCTTAATTTGAAAGTCCTCAGCTACTTTCAAGTTGTTATAGTTTTCAATTTTATAATTTTTCTACTGTTGGGAATTTTTTCAAATATTTGAAACTTAAAAATATCGCTTTTTTTTAATTTCTGAGAGGTTTTTGATAATTTTTCGACCCTTTATGATTTTTTTTGGAGATTTTATGATTTTTGCTTAATTTTGAAGTCTTCAGCTACTTGTAAGTTGTTATAGTTTTTCAATTTTTATAATTTTTCTACTGTTGGGAATTTTTTCAAATATTTGAAACTTAAAAATATGGCTGTGTTTTTGATTTCTGAGAGGTTTTTGCTAAGTTTTCGACCCGTTTTGAACTTTTTTTGGAGTTTTTATGATTTTTTCTTAATTTGGAAGTCTTCAGCTACTTGCAAGTTGTTATAGTTTTCAATTTCTATAATTTTTCTACTGTTGGGAATTTTTTCAAATATTTGAAACTTAAAAATATCGCTTTTTTTTAATTTCTGAGAGGTTTTTGATAATTTTTCGACCCTTTATGATTTTTTTTGGAGATTTTATGATTTTTGCTTAATTTTGAAGTCTTCAGCTACTTGTAAGTTGTTATAGTTTTTCAATTTTTATACTGTTGGGAATTTTTTCAAATTTTTTAAACTTAAAAATATGTTATTTTTTTAGATTTCTGAGAGGTTTTTGCTAATTTTTCGACCTTTTTTGAATTTTTTTTGGAGTTTTTATAATTTTTTCCTAATTTTGAAGTCTTTAGCTACTTGTGAGTTATAGTTTTTAAATTTTTATAATTTTTCTACTGTTGGGAATTTTTTAAAATTTTGAAAATTAAAAATACGGTTTTTTTTTTTATATCTGAGAGGTTTTTGCTAATTTTTCGACCTTTTTTGAATTTTTATAATTTTTTCCTAATTTTGAAGTCTTTAGCTACTTGTGAGTTGTTATATTTTTTTAATTTTATAATTTTTCTACTGTTGGGAATTTTTTCAAATTTTTGAAACATAAAAATAGGGTTTTTTTTTTATTTCTGAGAGGTTTTCGCTAATTTTTCGACCTTTTTTGATTTTTTTTTGGAGTTTTTATAATTTCGTCCTAATTTTGAAGTCTTTAGCTACTTGTGAGTTGTTATAGTTTTTCAATTTTTATAATTTTTCTACTGTTGGGAATTTTTTCAAATTTTTGAAACTTAAAAATAGGGTTTTTTTTGATTTCTGAGAGGTTTTTGCTAATTTTTCAACCTTTTTTGAATTTTTTTTGGAGCTTTTATAATTTTTTCCTAATTTTGAAGTCTTTAGCTACTTGGGAGTTGAAATAGTTTTTCAATTTTTATAATTTTTCTACTGTTGAGAATTTTTTCAAAATTTTGAAACTTAAAAAAAGGGGTTTTTTTTTTAATTTCTGAGAGGTTTTTGCTAATTTTTCGACCATTTTTGAATTTTATTTTGAGTTTTTATAATTTTTTCCTAATTTTGAAGTCTTTAGCTACTTGTGAGTTGTTATAGTTTTTCAATTTTTATAATTTTTCTACTGTTGGGAATTTTTTCAAATTTTTGAAACTTAAAAATGGGTTTTTTTTTGATATCTGAAAGGTTTTTGCTAATTTTTCGACCTTTTTTGAATTTGTTTTGGATGTTTTATAATTTTTTCCTAATTTTGAAGTCTTTAGCTACTTGTGAATTGTTATACTTGTTCAATTTTTATAATTTTTCTACTGTTGGGAATTTTTTCAAATTTTTGAAACTTAAAAATACGGTTTTTTTTTTGATTTCTGAGAGGTTTTTGCTAATTTTTCGACCTTTTGTGAATTTTTTTTTGGAGTTTTTATAATTTTTCCCTAATTTTGAAGTCTTTAGCTACTTGTGAGTTGTTATAGTTTTTCAATTTTTATAATTTTTCTACTGTTGGGAATTTTTATCAAATTTTTGAAACTTAAAAATATGGTTTTTTTTTTGATTTCTGAGAGGTTTTTGCTAATTTTACAACCTTTTTTGAATTTTTTTTGGAGTTTTTATAATTTTTTCCTAATTTTGAAATCTTTAGCTACTTGTGAATTGTTATACTTGTTCAATTTTTATAATTTTTCTACTGTTGGGAATTTTTTCAAATTTTTGAAACTTAAAAATACGGTTTTTTTTTTGATTTCTGAGAGGTTTTTGCTAATTTTTCGACCTTTTTTGAATTTTTTTTTTGAGTTTTTATAATTTTTTCCTAATTTTGAAGTCTTTAGCTACTTCTGAGTTGTTATAGTTTTTCAATTTTTATAATTTTTTTACTGAATTTTTTCAAATATTTGAAACTTAAAAATATGGCTGTGTTTTTGATTTCTGAGAGGTTTTTGCAAAGTTTTCGTCCCGTTTTGAATTTTTTTGGAGTTTTTATGATTTTTTCTTAATTTGAAAGTCTTCAGCTACTTTCAAGTTGTTATAGTTTTCAATTTTATAATTTTTCTACTGTTGGGAATTTTTTCAAATATTTGAAACTTAAAAATATCGCTTTTTTTTAATTTCTGAGAGGTTTTTGATAATTTTTCGACCCTTTATGATTTTTTTTGGAGATTTTATGATTTTTGCTTAATTTTGAAGTCTTCAGCTACTTGTAAGTTGTTATAGTTTTTCAATTTTTATAATTTTTCTACTGTTGGGAATTTTTTCAAATATTTGAAACTTAAAAATATGGCTGTGTTTTTGATTTCTGAGAGGTTTTTGCTAAGTTTTCGACCCGTTTTGAACTTTTTTTGGAGTTTTTATGATTTTTTCTTAATTTGAAAGTCCTCAGCTACTTTCAAGTTGTTATAGTTTTCAATTTTATAATTTTTCTACTGTTGGGAATTTTTTCAAATATTTGAAACTTAAAAATATCGCTTTTTTTTAATTTCTGAGAGGTTTTTGATAATTTTTCGACCCTTTATGATTTTTTTTGGAGATTTTATGATTTTTGCTTAATTTTGAAGTCTTCAGCTACTTGTAAGTTGTTATAGTTTTTCAATTTTTATAATTTTTCTACTGTTGGGAATTTTTTCAAATATTTGAAACTTAAAAATATGGCTGTGTTTTTGATTTCTGAGAGGTTTTTGCTAAGTTTTCGACCCGTTTTGAACTTTTTTTGGAGTTTTTATGATTTTTTCTTAATTTGGAAGTCTTCAGCTACTTGCAAGTTGTTATAGTTTTCAATTTCTATAATTTTTCTACTGTTGGGAATTTTTTCAAATATTTGAAACTTAAAAATATCGCTTTTTTTTAATTTCTGAGAGGTTTTTGATAATTTTTCGACCCTTTATGATTTTTTTTGGAGATTTTATGATTTTTGCTTAATTTTGAAGTCTTCAGCTACTTGTAAGTTGTTATAGTTTTTCAATTTTTATACTGTTGGGAATTTTTTCAAATTTTTTAAACTTAAAAATATGTTATTTTTTTAGATTTCTGAGAGGTTTTTGCTAATTTTTCGACCTTTTTTGAATTTTTTTTGGAGTTTTTATAATTTTTTCCTAATTTTGAAGTCTTTAGCTACTTGTGAGTTATAGTTTTTAAATTTTTATAATTTTTCTACTGTTGGGAGTTTTTTAAAATTTTGAAAATTAAAAATACGGTTTTTTTTTTATATCTGAGAGGTTTTTGCTAATTTTTCGACCTTTTTTGAATTTTTATAATTTTTTCCTAATTTTGAAGTCTTTAGCTACTTGTGAGTTGTTATATTTTTTTAATTTTATAATTTTTCTACTGTTGGGAATTTTTTCAAATTTTTGAAACATAAAAATAGGGTTTTTTTTTTATTTCTGAGAGGTTTTCGCTAATTTTTCGACCTTTTTTGATTTTTTTTTGGAGTTTTTATAATTTCGTCCTAATTTTGAAGTCTTTAGCTACTTGTGAGTTGTTATAGTTTTTCAATTTTTATAATTTTTCTACTGTTGGGAATTTTTTCAAATTTTTGAAACTTAAAAATAGGGTTTTTTTTGATTTCTGAGAGGTTTTTGCTAATTTTTCAACCTTTTTTGAATTTTTTTTGGAGCTTTTATAATTTTTTCCTAATTTTGAAGTCTTTAGCTACTTGGGAGTTGAAATAGTTTTTCAATTTTTATAATTTTTCTACTGTTGAGAATTTTTTCAAAATTTTGAAACTTAAAAAAAGGGGTTTTTTTTTTAATTTCTGAGAGGTTTTTGCTAATTTTTCGACCATTTTTGAATTTTATTTTGAGTTTTTATAATTTTTTCCTAATTTTGAAGTCTTTAGCTACTTGTGAGTTGTTATAGTTTTTCAATTTTTATAATTTTTCTACTGTTGGGAATTTTTTCAAATTTTTGAAACTTAAAAATGGGTTTTTTTTTGATATCTGAAAGGTTTTTGCTAATTTTTCGACCTTTTTTGAATTTGTTTTGGATGTTTTATAATTTTTTCCTAATTTTGAAGTCTTTAGCTACTTGTGAATTGTTATACTTGTTCAATTTTTATAATTTTTCTACTGTTGGGAATTTTTTCAAATTTTTGAAACTTAAAAATACGGTTTTTTTTTTGATTTCTGAGAGGTTTTTGCTAATTTTTCGACCTTTTGTGAATTTTTTTTTGGAGTTTTTATAATTTTTCCCTAATTTTGAAGTCTTTAGCTACTTGTGAGTTGTTATAGTTTTTCAATTTTTATAATTTTTCTACTGTTGGGAATTTTTATCAAATTTTTGAAACTTAAAAATATGGTTTTTTTTTTGATTTCTGAGAGGTTTTTGCTAATTTTACAACCTTTTTTGAATTTTTTTTGGAGTTTTTATAATTTTTTCCTAATTTTGAAATCTTTAGCTACTTGTGAATTGTTATACTTGTTCAATTTTTATAATTTTTCTACTGTTGGGAATTTTTTCAAATTTTTGAAACTTAAAAATAGGGTTTTTTTTTTGATTTCTGAGAGGTTTTTGCTAATTTTTCGACCTTTTTTGAATTTTTTTTTTGAGTTTTTATAATTTTTTCCTAATTTTGAAGTCTTTAGCTACTTCTGAGTTGTTATAGTTTTTCAATTTTTATAATTTTTTTACTGAATTTTTTCAAATATTTGAAACTTAAAAATATGGCTGTGTTTTTGATTTCTGAGAGGTTTTTGCAAAGTTTTCGACCCGTTTTGAATTTTTTTTGGAGTTTTTATGATTTTTTCTTAATTTGAAAGTCCTCAGCTACTTTCAAGTTGTTATAGTTTTCAATTTTATAATTTTTCTACTGTTGGGAATTTTTTCAAATATTTGAAACTTAAAAATATCGCTTTTTTTTAATTTCTGAGAGGTTTTTGATAATTTTTCGACCCTTTATGATTTTTTTTGGAGATTTTATGATTTTTGCTTAATTTTGAAGTCTTCAGCTACTTGTAAGTTGTTATAGTTTTTCAATTTTTATAATTTTTCTACTGTTGGGAATTTTTTCAAATATTTGAAACTTAAAAATATGGCTGTGTTTTTGATTTCTGAGAGGTTTTTGCTAAGTTTTCGACCCGTTTTGAACTTTTTTTGGAGTTTTTATGATTTTTTCTTAATTTGGAAGTCTTCAGCTACTTGCAAGTTGTTATAGTTTTCAATTTCTATAATTTTTCTACTGTTGGGAATTTTTTCAAATATTTGAAACTTAAAAATATCGCTTTTTTTTAATTTCTGAGAGGTTTTTGATAATTTTTCGACCCTTTATGATTTTTTTTGGAGATTTTATGATTTTTGCTTAATTTTGAAGTCTTCAGCTACTTGTAAGTTGTTATAGTTTTTCAATTTTTATACTGTTGGGAATTTTTTCAAATTTTTTAAACTTAAAAATATGTTATTTTTTTAGATTTCTGAGAGGTTTTTGCTAATTTTTCGACCTTTTTTGAATTTTTTTTGGAGTTTTTATAATTTTTTCCTAATTTTGAAGTCTTTAGCTACTTGTGAGTTATAGTTTTTAAATTTTTATAATTTTTCTACTGTTGGGAATTTTTTAAAATTTTGAAAATTAAAAATACGGTTTTTTTTTTATATCTGAGAGGTTTTTGCTAATTTTTCGACCTTTTTTGAATTTTTATAATTTTTTCCTAATTTTGAAGTCTTTAGCTACTTGTGAGTTGTTATATTTTTTTAATTTTATAATTTTTCTACTGTTGGGAATTTTTTCAAATTTTTGAAACATAAAAATAGGGTTTTTTTTTTATTTCTGAGAGGTTTTCGCTAATTTTTCGACCTTTTTTGATTTTTTTTTGGAGTTTTTATAATTTCGTCCTAATTTTGAAGTCTTTAGCTACTTGTGAGTTGTTATAGTTTTTCAATTTTTATAATTTTTCTACTGTTGGGAATTTTTTCAAATTTTTGAAACTTAAAAATAGGGTTTTTTTTGATTTCTGAGAGGTTTTTGCTAATTTTTCAACCTTTCTTGAATTTTTTTTGGAGCTTTTATAATTTTTTCCTAATTTTGAAGTCTTTAGCTACTTGGGAGTTGAAATAGTTTTTCAATTTTTATAATTTTTCTACTGTTGAGAATTTTTTCAAAATTTTGAAACTTAAAAAAAGGGGTTTTTTTTTTAATTTCTGAGAGGTTTTTGCTAATTTTTCGACCATTTTTGAATTTTATTTTGAGTTTTTATAATTTTTTCCTAATTTTGAAGTCTTTAGCTACTTGTGAGTTGTTATAGTTTTTCAATTTTTATAATTTTTCTACTGTTGGGAATTTTTTCAAATTTTTGAAACTTAAAAATGGGTTTTTTTTTGATATCTGAAAGGTTTTTGCTAATTTTTCGACCTTTTTTGAATTTGTTTTGGATGTTTTATAATTTTTTCCTAATTTTGAAGTCTTTAGCTACTTGTGAATTGTTATACTTGTTCAATTTTTATAATTTTTCTACTGTTGGGAATTTTTTCAAATTTTTGAAACTTAAAAATACGGTTTTTTTTTTGATTTCTGAGAGGTTTTTGCTAATTTTTCGACCTTTTGTGAATTTTTTTTTGGAGTTTTTATAATTTTTCCCTAATTTTGAAGTCTTTAGCTACTTGTGAGTTGTTATAGTTTTTCAATTTTTATAATTTTTCTACTGTTGGGAATTTTTATCAAATTTTTGAAACTTAAAAATATGGTTTTTTTTTTGATTTCTGAGAGGTTTTTGCTAATTTTTCGACCTTTTTTGAATTTTTTTTGGAGTTTTTATAATTTTTTCCTAATTTTGAAATCTTTAGCTACTTGTGAATTGTTATACTTGTTCAATTTTTATAATTTTTCTACTGTTGGGAATTTTTTCAAATTTTTGAAACTTAAAAATACGGTTTTTTTTTTGATTTCTGAGAGGTTTTTGCTAATTTTTCGACCTTTTTTGAATTTTTTTTTTGAGTTTTTATAATTTTTTCCTAATTTTGAAGTCTTTAGCTACTTCTGAGTTGTTATAGTTTTTCAATTTTTATAATTTTTTTACTGAATTTTTTCAAATATTTGAAACTTAAAAATATGGCTGTGTTTTTGATTTCTGAGAGGTTTTTGCAAAGTTTTCGTCCCGTTTTGAATTTTTTTGGAGTTTTTATGATTTTTTCTTAATTTGAAAGTCTTCAGCTACTTTCAAGTTGTTATAGTTTTCAATTTTATAATTTTTCTACTGTTGGGAATTTTTTCAAATATTTGAAACTTAAAAATATCGCTTTTTTTTAATTTCTGAGAGGTTTTTGATAATTTTTCGACCCTTTATGATTTTTTTTGGAGATTTTATGATTTTTGCTTAATTTTGAAGTCTTCAGCTACTTGTAAGTTGTTATAGTTTTTCAATTTTTATAATTTTTTTACTGAATTTTTTCAAATATTTGAAACTTAAAAATATGGCTGTGTTTTTGATTTCTGAGAGGTTTTTGCTAAGTTTTCGACCCGTTTTGAACTTTTTTTGGAGTTTTTATGATTTTTTCTTAATTTGGAAGTCTTCAGCTACTTGCAAGTTGTTATAGTTTTCAATTTCTATAATTTTTCTACTGTTGGGAATTTTTTCAAATATTTGAAACTTAAAAATATCGCTTTTTTTTAATTTCTGAGAGGTTTTTGATAATTTTTCGACCCTTTATGATTTTTTTTGGAGATTTTATGATTTTTGCTTAATTTTGAAGTCTTCAGCTACTTGTAAGTTGTTATAGTTTTTCAATTTTTATACTGTTGGGAATTTTTTCAAATTTTTTAAACTTAAAAATATGTTATTTTTTTAGATTTCTGAGAGGTTTTTGCTAATTTTTCGACCTTCTTTGAATTTTTTTTTGGAGTTTTTATAATTTTTTCCTAATTTTGAAGTCTTTAGCTACTTGTGAGTTATAGTTTTTAAATTTTTATAATTTTTCTACTGTTGGGAATTTTTTAAAATTTTGAAAATTAAAAATAGGGTTTTTTTTTTGATTTCTGAGAGGTTTTTGCTAATTTTTCGACCTTTTTTGAATTTTTTTTTGAATTTTTTTTTGAATTTTTATAATTTTTTCCTAATTTTGAAGTCTTTAGCTACTTGTGAGTTGTTATATTTTTTTAATTTTATAATTTTTCTACTGTTGGGAATTTTTTCAAATTTTTGAAACATAAAAATAGGGTTTTTTTTTATTTCTGAGAGGTTTTTGCTAATTTTTCGACCTTTTTTGAATTTTTTTTGGAGTTTTTATAATTTCGTCCTAATTTTGAAGTCTTTAGCTACTTGTGAGTTGTTATAGTTTTTCAATTTTTATAATTTTTCTACTGTTGGGAATTTTTTCAAATTTTTGAAACTTAAAAATAGGGTTTTTTTTTGATTTCTGAGAGGTTTTTGCTAATTTTTCAACCTTTTTTGAATTTTTTTTGGAGCTTTTATAATTTTTTCCTAATTTTGAAGTCTTTAGCTACTTGGGAGTTGAAATAGTTTTTCAATTTTTATAATTTTTCTACTGTTGAGAATTTTTTCAAAATTTTGAAACTTAAAAAAAGGGGTTTTTTTTTTAATTTCTGAGAGGTTTTTGCTAATTTTTCGACCATTTTTGAATTTTATTTTGAGTTTTTATAATTTTTTCCTAATTTTGAAGTCTTTAGCTACTTGTGAGTTGTTATAGTTTTTCAATTTTTATAATTTTTCTACTGTTGGGAATTTTTTCAAATTTTTGAAACTTAAAAATGGGTTTTTTTTTGATATCTGAAAGGTTTTTGCTAATTTTTCGACCTTTTTTGAATTTTTTTGGAGTTTTTATAATTTTTTCCTAATTTTGAAGTCTTTAGCGTGACTTGAAATAGTTTTTCAATTTTTATAATTTTTCTACTGTTGGGAATTTTTCCAAATTTTTGAAACTTAAAACTTAAACTTTAGACATTGGAATATGCTTTTCGTTCTTAATCAGACTTAATGTTTTTTCTCAATTTACAACCTAAAATTCAGACGATAAAACTAGGCGAACTCACAGTTGTATATTTTGACACGTTGCAATTTTACTATAGTATGTCGTGATGAGACATCAGAAGCTTCAGATAGCGTTCTCATACTTTGTTCTTTAATTTCGTATTAACTTGGCTTGGCAAGCTTTGGCACTCTAAGTGTCATGTGGTTGGCACTGAAATTTTTTATGGTGCGGCAGCGCTGCTCCCCAACAACCATCTAGAGAAAATGACTACGAAAAAATGCAACTACCTCCCGGACAAGTATGAATAAAAATGTGAGAGCATTTGCAATCAAAGCTAGTAGTATTTGTTGCACTCACTGTCAGTGATTGGAATTGGATTTCGAATATAGTGCGTTCCCTTTTGCGCTCATGACTGATCATATGGACATTTTTCAGCCATGTGTTTTTTTATAATCTCTTCTCAATATTTTTCAACTTGTTTGTTGACGCCCCCTAGCTCAAATATTCAAAATGGTTAAAGGACATAGGGGTATCCATACAGCCGTATATTATACGTCCGTTATCAAATTTTCATTAGAATAACAGAAATTAAAAATGATCTTGAAAAATTTGTGCATTATATAAAAGCAAAAAGTTTGAATGCAGAGTTATAGGTCTAGAAATGGTCCATAGCAATGTAGTATAAAATGACGCGTAAGTGTTTAAAGGAGATTTCGAAAATGGCAGTAAAATAAATAATACTTATGATCATCTTAATTTTTCCGAAAGTAAAATGGTTTTTATTGAAAGTTTTAAACAGACCTCGTTTGAATCTGAAAACTGCATTTTTTACCCAATAATTTCAACAATATTTTATTATTCTTTTTTTTATTTATATAATCTCTTTTAATAAAATGATAGCCGATTTCGTTCGCGCATAACGCAAAACTACTGAATCTATTCTAATGCAATCTATTTGATTTTATTCCTTAGACCCTTGGTCTCAATATCCATCAAAAAATATCACGATATTCTTTTTAAATATGTTTTTGAAGTGATCTCTTCTAAATATTTTTCAACTAGTGGCTTACTCTTCGAGTTATTCTGCAAGCTTTTTTGCTGAAACTCCCCAACAAACATCCAGAGAAAATGACTACAAAAAAATGCAACACTACCTCTCGGACAAGTATGAATAAAAATGTGAGAGCATTTGCCATCAAAGCTAGTAGTATTTGTTGCACTCACTGTCAGTGTTTGGAATTGGATTTCGAATATAGTGCGTTCCCTCTTGCGCTCATGACTGATCGTATGAAGATTTTTCAGGCATGAAATCCATGTGTTTTCTTATAATCTCTTCTCAATATTTTTCAACTTGTTTGTTGACGCCCCCTAGCTCAAATATTCAAAATGGTTAAAGGACATAGGGGTATCCATACAGCCGTATATTATACGTCCGTTATCAAAATTTCATTAGAATAAAAGAAACTAAAATTTATCTTCTTATAAAAATTGTGCATTATATAGAAGCAAAAAGTTTGAATGCAGAGTTATAGGTCTAGAAATGGTCTATAACTATGTAGTATAAAATATGGGTTTTTTTTGATTTCTGAGAGGTTTATGTTAATTTTTCGAGTCTTTTTGAATTTGTTTTGGAGTTTTTATGATTTTTTCTTAATTTTGAAGTCTTCAGCTACTTGTAAGTTGTTATAGTTTTTCAATTTTTATAATTTTTTTACTGAATTTTTTCAAATATTTAAAACTTAAATAATGGCTGTGTTTTTTATTTCTGAGAGGTTTTTGCTAATTTTTCGACCTTTTGTGAATTTTTTTTTGGAGTTTTTATAATTTTTCCCTAATTTTGAAGTCTTTAGCTACTTGTGAGTTGTTATAGTTTTTCAATTTTTATAATTTTTCTACTGTTGGGAATTTTTATCAAATTTTTAAAACTTAAAAATATGGTTTTTTTTTTGATTTCTGAGAGGTTTTTGCTAATTTTACAACCTTTTTTGAATTTTTTTTGGAGTTTTTATAATTTTTTCCTAATTTTGAAATCTTTAGCTACTTGTGAATTGTTATACTTGTTCAATTTTTATAATTATTCTACTGTTGGGAATTTTTTCAAATTTTTCAAACTTAAAAATAGGGTTTTTTTTTTGATTTCTGAGAGGTTTTTGCTAATTTTTCGACCTTTTTTGAATTTTTTTTTTGAGTTTTTATAATTTTTTCCTAATTTTGAAGTCTTTAGCTACTTGTGAGTTGTTATAGTTTTTCAATTTTTATAATTTTTTTACTGAATTTTTTCAAATATTTGAAACTTAAAAATATGGCTGTGTTTTTGATTTCTGAGAGGTTTTTGCAAAGTTTTCGACCCGTTTTGAATTTTTTTTGGAGTTTTTATGATTTTTTCTTAATTTGAAAGTCCTCAGCTACTTTCAAGTTGTTATAGTTTTCAATTTTATAATTTTTCTACTGTTGGGAATTTTTTCAAATATTTGAAACTTAAAAATATCGCTTTTTTTTAATTTCTGAGAGGTTTTTGATAATTTTTCGACCCTTTATGATTTTTTTTGGAGATTTTATGATTTTTGCTTAATTTTGAAGTCTTCAGCTACTTGTAAGTTGTTATAGTTTTTCAATTTTTATAATTTTTCTACTGTTGGGAATTTTTTCAAATATTTGAAACTTAAAAATATGGCTGTGTTTTTGATTTCTGAGAGGTTTTTGCTAAGTTTTCGACCCGTTTTGAACTTTTTTTGGAGTTTTTATGATTTTTTCTTAATTTGGAAGTCTTCAGCTACTTGCAAGTTGTTATAGTTTTCAATTTCTATAATTTTTCTACTGTTGGGAATTTTTTCAAATATTTGAAACTTAAAAATATCGCTTTTTTTTAATTTCTGAGAGGTTTTTGATAATTTTTCGACCCTTTATGATTTTTTTTGGAGTTTTTATGATTTTTGCTTAATTTTGAAGTCTTCAGCTACTTGTAAGTTGTTATAGTTTTTCAATTTTTATACTGTTGGGAATTTTTTCAAATTTTTTAAACTTAAAAATATGTTATTTTTTTAGATTTCTGAGAGGTTTTTGCTAATTTTTCGACCTTTTTTGAATTTTTTTTGGAGTTTTTATAATTTTTTCCTAATTTTGAAGTCTTTAGCTACTTGTGAGTTATAGTTTTTAAATTTTTATAATTTTTCTACTGTTGGGAATTTTTTAAAATTTTGAAAATTAAAAATACGGTTTTTTTTTTTATATCTGAGAGGTTTTTGCTAATTTTTCGACCTTTTTTGAATTTTTTTTTGAATTTTTATAATTTTTTCCTAATTTTGAAGTCTTTAGCTACTTGTGAGTTGTTATATTTTTTTAATTTTATAATTTTTCTACTGTTGGGAATTTTTTCAAATTTTTGAAACATAAAAATAGGGTTTTTTTTTTATTTCTGAGAGGTTTTCGCTAATTTTTCGACCTTTTTTGATTTTTTTTTGGAGTTTTTATAATTTTTTCCTAATTTTGAAGTCTTTAGCTACTTGTGAGTTATAGTTTTTCAATTTTTATAATTTTTCTACTGTTGGGAATTTTTTAAAATTTTGAAAATTAAAAATACGGTTTTTTTTTTGATTTCTGAGAGGTTTTTGCTAATTTTTCGACCTTTTTTGAATTTTTTTTTGAATGTTTATAATTTTTTCCAAATTTTGAAGTCTTTCGCAACCTGCGAGTTGTTATATTTTTTTAATTTTATAATTTTTCTACTGTTGGGAATTTTTTCAAATTTTTGAAACATAAAAATAGGGTTTTTTTTTGATTTCTGAGAGGTTTTTGCTAATTTTTCGACCGTTTTTGAATTTTTTTTTGAGTTTTTATAATTTTTTCCTAATTTTGAAGTCTTTAGCTACTTGTGAGTTGTTATAGTTTTTCAATTTTTATAATTTTTCTACTGTTGGGAATTTTTTTCAAATTTTTGAAACTTAAAAATAGGGTTTTTTTTGATTTCTGAGAGGTTTTTGCTAATTTTTCTACCTTTTTTGAATTTTTTTTGGAGTTTTTATAATTTTTTCCTAATTTTGAAGTCTTAAGCTACTTGTGAGTTGTTATAGTTTTTCAATTTTTATAATTTTTCTACTGTTGGGAATTTTTTCAAATTTTTGAAACTTAAAAATATGTTTTTTTTTTTGATTTCTGAGAGGTTTTTTCTAATTTTTCGACCTTTCTTGAATTTTTTTTGGAGTTTTTATAATTTTTTCCTAATTTTGAAGTCTTTAGCTACTTGTGAGTTGAAATAGTTTTTCAATTTTTATAATTTTTCTACTGTTGGGAATTTTTTTTAAATTTTTGAAACTTAAAAATAGGGTTTTTTTTTTTGATTTCTGAGAGGTTGTTGCTAATTTTTCGACCTTTTTTGAATTTTTTTTGAGTTTTTATAATTTTTTCCTAATTTTGAAGTCTTTAGCTCCTTGTGAGTTGTTATAGTTTTTCAATTTTTATAATTTTTCTACTGTTGGGAATTTTTTAAAATTTTTGAAACTTAAAACTTAAACTTTAGACATTGGAATATGCTTTTCGTTCTTAATCAGACTTAATGTTTTTTCTCAATTTACAACCTAAAATTCAGACGATAAAACTAGGCGAACTCACAGTTGTATATTTTGACACGTTGCAATTTTACTATAGTATGTCGTGATGAGACATCAGAAGCTTCAGATAGCGTTCTCATACTTTGTTCTTTAATTTCGTATTAACTTGGCTTGGCAAGCTTTGGCACTCTAAGTGTCATGTGGTTGGCACTGAAATTTTTTATGGTGCGGCAGCGCTGCTCCCCAACAACCATCTAGAGAAGATGACTACGAAAAAATGCAACTACCTCCCGGACAAGTATGAATAAAAATGTGAGAGCATTTGCAATCAAAGCTAGTAGTATTTGTTGCACTCACTGTCAGTGATTGGAATTGGATTTCGAATATAGTGCGTTCCGTTTTGCGCTCATGACTGATCATGTGGACATTTTTCAGCCATGTGTTTTTTTATAATCTCTTCTCAATATTTTTCAACTTGTTTGTTGACGCCGCCTTGCTCAAATGTCCAAAATGGTTAAAGGACATAGGGGTATCCATACAGCCGTATATTATAAGTCCGTTATCAAATTTTCATTAGAATAAAAGAAATTAAAAATGATCTTGAAAAATTTGTGCATTATATAAAAGCAAAAAGTTTGAATGCAGAGTTTTAGGTCTAGAAATGGTCCATAGCAATGTAGTATAAAATGACGCGTAAGTGTTTAAAGGAGATTTCGAAAATGGCAGTAAAATAAATAATACTTATGATCATCTTAATTTTTCCGAAAGTAAAATGGTTTTTATTGAAAGTTTTAAACAGACCTCGTTTGAATCTGAAAACTGCATTTTTTACCCAATAATTTCAACAATATTTTATTATTCTTTTTTTTATTTATATAATCTCTTTTAATAAAATGATAGCCGATTTCGTTCGCGCATAACGCAAAACTACTGAATCTATTCTAATGCAATCTATTTGGTTTTATTCCTTAGACCCTTGGTCTCAATATCCATCAAAAAATATCACGATATTCTTTTTAAATATGTTTTTGAAGTGATCTCTTCTAAATATTTTTCAACTAGTGGCTTACTCTTCGAGTTATTCTGCAAGCTTTTTTGCTGAAACTCCCCAACAAACATCCAGAGAAAATGACTACAAAAAATGCAACACTACCTCTCGGACAAGTATGAATAAAAATGTGAGAGCATTTGCCATCAAAGCTAGTAGTATTTGTTGCACTCACTGTCAGTGTTTGGAATTGGATTTCGAATATAGTGCGTTCCCTCTTGCGCTCATGACTGATCGTATGAAGATTTTTCAGGCATGAAATCCATGTGTTTTCTTATAATCTCTTCTCAATATTTTTCAACTTGTTTGTTGACGCCCCCTAGCTCAAATATTCAAAATGGTTAAAGGACATAGGGGTATCCATACAGCCGTATATTATACGTCCGTTATCAAAATTTCATTAGAATAAAAGAAACTAAAATTTATCTTCTTATAAAAATTGTGCATTATATAGAAGCAAAAAGTTTGAATGCAGAGTTATAGGTCTAGAAATGGTCTATAACTATGTAGTATAAAATATGGGTTTTTTTTGATTTCTGAGAGGTTTATGTTAATTTTTCGAGTCTTTTTGAATTTGTTTTGGAGTTTTTATGATTTTTTCTTAATTTTGAAGTCTTCAGCTACTTGTAGGTTGTTATAGTTTTTCAATTTTTATAATTTTTTTACTGAATTTTTTCAAATATTTAAAACTTAAATAATGGCTGTGTTTTTTATTTCTGAGAGGTTTTTGCTAATTTTTCGACCTTTTGTGAATTTTTTTTTGGAGTTTTTATAATTTTTCCCTAATTTTGAAGTCTTTAGCTACTTGTGAGTTGTTATAGTTTTTCAATTTTTATAATTTTTCTACTGTTGGGAATTTTTATCAAATTTTTGAAACTTAAAAATATGGTTTTTTTTTTGATTTCTGAGAGGTTTTTGCTAATTTTACAACCTTTTTTGAATTTTTTTTGGAGTTTTTATAATTTTTTCCTAATTTTTAAATCTTTAGCTACTTGTGAATTGTTATACTTGTTCAATTTTTATAATTTTTCTACTGTTGGGAATTTTTTCAAATTTTTGAAACTTAAAAATAGGGTTTTTTTTTTGATTTCTGAGAGGTTTTTGCTAATTTTTCGACCTTTTTTGAATTTTTTTTTTGAGTTTTTATAATTTTTTCCTAATTTTGAAGTCTTTAGCTACTTCTGAGTTGTTATAGTTTTTCAATTTTTATAATTTTTTTACTGAATTTTTTCAAATATTTGAAACTTAAAAATATGGCTGTGTTTTTGATTTCTGAGAGGTTTTTGCAAAGTTTTCGACCCGTTTTGAATTTTTTTTTGGAGTTTTTATGATTTTTTCTTAATTTGAAAGTCCTCAGCTACTTTCAAGTTGTTATAGTTTTCAATTTTATAATTTTTCTACTGTTGGGAATTTTTTCAAATATTTGAAACTTAAAAATATCGCTTTTTTTTAATTTCTGAGAGGTTTTTGATAATTTTTCGACCCTTTATGATTTTTTTTGGAGATTTTATGATTTTTGCTTAATTTTGAAGTCTTCAGCTACTTGTAAGTTGTTATAGTTTTTCAATTTTTATAATTTTTCTACTGTTGGGAATTTTTTCAAATATTTGAAACTTAAAAATATGGCTGTGTTTTTGATTTCTGAGAGGTTTTTGCTAAGTTTTCGACCCGTTTTGAACTTTTTTTGGAGTTTTTATGATTTTTTCTTAATTTGGAAGTCTTCAGCTACTTGCAAGTTGTTATAGTTTTCAATTTCTATAATTTTTCTACTGTTGGGAATTTTTTCAAATATTTGAAACTTAAAAATATCGCTTTTTTTTAATTTCTGAGAGGTTTTTGATAATTTTTCGACCCTTTATGATTTTTTTTGGAGATTTTATGATTTTTGCTTAATTTTGAAGTCTTCAGCTACTTGTAAGTTGTTATAGTTTTTCAATTTTTATACTGTTGGGAATTTTTTCAAATTTTTTAAACTTAAAAATATGTTATTTTTTTAGATTTCTGAGAGGTTTTTGCTAATTTTTCGACCTTTTTTGAATTTTTTTTGGAGTTTTTATAATTTTTTCCTAATTTTGAAGTCTTTAGCTACTTGTGAGTTATAGTTTTTAAATTTTTATAATTTTTCTACTGTTGGGAATTTTTTAAAATTTTGAAAATTAAAAATACGGTTTTTTTTTTTATATCTGAGAGGTTTTTGCTAATTTTTCGACCTTTTTTGAATTTTTATAATTTTTTCCTAATTTTGAAGTCTTTAGCTACTTGTGAGTTGTTATAGTTTTTCAATTTTTATAATTTTTCTACTAATGGGAATTTTTTCAAATTTTTGAAACTTAAAAATAGGGTTTTTTTTGATTTCTGAGAGGTTTTTGCTAATTTTTCAACCTTTTTTGAATATTTTTTGGAGCTTTTATAATTTTTTCCTAATTTTGAAGTCTTTAGCTACTTGGGAGTTGAAATAGTTTTTCAATTTATATAATTTTTCTACTGTTGAGAATTTTTTCAAAATTTTGAAACTTAAAAAAAGGGGTTTTTTTTTTAATTTCTGAGAGGTTTTTGCTAATTTTTCGACCATTTTTGAATTTTATTTTGAGTTTTTATAATTTTTTCCTAATTTTGAAGTCTTTAGCTACTTGTGAGTTGTTATAGTTTTTCAATTTTTATAATTTTTCTACTGTTGGGAATTTTTTCAAATTTTTGAAACTTAAAAATGGGTTTTTTTTTGATATCTGAAAGGTTTTTGCTAATTTTTCGACCTTTTTTGAATTTTTCTTGGAGTTTTTATAATTTTTTCCTAATTTTGAAGTCTTTAGCGTGACTTGAAATAGTTTTTCAATTTTTATAATTTTTCTACTGTTGGGAATTTTTTCAAATTTTTGAAACTTAAAAATACGGTTTTTTTTTGATTTCTGAGAGGTTTTTGCTAATTTTTCGACTTTTTTTGAATTTTTTTTGGAGTTTTTATAATTTTTTCCTAATTTTGAAGTCTTTAGCTACTTGTGAGTTGTTATAGTTTTTCAATTTTTATAATTTTTCTACTGTTGGGAATTTTTTCAAATTTTTGAAACTTAAAAATGGGTTTTTTTTTTTGATATCTGAGAGGTTTTTGCTAATTTTTCGACCTTTTTTGAATTTGTTTTGGATGTTTTATAATTTTTTCCTAATTTAATTTTTCTACTGTTGGGAATTTTTTCAAATTTTTGAAACTTAAAAATACGGTTTTTTTTTTGATTTCTGAGAGGTTTTTGCTAATTTTTCGACCTTTTGTGAATTTTTTTTTGGAGTTTTTATAATTTTTCCCTAATTTTGAAGTCTTTAGCTACTTGTGAGTTGTTATAGTTTTTCAATTTTTATAATTTTTCTACTGTTGGGAATTTTTATCAAATTTTTGAAACTTAAAAATATGGTTTTTTTTTTGATTTCTGAGAGGTTTTTGCTAATTTTACAACCTTTTTTGAATTTTTTTTGGAGTTTTTATAATTTTTTCCTAATTTTGAAATCTTTAGCTACTTGTGAATTGTTATACTTGTTCAATTTTTATAATTTTTCTACTGTTGGGAATTTTTTCAAATTTTTGAAACTTAAAAATACGGTTTTTTTTTTGATTTCTGAGAGGTTTTTGCTAATTTTTCGACCTTTTTTGAATTTTTTTTTTGAGTTTTTATAATTTTTTCCTAATTTTGAAGTCTTTAGCTACTTCTGAGTTGTTATAGTTTTTCAATTTTTATAATTTTTTTACTGAATTTTTTCAAATATTTGAAACTTAAAAATATGGCTGTGTTTTTGATTTCTGAGAGGTTTTTGCAAAGTTTTCGTCCCGTTTTGAATTTTTTTTGGAGTTTTTATGATTTTTTCTTAATTTGAAAGTCTTCAGCTACTTTCAAGTTGTTATAGTTTTCAATTTTATAATTTTTCTACTGTTGGGAATTTTTTCAAATATTTGAAACTTAAAAATATCGCTTTTTTTTAATTTCTGAGAGGTTTTTGATAATTTTTCGACCCTTTATGATTTTTTTTGGAGATTTTATGATTTTTGCTTAATTTTGAAGTCTTCAGCTACTTGTAAGTTGTTATAGTTTTTCAATTTTTATAATTTTTTTACTGAATTTTTTCAAATATTTGAAACTTAAAAATATGGCTGTGTTTTTGATTTCTGAGAGGTTTTTGCTAAGTTTTCGACCCGTTTTGAACTTTTTTTGGAGTTTTTATGATTTTTTCTTAATTTGGAAGTCTTCAGCTACTTGCAAGTTGTTATAGTTTTCAATTTCTATAATTTTTCTACTGTTGGGAATTTTTTCAAATATTTGAAACTTAAAAATATCGCTTTTTTTTAATTTCTGAGAGGTTTTTGATAATTTTTCGACCCTTTATGATTTTTTTTGGAGATTTTATGATTTTTGCTTAATTTTGAAGTCTTCAGCTACTTGTAAGTTGTTATAGTTTTTCAATTTTTATACTGTTGGGAATTTTTTCAAATTTTTTAAACTTAAAAATATGTTATTTTTTTAGATTTCTGAGAGGTTTTTGCTAATTTTTCGACCTTTTTTGAATTTTTTTTTGGAGTTTTTATAATTTTTTCCTAATTTTGAAGTCTTTAGCTACTTGTGAGTTATAGTTTTTAAATTTTTATAATTTTTCTACTGTTGGGAATTTTTTAAAATTTTGAAAATTAAAAATAGGGTTTTTTTTTTGATTTCTGAGAGGTTTTTGCTAATTTTTCGACCTTTTTTGAATTTTTTTTTGAATTTTTATAATTTTTTCCTAATTTTGAAGTCTTTAGCTACTTGTGAGTTGTTATATTTTTTTAATTTTATAATTTTTCTACTGTTGGGAATTTTTTCAAATTTTTGAAACATAAAAATAGGGTTTTTTTTTTATTTCTGAGAGGTTTTTGCTAATTTTTCGACCTTTTTTGAATTTTTTTTGGAGTTTTTATAATTTCGTCCTAATTTTGAAGTCTTTAGCTACTTGTGAGTTGTTATAGTTTTTCAATTTTTATAATTTTTCTACTGTTGGGAATTTTTTCAAATTTTTGAAACTTAAAAATAGGGTTTTTTTTGATTTCTGAGAGGTTTTTGCTAATTTTTCAACCTTTTTTGAATTTTTTTTGGAGCTTTTATAATTTTTTCCTAATTTTGAAGTCTTTAGCTACTTGGGAGTTGAAATAGTTTTTCAATTTTTATAATTTTTCTACTGTTGAGAATTTTTTCAAAATTTTGAAACTTAAAAATATGGTTTTTTTTTTAATTTCTGAGAGGTTTTTGCTAATTTTTCGACCATTTTTGAATTTTATTTTGAGTTTTTATAATTTTTTCCTAATTTTGAAGTCTTTAGCTACTTGTGAGTTGTTATAGTTTTTCAATTTTTATAATTTTTCTACTGTTGGGAATTTTTTCAAATTTTTGAAACTTAAAAATGGGTTTTTTTTTGATATCTGAAAGGTTTTTGCTAATTTTTCGACCTTTTTTGAATTTTTTTGGAGTTTTTATAATTTTTTCCTAATTTTGAAGTCTTTAGCGTGACTTGAAATAGTTTTTCAATTTTTATAATTTTTCTACTGTTGGGAATTTTTCCAAATTTTTGAAACTTAAAAATACGGTTTTTTTTTTTGCTTTCTGAGAGGTTTTTGCTAATTTTTCGACTTGTTTTGAATTTTTTTTGGAGTTTTTATAATTTTTTCCTAATTTTGAAGTCTTTAGCTACTTGTGAGTTGTTATAGTTTTTCAATTTTTATAATTTTTCTACTGTTGGGAATTTTTTCAAATTTTTGAAACTTAAAAATGGGTTTTTTTTTTTGATATCTGAGAGGTTTTTGCTAATTTTTCGACCTTTTTTGAATTTGTTTTGGATGTTTTATAATTTTTTCCTAATTTTGAAGTCTTTAGCTACTTGTGAATTGTTATACTTGTTCAATTTTTATAATTTTTCTACTGTTGGGAATTTTTTCAAATTTTTGAAACTTAAAAATAGGGTTTTTTTTTTTATTTCTGAGAGGTTGTTGCTAATTTTTCGACCTTTTTTGAATTTTTTTTAAGTTTTTATAATTTTTTCCTAATTTTGAAGTCTTTTGCTTCTTGCGAGTTGTTATAGTTTTTCAATTTTTATAATTTTTCTACTGTTGGGAATTTTTTAAGATTTTGGAAACTTAAAAATAGGGTTTTTTTTTTGATTTCTGAGAGGTTTTTGCTAATTTTTCGACCTTTTTTGAATTTGTTTTTGGAGTTTTTATAATTTTTTCCTAATTTTGAAGTCTTTAGCTACTTGTGAGTTGTTATAGTTTTTCAATTTTTATAATTTTTCTACTGTTGGGAATTTTTTCAAATTTTTGGAACTTAAAAATAGGGTTTTTTTTTTTTGATTTCTGAGAGGTTGTTGCTAACTTTTCGACCTTTTTTGAATTTTTTTTTGAGTTTTTATAATTTTTTCCTAATTTTGAAGTCTTTAGCGTGACTTGAAATAGTTTTTCAATTTTTATAATTTTTCTACTGTTGGGAATTTTTTCAAATTTTTGAAACTTAAAAATGGGTTTTTTTTTGATATCTGAAAGGTTTTTGCTAATTTTTCGACCTTTTTTGAATTTGTTTTGGATGTTTTATAATTTTTTCCTAATTTTGAAGTCTTTAGCTACTTGTGAATTGTTATACTTGTTCAATTTTTATAATTTTTCTACTGTTGGGAATTTTTTCAAATTTTTGAAACTTAAAAATAGGGTTTTTTTTTTATTTCTGAGAGGTTGTTGCTAATTTTTCGACCTTTTTTGAATTTTTTTTAAGTTTTTATAATTTTTTCCTAATTTTGAAGTCTTTTGCTACTTGCGATTTGTTATAGTTTTTCATTTTTTATAATTTTTCTACTGTTGGGAATTTTTTAAAATTTTGGAAACTTAAAAATAGGGTTTTTTTTTTGATTTCTGAGAGGTTTTTGCTAATTTTTCGACCTTTTTTGAATTTGTTTTTGGAGTTTTTATAATTTTTTCCTAATTTTGAAGTCTTTAGCTACTTGTGAGTTGTTATAGTTTTTCAATTTTTATAATTTTTCTACTGTTGGGAATTTTTTCAAATTTTTGGAACTTAAAAATAGGGTTTTTTTTTTTTTTGATTTCTGAGAGGTTGTTGATAACTTTTCGACAATTTTTGAATTTTTTTTGTAGTTTTTATAATTTTTTCCTAATTTTGAAGTCCTTAGCGTGACTTGAAATAGTTTTTCAATTTTTATAATTTTTCTACTGTTGGGAATTTTTTCAAATTTTTGAAACTTAAAAATACGGTTTTTTTTGCTTTCTGAGAGGTTTTTGCTAATTTTTCGACTTTTTTTGAATTTTTTTTGGAGTTTTTATAATTTTTTCCTAATTTTGAAGTCTTTAGCTACTTGTGAGTTGTTATAGTTTTTCAATTTTTATAATTTTTCTACTGTTGGGAATTTTTTCAAATTTTTGAAACTTAAAAATGGGTTTTTTTTTTGATATCTGAGAGGTTTTTGCTAATTTTTCGACCTTTTTTGAATTTGTTTTGGATGTTTTATAATTTTTTCCTAATTTTGAAGTCTTTAGCTACTTGTGAATTGTTATACTTGTTCAATTTTTATAATTTTTCTACTGTTGGGAATTTTTTCAAATTTTTGAAACTTAAAAATGGGTTTTTTTTTTGATATCTGAGAGGTTTTTGCTAATTTTTCGACCTTTTTTGAATTTGTTTTGGATGTTTTATAATTTTTTCCTAATTTTGAAGTCTTTAGCTACTTGTGAATTGTTATACTTGTTCAATTTTTATAATTTTTCTACTGTTGGGAATTTTTTCAAATTTTTGAAACTTAAAAATAGGGTTTTTTTTTTTATTTCTGAGGGGTTTTTGCTAATTTTTCAACCTTTTTTGAATTTTTTTTGGAGTTTTTATAATTTTTTCCTAATTTTTAAGTCTTTAGCTACTTGTGAGTTGTTATAGTTTTTCAATTTTTATAATTTTTCTACTGTTGGGAATTTTTTCAAATTTTTGAAACTTAAAACTTAAACTTTAGACATTGGAATATGCTTTTCGTTCTTAATCAGACTTAATGTTTTTTCTCAATTTACAACCTAAAATTCAGACGATAAAACTAGGCGAACTCACAGTGGTATATTTTGACACGTTGCAATTTTACTATAAAGTGTAAATTGCATAAGATTCTTAATTTTCCATTAGTATGTCGTGATGAGACATCAGAAGCTTCAGATAGCGTTCTCATACTTTGTTCTTTAATTTCGTATTAACTTGGCTTGGCAAGCTTTGGCACTCTAAGTGTCATGTGGTTGGCACTGAAATTTTTTATGGTGCGGCAGCGCTGCTCCCCAACAAACATCTAGAGAAAATGACTACGAAAAAATGCAACTACCTCCCGGACAAGTATAAATAAAAATGTGAGAGCATTTGCAATCAAAGCTAGTAGTATTTGTTGCACTCACTGTAAAGTGTTTGGAATTGGATTTCGAATATAGTGCGTTCCCTTTTGCGCTCATGACTGGTCGTATGGAGATTTTTCAGGCATGAAATCCATTTGTTTTTTTATAATCTCTTCTCAATATTTTTCAACTTGTTTGTTGACGTCCCCTAGCTCAAATGATCAAAATGGTTAAAGGACATAGGGGTATCCATACAGCCGTATATTATCAGTCCGTTATCAAATTTTCATTAGAATAAAAGAAACTAAAAATGATCTTGAAAAATTTGTGCATTATATAAAAGCAAAAAGTTTGAATGCAGAGTTATAGGTCTAGAAATGGTCCATAGCAATGTAGTATAAAATGACGCGTAAGTGTTTAAAGGAGATTTCGAAAATGGCAGTAAAATAAATAATACTTATGATCATCTTAATTTTTCCGAAAGTAAAATGGTTTTTATTGAAAGTTTTAAACAGACCTCGTTTGAAAACTGCATTTTTTACCCAATAATTTCAACAATATTTTATAATTCTTTTTTTTATTTATATAATCTCTATTAATAAAATGATAGCCGATTTCGTTCGCGCATAACGCAAAACTACTGAATCTATTCTAATGCAATCTATTTGGTTTTATTCCTTAGACCCTTGGTCTCAATATCCATCAAAAAATATCACGATATTCTTTTTAAATATGTTTTTGAATGTATGATCTCTTCTACATATTTTTCAACTAGTGGCTTACTCTTCGAGTTATTCTGCAAGCTTTTTTGCTGAAACTCCCCAACAACCATCTAGAGAAAATGACTACGAAAAAATGCAACTACCTCTCGGACAAGTATGAATAAAAATGTGAGAGCATTTGCCATCAAAGCTAGTAGTATTTGTTGCACTCACTGTCAGTGTTTGGAATTGGATTTCGAATATAGTGCGTTCCCTCTTGCGCTCATGACTGATCGTATGAAGATTTTTCAGGCATGAAATCCATGTGTTTTCTTATAATCTCTTCTCAATATTTTTCAACTTGTTTGTTGACGCCCCCTAGCTCAAATATTCAAAATGGTTAAAGGACATAGGGGTATCCATACAGCCGTATATTATACGTCCGTTATCAAAATTTCATTAGAATAAAAGAAACTAAAATTTATCTTCTTATAAAAATTGTGCATTATATAGAAGCAAAAAGTTTGAATGCAGAGTTATAGGTCTAGAAATGGTCTATAACTATGTAGTATAAAATATGGGTCTTTTTTTAATTTCTGAGAGGTTTATGTTAATTTTTCGAGTCTTTTTGAATTTGTTTTGGAGTTTTTATGATTTTTTCTTAATTTTGAAGTCTTCAGCTACTTGTAAGTTGTTATAGTTTTTCAATTTTTATACTGTTGGGAATTTTTTCAAATTTTTTAAACTTAAAAATATGTTTTTTTTTTTTTAATTTCTGAGAGGTTTTTGCTAATTTTTCGACCCTTTTGGTATTTTTTTTGGAATTTTTATGATTTTTTCTTAATTTTGAAGTCTTCAGCTACTTGTAAGTTGTTATAGTTTTTCAATTTTTATAATTTTTTTACTGAATTTTTTCATATATTTAAAACTTAAATAATGGCTGTGTTTTTTATTTCTGAGAGGTTTTTGCTAATTTTTCGACCTTTTTTGAATTTTTTTTTGAGTTTTTATAATTTTTCCCTAATTTTGAAGTCTTTAGCTACTTGTGAGTTGTTATAGTTTTTCAATTTTTATAATTTTTCTACTGTTGGGAATTTTTTCAAATTTTTGAAACTTAAAAATAGGGTTTTTTTTTTGATTTCTGAGAGGTTTTTGCTAATTTTACGACCATTTTTGAATTTTTTTTGGAGTTTTTATAATTTTTTCCTAATTTTGAAATCTTTAGCTACTTGTGAATTGTTATACTTGTTCAATTTTTATAATTTTTCTACTGTTGGGAATTTTTTCAAATTTTTGAAACTTAAAAATATGGTTTTTTTTTTGATTTCTGAGAGGTTTTTGCTAAGTTTTCGACCCTTTTTTGAATTTTTTTTTTTGAGTTTTTATAATTTTTTCCTAATTTTGAAGTCTTTAGCTACTTGTGAGTTGTTATAGTTTTCAATTTTTATAATTTTTTTACTGAATTTTTTCAAATATTTGAAACTTAAAAATATGGCTGTGTTTTTGATTTCTGAGAGGTTTTTGCTAAGTTTTCGACCCGTTTTGAATTTTTTTTGGAGTTTTTATGATTTTTTCTTAATTTGAAAGTCTTCAGCTACTTTCAAGTTGTTATAGTTTTCAATTTTATAATTTTTCTACTTTTGGGAATTTTTTCAAATATTTGAAACATAAAAATATCGCTTTTTTTTAATTTCTGAGAGGTTTTTGATAATTTTTCGACCCTTTATGATTTTTTTTGGAGATTTTATGATTTTTGCTTAATTTTGAAGTCTTCAGCTACTTGTAAGTTGTTATAGTTTTTCAATTTTTATACTGTTGGGAATTTTTTCAAATTTTTTAAACTTAAAAATATGTTTGTTTTTTAGATTTCTGAGAGGTTTTTGCTAATTTTTCGACCCTTTTGGTATTTTTTTTGGAATTTTTATGATTTTTTCTTAATTTTGAGTCTTCAGCTACTTGTAAGTTGTTATAGTCTTTCAATTTTTATAATTTTTTTACTGAATTTTTTCAAATATTTGAAACTTAAAAATATGGCTGTGTTTTTGATTTCTGAGAGGTTTTTGCTAAGTTTTCGACCCGTTTTGAATTTTTTTTGGAGTTTTTATGATTTTTTCTTAATTTGGAAGTCTTCAGCTACTTGCAAGTTGTTATAGTTTTCAATTTCTATAATTTTTTTACTGAATTTTTTCAAATATTTGAAACTTAAAAATATGGCTGTGTTTTTGATTTCTGAGAGGTTTTTGCTAATTTTTCAACCTTTTTGAATTTTTTTTGGAGCTTTTATAATTTTTTCCTAATTTTGAAGTCTTTAGCTACTTGGGAGTTGAAATAGTTTTTCAATTTTTATAATTTTTCTACTGTTGAGAATTTTTTCAAAATTTTGAAACTTAAAAAAAGGGTTTTTTTTTTGATATCTGAGAGGTTTTTGCTAATTTTTCGACCTTTTTTGAATTTTTTTTGGAGTTTTTATAATTTTTTCCTAATTTTGAAGTCTTTAGCGTGAGTTGAAATAATTTTTCAATTTTTATAATTTTTCTACTGTTGGGAATTTTTTCAAATTTTTGAAACTTAAAAATACGGTTTTTTTTTTATTTCTGAGAGGTTTTTGCTAATTTTTCAACCTTTTTTGAATTTTTTTTGGAGCTTTTATAATTTTTTCCTAATTTTGAAGTCTTTAGCTACTCGTGAGTTGAAATAGTTTTTCAATTTTTATAATTTTTCTACTGTTGAGAATTTTTTCAAAATTTTGAAACTTAAAAAAATGGTTTTTTTTTATTTCTGAGAGGTTTTTGCTAATTTTTCGACCATTTTTGAATTTTATTTTGAGTTTTTATAATTTTTTCCTAATTTTGAAGTCTTTAACTACTTGTGAATTGTTATACTTGTTCAATTTTTATAATTTTTCTACTGTTGGGAGTTTTTTCAAATTTTTGAAACTTAAAAAAAGGGTTTTTTTTTTTATTTCTGTGAGGTTTTTGCTAATTTTTCGACCTTTTTTGAATTTTTTTTGGAGTTTTTATAATTTTTTCCTAATTTTGAAGTCTTAAGCTGCTTGTGAGTTGTTATAGTTTTTCAATTTTTATAATTTTTCTACTGTTGGGAATTTTTTCAAATTTTTGAAACTTAAAAATAGGGTTTTATTTTTGATTTCTGAGAGGTTGTTGCTAATTTTTCGACCTTTTTTGAATTTGTTTTGGATGTTTTATAATTTTTTCCTAATTTTGAAGTCTTTAGCTACTTGTGAGTTGTTATAGTTTTTCAATTTTTATAATTTTTCTACTGTTGGGAATTTTTTCAAATTTTTGAAACTTAAAAATAGGGTTTTTTTTTTATTTCTGAGGGGTTTTTGCTAAGTTTTCGACCTTTTTTGAATTTTTTTTGGAGTTTTTATAATTTTTTCCTAATTTTTAAGTCTTTAGCTACTTGTGAGTTGTTATAGTTTTTCAATTTTTATAATTTTTCTACTGTTGGGAATTTTTTCATATTTTTGAAACTTAAAACTTAAACTTTAGACATTGGAATATGCTTTTCGTTCTTAATCAGACTTAATGTTTTTTCTCAATTTACAACCTAAAATTCAGACGATAAAACTAGGCGAACTCACAGTGGTATATTTTGACACGTTGCAATTTTACTATAAAGTGTAAATTGCATAAGATTCTTAATTTTCCATTAGTATGTCGTGATGAGACATCAGAAGCTTCAGATAGCGTTCTCATACTTTGTTCTTTAATTTCGTATTAACTTGGCTTGGCAAGCTTTGGCACTCTAAGTGTCATGTGGTTGGCACTGAAATTTTTTATGGTGCGGCAGCGCTGCTCCCCAACAAACATCTAGAGAAAATGACTACGAAAAAATGCAACTACCTCCCGGACAAGTATAAATAAAAATGTGAGAGCATTTGCAATCAAAGCTAGTAGTATTTGTTGCACTCACTGTAAAGTGTTTGGAATTGGATTTCGAATATAGTGCGTTCCCTTTTGCGCTCATGACTGGTCGTATGGAGATTTTTCAGGCATGAAATCCATTTGTTTTTTTATAATCTCTTCTCAATATTTTTCAACTTGTTTGTTGACGTCCCCTAGCTCAAATGATCAAAATGGTTAAAGGACATAGGGGTATCCATACAGCCGTATATTATCAGTCCGTTATCAAATTTTCATTAGAATAAAAGAAACTAAAAATGATCTTGAAAAATTTGTGCATTATATAAAAGCAAAAAGTTTGAATGCAGAGTTATAGGTCTAGAAATGGTCCATAGCAATGTAGTATAAAATGACGCGTAAGTGTTTAAAGGAGATTTCGAAAATGGCAGTAAAATAAATAATACTTATGATCATCTTAATTTTTCCGAAAGTAAAATGGTTTTTATTGAAAGTTTTAAACAGACCTCGTTTGAAAACTGCATTTTTTACCCAATAATTTCAACAATATTTTATAATTCTTTTTTTTATTTATATAATCTCTATTAATAAAATGATAGCCGATTTCGTTCGCGCATAACGCAAAACTACTGAATCTATTCTAATGCAATCTATTTGGTTTTATTCCTTAGACCCTTGGTCTCAATATCCATCAAAAAATATCACGATATTCTTTTTAAATATGTTTTTGAATGTATGATCTCTTCTACATATTTTTCAACTAGTGGCTTACTCTTCGAGTTATTCTGCAAGCTTTTTTGCTGAAACTCCCCAACAACCATCTAGAGAAAATGACTACGAAAAAATGCAACTACCTCTCGGACAAGTATGAATAAAAATGTGAGAGCATTTGCCATCAAAGCTAGTAGTATTTGTTGCACTCACTGTCAGTGTTTGGAATTGGATTTCGAATATAGTGCGTTCCCTCTTGCGCTCATGACTGATCGTATGAAGATTTTTCAGGCATGAAATCCATGTGTTTTCTTATAATCTCTTCTCAATATTTTTCAACTTGTTTGTTGACGCCCCCTAGCTCAAATATTCAAAATGGTTAAAGGACATAGGGGTATCCATACAGCCGTATATTATACGTCCGTTATCAAAATTTCATTAGAATAAAAGAAACTAAAATTTATCTTCTTATAAAAATTGTGCATTATATAGAAGCAAAAAGTTTGAATGCAGAGTTATAGGTCTAGAAATGGTCTATAACTATGTAGTATAAAATATGGGTCTTTTTTTAATTTCTGAGAGGTTTATGTTAATTTTTCGAGTCTTTTTGAATTTGTTTTGGAGTTTTTATGATTTTTTCTTAATTTTGAAGTCTTCAGCTACTTGTAAGTTGTTATAGTTTTTCAATTTTTATACTGTTGGGAATTTTTTCAAATTTTTTAAACTTAAAAATATGTTTTTTTTTTTTTAATTTCTGAGAGGTTTTTGCTAATTTTTCGACCCTTTTGGTATTTTTTTTTGGAATTTTTATGATTTTTTCTTAATTTTGAAGTCTTCAGCTACTTGTAAGTTGTTATAGTTTTTCAATTTTTATAATTTTTCTACTGTTGGGAATTTTTTCAAATTTTTGAAACTTAAAAATAGGGTTTTTTTTTTGATTTCTGAGAGGTTTTTGCTAATTTTACGACCATTTTTGAATTTTTTTTGGAGTTTTTATAATTTTTTCCTAATTTTGAAATCTTTAGCTACTCGTGAATTGTTATACTTGTTCAATTTTTATAATTTTTCTACTGTTGGGAATTTTTTCAAATTTTTGAAACTTAAAAATACGGTTTTTTTTTTGATTTCTGAGAGGTTTTTGCTAAGTTTTCGACCCTTTTTTGAATTTTTTTTTTGAGTTTTTATAATTTTTTCCTAATTTTGAAGTCTTTAGCTACTTGTGAGTTGTTATAGTTTTCAATTTTTATAATTTTTTTACTGAATTTTTTCAAATATTTGAAACTTAAAAATATGGCTGTGTTTTTGATTTCTGAGAGGTTTTTGCTAAGTTTTCGACCCGTTTTGAATTTTTTTTGGAGTTTTTATGATTTTTTCTTAATTTGAAAGTCTTAAGCTACTTTCAAGTTGTTATAGTTTTCAATTTTATAATTTTTCTACTGTTGGGAATTTTTTCAAATATTTGAAACATAAAAATATCGCTTTTTTTTAATTTCTGAGAGGTTTTTGATAATTTTTCGACCCTTTATGATTTTTTTTGGAGATTTTATGATTTTTGCTTAATTTTGAAGTCTTCAGCTACTTGTAAGTTGTTATAGTTTTTCAATTTTTATACTGTTGGGAATTTTTTCAAATTTTTTAAACTTAAAAATAAGTTTGTTTTTTAGATTTCTGAGAGGTTTTTGCTAATTTTTCGACCCTTTTGGTATTTTTTTTGGAATTTTTATGATTTTTTCTTAATTTTGAGTCTTCAGCTACTTGTAAGTTGTTATAGTTTTTCAATTTTTATAATTTTTTTACTGAATTTTTTCAAATATTTGAAACTTAAAAATATGGCTGTGTTTTTGATTTCTGAGAGGTTTTTGCTAAGTTTTCGACCCGTTTTGAATTTTTTTTGGAGTTTTTATGATTTTTTCTTAATTTGGAAGTCTTCAGCTACTTGCAAGTTGTTATAGTTTTCAATTTCTATAATTTTTTTACTGAATTTTTTCAAATATTTGAAACTTAAAAATATGGCTGTGTTTTTGATTTCTGAGAGGTTTTTGCTAATTTTTCAACCTTTTTGAATTTTTTTTGGAGCTTTTATAATTTTTTCCTAATTTTGAAGTCTTTAGCTACTTGGGAGTTGAAATAGTTTTTCAATTTTTATAATTTTTCTACTGTTGAGAATTTTTTCAAAATTTTGAAACTTAAAAAAAGGGTTTTTTTTTTTGATATCTGAGAGGTTTTTGCTAATTGTTCCACCTTTTTTGAATTTTTTTTGGAGTTTTTATAATTTTTTCCTAATTTTGAAGTCTTTAGCGTGAGTTGAAATAATTTTTCAATTTTTATAATTTTTCTACTGTTGGGAATTTTTTCAAATTTTTGAAACTTAAAAATACGGTTTTTTTTTTATTTCTGAGAGGTTTTTGCTAATTTTTCAACCTTTTTTGAATTTTTTTTGGAGCTTTTATAATTTTTTCCTAATTTTGAAGTCTTTAGCTACTTGTGAGTTGAAATAGTTTTTCAATTTTTATAATTTTTCTACTGTTGAGAATTTTTTCAAAATTTTGAAACTTAAAAAAATGGTTTTTTTTTATTTCTGAGAGGTTTTTGCTAATTTTTCGACCATTTTTGAATTTTATTTTGAGTTTTTATAATTTTTTCCTAATTATTGAAGTCTTTAACTACTTGTGAATTGTTATACTTGTTCAATTTTTATAATTTTTCTACTGTTGGGAGTTTTTTCAAATTTTTGAAACTTAAAAAAAGGGTTTTTTTTTTTATTTCTGTGAGGTTTTTGCTAATTTTTCGACCTTTTTTGAATTTTTTTTGGAGTTTTTATAATTTTTTCCTAATTTTGAAGTCTTAAGCTGCTTGTGAGTTGTTATAGTTTTTCAATTTTTATAATTTTTCTACTGTTGGGAATTTTTTCAAATTTTTGAAACTTAAAAATAGGGTTTTTTTTTGGATTTCTGAGAGGTTTTTGCTAATTTTTCGACTTTTTTTGAATTTGTTTTGGAGTTTTTATAATTTTTTCCTAATTTTGAAGTTTTTAGCCACTTGTGAGTTGTTATAGTTTTTCAATTTTTATAATTTTTCTACTGTTGGGAATTTTTTCAAATTTTTGAAACTTAAAAATAGGGTTTTTTTTTGGATTTCTGAGAGGTTTTTGCTAATTTTTCGACTTTTTTTGAATTTGTTTTGGAGTTTTTATAATTTTTTCCTAATTTTGAAGTTTTTAGCCACTTGTGAGTTGTTATAGTTTTTCAATTTTTATAATTTTTCTACTGTTGGGAATTTTTTCAAATTTTTGAAACTTAAAACTTAAACTTTAGACATTGGAATATGCTTTTCGTTCTTAATCAGACTTAATGTTTTTTCTCAATTTACAACCTAAAATTCAGACGATAAAACTAGGCGAACTCACAGTTGTATATTTTGACACGTTGCAATTTTACTATAAAGTGTAAATTGCATAAGATTCTTAATTTTCCATTAGTATGTCGTGATGAGACATCAGAAGCTTCAGATAGCGTTCTCATACTTTGTTCTTTAATTTCGTATTAACTTGGCTTGGCAAGCTTTGGCACTCTAAGTGTCATGTGGTTGGCACTGAAATTTTTTATGGTGCGGCAGCGCTGCTCCCCAACAACCATCTAGAGAAAATGACTACGAAAAAATGCAGCTACCGCACGGACAAGTATGAATAAAAATGTGAGAGCATTTGCAATCAAAGCTAGTAGTATTTGTTGCACTCACTGTCAGTGATTGGAATTGGATTTCGAATATAGTGCGTTCCCTCTTGCGCTCATGACTGATCGTATGAAGATTTTTCAGGCATGAAATCCATGTGTTTTCTTATAATCTCTTCTCAATATTTTTCAACTTGTTTGTTGACGCCCCCTAGCTCAAATATTCAAAATGGTTAAAGGACATAGGGGTATCCATACAGCCGTATATTATACGTCCGTTTTCAAAATTTCATTAGAATAAAAGAAACTAAAAATTATCTTCTTATAAAAATTGTGCATTATATAGAAGCAAAAAGTTTGAATGCAGAGTTATAGGTCTAGAAATGGTCCATAGCAATGTAGTATAAAATGACGCGTAAGTGTTTAAAGGAGATTTCGAAAATGGCAGTAAAATAAATAATACTTATGATCATCTTAATTTTTCCGAAAGTAAAATGGTTTTTATTGAAAGTTTTAAACAGACCTCGTTTGAAAACTGCATTTTTTACAAAATAATTTCAACAATATTTTATAATTCTTTTTTTTATTTATATAATCTCTATTAATAAAATGATAGCCGATTTCGTTCGCGCATAACGCAAAACTACTGAATCTATTCTAATGCAATCTATTTGGTTTTATTCCTTAGACCCTTGGTCTCAATATGCAATAAAAAATATCTCGATATTCTTTTTAAATATGTTTTTGAAGTGATCTCTTCTACATATTTTTCAACTAGTGGCTTGCTCTTCGAGTTATTCTGCAAGCTTTTTTGCTGAAACTCCCCAACAAACATCCAGAGAAAATGACAACACTACCTCTCGGACAAGTATGAATAAAAATGTGAGAGCATTTGCCATCAAAGCTAGTAGTATTTTTTGCACTCACTGTCAGTGTTTGGAATTGGATTTCGAATATAGTGCGTTCCCTCTTGCGCTCATGACTGATCGTATGAAGATTTTTCAGGCATGAAATCCATGTGTTTTCTTATAATCTCTTCTCAATATTTTTCAACTTGTTTGTTGACGCCCCCTAGCTCAAATATTCAAAATGGTTAAAGGACATAGGGGTATCCATACAGCCGTATATTATACGTCCGTTATCAAAATTTCATTAGAATAAAAGAAACTAAAATTTATCTTCTTATAAAAATTGTGCATTATATAGAAGCAAAAAGTTTGAATGCAGAGTTATAGGTCTAGAAATGGTCTATAACTATGTAGTATAAAATATGGGTCTTTTTTTGATTTCTGAGAGTTTTTTGTTAATTTTTCGACCCTTTTTGAATTTGTTTTGGAGTTTTTATGATTTTTTCTTAATTTTGAAGTCTTCAGCTCCTTGTAAGTTGTTATAGTTTTTCAATTTTTATAATATTTCTACTGTTAGGAATAATTTCAAATATTTGAAACTTAAAAATATTGCTTTTGTTTTTAATTTCTGAGAGGTTTTTGATAATTTTTCGATCCTTTATGATTTTTTTGGAGATTTTATGATTTTGTCTTAATTTTGAAGTCTTCAGCTACTTGTAAGTTGTTATAGTTTTTTAATTTTTATACTGTTGGGAATTTTTGAAAATTTTTTAAACTTAAAAATAAGTTTGTTTTTTAGATTTCTGAGAGGTTTTTGCTAATTTTTCGACCCTTTTGGTATTTTTTTTGGAATTTTTATGATTTTTTCTTAACTTTGAAGTCTTCAGCTACTTGTAAGTTGTTATAGTTTTTCAATTTTTATAATTTTTTTACTGAATTTTTTCAAATATTTGAAACTTAAAAATATGTCTGTTTTTTTGATTTCTGAGAGGTTTTTGCTAATTTTTCGACCCGTTTTGAATTTTTTTTGGACTTTTTATAATTTTTTCCTAATTTTGAAGTGATTTGCTACTTGCGAGTTGTTATAGTTTTTCAATTTTTATAATTTTTCTACCGTTGGGAATGTTTTCAAATATTTGAAACTTAAAAATATGGCTGTTTTTTTGATTTCTGCGAGGTTTTTGCTAATTTTTCGACCCGTTTTGAATTTTTTTTGGACTTTTTATGATTTTTCCTTAATGTGGAAGTCTTCAGCTACTTGCAGGTTTTTATAGTTTTCAATTTCTATAATTTTTCTACAGTTGGGAATTTTTTCAAATATTTGAAACTTAGAAATATCGCTTTTTTTTTAATTTCTGAGAGGTTTTTGATAATTTTTCAACCCTTTATGATTTTTTTTGGAGATTTTATGATTTTGTCTTAATTTTGAAGTCTTCAGCTACTTGTAAGTTGTTATAGTTTTTTAATTTTTATACTGTTGGGAATTTTTGAAAATTTTTTAAACTTAAAAATAAGTTTGTTTTTTAGATTTCTGAGAGGTTTTTGCTAATTTTTCGACCCTTTTTGTATTTTTTTTGGAATTTTTATGATTTTTTCTTAATTTTGAAGTCTTCAGCTACTTGTAAGTTGTTATAGCTTTTCAATTTTTATAATTTTTTTACTGAATTTTTTCAAATATTTGAAACTTAAAAATATGGCTGTTTTTTTGATTTCTGAGAGGTTTTTGCTAATTTTTCGACCCGTTTTGAATTTTTTTTTGGACTTTTTATAATTTTTTCCTAATTTTGAAGTCTTTTGCTACTTGCGAGTTGTTATAGTTTTTCAATTTTTATAATTTTTCTACTGTTGGGAATTTTTTCAAATTTTTGAAACTTAAAAATAGGGTTTTTTTTGATTTCTGAAAGGTTTTTGCTAATTTTTCGACATTTTTTGAATTTTTTTTTTGAGTTTTTATAATTTTTTCCTAATTTTGAAGTCTTTAGCTACTTGTGAGTTGTTATAGTTTTTCAATTTTTATAATTTTTCTACTGTTGGGAATTTTTTCAAATTTTTGAAACTTAAAAATAGGGTTTTTTTTTTTTGATTTCTGAGTGGTTTTTGCTAATTTTTCAACCTTTTTTGAATTTTTTTTGGAGCTTTTATAATTTTTTCCTAATTTTGAAGTCTTTAGCTACTTGTGAGTTGTTATAGTTTTTCAATTTTTATAATTCTTCTACTGTTGGGAATTTTTTCAAAATTTTGAAACTTAAAAAAAGGGTTTTTTTTTTTTGATTTCTGAGAGGTTTTTGCTAATTTTTCGACCATTTTGGAATTTTATTTTGAGTTTTTATAATTTTTTCCTAATTTTGAAGTCTTTAGCTACTTGTGAGTTGTTATAGTTTTTCAATTTTTATAATTTTTCTACTGTTGGGAATTTTTTCAAATTTTTGAAACTTAAAAATGGGTTTTTTTTTTGATATCTGAGAGGTTTTTGCTAATTTTTCGACCTTTTTTGAATTTTTTTTGGAGTTTTTATAATTTTTTCCTAATTTTGAAGTCTTTAGCGTGAGTTGAAATAGTTTTTCAATTTTTATAATTTTTCTACTGTTGGGAATTTTTCCAAATTTTTGAAACTTAAAAATACGGTTGTTTTTTGCTTTCTGAGAGGTTTTTGCTAATTTTTCGACCTTTTTTGAATTTTTTTTGGAGTTTTTATTATTTTTTTCTAATTTTGAAGTCTTTAGCTGCTTGTGAGTTGTTATAGTTTTTCAATTTTTATAATTTTTCTACTGTTGGGAATTTTTTCAAATGTTTGAAACTTAAAAATGGGTTTTTTTTTTGATATCTGAGAGGTTTTTGCTAATTTTTCGACCTTTTTTGAATTTTTTTTGGAGTTTTTATAATTTTTTCCTAATTTTGAAGTCTTTAGCTCCTTGTGAGTTGTTATAGTTTTTCAATTTTTATAATTTTTCTACTGTTGGGAATTTTTTCAAATTTTTGAAACTTAAGAATAGGGTTTCTTTTTTGATTTCTGAGAGGTTTTTTCTAATTTTTCGACCTTTTTTGAATTTTTATAATTTTTTCCTAATTTTGAAGTCTCTAGCTACTTGTGAGTTGTTATAGTTTTTCAATTTTTATAATTTTTCTACTGTTGGGAATTTTTTTTAAATTTTTGAAACTTAAAAATAGGGTTTTTTTTTTGATTTCTGAGAGGTTGTTGCTAACTTTTCGACCTTTTTTGAATTTTTTTTGTAGTTTTTATAATATTTTCCTAATTTTGAAGTCTTTAGCTCCTTGTGAGTTGTTATAGTTTTTCAATTTTTATAATTTTTCTACTGTTGGGAATTTTTTCAAATTTTTGAAACTTAAAAATAGGGTTTTTTTTTTTGATTTCTGAGAGGTTTTTGCTAATTTTTCGACCTTTTTTGAATTTTTTTTGGAGTTTTTATAATTTTTTCCTAATTTTGAAGTCTTTAGCTACTTGTGAGTTGTTATAGTTTTTCAATTTTTATAATTTTTCTACTGTTGGGAATTTTTTCAAATTTTTGAAACTTAAAACTTAAACTTTAGACATTGGAATATGCTTTTCGTTCTTAATCAGACTTAATGTTTTTTCTCAATTTACAACCTAAAATTCAGACGATAAAACTAGGCGAACTCACAGTTGTATATTTTGACACGTTGCAATTTTACTATAAAGTGTAAATTGCATAAGATTCTTAATTTTCCATTAGTATGTCGTGATGAGACATCAGAAGCTTCAGATAGCGTTCTCATACTTTGTTCTTTAATTTCGTATTAACTTGGCTTGGTAGGCTTTGGCACTGTAAGTGTCATGTGGTTGGCACTGAAATTTTTTATGGTGCGGCAGCGCTGCTCCTAAATAATACTTATGATCATCTTAATTTTTCCGAAAGTAAAATGGTTTTTATTGAAAGTTTTAAACAGACCTCGTTTGAATCTGAAAACTGCATTTTTTACCCAATAATTTCAACAATATTTTATTATTCTTTTTTTTATTTATATAATCTCTATTAATAAAATGATAGCCGATTTCGTTCGCGCATAACGCAAAACTACTGAATCTATTCTAATGCAATCTATTTGGTTTTATTCCTTAGACCCTTGGTCTCAATATCCATCAAAAAATATCACGATATTCTTTTTAAATATGTTTTTGAAGTGATCTCTCTACATATTTTTCAACTAGTGGCTTACTCTTCGAGTTATTCTGCAAGGTTTTTTTGCTGAAACTCCCCAACAAACATTCAGAGAAAATGACTAAAAAAAATGCAACACTACCTCTCGGACAAGTATGAATAAAAATGTGAGAGCATTTGCCATCAAAGCTAGTAGTATTTGTTGCACTCACTGTCAGTGTTTGGAATTGGATTTCGAATATAGTGCGTTCCCTCTTGCGCTCATGACTGATCGTATGAAGATTTTTCAGACATAAAATCCATGTGTTTTCTTATAATCTCTTCTCAATATTTTTCAACTTGTTTGTTGACGCCCCCTAGCTCAAATATTCAAAATGGTTAAAGGACATAAGGGCATCCATACAGCCGTATATTATATGTCCGTTATCAAAATTTCATTAGAATAAAAGAAACTAAAAATTATCTTCTTATAAAAATTGTGCATTATATAGAAGCAAAAAGTTTGAATGCAGAGTTATAGGTCTAGAAATGGTCTATAACTATGTAGTATAAAATATGGGTCTTTTTTTGATTTCTGAGTGGGTTTTGTTAATTTTTCGACCCTTTTTGAATTTGTTTTGGAGTTTTTATGATTTTTTCTTAATTTTGAAGTCTTTAGCTACTTGTGAGTTGTTATAGTTTTTCAATTTTTATAATTTTTCTATTGTTGGGAATTTTTTCAAATTTTTTAAACTTAAAAATATGTTTTTTTTTTTAATTTCTGAGAGGTTTTTGCCAATTTTTCGACCCTTTTGGTATTTTTTTTTGGAATTTTTATAATTTTTTCCTAATTTTGAAGTCTTAAGCTACTTGTGAGTTGTTATAGTTTTTCAATTTTTATAATTTTTCTACTGTTGGGAATTTTTTCAATTTTTTGAAACTTAAAAATATGGCTTTTTTTTTGATTTCTGAGAGGTTTTTGCTAATTTTTCAACCTTTTTTGAATTTTTTTTTTGAGTTTTTATAATTTTTTCCTAATTTTGAAGTCTTGAGCTCCTTGTGAGTTGTTATAGTTTTTCAATTTTTATAATTTTTCTACTGTTGGGAATTTTTTCAAATTTTTGAAACTTAAGAATAGGGTTTTTTTTTTTTATTTCTGAGAGGGTTTTGCTAATTTTTCTACCTTTTTTGAATTTTTTTTGGAGTTTTTACAATTTTCTCCTAATTTTGAAGTCTTTAGCTACTTCTGAGTTGTTATAGTTTTTCAATTTTTATAATTTTTCTACTGTTGGGAATATTTTCAATTTTTTGAAACTTAAAAATAGGGTTTTTTTTTGATTTCTGAGAGATTTTTGCTAATTTTTCAACCTTTTTTGAATTTTTTTTTGAGTTTTTATAATTTTTTCCTAATTTTGAAGTCTTTAGCTCCTTGTGAGTTGTTATAGTTTTTCAATTTTTATAATTTTTCTACTGTTGGGAATTTTTTCAAATTTTTGAAACTTAAGAATAGGGTTTCTTTTTTGATTTCTGAGAGGTTTTCTCTAATTTTTCGACCTTTTTTGAATTTTTTTTGAAGTTTTTATAATTTTTTCCTAATTTTGAAGTCTTTAGCTACTTGTGAGTTGTTATAGTTTTTCAATTTTTATAATTTTTCTACTGTTGGGAATTTTTTCAAATTTTTGAAACTTAAAAATGGGTTTTTTTTTTTTGATATCTGAGAGGTTTTTGCTAATTTTTCGACCTTTTTTGAATTTTTTTTGGAGTGTTTATAATTTTTTCCTAATTTTGAAGTCTTTAGCCTGAGTTGAAATAGTTTTTCAATTTTTATAATTTTTCTACTGTTGGGAATTTTTTCAAATTTTTGAAACTTAAAAATAGGGTTTTTTTTTTATTTCTGAGAGGTTTTTGCTAATTTTTCGACCTTTTTTGATTTTTTTTTTGAGTTTTTATAATTTTTTCCTAATTTTGAAGTCTTTAGCTACTTGTGAGTTGTTATAGTTCTTCAATTTTTATAATTTTTCTACTGTTGGGAATTTTTTCATATTTTTGAAACTTAAAAACAGGGTTTTTTTTTTTTGATTTCTGAGAGGTTGTTGCTAATTTTTCGACCTTTTTTGAATTTTTTTTGGAGTTTTTATAATTTTTTCCTAATTTTGAAGTCTTTAGCTACTTATGAGTTGTTATAGTTTTTCAATTTTTATAATTTTTCTACTGTTGGGAATTTTTTCAAATTTTTGAAACTTAAAAATAGGGTTTTTTTTTTGATTTCTGAGAGGTTTTTGCTAATTTTTCGACCTTTTTTGATTTTTTTTTTTGAGTTTTTATAATTTTTTCCTAATTTTGAAGTCTTTAGCTACTTGTAAGTTGTTATAGTTTTTCAATTTTTATAATTTTTTTACTATTGGGAATTTTTTCAAATGTTTGAAACTTAAAAATGGGTTTTTTTTTTGATTTCTGAGAGGTTTTTGCTAATTTTTCGACCTTTTTTGAATTTTTTTTGGAGTTTTTATAATTTTTTCCTAATTTTGAAGTCTTTAGCTCCTTGTGAGTTGTTATAGTTTTTCAATTTTTATAATTTTTCTACTGTTGGGAATTTTTTCAAATTTTTGAAACTTAAGAATAGGGTTTCTTTTTTGATTTCTGAGAGGTTTTTTCTAATTTTTCGACCTTTTTTGAATTTTTTTTGGAGTTTTTATAATTTTTTCCTAATTTTGAAGTCTTTAGCTACTTGTGAGTTGTTATAGTTTTTCAATTTTTATAATTTTTCTACTGTTGGGAATTTTTTTTAAATTTTTGAAACTTAAAAATAGGGTTTTTTTTTTGGATTTCTGAGAGGTTGTTGCTAACTTTTCGACCTTTTTTGAATTTGTTTTGGAGTTTTTATAATTTTTTCCTAATTTTGAAGTCTTTAGCTACTTGTGAGTTGTTATAGTTTTTCAATTTTTATAATTTTTCTACTGTTGGGAATTTTTTTCAAATTTTTGAAACTTAAAAATAGGGTTTTTTTTTGATTTCTGAGAGGTTTTTGCTAATTTTTCTACCTTTTTTGAATTTTTTTTGGAGTTTTTATAATTTTTTCCTAATTTTGAAGTCTTAACCTACTTGTGAGTTGTTATAGTTTTTCAATTTTTATAATTTTTCTACTGTTGGGAATTTTTTCAAATTTTTGAAACTTAAAAATATGTTTTTTTTTTGATTTCTGAGAGGTTTTTTCTAATTTTTCGACCTTTCTTGAATTTTTTTTGGAGTTTTTATAATTTTTTCCTAATTTTGAAGTCTTTAGCTACTTGTGAGTTGTTATAGTTTTTCAATTTTTATAATTTTTCTACTGTTGGGAATTTTTTCAAATTTTTGAAACTTAAAAATATGGTTTTTTTTTTGGATTTCTGAGAGGTTTTTGCTAATTTTTCGACCTTTTTTGAATTTTTTTTGGAGTTTTTATAATTTTTTCCTAATTTGGAAGTCTTTAGCTACTTGTGAGTTGTTATAGTTTTTCAATTTTTATAATTTTTCTACTGTTGGGAATTTTTTCAAATTTTTGAAACTTAAAACTTAAACTTTAGACATTGGAATATGCTTTTCGTTCTTAATCAGACTTAATGTTTTTTCTCAATTTACAACCTAAAATTCAGACGATAAAACTAGGCGAACTCACAGTTGTATACTTTGACACGTTGCAATTTTACTATAAAGTGTAAATTGCATAAGATTCTTAATTTTCCATTAGTATGTCGTGATGAGACATCAGAAGCTTCAGATAGCGTTCTCATACTTTGTTCTTTAATTTCGTATTAACTTGGCTTGGCAAGCTTTGGCACTCTAAGTGTCATGTGGTTGGCACTGAAATTTTTTATGGTGCGGCAGCGCTGCTCCCCAACAAACATCTAGAGAAAATGACTACGAAAAAATGCAACTACCTCCCGGACAAGTATGAATAAAAACGTGAGAGCATTTGCAATCAAAGCTAGTAGTATTTGTTGCACTCACTGTCAGTGATTGGAATTGGATTTCGAATATAGTGCGTTCCCTTTTGCGCTCATGACTGATCATATGGACAATTTTCAGCCATGTGTTTTTTTATAATCTCTTCTCAATATTTTTCAACTTGTTTGTTGACGTCCACTAGCTCAAATGTTCAAAATGGTTAAAGGACATAGGGGTATCCATACAGCAGTATGTTATCAGTCCGTTATCAAATTTTCATTAGAATAAAAGAAACTAAAAATGATCTTGAAAAATTTGTGCATTATATAAAAGCAAAAAGTTTGAATGCAGAGTTATTGGTCTAGAAATGGTCCATAGCAATGTAGCATAAAATGACGCGTAAGTGTTTAAAGGAGATTTCGAAAATGGCAGTAAAATAAATAATACTTATGATCATCTTAATTTTTCCGAAAGTAAAATGGTTTTTATTGAAAGTTTTAAACAGACCTCGTTTGAATCTGAAAACTGCATTTTTTACCCAATAATTTCAACAATATTTTATAATTCTTTTTTTTATTTATATAATCTCTATTAATAAAATGATAGCCGATTTCGTTCGCGCATAACGCAAAACTACTGAATCTATTCTAATGCAATCTATTTGGTTTTATTCCTTAGACCCTTGGTCTCAATATCCATCAAAAAATATCACGATATTCTTTTTAAATATGTTTTTGAATGTATGATCTCTTCTACATATTTTTCAACTAGTGGCTTACTCTTCGAGTTATTCTGCAAGCTTTTTTGCTGAAACTCCCCAACAACCATCTAGAGAAAATGACTACGAAAAAATGCAACTACCTCTCGGACAAGTATGAATAAAAATGTGAGAGCATTTGCCATCAAAGCTAGTAGTATTTGTTGCACTCACTGTCAGTGTTTGGAATTGGATTTCGAATATAGTGCGTTCCCTCTTGCGCTCATGACTGATCGTATGAAGATTTTTCAGGCATGAAATCCATGTGTTTTCTTATAATCTCTTCTCAATATTTTTCAACTTGTTTGTTGACGCCCCCTAGCTCAAATATTCAAAATGGTTAAAGGACATAGGGGTATCCATACAGCCGTATATTATACGTCCGTTATCAAAATTTCATTAGAATAAAAGAAACTAAAATTTATCTTCTTATAAAAATTGTGCATTATATAGAAGCAAAAAGTTTGAATGCAGAGTTATAGGTCTAGAAATGGTCTATAACTATGTAGTATAAAATATGGGTCTTTTTTTAATTTCTGAGAGGTTTATGTTAATTTTTCGAGTCTTTTTGAATTTGTTTTGGAGTTTTTATGATTTTTTCTTAATTTTGAAGTCTTCAGCTACTTGTAAGTTGTTATAGTTTTTCAATTTTTATACTGTTGGGAATTTTTTCAAATTTTTTAAACTTAAAAATATGTTTTTTTTTTTTTAATTTCTGAGAGGTTTTTGCTAATTTTTCGACCCGTTTTGAATTTTTTTTGGAGTTTTTATTATTTTTTCTTAATTTGGAAGTCTTCAGCTACTTGCAAAATGTTATAGTTTTCAATTTCTATAATTTTTCTACTGTTGGGAATTTTTTCAAATTTTGAAAATTAAAAATAAGGTTTTTTTTTGATTTCTGAGAGGTTTTTGCTAATTTTCCGACCTTTTTTGAATTTTTTTTTGAGTTTTTATAATTTTTTCCTAATTTTGAAGTCTTTAGCTACTTGTGAGTTGTTATAGTTTTTCAATTTTTATAATTTTTCTACTGTTGGGAATTTTTTCAAATTTTTTAAAACTTAAAAATACGGTTTTTTTTTGCTTTCTGAGAGGTTTTTGCTAATTTTTCGACCCGTTTTGAATTTTTTTTGGAGTTTTTATTATTTTTTCTTAATTTGGAAGTCTTCAGCTACTTGCAAAATGTTATAGTTTTCAATTTCTATAATTTTTCTACTGTTGGGAATTTTTTCAAATTTTGAAAATTAAAAATAAGGTTTTTTTTTGATTTCTGAGAGGTTTTTGCTAATTTTCCGACCTTTTTTGAATTTTTTTTGAGTTTTTATAATGTTTTCCTAATTTTGAAGTCTTTAGCTACTTGTGAGTTGTTATAGTTTTTCAATTTTTATAATTTTTCTACTGTTGGGAATTTTTTCAAATTTTTGAAACTTAAAACTTAAACTTTAGACATTGGAATGTGCTTTTCGTTCTTAATCAGAGTTAATGTTTTTTCTCAATTTACAACCTAAAATTCAGACGATAAAACTAGGCGAACTCACAGTTGTATATTTTGACACGTTGCAATTTTACTATAAAGTGTAAATTGCATAAGATTCTTAATTTTCCATTAGTATGTCGTGATGAGACATCAGAAGCTTCAGATAGCGTTCTCATACTTTGTTCTTTAATTTCGTATTAACTTGGCTTGGCAAGCTTTGGCACTCTAAGTGTCATGTGGTTGGCACTGAAATTTTTTATGGTGCGGCAGCGCTGCTCCTCAACAACCATCTTGAGAAAATGACTACGAAAAAATGCAACTACCTCCCGGACAAGTATGAATAAAAATGTGAGAGCATTTGCAATCAAAGCTAGTAGTATTTGTTGCACTCACTGTAAAGTGTTTGGAATTGGATTTCGAATATAGTGCGTTCCCTTTTGCGCTCATGACTGGTCGTATGGAGATTTTTCAGGCATGAAATCCATGTGTTTTTTTATAATCTCTTCTCAATATTTTTCAACTTGTTTGTTGACGTCCGCTAGCTCAAATTATCAAAATGGTTAAAGGACATAGGGGTATCCATACAGCCGTATATTTTACGTCCGTTATCAAATTTTCATTAGAATAAAAGAAACTAAAAATTATCTTCTTATCAAAATTGAGCATTATATAGAAGCAAAAAGTTTGAATGCAGAGTTATAGGTCTAGAAATGGTCCATAGCAATGTAGTATAAAATGACGCGTAAGTGTTTAAAGGAGATTTCGAAAATGGCAGTAAAATAAATAATACTTATGATCATCTTAATTTTTCCGTAAGTAAAAGTAAGTTGAATGTATGATCTCTTCTACATATTTTTCAACTAGTGGCTTACTCTTCGAGTTATTCTGCAATTTTTTTTGCTGAAACTCCCCAACAAACATCTAGAGAAAATGACTACGAAAAAATGCAACTACCTCTCGGACAAGTATGAATAAAAATGTGAGAGCATTTGCCATCAAAGCTAGTAGTATTTGTTTCACTCACTGTCAGTGTTTGGAATTGGATTTCGAATATAGTGCGTTCCCTCTTGCGCTCATGACTGATCGTATGAAGATTTTTCAGGCATGAAATCCATGTGTTTTCTTATAATCTCTTCTCAATATTTTTCAACTTGTTTGTTGACGCCCCCTAGCTCAAATATTCAAAATGGTTAAAGGACATAGGGGTATCCATACAGCCGTATATTATGCGTCCGTTTTCAAAATTTCATTAGAATAAAAGAAACTAAAAATTATCTTCTTATAAAAATTGTGCATTATATAGAAGCAAAAAGTTTGAATGCAGAGTTATAGGTCTAGAAATGGTCTATAACTATGTAGTATAAAATATGGGTCTTTTTTGATTTCTGAGAGGTTTTTGTTAATTTTTCGACCCTTTTTGAATTTGTTTTGGAGTTTTTATGATTTTTTCCTAATTTTAAAGTCTTCAGCTCCTTGTAAGTTGTTATAGTTTTTCAATTTTTATAATTTTTCTACTGTTAGGAATTTGTTCAAATATTTGAAACTTAAAAATATTGCTTTTGTTTTTAATTTCTGAGAGGTTTTTGATAATTTTTCGACCCTTTATGTTTTTTTTGGAGATTTTATGATTTTGTCTTAATTTTGAAGTCTTCAGCTACTTGTAAGTTGTTATAGTTTTTTAATTTTTATACTGTAGGGAATTTTTGAAAATTTTTTAAACTTAAAAATAAGTTTGTTTTTTAGATTTCTGAGAGGTTTTTGCTAATTTTTCGACCCTTTTTGTATTTTTTTTGGAATTTTTATGATTTTTTCTTAATTTTGAAGTCTTCAGCTACTTGTAAGTTGTTATAGTTTTTCAATTTTTATAATTTTTTTACTGAATTTTTTCAAATATTTGAAACTTAAAAATATGGCTGTGTTTTTGATTTCTGAGAGGTTTTTGCTAATTTTTCGACCCGTTTTGAATTTTTTTTGGAGTTTTTATTATTTTTTCTTAATTTGGAAGTCTTCAGCTACTTGCAAAATGTTATAGTTTTCAATTTCTATAATTTTTCTACTGTTGGGAATTTTTTCAAATTTTGAAAATTAAAAATAAGGTTTTTTTTTGATTTCTGAGAGGTTTTTGCTAATTTTCCGACCTTTTTTGAATTTTTTTTGGACTTTTTATGATTTTTTCTTAATTTTGAAGTCTTCAGCTACTTGTAAGTTGTTATAGTTTTTCAATTTTTATACTGTTGGGAATTTTTTCAAATTTTTTAAACTTAAAAATATGTATTTTTTTTAGATTTCTGTGAGGTTTTTGCTAATTTTTCGACCCTTTTTGTATTTTTTTGGAATTTTTATGATTTTTTCTTAATTTTGAAGTCTTCAGCTACTTGTGAGTTGTTATAGTTTTTCAATTTTTATAATTTTTCTACTGTTTGGAATTTTTTCAAATTTTGGAAACTTAAAAATATGGCTGTGTTTTTGATTTCTGAGAGGTTTTTGCTAATTTTTCGACCCGTTTTGAATTTTTTTTGGAGTTTTTATTATTTTTTCTTAATTTGGAAGTCTGCAGCTACTTGTGAGTTGTTATAGTTTTTCAATTTTTATACTGTTGGGAATTTTTTCAAATTTTTTAAACTTAAAAATATGTTATTTTTTTAGATTTCTGAGTGGTTTTTGCTAATTTTTCGACCTTTTTTGAATTTTTTTTGGAGTTTTTATAATTTTTTCCTAATTTTGAAGTCTTTAGCTACTTGTGAGTTGTTATAGTTTTTCAATTTTTATAATTTTTCTACTGTTGGGAATTTTTTCAAATTTTTGAAACTTAAAACTTAAACTTTAGACATTGGAATGTGCTTTTCGTTCTTAATCAGACTTAATGTTTTTTCTCAATTTACAACCTAAAATTCAGACGATAAAACTAGGCGAACTCACAGTTGTATATTTTGACACGTTGCAATTTTACTATAAAGTGTAAATTGCATAAGATTCTTAATTTTCCATTAGTATGTCGTGATGAGACATCAGAAGCTTCAGATAGCGTTCTCATACTTTGTTCTTTAATTTCGTATTAACTTGGCTTGGCAAGCTTTGGCACTCTAAGTGTCATGTGGTTGGCACTGAAATTTTTTATGGTGCGGCAGCGCTGCTCCCCAACAACCATCTTGAGAAAATGACTACGAAAAAATGCAACTACCTCTCGGACAAGTATGAATAAAAATGTGAGAGCATTTGCCATCAAAGCTAGTAGTATTTGTTGCACTCACTGTCAGTGTTTGGAATTGGATTTCGAATATAGTGCGTTCCCTCTTGCGCTCATGACTGATCGTATGAAGATTTTTCAGGCATGAAATCCATGTGTTTTCTTATAATCTCTTCTCAATATTTTTCAACTTGTTTGTTGACGCCCCCTTGCTCAAATATTCAAAATGGTTAAAGGACATAGGGGTATCCATACAGCCGTATATTATGCGTCCGTTTTCAAAATTTCATTAGAATAAAAGAAACTAAAAACTATCTTCTTATAAAAATTGTGCATTATATAGAAGCAAAAAGTTTGAATGCAGAGTTATAGGTCTAGAAATGGTCTATAACTATGTAGTATAAAATATGGGTCTTTTTTGATTTCTGAGAGGTTTTTGTTAATTTTTCGACCCTTTTTGAATTTGTTTTGGAGTTTTTATGATTTTTTCCTAATTTTAAAGTCTTCAGCTCCTTGTAAGTTGTTATAGTTTTTCAATTTTTATAATTTTTCTACTGTTAGGAATTTGTTCAAATATTTGAAACTTAAAAATATTGCTTTTGTTTTTAATTTCTGAGAGGTTTTTGATAATTTTTCGACCCTATATGTTTTTTTTGGAGATTTTATGATTTTGTCTTAATTTTGAAGTCTTCAGCTACTTGTAAGTTGTTATAGTTTTTTAATTTTTATACTGTTGGGAATTTTTGAAAATTTTTTAAACTTAAAAATAAGTTTGTTTTTTAGATTTCTGAGAGGTTTTTGCTAATTTTTCGACCCTTTTTGTATTTTTTTTGGAATTTTTATGATTTTTTCTTAATTTTGAAGTCTTCAGCTACTTGTAAGTTGTTATAGTTTTTCAATTTTTATAATTTTTTTACTGAATTTTTTCAAATATTTGAAACTTAAAAATATGGCTGTTTTTTTGATTTCTGAGAGGTTTTTGCTAATTTTACGACCCGTTTTGAATTTTTTTTGGACTTTTTATGATTTTTCCTTAATTTGGAAGTCTTCAGCTACTTGCAGGTTTTTATAGTTTTCAATTTTTATAATTTTTCTACTGTTGGGAATTTTTTCAAATATTTGAAACTTAAAAATATCGCTTTTTTTTTTTTAATTTCTGAGAGGTTTTTGATAATTTTTCGACCCTTTATGACTTTTTTTGGAGATTTTATGATTTTTGCTTAATTTTGAAGTCTTCAGCTACTTGTGAGTTGTTATAGTTTTTCAATTTTTATACTGTTGGGAATTTTTTCAAATTTTTTAAACTTAAAAATATGTTATTTTTTTAGATTTCTGAGTGGTTTTTGCTAATTTTTCGACCTTTTTTGAATTTTTTTTGGAGTTTTTATAATTTTTTCCTAATTTTGAAGTCTTTAGCTACTTGTGAGTTGTTATAGTTTTTCAATTTCTATAATTTTTCTACTGTTGGGAATTTTTTAAAATTTTGAAAATTAAAAAAAAGGTTTTTTTTTGATTTCTGAGAGGTTTTTGCTAATTTTTCGACTTTTTTGATTTTTTTTTTGAGTTTTTATAATTTTTTCCTAATTTTGAAGTCTTTAGCTACTTGTGAGTTGTTATAGTTTTTCAATTTTTATAATTTTTCTACTGTTGGGAAATTTTTAAAATTTTTGAAACTTAAAAATAGGGTTTTTTTTGATTTCTGAGAGGTTTTCGCTAATTTTTCGACCTTTTTTGAATTTTTTTTGGAGTTTTTATAATTTTTTCCTAATTTTGAAGTCTTTAGCTACTTGTGAGTTGTTATAGTTTTTCAATTTTTATAATTTTTCTACTGTTGGGAATTTTTTCAAATTTTTGAAACTTAAAAATACGGTTTTTTTTTTGATTTCTGAGAGGTTTTTGCTAATTTTTCGACCTTTTTTGAATTTTTTTTTTGAGTTTTTATAACTTTTTCCTAATTTTGAAGTCTTAAGCTACTTGTGAGTTGAAATAGTTTTTCAATTTTTATAATTTTTCTACTGTTGAGAATTTTTTCAAAATTTTGAAACTTAAAAAAAGGGTTTTTTTTTGATTTCTGAGAGGTTTTTGCTAATTTTTCGACAATTTTTGAATTTTATTTTGAGTTTTTATAATTTTTTCATAATTTTGAAGTCTTTAGCTACTTGTGAATTGTTATACTTGTTCAATTTTTATAATTTTTCTACTGTTGGGAATTTTTTAAAATTTTTGAAACTTAAAAATGGGTTTTTTTTTTGATATCTGAGAGGTTTTTGCTAATTTTTCGACCTTTTTTGAATTTTTTTTGGAGTTTTTATAATTTTTTCCTAATTTTGAAGTCTTAAGCGTGAGTTGAAATAATTTTTCAATTTTTATAATTTTTCTACTGTTGGGAATTTTTTCAAATTTTTGAAACTTAAAAATAGGGTTTATTTTATTTCTGAGAGGTTTTTGCTAATTTTTCAACCTTTTTTGAATTTTTTTTGGAGCTTTTATAATTTTTTCCTAATTTTGAAGTCTTTAGCTACTTGTGAGTTGAAATAGTTTTTCAATTTTTATAATTTTTCTACTGTTGAGCATTTTTTCAAAATTTTGAAACTTAAAAAAAGGGTTTTTTTTTTTATTTCTGAGAGGTTTTTGCTAATTTTTCGACCTTTTTTGAATTTTATTTTGAGTTTTTATAATTTTTTCCTAATTTTGAAGTCTTTAGCTACTTGTGAATTGTTATACTTGTTCAATTTTTATAATTTTTCTACTGTTGGGAATTTTTTCAAATTTTTTAAACTTAAAAATATGTTATTTTTTTAGATTTCTGAGTGGTTTTTGCTAATTTTTCGACCTTTTTTGAATTTTTTTTGGAGTTTTTATAATTTTTTCCTAATTTTGAAGTCTTTAGCTACTTGTGAGTTGTTATAGTTTTTCAATTTTTATAATTTTTCTACTGTTGGGAAATTTTTAAAATTTTTGAAACTTAAGAATAGGGTTTTTTTTGATTTCTGAGAGGTTTTCGCTAATTTTTCGACCTTTTTTGAATTTTTTTTGGAGTTTTTATAATTTTTTCCTAATTTTTAAGTCTTTAGCTACTTGTGAGTTGTTATAGTTTTTCAATTTTTATAATTTTTCTACTGTTGGGAATTTTTTCAAATTTTTGAAACTTAAAAATACGGTTTATTTTATTTCTGAGAGGTTTTTGCTAATTTTTCAACCTTTTTTGAATTTTTTTTGGAGCTTTTATAATTTTTTCCTAATTTTGAAGTCTTTAGCTACTTGTGAGTTGAAATAGTTTCTCAATTTTTATAATTTTTCTACTGTTGGGAATTTTTTAAAATTTTGAAAATTAAAAAAAAGGTTTTTTTTTGATTTCTGAGAGGTTTTTGCTAATTTTTCGACCTTTTTTGAATTTTATTTTGAGTTTTTATAATTTTTTCCTAATTTTTAAGTCTTTAGCTACTTGTGAGTTGTTATAGTTTTTCAATTTTTATAATTTTTCTACTGTTGGGAATTTTTTCAAATTATTGAAACTTAAAAAAAGGGTTTTTTTTTTTGATTTCTGAGAGGTTTTTGCTAATTTTTCGACCTTTTTTGAATTTTTTTTGGAGTTTTTATAATTTTTTCCTAATTTTGAAGTCTTAAGCTGCTTGTGAGTTGTTATAGTTTTTCAATTTTTATAATTTTTCTACTGTTGGGAATTTTTTCAAATTTTGGAAACTTAAAAATAGGGTTTTTTTTTTGATTTCTGAGAGGTTTTTGCTAATTTTTCGACATTTTTTGAATTTTGTTTTGGAGTTTTTATAATTTTTTCCTAATTTTGAAGTCTTCATCTACTTGTAAGTTGTTATATTTTTTCAATTTTTATAATTTTTCTACTGTTGGGAATTTTTTCAAATTTTTGAAACTTAAAAATAGGGTTTTTTTTTTTGATTTCTGAGAGGTTGTTGCTAATTTTTCGACCTTTTTTGAATTTTTTTTGTAGTTTTTATAATTTTTTCTAATTTTGAAGTCTTTAACTCCTTGTGAGTTGTTATAGTTTTTCAATTTTTATAATTTTTCTACTGTTGGGAGTTTTTTCAAATTTTTGAAACTTAAAAATAGGGTTTTTTTTTGGATTTCTGAGAGGTTTTTGTTAATTTTTCGACTTTTTTTGAATTTTTTTTGGAGTTTTTATAATTTTTTCCTAATTTTGAAGTCTTAAGCGTGAGTTGAAATAATTTTTCAATTTTTATAATTTTTCTACTGTTGGGAATTTTTTCAAATTTTTGAAACTTAAAAATAGGGTTTATTTTATTTCTGAGAGGTTTTTGCTAATTTTTCAACCTTTTTTGAATTTTTTTTGGAGCTTTTATAATTTTTTCCTAATTTTGAAGTCTTTAGCTACTTGTGAGTTGAAATAGTTTTTCAATTTTTATAATTTTTCTACTGTTGAGCATTTTTTCAAAATTTTGAAACTTAAAAAAAGGGTTTTTTTTTTTTATTTCTGAGAGGTTTTTGCTAATTTTTCGACCTTTTTTGAATTTTATTTTGAGTTTTTATAATTTTTTCCTAATTTTGAAGTCTTTAGCTACTTGTGAATTGTTATACTTGTTCAATTTTTATAATTTTTCTACTGTTGGGAATTTTTTCAAATTTTTTAAACTTAAAAATATGTTATTTTTTTAGATTTCTGAGTGGTTTTTGCTAATTTTTCGACCTTTTTTGAATTTTTTTTTGAGTTTTTATAATTTTTTCCTAATTTTGAAGTCTTTAGCTACTTGTGAGTTGTTATAGTTTTTCAATTTTTATAATTTTTCTACTGTTGGGAAATTTTTAAAATTTTTGAAACTTAAAAATAGGGTTTTTTTTGATTTCTGAGAGGTTTTCGCTAATTTTTCGACCTTTTTTGAATTTTTTTTGGAGTTTTTATAATTTTTTCCTAATTTTGAAGTCTTTAGCTACTTGTGAGTTGTTATAGTTTTTCAATTTTTATAATTTTTCTACTGTTGGGAATTTTTTCAAATTTTTGAAACTTAAAAATACGGTTTATTTTATTTCTGAGAGGTTTTTGCTAATTTTTCGACCTTTTTTAAATTTTTTTTTGAGTTTTTATGATTTTTTCCTAATTTTGAAGTCTTTAGCTACTTGTGAGTTGAAATAGTTTCTCAATTTTTATAATTTTTCTACTGTTGGGAATTTTTTCAAATTTTGAAAATTAAAAAAAAGGTTTTTTTTTGATTTCTGAGAGGTTTTTGCTAATTTTTCGACCTTTTTTGAATTTTATTTTGAGTTTTTATAATTTTTTCCTAATTTTTAAGTCTTTAGCTACTTGTGAGTTGTTATAGTTTTTCAATTTTTATAATTTTTCTACTGTTGGGAATTTTTTCAAATCATTGAAACTTAAAAAAAGGGTTTTTTTTTTGATTTCTGAGAGGTTTTTGCTAATTTTTCGACCTTTTTTGAATCTTTTTTGGAGTTTTTATAATTTTTTCCTAATTTTGAAGTCTTAAGCTGCTTGTGAGTTGTTATAGTTTTTCAATTTTTATAATTTTTCTACTGTTGGGAATTTTTTCAAATTTTGGAAACTTAAAAATAGGGTTTTTTTTTTGATTTCTGAGAGGTTTTTGCTAATTTTTCGACATTTTTTGAATTTTGTTTTGGAGTTTTTATAATTTTTTCCTAATTTTGAAGTCTTCATCTACTTGTAAGTTGTTATATTTTTTCAATTTTTATAATTTTTCTACTGTTGGGAATTTTTTCAAATTTTTGAAACTTAAAAATAGGGTTTTTTTTTTTGATTTCTGAGAGGTTGTTGCTAATTTTTCGACCTTTTTTGAATTTTTTTTGGAGTTTTTATAATTTTTTCTAATTTTGAAGTCTTTAACTCCTTGTGAGTTGTTATAGTTTTTCAATTTTTATAATTTTTCTACTGTTGGGAGTTTTTTCAAATTTTTGAAACTTAAAAATAGGGTTTTTTTTTGGATTTCTGAGAGGTTTTTGTTAATTTTTCGACTTTTTTTGAATTTTTTTTGGAGTTTTTATAATTTTTTCCTAATTTTGAAGTCTTTAGCTACTTGTGAGTTGTTATAGTTTTTCAATTTTTATAATTTTTCTACTGTTGGGAATTTTTTCAAATTTTTGAAACTTAAAACTTAAACTTTAGACATTGGAATATGCTTTTCGTTCTTAATCAGACTTAATGTTTTTTCTCAATTTACAACCTAAAATTCAGACGATAAAACTAGGCGAACTCACAGTTGTATATTTTGACACGTTGCAATTTTACTATAAAGTGTAAATTTCATAAGATTCTTAATTTTCCATTAGTATGTCGTGATGAGACATCAGAAGCTTCAGATAGCGTTCTCATACTTTGTTCTTTAATTTCGTATTAACTTGGCTTGGCAAGCTTTGGCACTCTAAGTGTCATATGGTTGGCACTGAAATTTTTTATGGTGCGGCAGCGCTGCTCCCCAACAACCATTTAGAGAAAATGACTACGAAAAAATGCAGCTACCGCACGGACAAGTATGAATAAAAATGTGAGAGCATTTGCAATCAAAGCTAGTAGTATTTGTTGCACTCACTGTCAGTGATTGGAATTGGATTTTGAATATAGTGCGTTCCCTCTTGCGCTCATGACTGATCGTATGAAGATTTTTCAGGCATGAAATCCATGTGTTTTCTTATAATCTCTTCTCAATATTTTTCAACTTGTTTGTTGACGCCCCCTTGCTCAAATATTCAAAATGGTTAAAGGACATAGGGGTATCCATACAGCCGTATATTATGCGTCCGTTTTCAAAATTTCATTAGAATAAAAGAAACTAAAAATGATCTTGAAAAATTTGTGCATTATATAAAAGCAAAAAGTTTGAATGCAGAGTTATAGGTCTAGAAATGGTCCATAGCAATGTAGTATAAAATGACGCGTAAGTGTTTAAAGGAGATTTCGAAAATGGCAGTAAAATAAATAATACTTATGATCATCTTAATTTTTCCGAAAGTAAAATGGTTTTTATTGAAAGTTTTAAACAGACCTCGTTTGAAAACTGCATTTTTTACAAAATAATTTCAACAATATTTTATAATTCTTTTTTTTATTTATATAATCTCTATTAATAAAATGATAGCCGATTTCGTTCGCGCATAACGCAAAACTACTGAATCTATTCTAATGCAATCTATTTGGTTTTATTCCTTAGACCCTTGGTCTCAATATGCAATAAAAAATATCTCGATATTCTTTTTAAATATGTTTTTGAAGTGATCTCTTCTACATATTTTTCAACTAGTGGCTTGCTCTTCGAGTTATTCTGCAAGCTTTTTTGCTGAAACTCCCCAACAAACATCCAGAGAAAATGACAACACTACCTATCGGACAAGTATGAATAAAAATGTGAGAGCATTTGCCATCAAAGCTAGTAGTATTTTTTGCACTCACTGTCAGTGTTTGGAATTGGATTTCGAATATAGTGCGTTCCCTCTTGCGCTCATGACTGATCGTATGAAGATTTTTCAGGCATGAAATCCATGTGTTTTCTTATAATCTCTTCTCAATATTTTTCAACTTGTTTGTTGACGCCCCCTAGCTCAAATATTCAAAATGGTTAAAGGACATAGGGGTATCCATACAGCCGTATATTATACGTCCGTTTTCAAAATTTCATTAGAATAAAAGAAACTAAAAATTATCTTCTTATAAAAATTGTGCATTATATAGAAGCAAAAAGTTTGAATGCAGAGTTATAGGTCTAGAAATGGTCTATAACTATGTAGTATAAAATATGGGTCTTTTTTTGATTTCTGAGAGGTTTTTGTTAATTTTTCGACCCTTTTTGAATTTGTTTTGGAGTTTTTATGATTTTTTCTTAATTTTGAAGTCTTCAGCTACTTGTAAGTTGTTATAGTTTTTCAATTTTTATAATATTTCTACTGTTAGGAATATTTTCAAATATTTGAAGCTTAAAAATATTGCTTTTGTTTTTAATTTCTGAGAGGTTTTTGATAATTTTTCGACCCTTTATGATTTTTTTTGGAGATTTTATGATTTTGTCTTAATTTTGAAGTCTTCAGCTACTTGTAAGTTTTTATAGTTTTTTAATTTTTATACTGTTGGGAATTTTTGAAAATTTTTTAAACTTAAAAATAAGTTTGTTTTATATGATTTCTGAGAGGTTTTTGCTAATTTTTCGAATATTTTTGTATTTTTTTTTGGAATTTTTATGATTTTTTCTTAATTTTGAAGTCTTCAGCTACTTGTAAGTTGTTATAGTTTTTCAATTTTTATAATTTTTTTACTGAATTTTTTCAAATATTTGAAACTTAAAAATATGGCTGTTTTTTTGATTTCTGTGAGGTTTTTGCTAATTTTTCGACCCGTTTTGAATTTTTTTTTTAGTTTTTATGATTTTTTCTTTATTCTGAAGTCTTCAGCTACTTGCAAATTGTTATAGTTTTTCAATTTTTATAATTTGTCTACTGTTGGGAATTTTTTCAAATTTTTGAAACTTAAAATATGTTTTTTTTTTATTTCGGAGAGGTTTTTGCTAATTTTTCGACCATTTTTGAATTTCTTTTGGAGTTTTTATGATTTTTTTCTTAATTTTGAAGTCTTCAGCTACCTGTACGCAGAGCTGACGAAACCGGCACAATCGTGCCAAACTGGCACTTTCAAAAAATGTTCGGCACTCTGACTCTCATGGCACTTTTTGGCACTGAGCGTGTTAATTTTGACCGATTAACTTTTATATAACTTTAAAAACACTGAACATCTAATATGTAGTATATTCCTGCCGCGAAGTTAAGTATGTACATATATAAGTATGTACAATGCACATATACCTATATTGTTTAATAAGAATAAGTTATTATTCCTTAAACAAAAATATTTGTGCATACTATTTATAGCAATGATTAAAAATTGTCAATAAAAAAATACCTATGTACTACAAACAGAATTCATGAGTTGATAAATATCAATATGTAAATAGATCTTTGTAGGCACAATTCAGACAATGGAATATGCTTTTCGTTCTTAATCAGACTTAATGTTTTTTCTCAATTTACAACCTAATATTCAGACGATAAAACTAGGCGAACTCACAGTTGTATATTTTGACATGTTGCAATTTTACTATAAAGTGTAAATTGCATAAGATTCTTAATTTTCCATATGTCGTGATGAGACATCAGAAGCTTCAGATAGCGTTCTCATACTTTGTTCCTTAATTTCGTATTAACTTGGCTTGGCAAGCTTTGGCACTCTAAGTGTCATGTGGTTGGCACTGAAATTTTTTATGGTGCGGCAGCGCTGCTCCCCAACAACCATCTAGAGAAAATGACTACGCAAAAATGCAACTACCTCCCGGACAAATATGAATAAAAATGTGAGTGCATTTGCCATCAAAGCTAGTAGTATCTGTTGCACTCACTGTAAAGTGTTTGGAATTGGATTTCGAATATAGTGCGTTCTCTCTTGCGCTCATGACTGATCGTATGAAGATTTTTCAGGCATGAAATCCATGTGTTTTTTTATAATCTCTCAATATTTTTCAACTTGTTTGTTGACGCCCCCTAGCTCAAATGTTCAAAATGGTTAAAGGACATAGGGGTATCCATACAGCCGTATATTCTAAGTCAGTTTTCAAAATTTCATTAGAATAAAAGAAACTAAAAATTATCTTCTTATACAAAATGTGCATTATATAAAAGCAAAAAGTTTGAATGCAGAGTTATAGGTCTAGAAATGGTCTATAACTATGTAGTATAAAATTACGCGTAAGTGTTAACGTTTAAAGGAGATTTCGAAAATGGCAGTAAAATAAATAATACTTATGATCATCTTAATTTTTCCGAAAGTAAAATGGTTTTTAATGAAAATTTTAAACAGAACTCGTTTGAATCTGAAAACTGCATTTTTTACCCAAAATAACGATTATGTATTGATCAAAATTATGGTGATTTTTGGAAAGTTTAGAACGGTAAAAAGTGGTGGTTTAGTAATCTTCAACTACTTGAATTAGTTGTTAAAGTTTTTCAATTTCTATAATTTTTCTACTGTTGGGATTTTTTTTAAATTTTTTATTTTTTTTTTATTTCTAAGAGGTTTTTGCTAATTTTTCGATACTTTTTGAATTTTTGGGTGTTGATAGTCCATCGTTTAACTCTAAACGTGCAGGTTAAGTTCCCACTCCGCCATATTGTGAATATCTGTAATGTTCTAAAGGAGTCTGTTTGATTCTCCTAGCCTGAAAAAAAATTGTGTATTAACATAAAAAGTATAAGAACAGAGCTGTATGATCCATCAAAATTGAAATCCCTATTCAGCTAATTGTTCATCAAATGACTCGTTAATTACCCAACAGATATTATAATCTATGAAAAATTCCAATTTGACTGTTTATTTCAAAAACGACACAAATAAATTTTACAAGAATCAACAAATTTTTTGACAACCCCTTTAATAAGGAAAAATTATGTAATTGGGTATGAAAATGAGAAATCGGTATTATATTATAACATGTAACCCGAAAACCAAATTATAGATTACAAGTTATGAATAAAATATATTTCGAGCCACAAAGATGATTTGATAAAATGCCCAAATATTTTCAATAATTTTTTATAATTTTTTTTTTTATTTATATAATCTCTATTAATAAAATGATAGTCGATTTCTTTCTCGCATAACGCAAAACTACTGAATTTTTCAACTGGTGGGAATTTGTTCAAATTTTTGAAACTTAAAAATTTTTTTATTTCTGAGAGGTTTTTGCTAATTTTTCGACCCGTTTTGAATTTTTTTTTGAGCTTTTATGATTTTTTCTTAATTTGGAAGTCTTCAGCTACTTGCAAGTTGTTATAGTTTTTCAATTTCTATGATTTTTCTACTGTTGGGAATTTTTTCAAATTTTTGAAACTTAAATATATGGTTTTTTTTTTTATTTCTGAGAGGTTTTTGCTAATTTTTCGAACTTTTTTGAATTTGTTTTGGAGGTTTTATGATTTTTTCTTAATTTTGAAGTCTTCAGCTACTTGTAAAATGTTATAGGTTTTCAATTTTTATAAGTTTTCTACTGTTGGGAGATTTTTCATATTTTTGAATCTTAAAAATATGGCTTTTTTATATTTCTGAGATGTTTTTGCTAATTTTTCGACCCTTTTTGAATTTGTTTTGGAGTTTTTATGATTTTTTCTTAATTTTGAAGTCTTCATCTACTGGTAAGTGATTATAATTTTTAAATTTTTATAATTTTTCTACTGTTGGGAATTTTTTCAAATTTTTCAAACTTAAATATATGGCTATTTTTTGATTTCTGAGAGGTTTTTGCTAATTTTTCGACCGTTTTTGAATTTTTTTTGGAGTTTTTATGATTTTTTCTTAATTTTGAAGTCTTCAGCTCCTTGTAAGTTGTTATAGTTTTTCAATTTTTATAATATTTCTACTGTTAGGAATATTTTCAAATATTTGAAACTTAAAAATATTGCTTTTGTTTTTAATTTCTGAGAGGTTTTTGATAATTTTTCGACCCTTTATGATTTTTTTTGGAGATTTTATGATTTTGTCTTAATTTTGAAGTCTTCAGCTACTTGTAAGTTGTTATAGTTTTTCAATTTTTATAATTTTTCTACTGTTGGGAATTTTTTCAAATTTTTGAAACTTAAGAATAGGGTTTTTTTTTTTTATTTCTGAGAGGGTTTTGCTAATTTTTCTACCTTTTTTGAATTTTTTTTGGAGTTTTTACAATTTTCTCCTAATTTTGAAGTCTTAAGCTACTTGTGAGTTGTTATAGTTTTTCAATTTTTATAATTTTTCTACTGTTGGGAATTTTTTCAATTTTTTGAAACTTAAAAATATGGCTTTTTTTTTGATTTCTGAGAGGTTTTTGCTAATTTTTCAACCTTTTTTGAATTTTTTTTTGAGTTTTTATAATTTTTTCCTAATTTTGAAGTCTTTAGCTCCTTGTGAGTTGTTATAGTTTTTCAATTTTTATAATTTTTCTACTGTTGGGAATTTTTTCAAATTTTTGAAACTTAAGAATAGGGTTTTTTTTTTTTATTTCTGAGAGGGTTTTGCTAATTTTTCTACCTTTTTTGAATTTTTTTTGGAGTTTTTACAATTTTCTCCTAATTTTGAAGTCTTTAGCTACTTCTGAGTTGTTATAGTTTTTCAATTTTTATAATTTTTCTACTGTTGGGAATATTTTCAATTTTTTGAAACTTAAAAATAGGGTTTTTTTTTGATTTCTGAGAGATTTTTGCTAATTTTTCAACCTTTTTTGAATTTTTTTTTGAGTTTTTATAATTTTTTCCTAATTTTGAAGTCTTTAGCTCCTTGTGAGTTGTTATAGTTTTTCAATTTTTATAATTTTTCTACTGTTGGGAATTTTTTCAAATTTTTGAAACTTAAGAATAGGGTTTCTTTTTTGATTTCTGAGAGGTTTTCTCTAATTTTTCGACCTTTTTTGAATTTTTTTTGAAGTTTTTATAATTTTTTCCTAATTTTGAAGTCTTTAGCTACTTGTGAGTTGTTATAGTTTTTCAATTTTTATAATTTTTCTACTGTTGGGAATTTTTTCAAATTTTTGAAACTTAAAAATGGGTTTTTTTTTTTTGATATCTGAGAGGTTTTTGCTAATTTTTCGACCTTTTTTGAATTTTTTTTGGAGTGTTTATAATTTTTTCCTAATTTTGAAGTCTTTAGCCTGAGTTGAAATAGTTTTTCAATTTTTATAATTTTTCTACTGTTGGGAATTTTTTCAAATTTTTGAAACTTAAAAATAGGGTTTTTTTTTTATTTCTGAGAGGTTTTTGCTAATTTTTCGACCTTTTTTGATTTTTTTTTTGAGTTTTTATAATTTTTTCCTAATTTTGAAGTCTTTAGCTACTTGTGAGTTGTTATAGTTCTTCAATTTTTATAATTTTTCTACTGTTGGGAATTTTTTCATATTTTTGAAACTTAAAAACAGGGTTTTTTTTTTTTGATTTCTGAGAGGTTGTTGCTAATTTTTCGACCTTTTTTGAATTTTTTTTGGAGTTTTTATAATTTTTTCCTAATTTTGAAGTCTTTAGCTACTTATGAGTTGTTATAGTTTTTCAATTTTTATAATTTTTCTACTGTTGGGAATTTTTTCAAATTTTTGAAACTTAAAAATAGGGTTTTTTTTTTGATTTCTGAGAGGTTTTTGCTAATTTTTCGACCTTTTTTGATTTTTTTTTTTGAGTTTTTATAATTTTTTCCTAATTTTGAAGTCTTTAGCTACTTGTGCGTTGTTATAGCTTTTCAATTCTTATAATTTGTCTACTGTTGGGAATTTTTTCAAATTTTTGAAACTTAAAATATGTTTTTTTTTTATTTCGGAGAGGTTTTTGCTAATTTTTCGACCTTTTTTGAATTTTTTTTGGAGTTTTTATAATTTTTTCCTAATTTTGAAGTCTTTAGCTACTTGTGAGTTGTTATAGTTTTTCAATTTTTATAATTTTTCTACTGTTGGGAAATTTTTAAAATTTTTGAAACTTAAAAATAGGGTTTTTTTTGATTTCTGAGAGGTTTTCGCTAATTTTTCGACCTTTTTTGAATTTTTTTTGGAGTTTTTATAATTTTTTCCTAATTTTTAAGTCTTTAGCTACTTGTGAGTTGTTATAGTTTTTCAATTTTTATAATTTTTCTACTGTTGGGAATTTTTTCAAATTTTTGAAACTTAAAAATACGGTTTATTTTATTTCTGAGAGGTTTTTGCTAATTTTTCAACCTTTTTTGAATTTTTTTTGGAGCTTTTATAATTTTTTCCTAATTTTGAAGTCTTTAGCTACTTGTGAGTTGAAATAGTTTCTCAATTTTTATAATTTTTCTACTGTTGGGAATTTTTTAAAATTTTGAAAATTAAAAAAAAGGTTTTTTTTTGATTTCTGAGAGGTTTTTGCTAATTTTTCGACCTTTTTTGAATTTTATTTTGAGTTTTTATAATTTTTTCCTAATTTTTAAGTCTTTAGCTACTTGTGAGTTGTTATAGTTTTTCAATTTTTATAATTTTTCTACTGTTGGGAATTTTTTCAAATTATTGAAACTTAAAAAAAGGGTTTTTTTTTTGATTTCTGAGAGGTTTTTGCTAATTTTTCGACCTTTTTTGAATTTTTTTTGGAGTTTTTATAATTTTTTCCTAATTTTGAAGTCTTAAGCTGCTTGTGAGTTGTTATAGTTTTTCAATTTTTATAATTTTTCTACTGTTGGGAATTTTTTCAAATTTTGGAAACTTAAAAATAGGGTTTTTTTTTTGATTTCTGAGAGGTTTTTGCTAATTTTTCGACATTTTTTGAATTTTGTTTTGGAGTTTTTATAATTTTTTCCTAATTTTGAAGTCTTCATCTACTTGTAAGTTGTTATATTTTTTCAATTTTTATAATTTTTCTACTGTTGGGAATTTTTTCAAATTTTTGAAACTTAAAAATAGGGTTTTTTTTTTTGATTTCTGAGAGGTTGTTGCTAATTTTTCGACCTTTTTTGAATTTTTTTTGTAGTTTTTATAATTTTTTCTAATTTTGAAGTCTTTAACTCCTTGTGAGTTGTTATAGTTTTTCAATTTTTATAATTTTTCTACTGTTGGGAGTTTTTTCAAATTTTTGAAACTTAAAAATAGGGTTTTTTTTTGGATTTCTGAGAGGTTTTTGTTAATTTTTCGACTTTTTTTGAATTTTTTTTGGAGTTTTTATAATTTTTTCCTAATTTTGAAGTCTTAAGCGTGAGTTGAAATAATTTTTCAATTTTTATAATTTTTCTACTGTTGGGAATTTTTTCAAATTTTTGAAACTTAAAAATAGGGTTTATTTTATTTCTGAGAGGTTTTTGCTAATTTTTCAACCTTTTTTGAATTTTTTTTGGAGCTTTTATAATTTTTTCCTAATTTTGAAGTCTTTAGCTACTTGTGAGTTGAAATAGTTTTTCAATTTTTATAATTTTTCTACTGTTGAGCATTTTTTCAAAATTTTGAAACTTAAAAAAAGGGTTTTTTTTTTTATTTCTGAGAGGTTTTTGCTAATTTTTCGACCTTTTTTGAATTTTATTTTGAGTTTTTATAATTTTTTCCTAATTTTGAAGTCTTTAGCTACTTGTGAATTGTTATACTTGTTCAATTTTTATAATTTTTCTACTGTTGGGAATTTTTTCAAATTTTTTAAACTTAAAAATATGTTATTTTTTTAGATTTCTGAGTGGTTTTTGCTAATTTTTCGACCTTTTTTGAATTTTTTTTGGAGTTTTTATAATTTTTTCCTAATTTTGAAGTCTTTAGCTACTTGTGAGTTGTTATAGTTTTTCAATTTTTATAATTTTTCTACTGTTGGGAAATTTTTAAAATTTTTGAAACTTAAAAATAGGGTTTTTTTTGATTTCTGAGAGGTTTTCGCTAATTTTTCGACCTTTTTTGAATTTTTTTTGGAGTTTTTATAATTTTTTCCTAATTTTGAAGTCTTTAGCTACTTGTGAGTTGTTATAGTTTTTCAATTTTTATAATTTTTCTACTGTTGGAAATTTTTTCAAATTTTTGAAACTTAAAAATACGGTTTATTTTATTTCTGAGAGGTTTTTGCTAATTTTTCGACCTTTTTTAAATTTTTTTTTGAGTTTTTATGATTTTTTCCTAATTTTGAAGTCTTTAGCTACTTGTGAGTTGAAATAGTTTCTCAATTTTTATAATTTTTCTACTGTTGGGAATTTTTTAAAATTTTGAAAATTAAAAAAAAGGTTTTTTTTTGATTTCTGAGAGGTTTTTGCTAATTTTTCGACCTTTTTTGAATTTTATTTTGAGTTTTTATAATTTTTTCCTAATTTTTAAGTCTTTAGCTACTTGTGAGTTGTTATAGTTTTTCAATTTTTATAATTTTTCTACTGTTGGGAATTTTTTCAAATTATTGAAACTTAAAAAAAGGGTTTTTTTTTTGATTTCTGAGAGGTTTTTGCTAATTTTTCGACCTTTTTTGAATTTTTTTTGGAGTTTTTATAATTTTTTCCTAATTTTGAAGTCTTAAGCTGCTTGTGAGTTGTTATAGTTTTTCAATTTTTATAATTTTTCTACTGTTGGGAATTTTTTCAAATTTTGGAAACTTAAAAATAGGGTTTTTTTTTTGATTTCTGAGAGGTTTTTGCTAATTTTTCGACATTTTTTGAATTTTGTTTTGGAGTTTTTATAATTTTTTCCTAATTTTGAAGTCTTCATCTACTTGTAAGTTGTTATATTTTTTCAATTTTTATAATTTTTCTACTGTTGGGAATTTTTTCAAATTTTTGAAACTTAAAAATAGGGTTTTTTTTTTTGATTTCTGAGAGGTTGTTGCTAATTTTTCGACCTTTTTTGAATTTTTTTTGGAGTTTTTATAATTTTTTCTAATTTTGAAGTCTTTAACTCCTTGTGAGTTGTTATAGTTTTTCAATTTTTATAATTTTTCTACTGTTGGGAGTTTTTTCAAATTTTTGAAACTTAAAAATAGGGTTTTTTTTTGGATTTCTGAGAGGTTTTTGTTAATTTTTCGACTTTTTTTGAATTTTTTTTGGAGTTTTTATAATTTTTTCCTAATTTTGAAGTCTTTAGCTACTTGTGAGTTGTTATAGTTTTTCAATTTTTATAATTTTTCTACTGTTGGGAATTTTTTCAAATTTTTGAAACTTAAAACTTAAACTTTAGACATTGGAATATGCTTTTCGTTCTTAATCAGACTTAATGTTTTTTCTCAATTTACAACCTAAAATTCAGACGATAAAACTAGGCGAACTCACAGTTGTATATTTTGACACGTTGCAATTTTACTATAAAGTGTAAATTTCATAAGATTCTTAATTTTCCATTAGTATGTCGTGATGAGACATCAGAAGCTTCAGATAGCGTTCTCATACTTTGTTCTTTAATTTCGTATTAACTTGGCTTGGCAAGCTTTGGCACTCTAAGTGTCATATGGTTGGCACTGAAATTTTTTATGGTGCGGCAGCGCTGCTCCCCAACAACCATTTAGAGAAAATGACTACGAAAAAATGCAGCTACCGCACGGACAAGTATGAATAAAAATGTGAGAGCATTTGCAATCAAAGCTAGTAGTATTTGTTGCACTCACTGTCAGTGATTGGAATTGGATTTTGAATATAGTGCGTTCCCTCTTGCGCTCATGACTGATCGTATGAAGATTTTTCAGGCATGAAATCCATGTGTTTTCTTATAATCTCTTCTCAATATTTTTCAACTTGTTTGTTGACGCCCCCTTGCTCAAATATTCAAAATGGTTAAAGGACATAGGGGTATCCATACAGCCGTATATTATGCGTCCGTTTTCAAAATTTCATTAGAATAAAAGAAACTAAAAATGATCTTGAAAAATTTGTGCATTATATAAAAGCAAAAAGTTTGAATGCAGAGTTATAGGTCTAGAAATGGTCCATAGCAATGTAGTATAAAATGACGCGTAAGTGTTTAAAGGAGATTTCGAAAATGGCAGTAAAATAAATAATACTTATGATCATCTTAATTTTTCCGAAAGTAAAATGGTTTTTATTGAAAGTTTTAAACAGACCTCGTTTGAAAACTGCATTTTTTACAAAATAATTTCAACAATATTTTATAATTCTTTTTTTTATTTATATAATCTCTATTAATAAAATGATAGCCGATTTCGTTCGCGCATAACGCAAAACTACTGAATCTATTCTAATGCAATCTATTTGGTTTTATTCCTTAGACCCTTGGTCTCAATATGCAATAAAAAATATCTCGATATTCTTTTTAAATATGTTTTTGAAGTGATCTCTTCTACATATTTTTCAACTAGTGGCTTGCTCTTCGAGTTATTCTGCAAGCTTTTTTGCTGAAACTCCCCAACAAACATCCAGAGAAAATGACAACACTACCTATCGGACAAGTATGAATAAAAATGTGAGAGCATTTGCCATCAAAGCTAGTAGTATTTTTTGCACTCACTGTCAGTGTTTGGAATTGGATTTCGAATATAGTGCGTTCCCTCTTGCGCTCATGACTGATCGTATGAAGATTTTTCAGGCATGAAATCCATGTGTTTTCTTATAATCTCTTCTCAATATTTTTCAACTTGTTTGTTGACGCCCCCTAGCTCAAATATTCAAAATGGTTAAAGGACATAGGGGTATCCATACAGCCGTATATTATACGTCCGTTTTCAAAATTTCATTAGAATAAAAGAAACTAAAAATTATCTTCTTATAAAAATTGTGCATTATATAGAAGCAAAAAGTTTGAATGCAGAGTTATAGGTCTAGAAATGGTCTATAACTATGTAGTATAAAATATGGGTCTTTTTTTGATTTCTGAGAGGTTTTTGTTAATTTTTCGACCCTTTTTGAATTTGTTTTGGAGTTTTTATGATTTTTTCTTAATTTTGAAGTCTTCAGCTACTTGTAAGTTGTTATAGTTTTTCAATTTTTATAATATTTCTACTGTTAGGAATATTTTCAAATATTTGAAGCTTAAAAATATTGCTTTTGTTTTTAATTTCTGAGAGGTTTTTGATAATTTTTCGACCCTTTATGATTTTTTTTGGAGATTTTATGATTTTGTCTTAATTTTGAAGTCTTCAGCTACTTGTAAGTTTTTATAGTTTTTTAATTTTTATACTGTTGGGAATTTTTGAAAATTTTTTAAACTTAAAAATAAGTTTGTTTTATATGATTTCTGAGAGGTTTTTGCTAATTTTTCGACCATTTTTGTATTTTTTTTTGGAATTTTTATGATTTTTTCTTAATTTTGAAGTCTTCAGCTACTTGTAAGTTGTTATAGTTTTTCAATTTTTATAATTTTTTTACTGAATTTTTTCAAATATTTGAAACTTAAAAATATGGCTGTTTTTTTGATTTCTGTGAGGTTTTTGCTAATTTTTCGACCCGTTTTGAATTTTTTTTTTAGTTTTTATGATTTTTTCTTTATTCTGAAGTCTTCAGCTACTTGCAAATTGTTATAGTTTTTCAATTTTTATAATTTGTCTACTGTTGGGAATTTTTTCAAATTTTTGAAACTTAAAATATGTTTTTTTTTTATTTCGGAGAGGTTTTTGCTAATTTTTCGACCATTTTTGAATTTCTTTTGGAGTTTTTATGATTTTTTCTTAATTTTGAAGTCTTCAGCTACCTGTACGCAGAGCTGACGAAACCGGCACAATCGTGCCAAACTGGCACTTTCAAAAAATGTTCGGCACTCTGACTCTCATGGCACTTTTTGGCACTGAGCGTGTTAATTTTGACCGATTAACTTTTATATAACTTTAAAAACACTGAACATCTAATATGTAGTATATTCCTGCCGCGAAGTTAAGTATGTACATATATAAGTATGTACAATGCACATATACCTATATTGTTTAATAAGAATAAGTTATTATTCCTTAAACAAAAATATTTGTGCATACTATTTATAGCAATGATTAAAAATTGTCAATAAAAAAATACCTATGTACTACAAACAGAATTCATGAGTTGATAAATATCAATATGTAAATAGATCTTTGTAGGCACAATTCAGACAATGGAATATGCTTTTCGTTCTTAATCAGACTTAATGTTTTTTCTCAATTTACAACCTAATATTCAGACGATAAAACTAGGCGAACTCACAGTTGTATATTTTGACATGTTGCAATTTTACTATAAAGTGTAAATTGCATAAGATTCTTAATTTTCCATATGTCGTGATGAGACATCAGAAGCTTCAGATAGCGTTCTCATACTTTGTTCCTTAATTTCTTATTAACTTGGCTTGGTTCGCTTTGGCACTCTAAGTGTCATGTGGTTGGCACTGAAATTTTTTATGGTGCGGCAGCGCTGCTCCCCAACAACCATCTAGAGAAAATGACTACGAAAAAATGCAACTACCTCCCGGACAAATATGAATAAAAATGTGAGTGCATTTGCCATCAAAGCTAGTAGTATCTGTTGCACTCACTGTAAAGTGTTTGGAATTGGATTTCGAATATAGTGCGTTCTCTCTTGCGCTCATGACTGATCGTATGAAGATTTTTCAGGCATGAAATCCATGTGTTTTTTTATAATCTCTCAATATTTTTCAACTTGTTTGTTGACGCCCCCTAGCTCAAATGTTCAAAATGGTTAAAGGACATAGGGGTATCCATACAGCCGTATATTCTAAGTCAGTTTTCAAAATTTCATTAGAATAAAAGAAACTAAAAATTATCTTCTTATACAAAATGTGCATTATATAAAAGCAAAAAGTTTGAATGCAGAGTTATAGGTCTAGAAATGGTCTATAACTATGTAGTATAAAATTACGCGTAAGTGTTAACGTTTAAAGGAGATTTCGAAAATGGCAGTAAAATAAATAATACTTATGATCATCTTAATTTTTCCGAAAGTAAAATGGTTTTTAATGAAAATTTTAAACAGAACTCGTTTGAATCTGAAAACTGCATTTTTTACCCAAAATAACGATTATGTATTGATCAAAATTATGGTGATTTTTGGAAAGTTTAGAACGGTAAAAAGTGGTGGTTTAGTAATCTTCAACTACTTGAATTAGTTGTTAAAGTTTTTCAATTTCTATAATTTTTCTACTGTTGGGATTTTTTTTAAATTTTTTATTTTTTTTTTATTTCTAAGAGGTTTTTGCTAATTTTTCGATACTTTTTGAATTTTTGGGTGTTGATAGTCCATCGTTTAACTCTAAACGTGCAGGTTAAGTTCCCACTCCGCCATATTGTGAATATCTGTAATGTTCTAAAGGAGTCTGTTTGATTCTCCTAGCCTGAAAAAAAATTGTGTATTAACATAAAAAGTATAAGAACAGAGCTGTATGATCCATCAAAATTGAAATCCCTATTCAGCTAATTGTTCATCAAATGACTCGTTAATTACCCAACAGATATTATAATCTATGAAAAATTCCAATTTGACTGTTTATTTCAAAAACGACACAAATAAATTTTACAAGAATCAACAAATTTTTTGACAACCCCTTTAATAAGGAAAAATTATGTAATTGGGTATGAAAATGAGAAATCGGTATTATATTATAACATGTAACCCGAAAACCAAATTATAGATTACAAATTATGAATAAAATATATTTCGAGCCACAAAGATGATTTGATAAAATGCCCAAATATTTTCAATAATTTTTTATAATTTTTTTTTTTTATTTATATAATCTCTATTAATAAAATGATAGTCGATTTCTTTCTCGCATAACGCAAAACTACTGAATTTTTCAACTGGTGGGAATTTGTTCAAATTTTTGAAACTTAAAAATTTTTTTATTTCTGAGAGGTTTTTGCTAATTTTTCGACCCGTTTTGAATTTTTTTTTGAGCTTTTATGATTTTTTCTTAATTTGGAAGTCTTCAGCTACTTGCAAGTTGTTATAGTTTTTCAATTTCTATGATTTTTCTACTGTTGGGAATTTTTTCAAATTTTTGAAACTTAAATATATGGTTTTTTTTTTTATTTCTGAGAGGTTTTTGCTAATTTTTCGAACTTTTTTGAATTTGTTTTGGAGGTTTTATGATTTTTTCTTAATTTTGAAGTCTTCAGCTACTTGTAAAATGTTATAGGTTTTCAATTTTTATAAGTTTTCTACTGTTGGGAGATTTTTCATATTTTTGAATCTTAAAAATATGGCTTTTTTATATTTCTGAGATGTTTTTGCTAATTTTTCGACCCTTTTTGAATTTGTTTTGGAGTTTTTATGATTTTTTCTTAATTTTGAAGTCTTCATCTACTTGTAAGTGATTATAATTTTTAAATTTTTATAATTTTTCTACTGTTGGGAATTTTTTCAAATTTTTCAAACTTAAATATATGGCTATTTTTTGATTTCTGAGAGGTTTTTGCTAATTTTTCGACCGTTTTTGAATTTTTTTTGGAGTTTTTATGATTTTTTCTTAATTTTGAAGTCTTCAGCTCCTTGTAAGTTGTTATAGTTTTTCAATTTTTATAATATTTCTACTGTTAGGAATATTTTCAAATATTTGAAACTTAAAAATATTGCTTTTGTTTTTAATTTCTGAGAGGTTTTTGATAATTTTTCGACCCTTTATGATTTTTTTTGGAGATTTTATGATTTTGTCTTAATTTTGAAGTCTTCAGCTACTTGTAAGTTTTTATAGTTTTTTAATTTTTATACTGTTGGGAATTTTTGAAAATTTTTTAAACTTAAAAATAAGTTTGTTTTATATGATTTCTGAGAGGTTTTTGCTAATTTTTCGACCCTTTTTGTATTTTTTTTTTTTGGAATTTTTATGATTTTTTCTTAATTTTGAAGTCTTCAGCTACTTGTAAGTTGTTATAGTTTTTAAATTTTTATGATTTTTTTACTGAATTTTTTCAAATATTTGAAACTTAAAATATGTTTTTTTTTTATTTCGGAGAGGTTTTTGCTAATTTTTCGACCCGTTTTGAATTTTTTTTTTAGTTTTTATGATTTTTTCTTTATTCTGAAGTCTTCAGCTACTTGCAAATTGTTATAGTTGTTCAATTTTTATAATTTTTCAACTGTTGGGAATTTTTTCAAATTTTTGAAACTTAAAATATGTTTTGTTTTTATTTCGGAGAGGTTTTTGCTAATTTTTCGACCAGTTTTGAATTTCTTTTGGAGTTTTTATGATTTTTTCTTAATTTTGAAGTCTTCAGCTACTTGTACGCAGAGCTGCCGAAACCGGCACAATCGTGCCAAACTGGCACTTTCAAAAAATGTTCGGCACTCTGACTCTCATGGCACTTTTTGGCACTGAGCGTGTTAATTTTGACCGATTAACTTTTATATAACTTTAAAAACACTGAACATCTAATATGTAGTATATTCCTGCCGCGAAGTTAAGTATGTACATATATAAGTATGTACAATGCACATATACCTATATTGTTTAATAAGAATAAGTTATTATTCCTTAAACAAAAATATTTGTGCATACTATTTATAGCAATGATTAAAAATTGTCAATAAAAAAATACCTATGTACTACAAACAGAATTCATGAGTTGATAAATATCAATATGTAAATAGATCTTTGTAGGCACAATCCAGACAATGGAATATGCTTTTCGTTCTTAATCAGACTTAATGTTTTTTCTCAATTTACAACCTAATATTCAGACGATAAAACTAGGCGAACTCACAGTTGTATATTTTGACACGTTGCAATTTTACTATAAAGTGTAAATTGCATAAGATTCTTAATTTTCCATTAGTATGTCGTGATGAGACATCAGAAGCTTCAGATAGCGTTCTCATACTTTGTTCCTTAATTTCTTATTAACTTGGCTTGGTTCGCTTTGGCACTCTAAGTGTCATGTGGTTGGCACTGAAATTTTTTATGGTGCGGCAGCGCTGCTCCAAAACAACCATCTAGAGAAAATGACTACGAAAAAATGCAACTACCTCCCGGACAAGTATGAATAAAAATGTGAGTGCATTTGCCATCAAAGCTAGTAGTATCTGTTGCACTCACTGTAAAGTGTTTGGAATTGGATTTCGAATATAGTGCGTTCTCTCTTGCGCTCATGACTGATCGTATGAAGATTTTTCAGGCATGAAATCCATGTGTTTTTTTATAATCTCTCAATATTTTTCAACTTGTTTGTTGACGCCCCCTAGCTCAAATGTTCAAAATGGTTAAAGGACATAGGGGTATCCATACAGCCGTATATTCTAAGTCCGTTTTCAAAATTTCATTAGAATAAAAGAAACTAAAAATTATCTTCTTATACAAAATGTGCATTATATAAAAGCAAAAAGTTTGAATGCAGAGTTATAGGTCTAGAAATGGTCTATAACTATGTAGTATAAAATTACGCGTAAGTGTTAACGTTTAAAGGAGATTTCGAAAATGGCAGTAAAATAAATAATACTTATGATCATCTTAATTTTTCCGAAAGTAAAATGGTTTTTAATGAAAATTTTAAACAGAACTCGTTTGAATCTGAAAACTGCATTTTTTACCCAAAATAACGATTATGTATTGATCAAAATTATGGTGATTTTTGGAAAGTTTAGAACGGTAAAAAGTGGTGGTTTAGTAATCTTCAACTACTTGAATTAGTTGTTAAAGTTTTTCAATTTCTATAATTTTTCTACTGTTGGGATTTTTTTTAAATTTTTGATTTTTTTTTTATTTCTAAGAGGTTTTTGCTAATTTGTCGATACTTTTTGAATTTTTGGGTGTTGATAGTCCATCGTTTAACTCTAAACGTGCAGGTTAAGTTCCCACTCCGCCATATTGTGAATATCTGTAATGTTCTAAAGGAGTCTGTTTGATTCTCCTAGCCTGAAAAAAAATTGTGTATTAACATAAAAAGTATAAGAACAGAGCTGTATGATCCATCAAAATTGAAATCCCTATTCAGCTAATTGTTCATCAAATGACTCGTTAATTACCCAACAGATATTATAATCTATGAAAAATTCCAATTTGACTGTTTATTTCAAAAACGACACAAATAAATTTTACAAGAATCAACAAATTTTTTGACAACCCCTTTAATAAGGAAAAATTATGTAATTGGGTATGAAAATGAGAAATCGGTATTATATTATAACATGTAACCCGAAAACCAAATTATAGATTACAAATTATGAATAAAATATATTTCGAGCCACAAAGATGATTTGATAAAATGCCCAAATATTTTCAATAATTTTTTATAATTTTTTTTTTTTATTTATATAATCTCTATTAATAAAATGATAGTCGATTTCTTTCTCGCATAACGCAAAACTAATGAATTTTTCAACTGGTGGGAATTTGTTCAAATTTTTGAAACTTAAAAATTTTTTTATTTCTGAGAGGTTTTTGCTAATTTTTCGACCCGTTTTGAATTTTTTTTGGAGCTTTTATGATTTTTTCTTAATTTGGAAGTCTTCAGCTACTTGCAAGTTATTATAGTTTTTCAATTTCTATGATTTTTCTACTGTTGGGAATTTTTTCAAATTTTTGAAACTTAAATATATGGTTTTTTTTTTATTTCTGAGAGGTTTTTGCTAATTTTTCGAACTTTTTTGAATTTGTTTTGGAGGTTTTATGATTTTTTCTCAATTTTGAAGTCTTCAGCTACTTGTAAAATGTTATAGGTTTTCAATTTTTATAAGTTTTCTACTGTTGGGAGATTTTTCATATTTTTGAATCTTAAAAATATGGCTTTTTTATATTACTGAAATGTTTTTGCTAATTTTTCGACCCTTTTTGAATTTGTTTTGGAGTTTTTATGATTTTTTCTTAATTTTGAAGTCTTCATCTACTGGTAAGTTGTTATAATTTTTAAATTTTTATAATTTTTCTACTGTTGGGAATTTTTTCAAATTTTTGAAACTTAAATATATGGCTATTTTTTGATTTCTGAGAGGTTTTTGCTAATTTTTCGACCCTTTTTGTATTTGTTTGGAATTTTTATGACTTTTTCTTAATTTTGAAGTCTTCAGCTACTTTTAAGTTGTTATAGTTTTTCAATTTTTATAATTTTTCTACTGTTGGGAATTTTCTCAAATTTTTGAAACTTAAATATAAGGCTTTTTTTTTTCTGAGAGGTTATTGCTAATTTATCGAACCTTTTTGAATTTGTTTTAGAGATTTTATGATTTTTTCTTAATTTTGAAGTCTTCAGCTACTTGTAAGTTGTTATAGTTTTTCAATTTTTATAATTTTTCTACTGTTGGGAATTTTTTCAAGTTTTTGAATTTTAAAACTATGGTTTCTTTTTTGATTTCTGAGAGGTTTTGGCTAATTTTTCGACCTTTTTTGAATTTTTTTTGGAGATTTTATGACTTTTTCTTAATTTTGAAGTCTTCAGCTACTTGTAAGTTGTTATAGTCTTTCAATTTTTATAATTTTTCTACTGTTGGGAATTTTCTCTAATTTTTGAAACTTTAAAATATGGTTTTTTTTTCAGATTTCTGAGAGGTTTTTCCTAATTTTTCGACCCTTTTTGTATTTTTTTTTGGAATTTTTATATTTTTTTCTAATTTTGAAGTCTCTAGCTACTTGTGAGTTGTTATAGTTTTTCAATTTTTATAATTTTTCTACTGTTTGGGAATTTTCTCAAATTTTTGAAACTTAAATATATGGCTTGTTTTTGTTTCTGAGTGGTTTTTGCTAATTTTTCGACTTTTTTCGAATTTGTTTTGGAGGTTTCATGATTTTTTCTTAATTTTGAAGTCTTCAGCTACTTGTAAGTTGTTATAGTTTTTCAATTTTTATAATTTTTCTACTGTTGGGAATTTTTTCAAATTTTTGAAACTTAAAAATATGGCTTTTTTTTGATTTCTGATAGGTTTTTGCTAATTTGTCGACCCTTTTTGAAATTTTTTTGAGATTTTATGATTTTTTCTTAATTTTGAAATCTTCAGGTACGTGTAAGTTGTTATAGTTTTGCAATTTTTATACTGTTGGGAATTTTTTCAAATTTTTGAAATTTAAAAATATGTTTTTTTTTTTTATATTTCTGAGAGGTTTTTGCTAATTTTTCGACTTTTTTGAATTTGTTTGGAGGTTTTATGATTTTTTCTTAATTTTGAAGTCTTCAGCTACTTGTAAGTTGTTAGAGTTTTTCAATTTTTATAATTTTTCTACTGTTTGGAATTTTTTCAAATTTTTGAAACTTAAAAATATGGCTTTATTGTTGATTTCTGAGAGGTTTTTGCTAATTTTTCGACCTTTTTTGAATTTTTTTTGGAGTTTTTATGATTTTTTCTTAATTTTAAAATCTTCAGGTACTTGTAAGTGATTATAGTTTTTCAATTTTTATACTGTTGGGAATTTTTTCAAATTTTTTAAACTTAAAAATATGTTATTTTTTTAGATTTGTGAGAGGTTTTTGGTAATTTTTCGACCGTTTTTGAATTTTTTTTGGAGTTTTTATAATTTTTCCCTAATTTTGAAGTCTTTAGCTACTAGTGGGTTGTTATAGTTATTCAATTTTTATAATTTTACTACTGTTTGGGAATTTTCTCAAATTTTTGAAACTTAAATATATGGCTTGTTTTTGTTTCTGAGTGGTTTTTGTTAATTTTTCGACCTTTTTCGAATTTGTTTTGGAAGTTTTATGATTTTTTCTTAATTTTGAAGTCTTCAGCTACTTGTAAGTTGTTATAGTTTTTCAATTTTTATAATTTTTCTACTGTTGGGAATTTTTTCAAATTTTTGAAACTTATAAATATGGCTTTTTTTTTTGTTTCTGAGTGGTTTGTGCTCATTTTTCGAACCTTTTTGAATTTGTTTTAGAGTTTTTATGATTTTTTCTTAATTTTGAAGTCTTTAGCTACTTGTAAGTTGTTATAGTTTTTCAATTTTTATAATTTTTCTACTGTTGGGAATTTTTTCAAATTTTTGAAACTTAAAAATATAACTTTTTTGTTGATTTCTGAGAGGTTTTTGCTAATTTTTCGACATTTTTTGAGTTTTTTTTGGAGATTTTATGTTTTTTACTTAATTTTGAAGTCTTCAGCTACTTGTAACTTGTTATAGTTTTTCAATTTTTATAATTTTTCTACTGTTGGGAGATTTTTCAAATTTTTGAAACTTAAAACTATGGCTTTTTTTTATTTCTGAGAAGTTTTGGCTAATTTTTCGACCCTTTTTGAATTTGTTTTGGAGTTTTTATGATTTTTTCTTAATTTTGAAGTCTTCAGCTACTTGTAAGTTGTTATTGTTTTTCAATTTTTATAATTTTTCTACTGTTTGGAATTTTTTCAAATTTTTGAAACTTAAAAATATGGCTTTTTTGTTGATTTCTGAGAGGTTTTTGCTAATTTTTCGACCCTTTCTGAATTCTTTTTTGAGTTTTTATGATTTTTTCTTAATTTTGAAGTCTTCAGCTACTTGTAAGTTGCTATAGTTTTTCAATTTTATAATTTTTCTACTGTTGGGAATTTTTTCAAATTTTTGAAACTTAAAAATATAACTTTTTTTGTTGATTTCTGAGAGGTTTTTGCTAATTTTTCGACATTTTTTGAGTTTTTTTTGGAGATTTTATGTTTTTTACTTAATTTTGAAGTCTTCAGCTACTTGTAAGTTGTTATAGTCTTTCAATTTTTATAATTTTTCTACTGTTGGGAATTTTTTCAAATTTTTGAAACTTTAAAATATGTCTTTTTTTTTTGATTTGTGAGAGGTTTTTGCTAATTTTTCGACCCTTTTTAACTTTTTTTGGAGTTTTTATGATTTTTTCTTAATTTTTCTACTGTTGGGAGTTTTTTCAAATTTTTGAAACTTAAAAATATGGCTTTTTTGATTTCTGAGAGGTTTTTGCTAATTTTTCTACCCTTTTTGAATTTCTTTTGGAGTTTTTATGATTTATTCTTAATTTTGAAGTCTTCATCTACTTGTAAGTTGTTATAGTTTTTCAATTTTTATAATTTTTCTACTGTTGGGAATTTTTTCAAATTTTTGAATTTTAAAACTATGGTTTCTTTTTTGATTTCTGAGAGGTTTTTGCTAATTTTTCGACCATTTTTGAATCTTTTTTGGAGATTTTATGACTTTTTCTTAATTTTGAAGTCTTCAGCTACTTGTAAGTTGTTATAGTTTTTCAATTTTTATAATTTTTCTACTGTTGGGAGTTTTCTCAAATTTTTGAAACTTAAATATATGGATTTTTTTTTGTTTCTGAGTGGTTTTTGCTAATTTTTCGACTTTTTTCGAATTTGTTTTGGAGGTTTTATGATTTTTTCTTAATTTTGAAGTCTTCAGCTACTTTTAAGTTGTTATAGTTTTTCAATTTTTATAATTTTTCTACTGTTGGGAATTTTCTCTAATTTTTGAAACTTAAATCTATGGCTTTTTTTTGATTTCTGAGAGGTTTTTGCTAATTTTTTGACTTTTTTTGTATTTGTTTTGGAGTTTTTATGATTTTTTCTTAATTTTGAAGTCTTCAGCTACTTGTTAGTTGGTATAGTTTTTCAATTTTTATACTGTTAGGAATTTTTTCAAATTTTTGAAACTTTAAAATTTGGTTTTTTTTTCAGATTTCTGAGAGGTTTTTGCTAATTTTTCGACCATTTTTGAATCTTTTTTGGAGATTTTATGACTTTTTCTTAATTTTGAAGTCTTCAGCTACTTTTAAGTTGTTATAGTTTTTCAATTTTTATAATTTTTCTACTGTTGGGAATTTTTTCAAATTTTTGAAACTTATAAATATGGCTTTTTTTTTTGTTTCTGAGTGGTTTGTGCTCATTTTTCGAACCTTTTTGAATTTGTTTTAGAGTTTTTATGATTTTTTCTTAATTTTGAAGTTTTTTGCTACTTGTAAGTTGTTATAGTTTTTCAATTTTTATAATTTTTCTACTGTTGGGAATTTTTTCAAATTTTTGAAACTTATAAATTTGGCTTTTTTTTTTGTTTCTGAGTGGTTTGTGCTCATTTTTCGAACTTTTTTGAATTTGTTTTAGAGTTTTTATGATTTTTTCTTAATTTTGAAGTTTTTTGCTACTTGTAAGTTGTTATAGTTTTGCAATTTATATAATTTTTCTACTGTTGGGAGATTTTTCAAATTTTTGAAACTTAAAACTATGGCTTTTTTTTATTTCTGAGAAGTTTTGGCTAATTTTTCGACCCTTTTTGAATTTGTTTTGGAGTTTTTATGATTTTTTCTTAATTTTGAAGTCTTCAGCTACTTGTAAGTTGGTATAGTTTTTCAATTTTTTTAATTTTTCTACGTTTGGGAATTTTTTCAAATTTTTGAAACTTAAAAATATGGCTTTTTTTTGATTTCTGATAGGTTTTTGCTAATTTGTCGACCCTTTTTGAAATTTTTTTGCGATTTTATGATTTTTTCTTAATTTTGAAATCTTCAGGTACGTGTAAGTTGTTATAGTTTTGCAATTTATATAATTTTTCTACTGTTGGGAGATTTTTCAAATTTTTGAAACTTAAAACTATGGCTTTTTTTTATTTCTTAGAAGTTTTGGCTAATTTTTCGACCCTTTTTGAATTTGTTTTGGAGTTTTTATGATATTTTCTTAATTTTGAAGTCTTCAGCTACTTGTAAGTTTGTATAGTTTTTATATTTTTCTACTGTTGGGAATTTTTTCAAATTTTTGAAACTTAAAAATATGGCTTTTTTTTGATTTCTTATAGGTTTTTGCTAATTTGTCGACCATTTTTGAAATTTTTTTGCGATTTTATGATTTTTTCTTAATTTTGAAATCTTCAGGTACGTGTAAGTTGTTATAGTTTTGCAATTTTTATAATTTTTCTACTGTTGGGAATTTTTTCAAATTTTTGAAACTTAAAAATATAACTTTTTTGTTGATTTCTGAGAGGTTTTTGCTAATTTTTCGACATTTTTTGAGTTTTTTTTGGAGATTTTATGTTTTTACTTAATTTTGAAGTCTTCAGCTACTTGTAACTTGTTATAATTTTTCAATTTTTATAATTTTTCTACTGTTGGGAGATTTTTCAAATTTTTGAAACTTAAAACTATGGCTTTTTTTTATTTCTGAGAAGTTTTGGCTAATTTTTCGACCCTTTTTGAATTTGTTTTGGAGTTTTTATGATTTTTTCTTAATTTTGAAGTCTTCAGCTACTTGTAAGTTGTTATTGTTTTTCAATTTTTATAATTTTTCTACTGTTTGGAATTTTTTCAAATTTTTGAAACTTAAAAATATGGCTTTTTAGTTGATTTCTGAGAGGTTTTTGCTAATTTTTCGACCCTTTCTGAATTCTTTTTTGAGTTTTTATGATTTTTTCTTAATTTTGAAGTCTTCAGCTACTTGTAAGTTGCTATAGTTTTTCAATTTTATAATTTTTCTACTGTTGGGAATTTTTTCAAATTTTTGAAACTTAAAAATATAACTTTTTTTGTTGATTTCTGAGAGGTTTTTGCTAATTTTTCGACATTTTTTGAGTTTTTTTTTGGAGATTTTATGTTTTTTACTTAATTTTGAAGTCTTCAGCTACTTGTAAGTTGTTATAGTTTTTCAATTTTTATAATTTTTCTACTGTTGGGAATTTTTTCAAATTTTTGAAACTTTAAAATATGACTTTTTTTTTTGATTTGTGAGAGGTTTTTGCTAATTTTTCGACCCTTTTTGAACTTTTTTTGGAGTTTTTATGATTTTTTCTTAATTTTTCCACTGTTGGGAGTTTTTTCAAATTTTTGAAACTTAAAAATATGGCTTTTTTGATTTCTGAGAGGTTTTTGCTAATTTTTCTACCCTTTTTGAATTTCTTTTGGAGTTTTTATGATTTATTCTTAATTTTGAAGTCTTGATCTACTTGTTAGTTGTTATAGTTTTTCAATTTTTATAATTTTTCTACTGTTGGGAATTTTTTCAAGTTTTTGAATTTTAAAACTATGGTTTCTTTTTTGATTTCTGAGAGGTTTTTGCTAATTTTTCGACCATTTTTGAATCTTTTTTGGAGATTTTATGACTTTTTCTTAATTTTGAAGTCTTCAGCTACTTGTAAGTTGTTATAGTTTTTCAATTTTTATAATTTTTCTACTGTTGGGAGTTTTCTCAAATTTTTGAAACTTAAATATATGGATTTTTTTTTGTTTCTGAGTGGTTTTTGCTAATTTTTCGACTTTTTTCGAATTTGTTTTGGAGGTTTTATGATTTTTTCTTAATTTCGAAGTCTTCAGCTACTTTTAAGTTGTTATAGTTTTTCAATTTTTATAATTTTTCTACTGTTGGGAATTTTCTCTAATTTTTGAAACTTAAATCTATGGCTTTTTTTTGATTTCTGAGAGGTTTTTGCTAATTTTTTGACTTTTTTTGTATTTGTTTTGGAGGTTTTTATGATTTTTTCTTAATTTTGAAGTCTTCAGCTACTTGTAAGTTGGTATAGTTTTTAAATTTTTATACTGTTAGGAATTTTTTCAAATTTTTGAAACTTTAAAATATGGTTTTTTTTTCAGATTTCTGATAGGTTTTTCCTAATTTTTCGACCCTTTTTGTATTTTTTTTTTGGAATTTTTATGATTTTTTCCTAATTTTGAAGTCTTCAGCTACTTGTGAGCTGTTTTAGTTTTTCAATTTTTATAATTGTTCTACTGTTGGGAATTTTTTCAAATTTTTGAAACTTATAAATATGGCTTTTTTTTTTGTTTCTGAGTGGTTTGTGCTCATTTTTCGCACTTTTTTGAATTTGTTTTAGAGTTTTTATGATTTTTTCTTAATTTTGAAGTTTTTTGCTACTTGTAAGTTGTTATAGTTTTTCAATTTTTATAATTTTTCTACTATTGGGAATTTTTTCAAATTTTTGAAACTTATAAATATGGCTTTTTTTTTTTGTTTCTGAGTGGTTTGTGCTCATTTTTCGAAACTTTTTGAATTTGTTTTAGATTTTTTATGATTTTTTCTTAATTTTGAAGTCTTCAGGTACGTGTAAGTTGTTATAGTTTTGCAATTTTTATACTGTTGGGAATTTTTTCAAATTTTTGAAACTTAAAAATATGGCTTTTTTTTGATTTCTGATAGGTTTTTGCTAATTTGTCGACCCTTTTTGAAATTGTTTTAGAGTTTTTATGATTTTTTCTTAATTTTGAAGTCTTTAGCTACTTGTAAGTTGTTATAGTTTTTCAATTTTTATAATTTTTCTACTGTTGGGAATTTTTTCAAATTTTTGAAACTTAAAAATATGGCTTTTTTTTTTTTCTGAGTGGTTTTTGCTAACTTTTCGACCATTTTTGAATTTTTTTTTGAGTTTTATGATTTTTTCTTAATTTTGAAGTCTTCAGCTACTTGTAAGTTGTTATAGTTTTTCAATTTTTATAATATTTCTACTGTTAGGAATAATTTCAAATATTTGAAACTTAAAAATATTGCTTTTGTTTTTAATTTCTGAGAGGTTTTTGATAATTTTTCGATCCTTTATGATTTTTTTTGGAGATTTTATGATTTTGTCTTAATTTTGAAGTCTTCAGCTACTTGTAAGTTGTTATAGTTTTTTAATTTTTATACTGTTGGGAATTTTTGAAAATTTTTTAAACTTAAAAATAAGTTTGTTTTTTAGATTTCTGAGAGGTTTTTGCTAATTTTTCGACCCTTTTGGTATTTTTTTTGGAATTTTTATGATTTTTTCTTAATTTTGAAGTCTTCAGGTACGTGTAAATTGTTAGAGTTTTTAAATTTTTATAATTTTTCTACTGTTTGGAATTTTTTCAAATTTTTGAAACTTAAAAATATGGTTTTTTTTTTAGATTTCTGATAGGTTTTTGCTAATTTTTCGACATTTTTTGAATTTGTTTGAGGTTTTATGATTTTTTCTTAATTTTGAAGTCCTCAGCTACTTGTAAATTGTTAGAGTTTTTAAATTTTTATAATTTTTCTACTGTTTGGAATTTTTTCAAATTTTTGAAACTTAAAAATATGGCTTTATTGTTGATTTCTGAGAGGTTTTTGCTAATTTTTCGACAATTTTTGAATTTTTTTTGGAGTTTTTATGATTTTTTCTTAATTTTGAGGTCTTCAGCTACTTGTAAGTTGGTATAGTTTTTCAATTTTTATAATTTTTCTACTGTTGGGAATTTTTTCAAATTTTTGAAACTTATAAATATGGTTTTTTTTTTGTTTCTGAGTGGTTTGTGCTCATTTTTCGAACCTTTTTGAATTTGTTTTAGAGTTTTTATGATTTTTTCTTAATTTTGAAGTCTTTAGCTACTTGTAAGTTGTTATAGTTTTTCAATTTTTATAATTTTTCTACTGTTGGGAATTTTTTCAAATTTTTGAAACTTAAAAATATGGCTTTTTTTTTTTTCTGAGTGGTTTTTGCTAACTTTTCGACCATTTTTGAATTTTTTTTTGAGTTTTATGATTTTTTCTTAATTTTGAAGTCTTCAGCTACTTGTAAGTTGTTATAGTTTTTCAATTTTTATAATTTTTCTACTGTTGGGAGATTTTTCAAATTTTTGAAACTTAAAACTATGGCTTTTTTTATTTCTGAGAAGTTTTTGCTAATTTTTCGAAAATATTTGAATTTGTTTTGGAGTTTTTATGATTTTTTCTTATTTTTGAAGTCTTTAGCTACTTGTAAGTTGTTATAGTTTTTCAATTTTTATAATTTTTCTACTGTTGGGAATTTTTTCAAATTTTTGAAACTTAAAAATATGGCTTTTTTTTTTTCTGAGTGGTTTTTGCTAATTTTTCGACCATTTTTGAATTTTTTTTTGAGTTTTATGATTTTTTCTTAATTTTCAAGTCTTCAGCTACTTGTAAGTTGTTATAGTTTTTCAATTTTTATAATTTTTTTACTGTTGGGAGATTTTTCAAATTTTTGAAACTTAAATATATGGCTTGTTTTTGTTTCTGAGTGGTTTTTGCTAATTTTTCGACTTTTTTCGAATTTGTTTTGGAGGTTTTATGATTTTTTCTTAGTTTTGAAGTCTTCAGCTACTTTTAAGTTGTTATAGTTTTTCAATTTTTTTAATTTTTCTACTGTTGGGAATTTTTTCAAATTTTTGAAACTTATAAATATGGCTTTTTTTTGTTTCTGAGTGGTTTGTGCTCATTTTTCGAACCTTTTTGAATTTGTTTTAGAGTTTTTATGATTTTTTCTTAATTTTGAAGTCTTTAACTACTTGTAAGTTGTTATAGTTTTTCAATTTTTATAATTTTTCTACTGTTGGGAATTTTTTCAAATTTTTGAAACTTAAAAATATGGCTTTTTTTTTTTTCTGAGTGGTTTTTGCTAACTTTTCGACCATTTTTGAATTTTTTTTTGAGTTTTATGATTTTTTCTTAATTTTCAAGTCTTCAGCTACTTGTAAGTTGTTATAGTTTTTCAATTTTTATAATTTTTCTACTGTTGGGAGATTTTTCAAATTTTTGAAACTTAAAACTATGGCTTTTTTTTATTTCTGAGAAGTTTTTGCTAATTTTTCGACAATATTTGAATTTGTTTTGGAGTGTTTATGATTTTTTCTTATTTTTGAAGTCTTCAGCTGCTTGTAAGTTGGTATAGTTTTTAAATTTTTTTAATTTTTCTACTGTTGGGAATTTTTTCAAATTTTTGAAACTTAAAAATATGGCTTTTTTTTTGATTTCTGATAGGTTTTTGCTAATTTGTCGACCCTTTTTGAAATTTTTTTGCGATTTTATGATTTTTTCTTAATTTTGAAATCTTCAGGTACGTGTAAGTTGTTATAGTTTTGCAATTTTTATACTGTTGGGAATTTTTTCAAATTTTTGAAACTTAAAAATATGGTTTTTTTTTTAGATTTCTGAGAGGTTTTTGCTAATTTTTCGACTTTTTTGAATTTGTTTGGAGGTTTTATGATTTTTTTGTTAATTTTGAAGTCTTCAACTACTTGTCAGTTGTTAGAGTTTTTCAATTTTTATAATTTTTCTAATGTTTGGAATTTTTTCAAATTTTTGAAACTTAAATATATGGCTTTTTTGTTGATTTCTGAGAGGTTTTTGCTAATTTTTCGACAATTTTTGAATTTTTTTTGGAGTTTTTATGATTTTTTCTTAATTTTGAAGTCTTCAGCTACTTCTAAGTTGTTATAGTTTTTCAATTTTTATACTGTTGGGAATTTTTTCAAATTTTTTAAACTTAAAAATATGTTATTTTTTTAGATTTCTGAGAGGTTTTTGCTAATTTTTCGACCTTTTTTGAATTTTTTTTGGAGTTTTATGATTTTTTCTTAATTTTGAAGTCTTCAGCTACTTTTAAGTTGTTATAGTTTTTCAATTTTTATAATATTTCTACTGTTGGGAATTTTTTCAAATTTTTGAAACGTATAAATATGGCTTTTTTTTTGTTTCTGAGTGGTTTGTGCTCATTTTTCGAACCTTTTTGAATTTGTTTTAGAGTTTTTATGATTTTTTCTTAATTTTGAAGTCTTTAGCTACTTGTAAGTTGTTATAGTTTTTCAAATTTTATAATTTTTCTACTGTTGGGAATTTTTTCAAATTTTTGAAACTTAAAAATATGGCTTTTTTTTTTTTCTGAGTGGTTTTTGCTAACTTTTCGACCATTTTTGAATTTTTTTTTGAGTTTTATGATTTTTTCTTAATTTTCATGTCTTCAGCTACTTGTAAGTTGTTATAGTTTTTCAATTTTTATAATTTTTCTACTGTTGGGAGATTTTTCAAATTTTTGAAACTTAAAACTATGGCTTTTTTTTATTTCTGAGAAGTTTTTGCTAATTTTTCGACAATATTTGAATTTGTTTTGGAGTGTTTATGATTTTTTCTTATTTTTGAAGTCTTCAGCTGCTTGTAAGTTGGTATAGTTTTTAAATTTTTTTAATTTTTCTACTGTTGGGAATTTTTTCAAATTTTTGAAACTTAAAAATATGGCTTTTTTTTTGATTTCTGATAGGTTTTTGCTAATTTGTCGACCCTTTTTGAAATTTTTTTGCGATTTTATGATTTTTTCTTAATTTTGAAATCTTCAGGTACGTGTAAGTTGTTATAGTTTTTCAATTTTTATACTGTTGGGAATTTTTTCAAATTTTTGAAACTTAAAAATATGGTTTTTTTTTTAGATTCTGAGAGGTTTTTGCTAATTTTTCGACTTTTTTGAATTTGTTTGGAGGTTTTATGATTTTTTTGTTAATTTTGAAGTCTTCAACTACTTGTCAGTTGTTAGAGTTTTTCAATTTTTATAATTTTTCTACTGTTTGGAATTTTTTCAAATTTTTGAAACTAAAATATATGGCTTTTTTGTTGATTTCTGAGAGGTTTTTGCTAATTTTTCGACAATTTTTGAATTTTTTTTGGAGTTTTTATGATTTTTTCTTAATTTTGAAGTCTTCAGCTACTTCTAAGTTGTTATAGTTTTTCAATTTTTATACTGTTGGGAATTTTTTCAAATTTTTTAAACTTAAAAATATGTTATTTTTTTAGATTTCTGAGAGGTTTTTGCTAATTTTTCGACCTTTTTGAATTTTTTTTGGAGTTTTTATAATTTTTTCTTAATTTTGAAGTCTTTAGCTACTTGTGAGTTGTTATAGTTTTTCAATTTTTATAATTTTTCTACTGTTTGGGAATTTTCTCAAATTTTTGAAACTTATAAATATAGCTTTTTTTTTTGTTTCTGAGTGGTTTTTGCTAATTTTTCGACCATTTTTGAATTTTTTTTTGAGTTTTATGATTTTTTCTTAATTTTGAAGTCTTCAGCTACTTTTAAGTTGTTATAGTTTTTCAATTTTTATAATATTTCTACTGTTGGGAATTTTTTCAAATTTTTGAAACGTATAAATATGGCTTTTTTTTTGTTTCTGAGTGGTTTGTGCTCATTTTTCGAACCTTTTTGAATTTGTTTTAGAGTTTTTATGATTTTTTCTTAATTTTGAAGTCTTTAGCTACTTGTAAGTTGTTATAGCTTTTCAATTTTTATAATTTTTCTACTGTTGGGAATTTTTTCAAATTTTTGAAACTTAAAAATATGGCTTTTTTTTTGTTTCTGAGTGGTTTTTGCTAATTTTTCGACCATTTTTGAATTTTTTTTGAGTTTTATGATTTTTTCTTAATTTTGAAGTCTTCAGCTACTTGTAAGTTGTTATAATTTTTCAATTTTTATAATTTTTCTACTGTTGGGAGATTTTTCAAATTTTTGAAACTTAAAACTATGGCTTTTTTTTATTTCTGAGAAGTTTTGGCTAATTTTTCGACCCTTTTTGAATTTGTTTTGGAGTTTTTATGATTTTTTCTTAATTTTGAAGTCTTCAGCTACTTGTAAGTTGTTATAGTTTTTAAATTTTTTTAATTTTTCTACTGTTGGGAATTTTTTCAAATTTTTGAAACGTATAAATATGGCTTTTTTTTTGTTTCTGAGTGGTTTGTGCTCATTTTTCGAACCTTTTTGAATTTGTTTTAGAGTTTTTATGATTTTTTCTTAATTTTGAAGTCTTTAGCTACTTGTAAGTTGTTATAGTTTTTCAATTTTTATAATTTTTCTACTGTTGGGAGTTTTTTCAAATTTTTGAAACTTATAAATATGGCTTTTTTTTTGTTTCTGAGTGGTTTGTGCTCATTTTTCGAACCTTTTTGAATTTGTTTTAGAGTTTTTATGATTTTTTCTTAATTTTGAAGTCTTTAACTACTTGTAAGTTGTTATAGTTTTTCAATTTTTATAATTTTTCTACTGTTGGGAATTTTTTCAAATTTTCGAAACTTAAAAATATGCCTTTTTTTTTGTTTCGGAGTGGTTTTTGCTAATTTTTCGACCATTTTTGAATTTTTTTTTGAGTTTTATGATTTTTTCTTAATTTTGAAGTCTTCAGCTACTTGTAAGTTGTTATAGTTTTTCAATTTTTATAATTTTTCTACTGTTGGGAGATTTTTCAAATTTTTGAAACTTAAAACTATGGCTTTTTTTTATTTCTGAGAAGTTTTGGCTAATTTTTCGACAATATTTGAATTTGTTTTGGAGTTTCTATGATTTTTTCTTAATTTTGAAGTCTTCAGCTGCTTGTAAGTTGGTATAGTTTTTAAATTTTTTTAATTTTTCTACTGTTGGGAGTTTTTTCAAATTTTTGAAACTTAAAAATATGGCTTTTTTTTATTTCTGATAGGTTTTTGCTAATTTGTCGACCCTTTTTGAAATTTTTTTGCGATTTTATGATTTTTTCTTAATTTTGAAATCTTCAGGTACGTGTAAGTTGTTATAGTTTTGCAATTTTTATACTGTTGGGAATTTTTTCAAATTTTTGAAACTTAAAAATATGGTTTTTTTTTTAGATTTCTGAGAGGTTTTTGCTAATTTTTCGACTTTTTTGAATTTGTTTAGAGGTTTTATGATTTTTTGTTAATTTTGAAGTCTTCAGCTACTTGTCAGTTGTTAGAGTTTTTCAATTTTTATAATTTTCTACTGTTTGGAATTTTTTCAAATTTTTGAAACTTAAATATATGGCTTTTTTGTTGATTTCTGAGAGGTTTTTGCTAATTTTTCGACAATTTTTGAATTTTTTTTGGAGTTTTTATGATTTTTTCTTAATTTTGAAGTCTTCAGCTACTTCTAAGTTGTTATAGTTTTTCAATTTTTATACTGTTGGGAATTATTTCAAATTTTTTAAACTTAAAAATATGTTATTTTTTTAGATTTCTGAGAGGTTTTTCCTAATTTTTCGACCTTTTTTGAATTTTTTTTGGAGTTTCTATAATTTTTTCCTAATTTTGAAGTCTTCAGCTACTTTTAAGTTGTTAGAGTTTTTCAATTTTTATAATTTTTCTACTGTTTGGAATTTTTTCAAATTTTTGAAACTTAAATATATGGCTTTTTTGTTGATTTCTGAGAGGTTTTTGCTAATTTTTCGACAATTTTTGAATTTTTTTTGGAGTTTTTATGATTTTTTCTTAATTTTGAAGTCTTCAGCTACTTCTAAGTTGTTATAGTTTTTCAATTTTTATACTGTTGGGAATTTTTTCAAATTTTTTAAACTTAAAAATATGTTATTTTTTTAGATTTCTGAGAGGTTTTTGCTAATTTTTCGACCTTTTTTGAATTTTTTTTGGAGTTTTATGATTTTTTCTTAATTTTGAAGTCTTCAGCTACTTTTAAGTTGTTATAGTTTTTCAATTTTTATAATATTTCTACTGTTGGGAATTTTTTCAAATTTTTGAAACGTATAAATATGGCTTTTTTTTTGTTTCTGAGTGGTTTGTGCTCATTTTTCGAACCTTTTTGAATTTGTTTTAGAGTTTTTATGATTTTTTCTTAATTTTGAAGTCTTTAGCTACTTGTAAGTTGTTATAGTTTTTCAAATTTTATAATTTTTCTACTGTTGGGAATTTTTTCAAATTTTTGAAACTTAAAAATATGGCTTTTTTTTTTTTCTGAGTGGTTTTTGCTAACTTTTCGACCATTTTTGAATTTTTTTTTGAGTTTTATGATTTTTTCTTAATTTTCATGTCTTCAGCTACTTGTAAGTTGTTATAGTTTTTCAATTTTTATAATTTTTCTACTGTTGGGAGATTTTTCAAATTTTTGAAACTTAAAACTATGGCTTTTTTTTATTTCTGAGAAGTTTTTGCTAATTTTTCGACAATATTTGAATTTGTTTTGGAGTGTTTATGATTTTTTCTTATTTTTGAAGTCTTCAGCTGCTTGTAAGTTGGTATAGTTTTTAAATTTTTTTAATTTTTCTACTGTTGGGAATTTTTTCAAATTTTTGAAACTTAAAAATATGGCTTTTTTTTTGATTTCTGATAGGTTTTTGCTAATTTGTCGACCCTTTTTGAAATTTTTTTGCGATTTTATGATTTTTTCTTAATTTTGAAATCTTCAGGTACGTGTAAGTTGTTATAGTTTTTCAATTTTTATACTGTTGGGAATTTTTTCAAATTTTTGAAACTTAAAAATATGGTTTTTTTTTTAGATTCTGAGAGGTTTTTGCTAATTTTTCGACTTTTTTGAATTTGTTTGGAGGTTTTATGATTTTTTTGTTAATTTTGAAGTCTTCAACTACTTGTCAGTTGTTAGAGTTTTTCAATTTTTATAATTTTTCTACTGTTTGGAATTTTTTCAAATTTTTGAAACTAAAATATATGGCTTTTTTGTTGATTTCTGAGAGGTTTTTGCTAATTTTTCGACAATTTTTGAATTTTTTTTGGAGTTTTTATGATTTTTTCTTAATTTTGAAGTCTTCAGCTACTTCTAAGTTGTTATAGTTTTTCAATTTTTATACTGTTGGGAATTTTTTCAAATTTTTTAAACTTAAAAATATGTTATTTTTTTAGATTTCTGAGAGGTTTTTGCTAATTTTTCGACCTTTTTGAATTTTTTTTGGAGTTTTTATAATTTTTTCTTAATTTTGAAGTCTTTAGCTACTTGTGAGTTGTTATAGTTTTTCAATTTTTATAATTTTTCTACTGTTTGGGAATTTTCTCAAATTTTTGAAACTTATAAATATAGCTTTTTTTTTTGTTTCTGAGTGGTTTTTGCTAATTTTTCGACCATTTTTGAATTTTTTTTTGAGTTTTATGATTTTTTCTTAATTTTGAAGTCTTCAGCTACTTTTAAGTTGTTATAGTTTTTCAATTTTTATAATATTTCTACTGTTGGGAATTTTTTCAAATTTTTGAAACGTATAAATATGGCTTTTTTTTTGTTTCTGAGTGGTTTGTGCTCATTTTTCGAACCTTTTTGAATTTGTTTTAGAGTTTTTATGATTTTTTCTTAATTTTGAAGTCTTTAGCTACTTGTAAGTTGTTATAGCTTTTCAATTTTTATAATTTTTCTACTGTTGGGAATTTTTTCAAATTTTTGAAACTTAAAAATATGGCTTTTTTTTTGTTTCTGAGTGGTTTTTGCTAATTTTTCGACCATTTTTGAATTTTTTTTGAGTTTTATGATTTTTTCTTAATTTTGAAGTCTTCAGCTACTTGTAAGTTGTTATAGTTTTTCAATTTTTATAATTTTTCTACTGTTGGGAGATTTTTCAAATTTTTGAAACTTAAAACTATGGCTTTTTTTTATTTCTGAGAAGTTTTGGCTAATTTTTCGACCCTTTTTGAATTTGTTTTGGAGTTTTTATGATTTTTTCTTAATTTTGAAGTCTTCAGCTACTTGTAAGTTGTTATAGTTTTTAAATTTTTTTAATTTTTCTACTGTTGGGAATTTTTTCAAATTTTTGAAACGTATAAATATGGCTTTTTTTTTGTTTCTGAGTGGTTTGTGCTCATTTTTCGAACCTTTTTGAATTTGTTTTAGAGTTTTTATGATTTTTTCTTAATTTTGAAGTCTTTAGCTACTTGTAAGTTGTTATAGTTTTTCAATTTTTATAATTTTTCTACTGTTGGGAGTTTTTTCAAATTTTTGAAACTTATAAATATGGCTTTTTTTTTGTTTCTGAGTGGTTTGTGCTCATTTTTCGAACCTTTTTGAATTTGTTTTAGAGTTTTTATGATTTTTTCTTAATTTTGAAGTCTTTAACTACTTGTAAGTTGTTATAGTTTTTCAATTTTTATAATTTTTCTACTGTTGGGAATTTTTTCAAATTTTCGAAACTTAAAAATATGCCTTTTTTTTTGTTTCGGAGTGGTTTTTGCTAATTTTTCGACCATTTTTGAATTTTTTTTTGAGTTTTATGATTTTTTCTTAATTTTGAAGTCTTCAGCTACTTGTAAGTTGTTATAGTTTTTCAATTTTTATAATTTTTCTACTGTTGGGAGATTTTTCAAATTTTTGAAACTTAAAACTATGGCTTTTTTTTATTTCTGAGAAGTTTTGGCTAATTTTTCGACAATATTTGAATTTGTTTTGGAGTTTCTATGATTTTTTCTTAATTTTGAAGTCTTCAGCTGCTTGTAAGTTGGTATAGTTTTTAAATTTTTTTAATTTTTCTACTGTTGGGAATTTTTTCAAATTTTTGAAACTTAAAAATATGGCTTTTTTTTATTTCTGATAGGTTTTTGCTAATTTGTCGACCCTTTTTGAAATTTTTTTGCGATTTTATGATTTTTTCTTAATTTTGAAATCTTCAGGTACGTGTAAGTTGTTATAGTTTTGCAATTTTTATACTGTTGGGAATTTTTTCAAATTTTTGAAACTTAAAAATATGGTTTTTTTTTTAGATTTCTGAGAGGTTTTTGCTAATTTTTCGACTTTTTTGAATTTGTTTAGAGGTTTTATGATTTTTTGTTAATTTTGAAGTCTTCAGCTACTTGTCAGTTGTTAGAGTTTTTCAATTTTTATAATTTTCTACTGTTTGGAATTTTTTCAAATTTTTGAAACTTAAATATATGGCTTTTTTGTTGATTTCTGAGAGGTTTTTGCTAATTTTTCGACAATTTTTGAATTTTTTTTGGAGTTTTTATGATTTTTTCTTAATTTTGAAGTCTTCAGCTACTTCTAAGTTGTTATAGTTTTTCAATTTTTATACTGTTGGGAATTATTTCAAATTTTTTAAACTTAAAAATATGTTATTTTTTTAGATTTCTGAGAGGTTTTTCCTAATTTTTCGACCTTTTTTGAATTTTTTTTGGAGTTTCTATAATTTTTTCCTAATTTTGAAGTCTTCAGCTACTTTTAAGTTGTTAGAGTTTTTCAATTTTTATAATTTTTCTACTGTTTGGGAATTTTCTCAAATTTTTGAAACTTATAAATATGGCTTTTTTTTTGTTTCTGTGTGGTTTTTGCTAATTTTTCGACCATTTTTGAATTTTTTTTTGAGTTTTATGATTTTTTCTTAATTTTGAAGTCTTCAGCTACTTTTAAGTTGTTATAGTTTTTCAATTTTTATAATTTTTCTACTGTTGGGAATTTTTTAAAATATTTGAAACTTATAAATATGGCTTTTTTTTTGTTTCTGAGTGGTTTGTGTTCATTTTTCGAACCTTTTTGAATTTGTTTTAGAGTTTTTATGATTTTTTCTTATTTTTGAAGTCTTTAGCTACTTGTAAGTTGTTATAGTTTTTCAATTTTTATAATTTTTCTACTGTTGGGAATTTTTTCAAATTTTTGAAACTTAAAAATATGGCTTTTTTTTTGTTTCTGAGTGGTTTTTGCTAATTTTTCGACCATTTTTGAATTTTTTTTGAGTTTTATGATTTTTTCTTAATTTTGAAGTCTTCAGCTACTTGTTTGTTGTTATAGTTTTTCAATTTTTATAATTTTTCTACTGTTGGGAGATTTTTCAAATTTTTGAAACTTAAAACTATGGCTTTTTTTTTATTTCTGAGAAGTTTTGGCTAATTTTTCGACCCTTTTTGAATTTGTTTTGGAGTTTTTATGATTTTTTCTTAATTTTGAAGTCTTCAGCTACTTGTAAGTTGGTATAGTTTTTAAATTGTTTTAATTTTTCTACTGTTGGGAATTTTTTCAAATTTTTGAAACTTAAAAATATGGCTTTTTTTTGATTTCTGATAGGTTTTTGCTAATTTGTCGACCCTTTTTGAAATTTTTTTGCGATTTTATGATTTTTTCTTAATTTTGAAATCTTCAGGTACGTGTAAGTTGTTATAGTTTTGCAATTTTTATACTGTTGGGAGTTTTTTCAAATTTTTGAAACTTAAAAAAATGGTTTTTTTTTTAAAATTTCTGAGAGGTTTTTGCTAATTTTTCGACTTTTTTTAATTTGTTTGGAGGTTTTATGATTTTTTCTTAATTTTGAAGTCTTCAGCCACCTGTAAGTTGTTAGAGTTTTTCAATTTTTATAATTTTTCTACTGTTTGGAATTTTATCAAATTTTTGAAACTTAAAAATATGGCTTTTTTGTTGATTTCTGAGAGGTTTTTGCTAATTTTTCGACAATTTTTGAATTTTTTTTGGAGTTTTTATGATTTTTTCTTAATTTTGAAGTCTTCAGCTACTTGTAAGTTGTTATAGTTTTTCAATTTTTATAATTTTTCTACTGTTGGGAATTTTTTCAAATTTTTTAAACTTAAAAATATGTTATTTTTTTAGATTTCTGAGAGGTTTTTGCTAATTTTTCGACCTTTTTTGAATTTTTTTTGGAGTTTTTATAATTTTTTCCTAATTTTGAAGTCTTTAGCTACTTGTGAGTTGTTATAGCTTTTCAATTTTTATAATTTTTCTACTGTTTGGGATTTTTCTCAAATTTTTGAAACTTAAATATATGGCTTGTTTTTGTTTCTGAGTGGTTTTTGCTAATTTTTGGACTTTTTTCGAATTTGTTTTGGAGGTTTTATGATTTTTTCTTAATTTTGAAGTCTTCAGCTACTTTTAAGATGTTATAGTTTTTCAATTTTTATAATTTTTCTACTGTTGGGAATTTTTTCAAATTTTTGAAACTTATAAATATGGCTTTTTTTTTGTTTCTGAGTGGTTTGTGCTCATTTTTCGAACCTTTTTGAATTTGTTTTATAGTTTTTATGATTTTTTCTTAATTTTGAAGTCTTTAGCTACTTGTAAGTTGTTATAGTTTTTCAATTTTTATAATTTTTGTACTGTTGGGAATTTTTTCAAATTTTTGAAACTTAAAAAGATGGCTTTTTTTTTTGTTTCTGAGTGGTTTTTGCTAATTTTTCGACCAGTTTTGAATTTTTTTTTGAGTTTTATGATTTTTTCTTAATTTTGAAGTCTTCAGCTACTTGTAAGTTGTTATAGTTTTTCAATTTTTATAATTTTTCTACTGTTGGGAGATTTTTCAAATTTTTGAAACTTAAAACTATGGCTTTTTTTTATTTCTGAGAAGTTTTGGCTAATTTTTCGACCCTTTTTGAATTTGTTTTAGAGTTTTTATGATTTTTTCTTAATTTTGAAGTCTTCAGCTACTTGTCAGTTGGTATAGTTTTTAAATTTTTTTAATTTTTCTACTGTTGGGAATTTTTTCAAATTTTTGAAACTTAAAAATATAACTTTTTTTGTTGATTTCTGATAGGTTTTTGCTAATTTGTCGACCCTTTTTGAAATATTTTTACGATTTTATGATTTTTTCTTAATTTTGAAATCTTCAGGTACGTGTAAGTTGTTATAGTTTTGCAATTTTTATACTGTTGGGAATATTTTCAAATTTTTAAAACTTAAAAATATGGTTTTTTTTTTTTAGATTTCTGAGAGGTTTTTGCTAATTTTTCGACTTTTTTGAATTTGTTTGGAGGTTTTATGATTTTTTCTTAATTTTGAAGTCTTCAGCTACTTGTAAGTTGTTATAGTTTTTCAATTTTTATACTGTTGGAAGTTTTTTCAAATTTTTTAAACTTAAAAATATGTTATTTTTTTAGATTTCTGAGAGGTTTTTGCTAATTTTTCGACCTTTTTGAATTTTTTTTGGGTTTTTTTATAATTTTTTCCTAATTTTGAAGTCTTTAGCTACTTGTGAGTTGTTACAGTTTTTCAATTTTTATAATTTTTCTACTGTTTGGGAATTTTCTCAAATTTTTGAAACTTAAATATATGGCTTGTTTTCGTTTCTAAGTGGTTTTTGCTAATTTTTCGACTTTTTTCGACTTTTTTCGAATTTGTTTTGGAGGTTTCATGATTTTTTCTTAATTTTGAAGTCTTCAGCTACTTTTAAGTTGTTATAGTTTTTCAATTTTTATAATTTTTCTACTGTTGGGAATTTTTTCAAATTTTTGAAACTTATAAATATGGCTTTTTTTTTGTTTCTGAGTGGTTTGTGCTCATTTTTCGAACCTTTTTGAATTTGTTTTAGAGTTTTTATGATTTTTTCTTAATTTTGAATTCTTAGGTACTTGTAAGTTGTTATAGTTTTACAATTTTTATAATTTTTCTACTGTTGGGAATTTTTTCAAATTTTTGAAACTTAAAAATATGTTTTTTTTTTTTGTTTCTGAGTGGTTTTTGTTAATTTTTCGACCATTTATGAATTTTTTTTTGAGTTTTATGATTTTTTCTTAATTTTGAAGTCTTCAGCTACTTGTAAGTTGTTATAGTTTTTCAATTTTTATAATTTTTCTACTGTTGGGAGATTTTTCAAATTTTTGAAACTTAAAACTATGGCTTTTTTTTTATTTATGAGAAGTTTTGGCTAATTTTTCGACCCTTTTTGAATTTGTTTTGGAGTTTTTATGATTTTTTCTTAATTTTAAAGTCTTCAGCTACTTGTAAGTTGTTATAGTTTTTAAATTTTTTTAATTTTTCTACTGTTGGGAATTTTTTCAAATTTTTGAAACTTAAAAATATGGCTTTTTTTTGATTTCTGAAAGGTTTTTGCTAATTTGTCGACCCTTTTTGAAACTTTTTTGCGATTTTATTATTTTTTCTTAATTTTGAAATCTTCAGGTACGTGTAAGTTGTTATAGTTTTGCAATTTTTATACTGTTGGGAATTTTTTCAAATTTTTGAAACGTAAAAATATGGTTTTTTTTTTTTAGATTTCTGAGAGGTTTTTGCTAATTTTTCGACTTTTTTGAATTTGTTTGGAGGTTTTATGATTTTTTTGTTAATTTTGAAGTCTTCAGCTACTTGTAAGTTGTTATAGTTTTTCAATTTTTATAATTTTTCTACTGTTTGGAATTTTTTCAAATTTTTGAAACTTAAAAATATGGCTTTTTTGTTGATTTCAGAGAGGTTTTTGCTAATTTTTCGACCCTTTTTGAATTTTTTTTGAGTTTTTATGATTTTTTCTTAATTTTGAAGTCTTCAGCTACTTGCAAGTTGTTATAGTTTTTCAATTTTTATACTGTTGGGAATTTTTTCAAATTTTTTAAACTTGAAAATATGTTATTTTTTTTAGATTTCTGAGAGGTTTTTGCAAATTTTTCCACATTTTTTGAATTGTTTTTGGAGTTTTTATAATTTTTTCCTAATTTTGAAGTCTTTAGCTACTTGTGAGTTGTTATAGTTTTTCAATTTTTATAATTTTTCTACTGTTTGGGAATTTTCTCAAATTTTTGAAATTTAAATATATGGCTTGTTTTTGTTTCTGAGTGGTTTTTGCTAATTTTTCGACTTTTTTCGAATTTGTTTTGGAGGTTTTATGATTTTTTCTTAATTTTGAAGTCTTCAGCTACTTGTTAGTTGTTATAGTTTTTCAATTTTTATAATTTTTCTACTGTTGGGAATTTTTTCAAATTTTTGAAACTTATAAATATGGCTTTTTTTTTGTTTCTGAGTGGTTTGTGCTCATTTTTCGAACCTTTTTGAATTTGTTTTGGAGTTTTTATGATTTGTTCTTAATTTTGAAGTCTTCAGCTACTTGTAAGTTGTTATAGTTTTTCAATTTTTATAATTTTTCCACTGTTGGAAATTTTTTCAAATTTTTGAAACTTAAAAATATGGCTTTTTTTTTGTTTCTGACTGGTTTTTGCTAATTTTTCGACCATTTTTGAATTTTTTTTTGAGTTTTATGATTTTTTCTTAGTTTTGAAGTCTTCAGCTACTTGTTTGTTGTTATAGTTTTTCAATTTTTATAATTTTTCTACTGTTGGGAGATTTTTCAAATTTTTGAAACTCAAAACTATGGCTTTTTTTTATTTCTGAGAAGTTTTGGCTAATTTTTCGACCCTTTTTGAATTTATTTTGGAGTTTTTATGATTTTTTCTTAATTTTGAAGTCTTCAGCTACTTGTAAGTTGGTATAGTTTTTAAATTTTTTTAATTTTTCTACTGTTGGGAATTTTTTCAAATTTTTGAAACTTAAAAAAATGGCTTTTTTTTGATTTCTGATAGGTTTTTGCTAATTTGTCGACACTTTTTGAAATTTTTTTGCGATTTTATGATTTTTTCTTAATTTTGAAATCTTCAGGTACGTGTAAGTTGTTATAGTTTTGCAATTTTTATACTGTTGGGAGTTTTTTCAAATTTTTGAAACTTAAAAATATGGTTTTTTTTTTTAGATTTCTGAGAGGTTTTTGCTAATTTTTCGACTTTTTTGAATTTGTTTGGAGGTTTTATAATTTTTTCTTAATTTTGAAGTCTTCAGCTACTTTTAAGTTGTTAGAGTTTTTCAATTTTTATAATTTTTCTACTGTTTGGAATTTTTTCAAATTTTTGAAACTTAAAAATATGGCTTTTTTGTTGATTTCTGAGAGGTTTTTGCTAATTTTTCGACTTTTTTGAATTTGTTTGGAGGTTTTATGATTTTTTTGTTAATTTTGAAGTCTTCAGCTACTTGTAAGTTGGTATAGTTTTTAAATTGTTTTAATTTTTCTACTGTTGGGAATTTTTTCAAATTTTTGAAACTTAAAAATATGGCTTTTTTTTGATTTCTGATAGGTTTTTGCTAATTTGTCGACCCTTTTTGAAATTTTTTTGCGATTTTATGATTTTTTCTTAATTTTGAAATCTTCAGCTACTTGTTTGTTGTTATAGTTTTTCAATTTTTATAATTTTTCTACTGTTGGGAGATTTTTCAAATTTTTGAAACTCAAAACTATGGCTTTTTTTTATTTCTGAGAAGTTTTGGCTAATTTTTCGACCCTTTTTGAATTTATTTTGGAGTTTTTATGATTTTTTCTTAATTTTGAAGTCTTCAGCTACTTGTAAGTTGGTATAGTTTTTAAATTTTTTTAATTTTTCTACTGTTGGGAATTTTTTCAAATTTTTGAAACTTAAAAAAATGGCTTTTTTTTGATTTCTGATAGGTTTTTGCTAATTTGTCGACACTTTTTGAAATTTTTTTGCGATTTTATGATTTTTTCTTAATTTTGAAATCTTCAGGTACGTGTAAGTTGTTATAGTTTTGCAATTTTTATACTGTTGGGAGTTTTTTCAAATTTTTGAAACTTAAAAATATGGCTTTTTTGTTGATTTCTGAGAGGTTTTTGCTAATTTTTCGACAATTTTTGAATTTTTTTTGGAGTTTTTATGATTTTTTCTTAATTTTGAAGTCTTCAGCTACTTGTAAATTGTTATAGTTTTTCAATTTTTATAATTTTTCTACTGTTGGGAATTTTCTCAAATTTTTGAAACTTAAAAATATGGTTTTTTTTTTTAGATTTCTGAGAGGTTTTTGCTAATTTTTCGACTTTTTTGAATTTGTTTGGAGGTTTTATGATTTTTTCTTAATTTTGAAGTCTTCAGCTACTTGTAAGTTGTTAGAGTTTTTCAATTTTTATAATTTTTCTACTGTTTGGAATTTTTTCAAATTTTTGAAACTTGAAAATATGGCTTTTTTGTTGATTTCTGAGAGGTTTTTGCTAATTTTTCGACAATTTTTGAATTTTTTTTGGAGTTTTTATGATTTTTTCTTAATTGTGAAGTCTTCAGCTACTTGTAAATTGTTATAGTTTTTCAATTTTTATAATTTTTCTACTGTTGGGAATTTTCTCAAATTTTTGAAACTTAAAAATATGGCTTTTTTTTTTATTTCTGAGAGGTTTTTGCTAATTTTTCGACTTTTTTGAATTTGTTTGGAGGTTTTATGATTTTTTTGTCAATTTTGAAGTCTTCAGCTACTTGTAAGTTGTTAGAGTTTTTCAATTTTTATAATTTTTCTACTGTTTGGAATTTTTTCAAATTTTTGAAACTTAAAAATATGGCTTTTTTGTTGATTTCTGAGAGGTTTGTGCTAATTTTTCGACAATTTTTGAATTTTTTTTGGAGTTTTTATGATTTTTTCTTAATTTTGAGGTCTTCAGCTACTTGTTAGTTGTTATAGTTTTTCAATTTTTATAATTTTTCTACTGTTGGGAATTTTCTCAAATTTTTGAAACTTAAAAATATGGCTTTTTTTTTTATTTCTGAGAGGTTTTTGCTAATTTTTCGACCCTTTTTGAATTTTGTTTGGAGATTTTATGATTTTTTCTGAATTTTGAAATCTTTAGCTACTTGTAAGTTGTTATAGTTTTTCAATTTTTATACTGTTAGGAATTTTTTCAAATTTTTGAAACTTTAAATTATGTTTTTTTTTTAGATTTCTAAAAGGTTTTTGCTAATTTTTCGACATTTTTTGAATTTTTTTTGGAGTTTTTATAATTTTTTCCTAATTTTGAAGTCTTTAGCTACTTGTGAGTTGTTAAAGTTTTTCAATTTTTATAATTTTTCTACTGTTTGGGAATTTTCTCAAATTTTTGAAACTTAAATATATGGCTTGTTTTTGTTTCTGAGTGGTTTTTGCTAATTTTTCGACTTTTTTCGAATTTGCTTTGGAGGTTTTATGATTTTTTCTTAATTTTGAAGTCTTCAGCTACTTTTAAGTTGTTATAGTTTTTCAATTTTTATAATTTTTCTACTGTTGGGAATTTTTTCAAATTTTTGAAACTTATAAATATGGCTTTTTTTTTGTTTCTGAGTGGTTTGTGCTCATTTTTCGAACCTTTTTGAATTTGTTTTAGAGTTTTTATGATTTGTTCTTAATTTTGAAGTCTTCAGCTACTTGTAAGTTGTTATAGCTTTTCAATTTTTATAATTTTTCTACTGTTGGGAATTTTTTCAAATTTGTGAAACTTAAAAATATGGCTTTTTTTTTGTTTCTGAGTGGTTTTTGCTAATTTTTCGACCATTTTTGAATTTTTTTTTGAGTTTTATGATTTTTTCTTAGTTTTGAAGTCTTCAGCTACTTGTAAGTTGTTATAGTTTTTCAATTTTTATAATTTTTCTACTGTTGGGAGATTTTTCAAATTTTTGAAACTTAAAACTATGGCTTTTTTTTATTTCTGAGAAGTTTTGGCTAATTTTTCGACCCTTTTTGAATTTGTTTTGAAGTTTTTATGATTTTTTCTTAATTTTGAAGTCTTCAGCTACTTGTAAGTTGGTATAGTTTTTAAATTTTTTTAATTTTTCTACTGTTGGGAATTTTTTCAAATTTTTGAAACTTAAAAATATGGCTTTTTTTTGATTTCTGATAGGTTTTTGCTAATTTGTCGACACTTTTTGAAATTATTTTGCGATTTTATGATTTTTTCTTAATTTTGAAATCTTCAGGTACGTGTAAGTTGTTATAGTTTTGCAATTTTTATACTGTTGGGAGTTTTTTCAAATTTTTGAAACTTAAAAATATGGTTTTTTTTTTAGATTTCTGAGAGGTTTTTGCTAATTTTTCGACTTTTTTGAATTTGTTTGGAGGTTTTATGATTTTTTCTTAATTTTGAAGTCTTCAGCTACTTTTAAGTTGTTATAGTTTTTCAATTTTTATAATTTTTCTACTGTTGGGAATTTTTTCAAATTTTTGAAACTTATAAATATGGCTTTTTTTTGTTTCTGAGTGGTTTGTGCTCATTTTTCGAACCTTTTTGAATTTGTTTTAGAGTTTTTATGATTTTTTCTTAATTTTGAAGTCTTCAGCTACTTGTAAGTTGTTATAGTTTTTCAATTTTTATAATTTTTCTACTGTTGGCAATTTTTTCAAATTTTTGAAACTTAAAAATATGGCTTTTTTTTTGTTTCTGAGTGGTTTTTGCTAATTTTTCGACCATTTTTGAATTTTTTTTTGAGTTTTATGATTGTTTCTTAATTTTGAAGTCTTCAGCTACTTGTAAGTTGTTATAGTTTTTCAATTTTTATAATTTTTCTACTGTTGGGAGATTTTTCAAATTTTTGAAACTTAAAACTATGGCTTTTTTTTATTTCTGAGAAGTTTGGCTAATTTTTCGACCCTTTTTGAATTTGTTTTGGAGTTTTTATGATTTTTTCTTAATTTTGAAGTCTTCAGCTACTTGTAAGTTGGTATAGTTTTTAAATTGTTTTAATTTTTCTACTGTTGGGAATTTTTTCAAATTTTTGAAACTTAAAAATATGGCTTTTTTTTGATTTCTGATTGGTTTTTGCTAATTTGTCGACCCTTTTTGAAATTTTTTTGCGATTTTATGATTTTTTCTTAATTTTGAAATCTTCAGGTACGTGTAAGTTGTTATAGTTTTGCAATTTTTATACTGTTGGGAGTTTTTTCAAATTTTTGAAACTTAAAAATATGGTTTTTTTTTTTAGATTTCTGAGAGGTTTTTGCTAATTTTTCGACTTTTTTGAATTTGTTTGGAGGTTTTATGATTTGTTCTTAATTTTGAAGTCTTCAGCTACTTGTAAGTTGTTAGAGTTTTTCAATTTTTATAATTTTTCTACTGTTTGGAATTTTTTCAAATTTTTGAAACTTGAAAATATGGCTTTTTTGTTGATTTCTGAGAGGTTTTTGCTAATTTTTCGACAATTTTTGAATTTTTTTTGGAGTTTTTATGATTTTTTCTTAATTTTGAAGTCTTCAGCTACTTGGAATTTGTTATAGTTTTTCAATTTTTATAATTTTTCTACTGTTGGGAATTTTCTCAAATTTTTGAAACTTAAAAATATGGCTTTTTTTTTTATTTCTGAGAGGTTTTTGCTAATTTTTCGACCCTTTTTGAATTTTGTTTGGAGATTTTATGATTTTTTCTTAATTTTGAAATCTTCAGCTACTTGTTAGTTGTTATAGTTTTTCAATTTTTATACTGTTAGGAATTTTTTCAAATTTTTGAAACTTTAAATTATGGTTTTTTTTTAGATTTCTGAGAGGTTTTTGCTAATTTTTCGACCCTTTTTGTATTTTTTTTTGGAATTTTTATGATTTTTTCTTAATTTTGAAGTCTTCAGCTTCTTGTGAGTTGTTGTAGTTTTTCAATTTTTATAATTTTTCTACTGTTGGGAATTTTGTCAAGTTTTTGAATTTTAAAACTATGGTTTCTGTTTTGATTTCTGAGAGGTTTTTGCTAATTTTTTGACTTTTTTTGTATTTGTTTTGGAGATTTTATGATTTTTTCTTAATTTGGAAATCTTCAGCTACTTGTAAAATGTTATATTTTTTCAATTTTTATACTGTTAGGAATTTTTTCAAATTTTTGAAACTTTAAAATATTGTTTTTTTTTAGATATCTGAGAGGTTTTTGTTAATTTTTCGACCCTTTTTGTATTTTTTTTTTGTAATTTTTATGATTTTTTTTTAATTTTGAAGTCTTCAGCTACTTGTGAGTTGTTATAGTTTTTCAATTTTTATAATTTTTCTACTGTTGGGAATTTTCTCAAATTTTTGAAACTTAAATATATGGCTTTTTTTTAGTTTCTGAGGGGTTTTTGCTAATTTTTCGAATTTGTTTTGGAGGTTTTATCATTTTTTCTTAATTTTGAAGTCTTCAGCTACTTTAAAGTTGTTATAGTTTTTCAATTTTTATAATTTTTCTACTGTTGGGAATTTTTTCAAATTTTTGAAACTTAAAAATATGGCTTTTTTTTTGTTTCTGAGTGGTTTTTGCTAATTTTTCGATCCTTTTTGAATTTGTTTTGGAGTTTTTATGATTTTTTCTTAATTTTGAAGTCTTCAGCTACTTGTAAGTTGTTATAGTTTTTCAATTTTTATAATTTTTCTACTGTTGGGAATTTTTTCAAATTTTTGAAACTTAAAAATATAGCTTTTTTTTTGTTTCTGAGTGGTTTTTGCTAATTTTTCGACCATTTTTGAATTTTTTTTTTGAGTTTTTATGATTTTTTCTTAATTTTGAAGTCTTCAGCTACTTGTTAGTTGTTATAGTTTTTCAATTTTTATAATTTTTCTACTGTTGGGAGATTTTTCAAATTTTTGAAACTTATAACTATGGCTTTTTTTTTATTTCTGAGCAGTTTTTGCTAATTTTTCGACCCTTTTTGATTTTGTTTTGGAGTTTTTATGATTTTTTCTTAATTTTGAAGTCTTCATCTACTTGTAAGTTGTTATAGTTTTTCAATTCCTATAATTTTTCTACTGTTGGGAATTTTTTCAAATTTTTGAAACTTAAAAATATAACTTTTTTTGTTGATTTCTTAGAGGTTTTTGCTAATTTTCGGACCCTTTTTGAATTTTTTTTGGAGTTTTTATGATTTTTTCTTAATTTTGAAGTCTTCAGTTACTTGTAAGTTGTGATAATTTTCTCAATTTTTATAATTTTTCTACTGTTGGGAGTTTTTCAAATTTTTGAAACTTAAAACTATGGTTTTCTTTTATGATTTCTGAGAGGTTTTTGCTAATTTTTCAACATTTTTTGAGTTTTTTTTGGAGATTTTATGTTTTTTACTTAATTTTGAAGTCTTCAGCTACTTGTAACTTGTTATAGTTTTTCAATTTTTATAATTTTTCAACTGTTGGGAATTTTTTCAAATTTTTGAAACTTTAAAATATGGCTTTTTTTTATTTCTGAGAAGTTTTGGCTAATTTTTCGACCCTTTTTGAATTTTTTTTGGAGTTTTTATGATTTTTTCTTAATTTTTCTACTGTTGGGAGTTTTTTCAAATTTTTGAAACTTAAAAATATGGCTTTTTTGATTTCTGAGAGGTTTTTGCTAATTTTTCTACCCTTTTTGAATTTTTTTTGGAGTTTTTATTATTTATTCTTAATTTTGAAGTCTTCAGCTACTTGTAAGTTGTTATAGTTTTTCAATTTTTATAATTTTTCTACTGTTGGGAGATTTTTCAAATTTTTGAAACTTAAAACTATGGCTTTTTTTTATTTCTGAGCAGTTTTTTCTAATTTTTCGACTCTTTTTGATTTTGTTTTGGAGTTTTTATGATTTTTTCTTAATTTTGAAGTCTTCATCTACTTGTGAGTTGTTATATTTTTTCAATTTTTATAATTTTTCTACTGTTGGGAATTTTTTCAAATTTTTGAATTTTAAAAATATGGCTTTTGTTTGATTTCTGAGAGTGTTTTGCTAATTTTTTGACTTGTTTTGTATTTGTTTTGGAGGTTTTATGATTTTTTCTTAATTTGGAAGTCTTCAGCTACTTGTAAGTTGTTATAGTTTTTCAATTTTTATAATTTTTCTACTGTTGGAAATTTTCTCAAATTTTTGAAACTTAAAAATATGGCTTTTTTTTTATTTCTGAGAGGTTTTTGGTAATTTTTCGACCCTTTTTGAATTTTTTTTGGAGATTTTATGATTTTTTCTTAATTTGGAAATCTTCAGCTACTTGTAAAATGTTATATTTTTTTCAATTTTTATACTGTTAGGAATTTTTCAAATTTTTGAAAATTTAAAATATTGTTTTTTTTTTAGATTTCTGAGAGGTTTTTGTTAATTTTTCGACCCTTTTTGTATTTTTTTTTGGAATTTTTATGATTTTTTTTTAATTTTGAAGTCTTCAGCTACTTGTGAGTTGCTATAGTTTTTCAATTTTTATAATTTTTCTACTGTTGGGAATTTTCTCAAATTTTTGAAACTTAAATATATGGCTTTTTTTAGTTTCTGAGGGGTTTTTGCTAATTTTTCGACTTTTTTCGAATTTGTTTTGGAGGTTTTATGATTTTTTCTTAATTTTGAAGTCTTCAGCTACTTTTAAGTTGTTATAGTTTTTCAATTTTTATAATTTTTCTACTGTTGGGAATTTTTTCAAATTTTTGAAACTTAAAAATATGGCTTTTTTTTTGTTTCTGAGTGGTTTTTGCTAATTTTTCGATCCTTTTTGAATTTGTTTTAGAGTTTTTATGATTTTTTCTTAATTTTGAAGTCTTCAGCTACTTGTAAGTTGTTATAGTTTTTCAATTTTTATAATTTTTCTACTGTTGGGAATTTTTTCAAATTTTTGAAACTTAAAAATTTAGCTTTTTTTTTGTTTCTGAGTGGTTTTTGCTAATTTTTCGACCATTTTTGAATTTTTTTTTGAGTTTTTATGATTTTTTCTTAATTTTGAAGTCTTCAGCTACTTGTTAGTTGTTATAGTTTTTCAATTTTTATAATTTTTCTACTGTTGGGAGATTTTTCAAATTTTTGAAACTTATAACTATGGCTTTTTTTTTATTTCTGAGCAGTTTTTGCTAATTTTTCGACCCTTTTTGATTTTGTTTTGGAGTTTTTATGATTTTTTCTTAATTTTGAAGTCTTCAGTTACTTGTAAGTTGTGATAATTTTCTCAATTTTTATAATTTTTCTACTGTTGGGAGTTTTTCAAATTTTTGAAACTTAAAACTATGGTTTTCTTTTATGATTTCTGAGAGGTTTTTGCTAATTTTTCGACATTTTTTGAGCTTTTTTTGGAGATTTCATGTTTTTTACTTAATTTTGAAGTCTTCAGCTACTTGTAACTTGTTATTGTTTTTCAATTTTTATAATTTCTCAACTGTTGGGAATTTTTTCAAATTTTTGAAACTTTAAAATATTGATATTTTTTTGATTTGTGAAAGGTTTTTGCTAATTTTTCGACCCTTTTTGAATTTTTTTTGGAGTTTTTATGATTTTTTCTTAATTTTTCTACTGTTGGGAGTTTTTTCAAATTTTTGAAACTTAAAAATATGGCTTTTTTGATTTCTGAGAGGTTTTTGCTAATTTTTCTACCCTTCTTGAATTTCTTTTGGAGTTTTTATTATTTATACTTAATTTTGAAGTCTTCAGCTACTTGTAAGTTGTTATAGTTTTTCAACTTTTATAATTTTTCTACTGTTGGGAATTTTATCAAGTTTTTGAATTTTAAAACTATGGTTTCTTTTTTGATTTCTGAGAGGTTTTTGCTAATTTTTCGACCTTTTTTGAATTTTTTTTGGAGATTTTATGACTTTTTCTTAATTTTGAAGTCTTCAGCTACTTGTAAGTTGTTATAGTCTTTCAATTTTTATAATTTTTCTACTGTTGGGAATTTTCTCTAATTTTTGAAACTTAAATCTATGGCTTTTTTTTGATTTCTGAGAGGTTTTTGCTAATTTTTCTACTTTTTTTGAACTTGTTTTGGAGGTTTTATGATTTTTTCTTAATTTTGAAGTCTTCAGCTACTTGTAAGTTGTTAGAGTTTTTCAATTTTTATAATTTTTCTACTGTTTGGAATTTTTTCAAATTTTTGAAACTTAAAAATATGGCTTTTTTGTTGATTTCTGAGAGGTTTTTGGTAATTTTTCGACCCTTTTTGAATTTTTTTTGGAGATTTTATGATTTTTTCTTAATTTTGAAATCTTCAGCTACTTGTAAAATGTTATATTTTTTCAATTTTTATACTGTTAGGAATTTTTTCGAATTTTTGAAACTTTAAAATATTGTTTTTTTTTTTTAGATTTCTGAGAGGTTTTTGCTAATTTTTCGACCCTTTTTGTATTTTTTTTTTGAATTTTTATGATTTTTTCTTAATTTTGAAGTCTTCAGCTACTTGTAAGTTGTTATAGTTTTTCAATTTTTATAATTAATCTACTGTTGGGAATTTTCTCAAATTTTTGAAACTTAAATATATGGCTTTTTTTTTGTTTCTGAGTGGTTTTTGCTAATTTTTCGACTTTTTTCGAATTTGTTTTGGAGGTTTTATGATTTTTTCTTAATTTTGAAATCTTCAGCTACTTGTAAAATGTTATATTTTTTTCAATTTTTATACTGTTAGGAATTTTTTCAAATTTTTGAAACTTTAAAATATTGTTTTTTTTTTTAGATTTCTGAGAGGTTTTTGCTAATTTTTCGACCCTTTTTGTATTTTTTTTTTGGAATTTTTATGATTTTTTCTTAATTTTGAAGTCTTCAGCTACTTGTAAGTTGTTATAGTTTTTCAATTTTTATAATTTTTCTACTGTTGGGAATTTTCTCTAATTTTTGAAACTTAAATCTATGGCTTTTTTTTGATTTCTGAGAGGTTTTTGCTAATTTTTCAACTTTTGTTGAACTTGATTTGGAGGTTTTATGATTTTTTCTTAATTTTGAAGTCTTCAGCTACTTGTAAGTTGTTAGAGTTTTTCAATTTTTATAATTTTTCTACTGTTGGGAATTTTCTCAAATTTTTGAAACTTTAAAATATGGCTTTTTTTTTATTTCTGAGAGGTTTTTGGTAATTTTTCGACCCTTTTTGAATTTTTTTTGGAGATTTTATGATTTTTTCTTAATTTTGAAATCTTCAGCTACTTGTAAAATGTTATATTTTTGCAATTTTTATACTGTTAGGAATTTTTTCAAATTTTTGAAACTTTAAAATATTGTTTTTTTTTTTAGATTTCTGAGAGGTTTTTGCTAATTTTTCGACCCGTTTTGTATTTTTTTTTTGGAATTTTTATGATTTTTTCTTAATTTTGAAGTCTTCAGCTACTTGTCAGTTGTTATAGTTTTTCAATTTTTATAATTTTTCTACTGTTGGGAATTTTCTCAAATTTTTGAAACTTATATATATGGCTTTTTTTTTGTTTCTGAGTGGTTTTTGCTAATTTTTCGACTTTTTTCGAATTTGTTTTGGAGGTTTTTTTGATTTTTTCTTAATTTTCAAGTCTTCATCTACTTGTAAATTGTTATAGTTTTTAATTCCTATAATTTTTCTACTGTTTGGAATTTTTTCAAATTTTTGAAACTTAAAAATATGGCTTTTGTTTGATTTCTGAGAGGTTTTTGCTAATTTTTTGACTTGTTTTGTATTTGTTTTGGAGGTTTTATGATTTTTTCTTAATTTGGAAGTCTTCAGCTACTTGTAAGTTGTTATAGTTTTTCAATTTTTATAATTTTTCTACTGTTGGGAATTTTTTCAAATTTTTGAAACTTATAACTATGGTTTTCTATTTTGATTTCTGAGAGGGTTTTGCTAATTTTCGGACCCTTTTTGAATTTTTTTTGGAGTTTTTATGATATTTTCTTAATTTTGAAGTCTTCATCTACTTGTAAGTTGTTATAGTTTATCAATTTTTATAATTTTTCTACAGTTGGGAATTTTTTCAAGTTTTTGAATTTTAAAACTATGGTTTCTTGTTTGATTTCTGAGAGGTTTTTGCTAATTTTTCGACCTTTTTTGAATTTTTTTTGGAGATTTTATGACTTTTTCTTAATTTTGAAGTCTTCAGCTACTTGTAAGTTGTTATAGTCTTTCAATTTTTATAATTTTTCTACTGTTGGGAATTTTCTCTAATTTTTGAAACTTAAATCTATGGCTTTTTTTTGATTACTGAGAGGTTTTTGCTAATTTTTTGACTTTTTTTGTATTTGTTTTGGAGGTTTTTTTGATTTTTTCTTAATTTTGAAGTCTTCAACTACTTGTAAGTTGTTATAGTTTTTCAATTTTTATAATTTTTCTACTGTTGGGAATTTTTTCAAATTTTTGAAACTTTAAAATATAACTTTTTTTGTTGATTTCTGAGAGGTTTTTGCTAATTTTCGGACCCTTTTTGAATTTTTTTTGGAGTTTTTATGATTTTTTCTTAATTTTGAAGTCTTCAGTTACTTGTAAGTTGTTATAGTCTTTCAATTTTTATAATTTTTCTATTGTTGGGAATTTTTCAAATTTTTGAAACTTAAAACTTTCTTTTATGATTTCTGAGAGGTTTTTGCTAATTTTTCGACATTTTTTGAGTTTTTTTTGGAGATTTTATGTTTTTTACTTAATTTTGAAGTCTTCAGCTACTTGTAAGTTGTTATAGTCTTTCAATTTTTATAATTTTTCTACTGTTGGGAATTTTCTCTAATTTTTGAAACTTAAATCTATGGCTTTTTTTTGATTTCTGAGAGGTTTTTGCTAATTTTTTGACTTTTTTTGTATTTGTTTTGGAGGTTTTATGATTTTTTCTTAATTTGGAAGTCTTCAGCTACTTGTAAGTTGTTATAGTTTTTCAATTTTTATAATTTTTCTACTGTTGGGAATTTTTTCAAATTTTTGAAACTTATAACTATGGTTTTCTATTTTGATTTCTGAGAGGGTTTTGCTAATTTTCGGACCCTTTTTGAATTTTTTTTGGAGTTTTTATGATATTTTCTTAATTTTGAAGTCGTCATCTACTTGTAAGTTGTTATAGTTTATCAATTTTTATAATTTTTCTACAGTTGGGAATTTTTTCAAGTTTTTGAATTTTAAAACTATGGTTTCTTGTTTGATTTCTGAGAGGTTTTTGCTAATTTTTCGACCTTTTTTGAATTTTTTTTGGAGATTTTATGACTTTTTCTTAATTTTGAAGTCTTCAGCTACTTGTAAGTTGTTATAGTCTTTCAATTTTTATAATTTTTCTACTGTTGGGAATTTTCTCTAATTTTTGAAACTTAAATCTATGGCTTTTTTTTGATTTCTGAGAGGTTTTTGCTAATTTTTTGACTTTTTTTGTATTTGTTTTGGAGGTTTTATGATTTTTTCTTAATTTTGAAGTCTTCAGCTACTTGTAAGTTGTTATAGTTTTTCAATTTTTATAATTTTTCTACTGTTGGGAATTTTTTCAAATTTTTGAAACTTTAAAATATAACTTTTTTTGTTGATTTCTGAGAGGTTTTTGCTAATTTTCGGACCCTTTTTGAATTTTTTTTGGAGTTTTTATGATTTTTTCTTAATTTTGAAGTCTTCAGTTACTTGTAAGTTGTTATAGTCTTTCAATTTTTATAATTTTTCTACTGTTGGGAATTTTTCAAATTTTTGAAACTTAAAACTTTCTTTTATGATTTCTGAGAGGTTTTTGCTAATTTTTCGACATTTTTTGAGTTTTTTTTGGAGATTTTATGTTTTTTACTTAATTTTGAAGTCTTCAGCTACTTGTAAGTTGTTATAGTCTTTCAATTTTTATAATTTTTCTACTGTTGGGAATTTTCTCTAATTTTTGAAACTTAAATCTATGGCTTTTTTTTGATTTCTGAGAGGTTTTTGCTAATTTTTTGACTTTTTTTGTATTTGTTTTGGAGGTTTTATGATTTTTTCTTAATTTTGAAGTCTTCAGCTACTTGGAATTTGTTATAGTTTTTCAATTTTTATAATTTTTCTACTGTTGGGAATTTTTTCAAATTTTTGAAACTTACAACTATGGTTTTCTATTTTGATTTCTGAGAGGGTTTTGCTAATTTTTGATCCTTTTTGAATTTGTTTTGGAGTTTTTATGATTTATTCTTAATTTTGAAGTCTTCAGTTACTTGTAAGTTGTGATAACTTTCTCAATTTTTATAATTTTTCTACTGTTCTGAATTTTTCAAATTTTTGAAACATAAAAATATGACTTTTTTTTTGATTTCTGAGAGGTTTTTGCTAATTTTCGGACCCTTTTTGAATTTTTTTTGGAATTTTTATGATTTTTTCTTAATTTTGAAGTCTTCATCTACTTGTAAGTTGTTATAGTTTATCAATTTTTATAATTTTTCTGCTGTTGGGAATTTTTTCAAGTTTTTGAATTTTAAAACTATGGTTTCTTTTTTGATTTCTGAGAGGTTTTTGCTAATTTTTCGACCTTTTTTGAATTTTTTTTGGAGATTTTATGACTTTTTCTTAATTTTGAAGTCTTCAGCTACTTGTAAGTTGTTATAGTCTTTCAATTTTTATAATTTTTCTACTGTTGGGAATTTTATCAAGTTTTTGAATTTTAAAACTATGGCTTTTTTTTTGATTTCTGATAGGTTTTTGCTAATTTTCGGACCCTTTTTGAATTTTTTTTGGAGTTTTTATGATTTTTTCTTAATTTTGAAGTCTTCAGCTACTTGTTAGTTGTTATAGTCTTTCAATTTTTATAATTTTTCTACTGTTGGGAATTTTTTCAAGTTTTTGAATTTTAAAACTATGGTTTCTTGTTTGATTTCTGAGAGGTTTTTGCTAATTTTTCGACAATTTTTGAATTTTTTTTGGAGTTTTTATGATTTTTTCTTAATTTTGAAGTCATCAGCTACTTGGAAGCATAGCTGCTGAAAGCGGAACAATCGTGCCAAACTGGCACTTTCAAAAAATGTTCGGCAGTCTGACTCTCATAGCACTTTTTGGCACTGAGCGTGTTAATTTTGACCGATTAAGTTTTATATAACTTTAAAAACACTGAACATGTAATTTGTAGTATATTCCTGCCGCGAACTTATGTATGTACATATATGAGTATGTACAATGCACATATACCTATATTGTTTAATAAGAATAAGTTTTTATTCCTTAAACAAAAATATTTGTGCATACTATTTATAGCAATGATTAAAAATTGTCAATAAAAAAATACCTATGTACTACAAACAGAATTCATGAGTTGATAAATATCAATATGTAAATAGATCTTTGTAGGCACAATCCAGACAATGGAATATGCTTTTCGTTCTTAATCAGACTTAATGTTTTTTCTCAATTTACAACCTAAAATTCAGACGATAAAACTAGGCGAACTCACAGTTGTATATTTTGACACGTTGCAATTTTACTATAAAGTTTAAATTGCATAAGATTCTTAATTTTCCATTAGTATGTCGTGATGAGACATCAGAAGCTTCAGATAGCGTTCTCATACTTTGTTCTTTAATTTCGTATTAACTTGGCTTGGCAAGCTTTGGCACTCTAAGTGTCATGTGGTTGGCACTGAAATTTTTTATGGTGCGGCAGCGCTGCTCCCCAACAAACATCTAGAGAAAATGACTACGAAAAAATGCAACTACCTCCCGGACAAGTATGAATAAAAATGTGAGAGCATTTGCCTTCAAAGCTAGTAGTATTTGTTGCACACACTGTTAAGTGTTTGGAATTGGATTTCGAATATAGGGCGTTCCCTTTTGCGCTCATGACTGATCGTATGGAGATTTTTCAGGCATGAAATCGATGTGTTTTTTTATAATCTCTTCTCAATATTTTTCAACTAGTTTGCTGCCGCCCACTAGATCAAATGTTCAAAATGGTTAAAGGACAGTGGGGTATTCATACAGCGTATATTATACGTCCGTTATTAAATTTTCATTAGAATAACAGAAACTAAAAATGATATTCTTTAAAAATTTGTGCACTATATAGAAGCAAAAAGTTTTAATGCAGAGTTATAGGTCTAGAAATGGTCTATAACTATGTAGTATTAAATTACGCGTAAGTGTTAACGTTTAAAGGAGATTTCGAAAATGGCAGTAAAATAAATAATACTTATGATCATCTTAATTTTTCCGAAAGTAAAATGGTTTTTACTGAAAGCTTTATACAGAACTCGTTTGAATCTGAAAACTGCATTTTTTACCCAAAATAACGATTATGTATTGATCAAAATTATGGTGTTTTTTGGAAACTTTAGAACGGTGAAAAGTGGTGGGTTAGTAATCTTCAGCTACTTGAATTAGTTGTTAAAGTTTTTCAATTTCTATAATTTTTCTACTGTTGGGATTTTTCTCAAATTTTTGAAACTTAAATATATGGCTTTTTTTTTGTTTCTGAGTGGTTTTTGCTAATTTTTCGACTTTTTTCGAATTTGTTTTGGAGGTTTTTTTGATTTTTTCTTAATTTTCAAGTCTTCATCTACTTGTAAATTGTTATAGTTTTTAATTCCTATAATTTTTCTACTGTTTGGAATTTTTTCAAATTTTTGAAACTTAAAAATATGGCTTTTGTTTGATTTCTGAGAGGTTTTTGCTAATTTTTTGACTTGTTTTGTATTTGTTTTGGAGGTTTTATGATTTTTTCTTAATTTGGAAGTCTTCAGCTACTTGTAAGTTGTTATAGTTTTTCAATTTTTATAATTTTTCTACTGTTGGGAATTTTTTCAAATTTTTGAAACTTATAACTATGGTTTTCTATTTTGATTTCTGAGAGGGTTTTGCTAATTTTCGGACCCTTTTTGAATTTTTTTTGGAGTTTTTATGATATTTTCTTAATTTTGAAGTCTTCATCTACTTGTAAGTTGTTATAGTTTATCAATTTTTATAATTTTTCTACAGTTGGGAATTTTTTCAAGTTTTTGAATTTTAAAACTATGGTTTCTTGTTTGATTTCTGAGAGGTTTTTGCTAATTTTTCGACCTTTTTTGAATTTTTTTTGGAGATTTTATGACTTTTTCTTAATTTTGAAGTCTTCAGCTACTTGTAAGTTGTTATAGTCTTTCAATTTTTATAATTTTTCTACTGTTGGGAATTTTCTCTAATTTTCGAAACTTAAACCTATGGCTTTTTTTTGATTTCTGAGAGGTTTTTGCTAATTTTTTGACTTTTTTTGTATTTGTTTTGGAGGTTTTATGATTTTTTCTTAATTTTGAAGTCTTCAGCTACTTGTAAGTTGTTATAGTTTTTCAATTTTTATAATTTTTCTACTGTTGGGAATTTTCTCAAATTTTTGAAACTTAAATATATGGCTTTTTTTTTGTTTCTGAGTGGTTTTTGCTAATTTTTCGACTTTTTTCGAATTTGTTTTGGAGGTTTTTTTGATTTTTTCTTAATTTTCAAGTCTTCATCTACTTGTAAATTGTTATAGTTTTTAATTCCTATAATTTTTCTACTGTTTGGAATTTTTTCAAATTTTTGAAACTTAAAAATATGGCTTTTGTTTGATTTCTGAGAGGTTTTTGCTAATTTTTTGACTTGTTTTGTATTTGTTTTGGAGGTTTTATGATTTTTTCTTAATTTGGAAGTCTTCAGCTACTTGTAAGTTGTTATAGTTTTTCAATTTTTATAATTTTTCTACTGTTGGGAATTTTTTCAAATTTTTGAAACTTATAACTATGGTTTTCTATTTTGATTTCTGAGAGGGTTTTGCTAATTTTCGGACCCTTTTTGAATTTTTTTTGGAGTTTTTATGATATTTTCTTAATTTTGAAGTCTTCATCTACTTGTAAGTTGTTATAGTTTATCAATTTTTATAATTTTTCTACAGTTGGGAATTTTTTCAAGTTTTTGAATTTTAAAACTATGGTTTCTTTTTTGATTTCTGAGAGGTTTTTGCTAATTTTTCGACCTTTTTTGAATTTTTTTTGGAGATTTTATGACTTTTTCTTAATTTTGAAGTCTTCAGCTACTTGTAAGTTGTTATAGTCTTTCAATTTTTATAATTTTTCTACTGTTGGGAATTTTCTCTAATTTTTGAAACTTAAATCTATGGCTTTTTTTTGATTTCTGAGAGGTTTTTGCTAATTTTTTGACTTTTTTTGTATTTGTTTTGGAGGTTTTATGATTTTTTCTTAATTTTGAAGTCTTCAGCTACTTGTAAGTTGTTATAGTTTTTCAATTTTTATAATTTTTCTACTGTTGGGAATTTTTTCAAATTTTTGAAACTTTAAAATATAACTTTTTTTGTTGATTTCTGAGAGGTTTTTGCTAATTTTCGGACCCTTTTTGAATTTTTTTTGGAGTTTTTATGATTTTTTCTTAATTTTGAAGTCTTCAGTTACTTGTAAGTTGTTATAGTCTTTCAATTTTTATAATTTTTCTACTGTTGGGAATTTTTCAAATTTTTGAAACTTAAAACTTTCTTTTATGATTTCTGAGAGGTTTTTGCTAATTTTTCGACATTTTTTGAGTTTTTTTTGGAGATTTTATGTTTTTTACTTAATTTTGAAGTCTTCAGCTACTTGTAAGTTGTTATAGTCTTTCAATTTTTATAATTTTTCTACTGTTGGGAATTTTCTCTAATTTTTGAAACTTAAATCTATGGCTTTTTTTTGATTTCTGAGAGGTTTTTGCTAATTTTTTGACTTTTTTTGTATTTGTTTTGGAGGTTTTATGATTTTTTCTTAATTTTGAAGTCTTCAGCTACTTGGAATTTGTTATAGTTTTTCAATTTATATAATTTTTCTACTGTTGGGAATTTTTTCAAATTTTTGAAACTTACAACTATGGTTTTCTATTTTGATTTCTGAGAGGGTTTTGCTAATTTTTGATCCTTTTTGAATTTGTTTTGGAGTTTTTATGATTTATTCTTAATTTTGAAGTCTTCAGTTACTTGTAAGTTGTGATAACTTTCTCAATTTTTATAATTTTTCTACTGTTCTGAATTTTTCAAATTTTTGAAACATAAAAATATGACTTTTTTTTTGATTTCTGAGAGGTTTTTGCTAATTTTCGGACCCTTTTTGAATTTTTTTTGGAGTTTTTATGATTTTTTCTTAATTTTGAAGTCTTCATCTACTTGTAAGTTGTTATAGTTTATCAATTTTTATAATTTTTCTACTGTTGGGAATTTTTTCAAGTTTTTGAATTTTAAAACTATGGTTTCTTTTTTGATTTCTGAGAGGTTTTTGCTAATTTTTCGACCTTTTTTGAATTTTTTTTGGAGATTTTATGACTTTTTCTTAATTTTGAAGTCTTCAGCTACTTGTAAGTTGTTATAGTCTTTCAATTTTTATAATTTTTCTACTGTTGGGAATTTTATCAAGTTTTTGAATTTTAAAACTATGGCTTTTTTTTGATTTCTGATAGGTTTTTGCTAATTTTCGGACCCTTTTTGAATTTTTTTTGGAGTTTTTATGATTTTTTCTTAATTTTGAAGTCTTCAGCTACTTGTTAGTTGTTATAGTCTTTCAATTTTTATAATTTTTCTACTGTTGGGAATTTTATCAAGTTTTTGAATTTTAAAACTATGGCTTTTTTTTGATTTCTGATAGGTTTTTGCTAATTTTTCGACCCTTTTTGAATTTTTTTTGCGATTTTATGATTTTTTCTTAATTTTGAAATCTTCAGGTACTTATAAGTGATTATAGTTTTTCAATTTTTATACTGTTGGGAATTTTTTCAAATTTTTGAAACTTAAAAATATGGTTTTTTTTTTTAGATTTCTGAGAGGTTTTTGCTAATTTTTCGACCCTTTTTGTATTTGTTTGGAATTTTTATGATTTTTTCTTAATTTTGAAGTCTTCAGCTACTTGTTAGTTGTTATAGTCTTTCAATTTTTATAATTTTTCTACTGTTGGGAATTTTATCAAGTTTTTGAATTTTAAAACTATGGCTTTTTTTTGATTTCTGATAGGTTTTTGCTAATTTTTCGACCCTTTTTGAATTTTTTTTGCGATTTTATGATTTTTTCTTAATTTTGAAATCTTCAGGTACTTATAAGTGATTATAGTTTTTCAATTTTTATACGGTTGGGAATTTTTTCAAATTTTTGAAACTTAAAAATATGGTTTTTTTTTTTAGATTTCTGAGAGGTTTTTGCTAATTTTTCGACCCTTTTTGTATTTGTTTGGAATTTTTATGATTTTTTCTTGATTTTGATGTCTTCAGCCACTTTTACGTTCTTATAATTTTTCAATTTTTATAATTTTTCTACTGTTGGGAATTTTCTCAAATTTTTCAAATTTAAATATATGGCTTTTTTTTTTCTGAGAGGTTTTTGCTAATTTTTCGACCCTTTTTGTATTTTTTTTGGAGTTTTTATTATATTGTCTTAATTTTGAAGTCTTCATCTACTTGTAAGTTGTTATAGTTTATCAATTTTTATAATTTTTCTACTGTTGGGAATTTTTTCAAGTTTTTGAATTTTAAAACTATGGTTTCTTGTTTGATTTCTGAGAGGTTTTTGCTAATTTTTCGACAATTTTTGAATTTTTTTTGGAGTTTTTATGATTTTTTCTTAATTTTGAAGTCTTCAACTACTTGTAAATTGTTATAGTCTTTCAATTTTTATAATTTTTCTACTGTTGGGAATTTTTCAAATTTTTGAAACTTTAAATTATGGTTTTCTTTTTTGATTTCTGAGAGGATTTTGCTAATCTTTCGACCCTTTTTGAATTTTTTTTTGAGTTTTTATGATTTTTTCTTGATTTTGAAGTCTTCAGGTACTTGTAAGTTGTTATAGTTTTTCAATTTCTATAATTTTTCTACTGTTGGGAATTTTTTCAAATTTTTGAACCTTAAAACTACGGTTTTCTTTTTTGATTTCTGAGAGGTTTTGCTAACTTTTCGACCCTTTTTGTATTTTTTTTGGAGTTTTTATGATTTTTTCTTAATTTTGAAGTCATCAGCTACTTGCAAGCATAGCTGCTGAAAGCGGAACAATCGTGCCAAACTGGCACTTTCAAAAAATGTTCGGCAGTCTGACTCTCATAGCACTTTTTGGCACTGAGCGTGTTAATTTTGACCGATTAACTTTTATATAACTTTAAAAACACTGAACATGTAATTTGTAGTATATTCCTGCCGCGAACTTATGTATGTACATATATGAGTATGTACAATGCACATATACCTATATTGTTTAATAAGAATAAGTTTTTATTCCTTAAACAAAAATATTTGTGCATACTATTTATAGCAATGATTAAAAATTGTCAATAAAAAAATACCTATGTACTACAAACAGAATTCATGAGTTGATAAATATCAATATGTAAATAGATCTTTGTAGGCACAATCCAGACAATGGAATATGCTTTTCGTTCTTAATCAGACTTAATGTTTTTTCTCAATTTACAACCTAAAATTCAGACGATAAAACTAGGCGAACTCACAGTTGTATATTTTGACACGTTGCAATTTTACTATAAAGTTTAAATTGCATAAGATTCTTAATTTTCCATTAGTATGTCGTGATGAGACATCAGAAGCTTCAGATAGCGTTCTCATACTTTGTTCTTTAATTTCGTATTAACTTGGCTTGCCAAGCTTTGGCACTCTAAGTGTCATGTGGTTGGCACTGAAATTTTTTATGGTGCGGCAGCGCTGCTCCCCAACAAACATCTAGAGAAAATGACTACGAAAAAATGCAACTACCTCCCGGACAAGTATGAATAAAAATGTGAGAGCATTTGCCTTCAAAGCTAGTAGTATTTGTTGCACACACTGTTAAGTGTTTGGAATTGGATTTCGAATATAGGGCGTTCCCTTTTGCGCTCATGACTGATCGTATGGAGATTTTTCAGGCATGAAATCGATGTGTTTTTTTATAATCTCTTCTCAATATTTTTCAACTAGTTTGCTGCCGCCCACTAGATCAAATGTTCAAAATGGTTAAAGGACAGTGGGGTATTCATACAGCGTATATTATACGTCCGTTATTAAATTTTCATTAGAATAACAGAAACTAAAAATGATATTCTTTAAAAATTTGTGCACTATATAGAAGCAAAAAGTTTTAATGCAGAGTTATAGGTCTAGAAATGGTCTATAACTATGTAGTATTAAATTATGCGTAAGTGTTAACGTTTAAAGGAGATTTCGAAAATGGCAGTAAAATAAATAATACTTATGATCATCTTAATTTTTCCGAAAGTAAAATGGTTTTTACTGAAAGCTTTATACAGAACTCGTTTGAATCTGAAAACTGCATTTTTTACCCAAAATAACGATTATGTATTGATCAAAATGATGGTGTTTTTTGGAAACTTTAGAACGGTGAAAAGTGGTGGGTTAGTAATCTTCAGCTACTTGAATTAGTTGTTAAAGTTTTTCAATTTCTATAATTTTCTACTGTTGGGATTTTTTTAAGATTTTTGATTTTTTTTATTTCTAATTTTTCGATACTTTTTGAATTTTTGGGTGTTGATAGTCCATCGTTTAACTCTAAACGTGCAGGTTAAGTTCCTACTCTACCATATTTAGAATATCTGTAATGTTCCACAGGAGTCTGTTTGATTCTCCTAGCCTGAAAAAAAATGTGTATTAACATAAAAAGTATAAGAACAGAGCTGTATGATCCATCAAAATTGAAATCCCTATTTAGCTACTTGTTCATCAAATGACTCGTTAATTACCTAATAGATATTATAATCTATGGAAAAATTCCAATTTGACAGTTTATTTCAAACACGACACAAATTATTTTTACAAGAATCAACAAATTTGCTGGCAACCTCTTTATTAAGCAACAATTATGTAATTGAGAAATCGGTATTATATTAAAACATGTAACCCGAAAACCAAATTAAAGATTACATATTATGAATAAAATATATTTCGAGCCACAAAGATGATCTTATAAAATGCCCAAATAATTTAAATAATTTTTTATAATTCCTTTTTTGTATTTATATAATCTCTATTAATAAAATGATAGCTGATTTCTTTCGCGCATAACGCAAAACTACTGAGTTTTTCTACTGTTGGGAATTTTTTAAAATTTTTGAAACTTAAAAATATGGCTTTTTTTTTATTTCTGAGAGGTTTTTGCTAATTTTTCGACCCTTTTTGAATTATTTTTTAGGAGTTTTTATGATTTTTTCTTAATTTTTAAGTGTTAGGCAACTTTTAATTTGTTATAGTTTTTCAATTTTAATAATTTTTCTACTGTTGGGATTTTTTTTAAATTTTTTTGGTTTTTTTTTATTTCTAAGAGGTTTTCTAATTTTTCGACCTTTTTTGAATTCGTTTTGGAGGTTTTATGATTTTTTCTTAATTTTGAGGTCTTCAGCTACTTGTAAGTTGTTATATTTTTTCAATTTTTATAATTTTTCTACTGTTGGGAATTTTCTCAAATTTTTGAAACTGAAATCTATGGCTTTATTTTGGATTTCTGAGAGGTTTTCTAATTTTTCGCCCTTTTTTGAATTTGTTTTGGAGATTTTATGATTTTTTCTTAATTTTGAGGTCTTCAGCTACTTGTAAGTGGTTATATATTTTCAATTTTTATAATTTTTCTACTGTTGGGAGTTTTTTCAAATTTTTGAATTTTAAAACTATGGTTTCTTTTTTGATTTCTGAGAGGTTTTTGCTAATTTTTCGACCTTTTTTGAATTTTTTTTGGAGATTTTATGTTTTTTTCTTCAGCTAATTGTAAGTTGTTATAGTTTTTAAATTTTTATAATTTTTCTACTGTTGGGAATTTTTTCAAATTTTTGAAACTTAAAAATATGTTTTTTTTTGATTTCTGAGAGGTTTTTGCTAATTTTCGGACCCTTTTTGAATTTTTTTTGGAGTTTTTATGATTTTTTCTTAATTTTGAAGTCTTCAGTTACTTGTTAGTTGTGATAATTTTCTCAATTTTTATAATTTTTCTACTGTTGGGAATTTTTCAAATTTTTTAAATTAAAACTATGGTTTTCTTTTTTGATTGCTGAGAGGTTTTTGCTAATTTTTCAAAACTTTTTGAATTTGTTTTGGAGTTTTTATGATTTTTTCTTAATTTTAAAGTCCTTAGCTACTTGTAAGTTGTTATAGTTTTTAAAATTTTATAATTTTTCTACTGTTGGGAATTTTTTCAAATTTTTGAAACTTAAATATATGGCATTTTTTTGATTTCTGAGAGGTTTTTGCTAATTTGCGGACCCTTTTTGAACTTGTTTTGGAGTTTTTATGATTTTTTCTTAATTTTGAAGTCTTCAGATACTTGTTAGTTGTTATAGTTTTTCAATTTTTATAATTTTTCTATTGTTGAGAATTTTTTCAAATTTTTGAAACTTAAAACTATGGTTTTCTTTTTTGATTGCTGAGAGGTTTTTGCTAATTTTTCAAAACTTTTTGAATTTGTTTTGGAGTTTTTATGATTTTTTCTCAATTTAAAAGTCCTTAGCTACTTGTAAGTTGTTATGGTTTTTAAAATTTTATATTGTTTCTACTGTTGGGAATTTTTTCAAATTTTTGAAACTTAAAAATATGGCATTTTTTTGATTTCTGAGAGGTTTTTTCTAATTTTCGGACCATTTTTGAATTTGTTTTGGAGTTTTCATGATTTTTTCTTAATTTTGAAGTCTTCAGATACTTGTTAGTTGTTATAGTTTTTCAATTTTTATACTGTTGGGAGTTTTTTCAAATTTTTGAAACTTAAAAATATGGTTTTTTTTCAGATTTCTGAGAGGTTTTTGCTAATTTTTCGACCCTTTGTGTATTTTTTTTTGGAATTTTTATTATTTTTTCTTAATTTTGAAATCTTCAGCTACTTGTACGTTGTTATAGTTTTTCAATTTTTATACGTTTGGGAATTTTTTGAAATTTTTGAAACTTAAATATATGTTTTTTTTTTTTTAGATTTCTGAGAGGTTTTTGCTAATTTTTCTACCCTTTTTGAATTTCTATTGGAGTTTTTATGATTAATTCTTAATTTTGAAGTCTTCAGTTACTTGTAAGTTCTCAATTTTTATAATTTTTCTACTGTTGGGAATTTTTCAAATTTTTGAAACTTAAAACTATGGTTTTCTTTTTTGATTTCTGAGAGGATTTATGCTAATTTTTCGACCCTGTTTGAATTTTATTTTGAGTTTTTATGATTTTTTCTTAATTTTGAAGTCTTTAGCTACTTGTAAGTTGTTATAGTTTTTCAATTTTTATAATTTTTGTACTGTTGGGAATTTTTTCAAATTTTTGAACCTTAAAACTGTGGTTTCGTTTTTGATTTCTGAGAGGTTTCTGCTAATTGTTCTACCTTTTTTGAATTTTTTTTGGAAATTTTATGACTTTTTCTTAATTTTGAAGTCTTCAGCTACTTGTTAGTTGTTATAGTCTTTCAATTTTTATAATTTTTCTACTGTTGGGAATTTTTTCAAATTTTTGAAACTTAAAAATATGGCTTTTTTTTGATTTCTGAGAGGTTTTTGCTAATTTTCGGACCCTTTTTGTATTTTTTTAGGAATTTTTATGATTTTTTCTTAATTTTGAAGTCTTCAGCTACTTGTGAGTTACTATATTTTCTAAATTTTTATAATTTTGCTACTGTTAGGAATTTTTTCAAATTTTTGGAACTAAAAAATATGGTTTTCTATTTTGATTTCTGAGAGGGTTTTGCTAATTTTTCGACCCTTTTCGAATTTGTTTTGGAGTTTTTATGATTTTTTCTTAATTTTGAAGTCTTCAGCTACTTGTAAGTTGTTATAGGTTTTCAGTTTTTATAATTTTTCTACTGTTGGGAATTTTTTCAAATTTTTGAATTTTAAACTATGCTTCTTTTATGATTTTTGAGAGGTTTTTGTTAATTTTTCGATCTTTTTTGAATTTTTTTTGGAGTTTTTATGATTTTTTCTTAATTTTGAAGTCTTTAGCTACTTGCAAGTTGTTATAGTTTTCCAATTTTTATAATTTTTCTACTGTTGGGAATTTTTCAAATTTTTGAAACTTTAAAATATGGTTTGTTTTTTGATTTGCTAGAAGATTTTGGTAATTTTTCGACCCTTTTTGAATTTTTTTTTGAGTTTTTATGATTTTTTCTTAATTTTGAAGTCCTTAGCTACTTGTAAGTTGTTATAGTTTTTCAATTTTTATAATTTTTCTACTGTTTGGAATTTTTTCAAATTTTTGAACCTTAAAACTATGGTTTTCTATTTTGATTTCTGAGAGGTTTTTGCTAATTTTTCGAGCCTTTTTGAATTTTTTTCGAATTTTTATGACTTTTTCTTAATTTTGAAGTCTTCAGCTACTTTTAAGTTGTTATAGTTTTTCAATTTTTATAATTTTTCTACTGTTGGGAATTTTCTCAAATTTTTGAAACTTAAATCTATGGCTTTTTTTTGATTTCTGAGAGGTTTTTGCTAATTTGCGGACCCTTTTTGTATTTTTTTAGGAATTTTTATGATTTTTTCTTAATTTTGAAGTCTTCAGCTACTTGTGAGTTGTTATATTTTCTAAATTTTTATAATTTTGCTACTGTTAGGAATTTTTTCAAATTTTTGGAACTAAAAACTATGGTTTTCTATTTTGATTTCTGAGAGGGTTTTGCTAATTTTTCGACCCTTTTCGAATTTGTTTTGGAGTTTTTATGATTTGTTCTTAATTTTGAAGTCTTCAGCTACTTGTAAGTTGTTATAGGTTTTCAGTTTTTATAATTTTTCTACTGTTGGGAATTTTTTCAAATTTTTGAATTTTAAACTATGCTTCTTTTATGATTTTTGAGAGGTTTTTGCTAATTTTTCGATCTTTTTTTGAATTTTTTTTGGAGATTTTATGATTTTTTCTTAATTTTGAAGTCTTCAGCTACTTGTAAGTTGTTATAGTTTTTCAATTTTTATAATTTTTCTACTGTTGGGAATTTTTTCAAATTTTTGAACCTTAAAACTATGGTTTTCTATTTTGATTTCTGAGAGGTTTTTGCTAATTTTTCGAGCCTTTTTGAACTTTTTTTTTGAATTTTTATGACTTTTTCTTAATTTTGAAGTCTTCAGCTACTTGTAAGTTGTTATAGGTTTTCAGTTTTTATAATTTTTCTACTGTTGGAAATTTTTTCAAATTTTTGAATTTTAAACTATGCTTCTTTTATGATTTTTGAGAGGTTTTTGCTAATTTTTCGATCTTTTTTGAAATTTTTTTGGAGATTTTATGATTTTTTCTTAATTTTGAAGTCTTCAGCTACTTGTAAGTTGTTCGAGTTTTTCAATTTTTATAATTTTTCTACTGCTGGCAATTTTTTCAAATTTTTCAAACATAAAAATATGGCTTTTTTTTTGATTTCTGAGAGGTTTTTGCTAATTCTCGGACCCTTTTTGAATTTTTTTTGGAGTTTTTATGATTTTTTCTTTATTTTGAAGTATTCAGCTACTTGTAACTTTTTATAGTTTTGCAATTTTTATACTGTTGGGAATTTTTTCAAATTTTTGAAACTTAAAAATATGTTTTTTTTTTTTTTAGATTTCTGAGAGGTTTTTGCTAATTTTTCGACCCTTTTTGTATTTGTTTCGAATTTTAATGACTTTTTCTTAATTTTGAAGTCTTCAGCTACTTTTAAGTTGTTATAGTTTTTCAATTTTTATAATTTTTCTACTGTTGGGAATTTTCTCAAATTTTTGAAACTTAAATATATGGCTTTTTTTTTTCTGATGGGTTTTTGCTAATTTTTCGACTTTTTTTGAATTTGTTTTGGAGGTTTTATGATTTTTTCTTAATTTTGAAGTCTTCAGCTGCTTGTAAGTTGTTATAGTTTTTGAATTTTTATAATTTTTTACTGTTTGGAATTTTTTCAAATTTTTGAAAATTAAAAATATGGCTTATTTTTTGATTTCTGAGAGGTTTTTGCTAACTTTTCGACCCTTTTTGAATTTGTTTTGCAGTTTTTATGATTTTTTCTTAATTTTGAAGTCTTCAGTTACTTGTAAGTTGTGATAATTTTCTCAATTTTTATAATTTTTCTACTGTTGGGAATTTTTTCAAATTTTTGAAACTTAAAACTATGGTTTTCTTTTTTGATTTCTGAGAGGATTTTGCTAATTTTTCGACCCTGTTTGAATTTTTTTTTGAGTTTTTATGATTTTGAAGTCTTTAGCTACTTGTTAGTTTGTATAGATTTTCAATTTTTATAATTTTTCTACTGTTGGGAATTTTCTCAAATTTTTGAAACTTAAATATATGGCTTTTTTTTCTGAGAAGTTTTTGCTAATTTTTCGACTTTTTTTGAATTTGTTTTGGAGGTTTTATGATTTTTTCTTAATTTTGAAGTCTTCAGCTGCTTGTAAGTTGTTATAGTTTTTCAATTTCTATAATTTTTCTACTGTTGGGAGTTTTTTCAAATTTTTGAATTTTAAAACTTTGGTATCTTTTTTGATTTCTGAGAGGTTTTTGCTAATTTTTCGACCCTTTTTGATTTTTTTTTTGAGTTTTTATGATTTTTTCTTAATTTTGAAGTCTTCAGCTACTTGTAAGTTGTTATAGTTTTTCAATTTTTTAATTTTTCTACTGTTGGGAGTTTTTTCAAGTTTTTGAACCTTAAAACTATGGTTTTGTTTTTTGATTTCTGAGATGTTTTTGCTAATATCACGATATTCGTTTTAATAAAATGATAGCCGATTTCGTTCGCGCATAACGCAAAACTACTTAATCTATTCTTATGCAATCCATTTGGTTTTATTCCTTAGACCCATGGTCTCAATATCCATCAAAAAATATCACGAAATTCTTTTTAAATATGTTTTTGAAGTGATCTCTTCTACATATTTTTCAATTTTTATGATTTTTTCTTAATTTGGATGTCTTTGGCTACTTGTGAGTTGTTATAGTTTTTCAATTTTTATAATTTTTCTACTGTTGGGAACTTTTTCAAATTTTTTAAACTTTAAAATATGTTTTTTTTTTGATTTGTGAGAGGTTTTTGCTAATTTTTCGACCCTTTTTGAACTTTTTTTGGAGTTTTTATGATTTTTTCTTAATTTGAAAGTCTTCAGCTACTTGTAAGTTGTTATAGTTTTTCAATTTTTATATTTTTTCTATTGTTGAGAATTTTTTCAAATTTTTGGAACTTAAAACTATGGTTCTTTTTTGATTTCTGCGAGGTTTTTGCTAATTTTTCGACCTTTTTTGAATTTTTTTTGGAGTTTTTAAGATTTTTTCCTAATTTGAAAGTCTTTAGCTACTTGTGAGTTGTTATAGTTTTTCCATTTTTATAATTTTTCTACTGTTGGGAATTTTTTCAAATTTTTGAAACTTAAAAATATGTCTTTTTTTTTGTGATTTCTGAGAAGTTTTTGCTATTTTTTCGACCTTTTTTGAATTTGTTTTGGAGTTTTTATAATTTTTTCTTAATTTTGAAGTCTTCAGCTACTTGTTAGTTGTTATAGTTTTTCTATTTTCATACTGTTGGGAATTTTTTCAAATTTTTGAAATTTAAAAATATGGTTTTTTTTTTCAGATTTCTGAGAGGTTTTTGCTAATTTTTCGACCCTTTTTGTAATTTCTTTGGAATTTTTATGATCTTTTCTTGATTTTGAAATTTTCAGCTACTTGTAAGTTGTTATAGTTTTTTAATTTTTATACTGTTAGGAATTTTTTCAAATTTTTGAAACTTTAAAATATGTTTTTTTTTTTTAGATTTCTGAGAGGTTTTCTAATTTTTCGACCTTTTGTGAACTTGTTTTGGAGGTTTTATGATTTTTTTTTTAAATTTGAGGTCTTCAGCTACTTGTAAGTTGTTATAGTTTTCAATTTTTATAATTTTTCTACTGTTAGGATTTTTTTTAAATTTTTTGATTTTTTATTATTTCTAAGAGGTTTTTGCTAATTTTTCGATACTTTTTGAATTTGTATTGGAGTTTTATGATTTTTTTGTTAATTTTTAAGTCTTCAGCTACTTCTAAGTTTTTATTTTTTTTCAATGATTATACTGTTGGGAATTTTTTCAAATTTTTGAAAATTAAAACTATGGTTTTCAATTTTGATTTCTGAGAGGGTTTTGCTAATTTTTCGACCCTTTTTGAATTTGTTTTGGAGTTTTTATGATTTGTTCTTAATTTTAAAGTCTTCAGCTACTTGTAAGCAGAGCTGCTGAAACCGGCACAATCGTGCCAAACTGGCACTTTAAAAAAATGTTCGGCACTCTGACTCTCATGGCACTTTTTGGCACTGAGCGTGTTAATTTTGACCGATTAACTTTTATATAACTTTAAAAGCACTGAACATTTAATTTGTAGTACATTCCTGCCGCGAACTTAAGTATGTACATATATGAGTATGTACAATGCTCTTATACCTATATTGTTTAATAAGAATAAGTTATTATTCCTTAAACAAAAATATTTGTGCATATTTTTTATAGCAATGATTAAAAATTGTCAATAAAAAAATACCTATGTACTACAAACAGAATTCATGAGTTGATAAATATCAATATGTAAATAGATCTTTGTAGGCACAATCCAGACAATGGAATATGCTTTTCGTTCTTAATCAGACTTAATGTTTTTTCTCAATTTACAACCTAAAATTCAGACGATAAAAGGAGGCGAACTCACAGTTGTATATTTTGACACGTTGCAATTTTACTATAAAGTGTAAATTGCATAAGATTCTTAATTTTCCATTAGTATGCTTTGGCACTCTAAGTGTCATGTGGTTGGCACTGAAATTTTTTATGGTGCGGCAGTGCTGCTCCCAAACAACCATCTAGAGAAAATGACTACGAAAAAATACAACTACCTCCCGGACAAATATGAATAAAAATGTGAGAGCATTTACCATCAAAGCTTGTAGTATTTGTTGCACTCACTGTAAAGTGTTTGGAATTGGATTTCGAATATAGTGCGTTCCCTTTTGCGCTCATGACTGATCGTATGGAGATTTTTCAGGCATGAAATCGATGTGTTTTTTTATAATCTCTTCTCAATATTTTTCAACTAGTTTGCTGCCGCCCACTAGATCAAATGTTCAAAATGGTTAAAGGACAGTGGGGTATTCATACAGCGTATATTATACGTCCGTTATTAAATTTTCATTACAATAAAAGAAACCAAAAACTATCTTCTTATAAAAATTTGTGCATTATATAGAAGCAAAAAGTTTTAATGCAGAGTTATAGGTCTAGAAATGGTCTATAACTATGTAGTATAAAATTACGCGTAAGTGTTAACGTTTAAAGGAGATTTCGAAAATGGCAGTAAAATAAATAATACTTATGATCATCTTCATTTTTCCGAAAGTAAAATGGTTTTTATTGAAAATTTGTTGACAACCCCTTTATTAAGGAACAATTATGTAATTGGGTATGAAAATGAGAAATCGGTATTATATTATAACATGTAACCCGAAAACATAATTATAGATTACAAATTATGAATAAAATATATTTCGAGCCACAAAGATGATTTTATAAAATGCCCAAATAATTTCAATAATTTTTTATAATTCTTTTTTTATTTATATAATCTCTATTAATAAAATGATAGCCGATTTCGTTCGCGCATAACGCAAAGCTACTGAATTTATTCTAATGCAATCTATTTGGTTTTATTCCTTAGACCCTTGGTCCCAATATCCAACAAAAAATGTCACGATATTAATCTTATATATGTTTTTGAAGTGATCTCTTCTACATATTTTTCAACTTGTGGCTTACTCTCGAGTTATTCTCCAAGCTTTTTTGCTGAGACTCTCCAACAACCATCCAGAGAAAATTACTACAAAAAAATGCAACACTACCTCCCGTACAAGAATGAATAAAAATGTGAGAGCATTTGCCATCAAAGCAAGTAGTATTTGTTGCACTCACTGTCAGTGTTTGGAATATGTTTTCGAATATAGTGCGTTCCCTCTTGCGCTCATCACTGATCGTATGAAGATTTTGCAGGCATGAAATCCTTGCTTTTTTTTATAATCTCTTCTGAATATTTTTCAACTTGTTTGTTGACGCCCCCTTGCTTAAATGTTCAAAATGGTTAAAGGACAAATTTTCATTAAAATAAAAGAAACTAAAAATGATCTTCTCTTAAATATATGTGCATTATATAGAAGCAAAAAGTTTGAATGCAGAGTTATAGGTCTAGAAATGGTCTATAACTATGTAGTATAAAATTACGCGTAAGTGTTAACGTTTAAAGGAGATTTCGAAAATTGGCAGTTAAATAAATAATACTTATGATCTTCTTAATTTTTCCGAAAGTAAAATGGTTTTTATTGAAAGTTTTAAACAGAACTCGTTTGAACCTGAAAACAGCATTTTTTACCCAAAATAACGATTATGTATTGATCAAAATTATGGTGTTTTTTGGAAACTTTAGAACGGTGAAAAGTGGTGGTTTAGTAATCTTCAACTACTTGAATTAGTTGTTAAAGTTTTTCAATTTCTATAATTTTTCTACTGTTGGGATTTTTTTAAAATTTTTGATTTTTTCTTTATTTCTAAGAGGTTTTTGCTAATTTTTCGATACTTTTTGAATTTTTGGGTGTTGATAGTCCATCGTTTAACTCTAAACGTGCAGGTTAAGTTTCCACTCCGCCATATTGTGAATATCTGTAATGTTCTAAAGGAGTCTGTTTGATTCTCCTAGCCTGAAAAAAAATTGTGTATTAACATAAAAAGTATAAGAACAGAGCTGTATGATCCATCAAAATTGAAATCCCTATTCAGCGACTTGTTCATCAATTGACTCGTTAATTACCCAACAGATTTTATAATCTATGAAAAATTCCAATTTGACAGTTTATTTCAAAAACGACACAAATAATTTTTACAAGAATCAACAAACTTGTTGACAAATCCCTTTCTTAAGCAACAATTATGTAATTGGGTATGAAAATGAGAAATCGGTATTATATTATAACATGTAACCCGAAAACATAATTATAGATTACAAATTATGAATAAAATATATTTCGAGCCACAAAGATGATTTTATAAAATGCCCAAATAATTTCAATAATTTTTTATAATTCTTTTTTTATTTATATAATCTGTATAAATAAAATGATAGCCGATTTCGTTCGCGCATAACGCAAAACTACTGAATCTATTCTAATGCAATCTATTTGGTTTTATTCCTTAGAACTCAATATCTCAATATCAAACAAACAATATCACGATATTCCTTTTAAATATGTTTTTGAAGTGATCTCTTCTACATATTTTTCAACATGTGGCTTACTCTTCGAGTTATTCTGCAAGCTTTTTTGCTGAAACTCCTCAACAGCAATGCCAAAACCGGCACAATCGTGCCAAACTGGCACTTTCAAAAAACGTTCGGCACTCTGACTCTCATGGCACTTTTTGGCACTGAGCTTGTTAATTTTGACCGATTAACTTTTATATAACTTTAAAAACACTGAACATCTAATTTGTAGTATATTCCTGCCGCGAACTTAAGTATGTACATATATGAGTATGTACAATGCACATATACCTATATTGTTTACTAAGAATAAGTTTTTATTCCTTAAACAAAAATATTTCTGCATACTATTTATAGCAATGATTAAAAATTGTCAATAAAAAAATACCTATGTACTACAAACAGAATTCATGACTTGATAAATATCAATATGTAAATAGATCTTTGCAGCCCACAATCCAGACAATGGAATATGCTTTCGTTCTTAATCAGACCTAATGTTTTTCTCAATTTAAAACCTAAAATTCAGACGATAAAAGGAGGCGAACTCACAGTTGTATATTTTGACACGTTGCAATTTTGCTTTAAAGTGTAAATTGCATAAGATTCTTAATTTTCCATTAGTATGTCGTGATGAGATATCAGAAGCTTCAGATAGCGTTCTCATACTTTGTTCCTTAATTTCTTATTAACTTGGCTTGGTCGCTTTGGCATTCTAAGTGTCATGTGGTTGGCACTGAAATTTTGTATGGTGCGGCAGCGCTGCTCCCAAACAACCAGCTATAGAAAATGACTACAAAAAAATGCAACACTACTTCCCGGACTAGAAGAATAAAAATGTGTGAGCATTTACAATCAAAGCTAGTAGTATTTGTTGCACTCACTGTAAAGTGTTTGGAATTGGATTTCGAATATAGTGCGTTCCCTTTTGCGCTCATGACTGATCGTATGGAGATTTTTCAGGCATGAAACCCATTTGTTTTTTTATAATCTCTTCTCAATATTTTTCAACTTGTTTGTTGACGCCCCCTTGCTCAAATGTTGAAAATGGTTAAAAGGACATAGGGGTATCCATACAGCCGTATATTATACGTCCGTTATCAAATTTGCAGTGGAATAAGAGCAACCAAAAATTATCTTCTTATAAAAATGTGTGCATTATATAGAAGCAAAAAGTTTGATCTAGAAATGGTCTATAACTATGTAGTATAAAATTACGCGTAAGTGTTAACGTTTAAAGGAGATTTCGAAAATGGCAGTAAAATACATAATACTTATGATAATCTTAATTTTTCCGAAAGTAAAATGGTTTTTAATGAAAGTTTTAAACAGAACACGTTTCAATCTGAAAACTGAATTTTTTACCCAAAATAACGATTATGTATTGATCAAAATTATGGTGTTTTTTGGAAACTTTAGAACGGTGAAAAGTGGTGGGTTAGTAATCTTCAGCTACTTGAATTAGCTGTTAAAGTTTTTCAATTTCTATAATTTTTATACTGTTGGGATTTTTTTAAAATTATTTGATTTTTTTTTTATTTCTAAGAGGTTTTTGCTAATTTTTCGATATTTTTTGAATTTGTTTTGGAGGTTTTATGATTTTTTCTTAATTTTGAAGTCTTCGCTACTTGTAAGTTGTTATAGTTTTTCAATTTTTATAATTTTTCTAATGTTGGGAATTTTTTTAAATTTTTGGAACTTAAAAATAGCGTTTTTTCTTTGATTTCTGAGAGGTTTTTAATAATTTTTCGACCTTTTTTGAATTTCTTCTGAAGTTTTTATAATTTTTTCCTAATTTTGAAGTCTTTAGCTACTTGTGAGTTGTTATAGTTTTTCAATTTTTATAATTTTGCTACTGTTGGGAATTTTTTTAAATTTTTGAAACTTAAAAATAGGGTTTTTTTTTTTGATTTCTTAGAGGTTTTTACAAATTTTTCGACCTTTTTTGAATTTCTTCTGAAGTTTTTATAATTTTTTCCTAATTTTGAAGTCTTTAGCTACTTGTAAGTTGTTATAGTTTTTCAATTTTTATAATTTTTCTACTGTTGGGAATTTTTTTAAATTTTTGAAACTTAAAAATAGGGTTTTTTTTTTGATTTCTTAGAGGTTTTTACAAATTTTTCGACCTTTTTTGAATTTCTTCTGAAGTTTTTATAATTTTTTCCTAATTTTGAAGTCTTTAGCTACTTCTGAGTTGTTATAGTTTTTCAATTTTCATAATTTTTCTACTGTTGGGGATTTTTTCAAATTTTTGAAACTTAAAAATAGGGGTTTTTTTTGATTTCTGAGAGGTTTTTGCTAATTTTTCGATCTATTTTGAATTGTTTTTTGAATTTCCATGATTTTTTCTTAATTTTGAAGTCTTCAGCTACTTGTAAGCAGTGCTGCCGAAACCGGCACAATCGTGCCAAACTGGCACTTTCAAAAAATGTTCGGCACTCTGACTCTCAAGGCACTTTTTGGCATTGAGCGTGTTCATTTTGACCGATTAACTTTTATATAACTTTAAAAACACTGAACATCTAATTTGTAGTACATTCCTGCCGCGAACTTAAGTATGTACATATATGAGTATGTACAATGCACATATACCTATATTGTTTACTAAGAATAAGTTTTTATTCCTTAAACAAAAATATTTCTGCATACTATTTATAGCAATGATTAAAAATTGTCAATAAAAAAATACCTATGTACTACAAACAAAATTCATGAGTTGATAAATATCAATATGTAAATAGATCTTTGCAGGCACAATCCAGACAATGGAATATGCTTTTCGTTCTTAATCAGACTTAATGTTTTTTCTCAATTTACAACCTAAAATTCAGACGATAAAACTAGGCGAACTCACAGTTGTATATTTTGACACGTTGCAATTTTACTATAAAGTGTAAATTGCATAAGATTCTTAATTTTCGATTAGTATGTCGTGATGAGACATCAGAAGCTTCAGATAGCGTTCTCATACTTTGTTCCTTAATTTCTTATTAACTTGGCTTGGTCGCTTTGGCACTCTAAGTGTCATGTGGTTGGCACTGAAATTTTTTATGTTGCGGCAGCGCTGCTCCCCAACAACCATCTAGAGAAAATGACTACGAAAAAATGCAACTACCTCCCGGACAAGTATGAATAAAAATGTGAGAGCATTTGCAATCAAAGCTAGTAGTATTTGTTGCACTCACTGTAAAGTGTTTGGAATTGGATTTCGAATATAGTGCGTTCCCTTTTGCGTATGGAGATTTTTCAGAAATGAAATCCATTTGTTTTTTTATAATCTCTTCTCAATATTTTTCAACTTGTTTGTTGACGCCCTCTTGGTCAAATGTTCAAAATGGTTAAAGGACAAAGGGGTATCCATATAGCCGTACATTATACGTCCGTTATCGAATTTTCATTAAAATAAAAGAAACCAAAAATTATCTTCTTATAAAAATTGTGCATTATATAGAAGCAAAAAGTTTGAATGCAGAGTTATAGGTCTAGAAATGGTCTATAATTATGTAGTATAAAATATGGCACTTTTTTTGATTTCTGAGAGGTTTTTGCTAATTTTTCGACCTTTCGTGTATTTTTTTTGGAGTTTTTATAATTTTTTCTTAATTTTGAAGTCTTCAGCTACTTGTAAGTTGTGATAATTTTCTCAATTTTTATAATTTTTCTACTGTTGGGAATTTTTTCTAATTTTTGAAACTTAAATATGTGGTTGTTTTTTAGATTTCTGAGAGGTTTTTGCTAATTTGTCGACTTTTTTTTGAATTTGTTTTGGTGGTTTTATGATTTTTTCTTAATTTTGCAGTCTTCAGCTACTTGCAAGCAGCGCTGCCGAAACCGGCACAATCGTGCCAAACTGGCTCTTTCAAAAAATGTTCGGCACTCTGACTCTCATGGCACTTTTTGGCACTGAGCTTGGTAATTTTGACCGATTAACTTTTATATAATTTTAAAAACACTGAACATCTAATTTGTAGTATATTCCTGCCGCGAACTTATGTATGTACATATATGAGTATGTACAATGCACATATACCTATATTATTTAATAAGAAAAAGTTATTATTCCTTAAACAAAAATATTTCTGCATACTATTTATAGCAATGATTAAAAATTGTCAATAAAAAAATACCTATGTACTACAAACAGAATTCATGAGTTTGTAACGAACCTTCGGCCGGGGATCTTGACTCGCCGGAGTCCAGAGGTTCGGTCACAAAAATTTATAATTTGCGAGGAGTGGCTCTTTTATTGTAAGGAGAGAGTTGCACAGCTTTTGTGATTTTTTCAGTTTTATTTAAATTATTTATAAAAATATATATATATATGTGAGTAAATTGTGTGAATAAGAGTAACTACGTATCTGCCGTCGTGTCAGCGTATCCTGGTCGTCGTATTTTAACTGCGTCGTTGTAGTGAGATTTGTGAGAAAAAGGTCAGACTGAGTGTTCTGCCCACGCTCTGCCTAGCTTCGCCTTCTGCCTTGCTCTCCACCTCCACCGTGACTCACTGATACGGTAGCGAGCGAGTCACCATGGAAACCTCGAGTTTAGCTTGCTCGTATGCGTGTCCAGTTCTAGGCCTCAAGCGTATGAATACGGTAGTGCACACACTTGCGAACCCAAACTCTGACGCTCACGACAATTTCTACTCTCTTTACCCCTGCCGTGCTCTCAACCTCCACCGTGACTCACTGATACGGTAGCGAGCGAGCCACCATGGAAACCTCGAGTTTAGCTTGCTCGTATGCGTGTCCAGTTCTAGGCCTCAAGTGTATGAATACGGTAGTGCACACACTTGCGAACCCAAACTCTGACGCTCACGACAATTTCTACTCTCTTTACCCCTGCCGTGCTCTCAACCTCCACCGTGACTCACTGATACGGTAGCGAGCGAGTCACCATGGAAACCTCGAGTTTAGCTTGCTCGTATGCGTGTCCAGTTCGAGGCCTCAAGTGTATGAATACGGTAGTGCACACACTTGCGAACCCAAACTCTGACGCTCACGACAGTCTTTATGTTACCTACTCAGTCAGAACCTCTACTCTACTCACTATGAAATTGAAAATATACCTGTAGCCTCTTTGTAACTACTGCAAATGCTCCGCTTCTCTTTCTGCCACTGCTTCGTCTGCTGCCACTGCTTCGTCTGCTACTGCTGCTCCTGTTGACAATTCTGCAACTACTGCTACCACTGCGACCACTGCTGTTTGCTTGCTGACTTATTATTGCCTTCGCCGGCTCGAAAAGACTGTCCTGATTTTTACTTCAGTTTCTCCTTTTATACTCTGTCGCTTTGTTTTATTTTCACCACGTGTTGTTATAACAGCTGGGTTCACTATTTCACCATTTTGCGGCTGTAACAGCTGATTGGTGACAGTGTTGGTATGTTGACACTCCTGGTGTGTTGACAGTAGTGTCTCGTGTTGCCACCTGGGCATCTGATGCAACTTCAGTCAAATTCTCATGCGATCCCACGCGATCCAGCGCGATCAAAACCTTATCTACTTATACTAATATACTTCACTAATAATTAACACATTTGACTTATCTTAGGCACCTTCATGGCTTCTTAATTTTAATGTACTATAAAAAAATAAATAAAAAGCAAAAATTCAAGAATACAAGTAAAAATTAAATAGAATAAAAATAAAAAAAAATAGCTTCGCGCTGCTGCTGAGGTTGTGGGCGAAAACGAGGCCCTGCCAACTTTCGCCTTCACAAGTTGATAAATATAAATATGTAAATAGATCTTTGTAGGCACAATCCAGACAATGGAATATGCTTTTCGTTCTTAATCAGACTTAATGATTTTTCTCAATTTACAACCTAAAATTCAGACGATAAAACTAGGCGAACTCACAGTTGTATATTTTGACACGTTGCAATTTTACTATAAAGTGTAAATTGCATAAGATTCTTAATTTTCCATTAGTATGTCGTGATGAGACATCAGAAGCTTCAGATAGCGTTCTCATACTTTGTTCTTTAATTTCGTATTAACTTGGCTTGGCAAGCTTTGGCACTCTAAGTGTCATGTGGTTGGCACTGAAATTTTTTATTGTGCGGCAGCGCTGCTCCAAAACAACCATCTAGAGAAAATGACTACAAAAAACTGTAACACTACCTCCCGGACAATTTGAATAAAAATGTGAGAGCATTTGCCTTCAAAGCTAGTAGTATTTGTTGCACACACTGTTAAGTGTTTGGAATTGGATTTCGAATATAGTGCGTTCCCTTTTGCGCTCATGACTGATCGTATGGAGATTTTTCAGGCATGAAACCGATTTGTTTTTTTATAATCTCTTCTCAATATTTTTCAACTTGTTTGTTGACGCCCCCTTGCTCAAATGTTCAAAATGGTTAAAGGACAAAGGGGTATCCATATAGCCGTACATTATACGTCCGTTATCGAATTTTCATTAGAATAAAAGAAACCAAAAATTATCTTCTCATAAAAATTTGTGCATTATATAGAAGCAAAAAGTTTTAATGCAGAGTTATAGGTCTAGAAATGGTCTATAACTATGTAGTATAAAATTACGCGTAAGTGTTAACGTTTAAAGGAGATTTCGAAAATGGCAGTAAAATAAATAATACTTATGATCATCTTCATTTTTCCGAAAGTAAAATGGTTTTTATTGAAAATTTGTTGACAACCCCTTTATTAAGGAACAATTATGTAATTTGGTATGAAAATGAGAAATCGGTATTATATTATAACATGTAACCCGAAAACATAATTAAAGATTACAAATTATGAATAAAATATATTCGAGCCACAAAGATGATTTTATAAAATGCCCAAACAATTTCAATAATTTTTCATAATTCTTTTTTTTATTTATATAATCTCTATTAATAAAATGATAGCCGATTTCTTTCGCGCATAACGCAAAACTACTGAATTTTTCTACTGTTGGGAATTTTTTCAAATTTTTGAAACTTAAAAATAAGGGTTTTTTTTTATTTCTGAGAGGTTTTTGCTAATTTTTTGGCCCTTTTTGAATTTGCTTTGGAATTTTTATGATTTTTTTCTTAATTTTGAAGTCTTCAGCTACTTCTAAGTTGTTACAGTTTTTCAATTTTTATAATTTTTCTACTCTTGGGAATTTTTTCAAATTTTTGAAACTTAAATATGTAGTTTTTTTTTAGATTTCTGAGAGGTTTTTGCTAATTATTCGACCCTTTTTGAATTTGTTTTGGAGTTTTTATGATTTATTCTTAATTTTGAAGTCTTCGTCTACTTGTAAGTTGTTATAGTTTTTCAATTCCTGTAATTTTTCTCCTGTTGGGAATTTTTTCAAATTTTTGAATTTTAAAAATAAGGGTTTTTTTTTGATTTCTGAGAGGTGTTTGCTAATTTTTCGACCCTTTTTGAATTTGTTTTGGAGTTTTTATGATTTTTTCTTAATTTTGAAGTCTTCAGCTACTTTTAAGTTGTTATAGTTTTTCAATTTTTATAATTTTTCTCCTGTTGGGAATTTTTTCTGATTTTTGAAACTTAAATATGTGGTTTTTTTTTTAGATTTCTGAGAGGTTTTTGCTAATTTTTCGACCCTTTCTGTATTTTTTTTTGAAATTTCTATGATTTTTTCTTAATTTTGAAGTCTTCAGCTACTTCTAAGTTGTTATAGTTTTTTAATTTTTATAATTTTTCTACTCTTGGGAATTTTTTCAAATTTTTGAAACTTAAAAATAATTATTTTTTTTGATTTCTGAGAGGTGTTTGCTAATTTTTCGACCCTTTTTGAATTTGTTTTGGAGTTTTTATGATGTATTCTTAATTTTGAAGTCTTCATCTACTTGTAAGTTGTTATAGTTTTTCAATTCCTGTAATTTTTCTACCGTTGGGAATTTTTTCAAATTTTTGAAACTTAACAAAAAGGTTTTTTTTTTGATTTCTGAGAGGTGTTTGCTAATTTTTCTACCCTTTTATAATTTGTTTTTGAGTTTTTATGATTTTTTCTTAATTTTGAAGTCTTCAGCTACTTTTAAGTTGTTATAGGTTTTCAATTTTTATAATTTTTCTCCTGTTGGGAATTTTTTCTAATTTTTGAAACTTAAATATGTGGTTTTTTTTAGATTTCTGAGAGGTTTTTGCTAATTTTTCGACCCTTTTTGTATTTTTTTTTGAAATTTCTATGATTTTTTCTTAATTTTGAAGTCTTCAGCTACTTCTAAGTTGTTATAGTTTTTCAATTCCTATAATTTTTCTACTGTTGGGAATTTTTTCAAATTTTTGAAACTTAAAAATATGGTTTTTTTTTAGATTTCTGAGAGGTTTTTGCTAATTTTTCGACCCTTTTTGTATTTTTTTTTGGAATTTTTATAATTTTGTCTTAATTTTGAAGTCTTCAGCTACTTGTAAGTTGTGATAATTTTCTCAATTTTTATAATTTTTCTATTGTTGGGAATTTTTTCAAATTTTTGAAACTTATAACTATAGTTTTCTTTTTTGATTGCTGAGAGGTTTTTGCTAATTTTTCGACCCTTTTTGAATTTTTTTTTGAGTTTTTATGAGTTTTTCTTAATTTTGAAATCTTCAGGTACTTGTTAGTTGTTATAGTTTTTCAATATTTATACTGTTGGGAATTTTTTCAAATTTTTGAAACTTAAAAATTTGGTTTTTTTTTTAGATTTCTGAGAGGTTTTTGCTATTTTTTCGACTCTTTTTGTATTTTTTTTGGAATTTTTATGATTTTTTCTTAATTTTGATGTCTTCAGCTACTTGGTAGTTGTAATAGTTTTTCAATTTCAATAATTTTTCTACTGCTGGGAATTTTTTCAAATTTTTGAAACTTAAATATATGGCTTTTTGTTGATTTATGAGAGGTTTTTGCTAATTTTTCGACTTTTTTTGAATTTGTTTTGGAATATTTATGATTTTTTCTTAACCCTTTGAGTACATTTGACGAGTGAGACTCGTAATGTGTTTACTTGGGCGAAGTTACTGTGGACGAGTCTGACTCGTCATCTGAGTTTGATAAGTAGGCGTTGATTTTTGCGACACCCCCGCTAGTTGGCGTTGATCGCAAACAATTGCCTAACGTTTTTTTCGACATCTTACAGTTGTAAATAAGGGTAATTCCATTTATTATTTTATCCCTGTTTTTTTTGATACGCTATTCTAAGATGTCTAAATTAAAAAATTCATTTTATGAAAGCGATAATTATAGTTCCGATGAAGTAGAATTAAATCTGTATGATAACAGTGATTGCAATGAATTAGAGAATGAAAATGATGAAAACGACAATGAATTGGAAAGTGATACTGACAATAGAGAAGTAATACGAGTACTTCGAAACGCGATTCTTCTATCGAACAATTGCAAGAACCATGGATTTGGGAAGAAAAAGAAAATCTTGCCGATATAAAACAATTTCAAGAAATAGCTGGAATCAATGTTTTGTGCCTGCGCAAGTTAGGTGATAATCCTATACCTTTGAAAGTTCTAGACCAAGTTCTTACTGAAATTTTTTGGAAAATGATAGTAGAAGAAACGAATAGATATGCCAGTCAAATAATTGCGAAAGAAGGTGCATATAAACGAAACCTAAAGTGGTTTCCAGTAACTTTGGAGAAATGAAGGGATATATTGCATTATGTATTATTATATCTCAAGTAAAAAAATCTAATTTGGGTTCATATTGGTCAAAAAGAACTATTATAAATGCTCCAATTTTTGCAGCCACTATGCCACGGGATAGATTTTTTGATATCTCAAAATAAAGGATGTTCTTTTAGAGGTATAGAGCTTTGAATTGAAATAAAACACAAGAACATCGTGTTAATGTCCATCAGTTTGGCTTTATTGGAAGGATAATTTTATGCCATTAATGTTTAAATATAATTTCGGGCATGTGGCCTCCGCGGCTGGCTCAAATAAAGCCAATTCTACAGGTCCAATTTTGAACCACTTTTTCGAGCATAAGGGGCCGTATGTCGGCAATAACGCCACGAATGTTGGCTTCCAAGTCCCCTAACGTTTCTGGTTTGTTGGCGTAGACGAGCGACTTCACATATCCCCAAAGAAAATAATCCAATGGTGTCAAATCACACGATCTTGGTGGCCAATTGACAGGTCCATTCCGCGAAATTATGCGCTCATCGAATGTTTCCTTCAATAAATCGATTGTGACGTGCGCTGTGTGGCATGTAGCGCCGTATTGTTGGAACCACAACTCATCCACATTCATGCCATCCAATTCGGGAACAAAATAGTCGGTTATCATGGCTCTATACCGGTCTCCATTAACGGTAACTGACTCTCCAGCATTATTTCGGAAGAAGTATGGCCCAATGACTCCACCAGCCCATAGAGCACACCAAACAGTCAGTTTTTGTGGATGTAATGGCGTCTCAAGGGTCTCATGTGGATTCTCTTCACTCCAAATGCGGCAATTTTGCTTTTTGACGTAGCCATTCAACCAAAAATGAGCCTCATCACTGAACAAAATTTTGCGATGAAAATCAGCATCGAGATCAATCTCATTTTCGGCCCATACACCAAAATCACGACGCATTGCATGGTCTCGCGGCTTTAATTCTTGCACAAGCTGGATCTTGTAAGGTCGCAAGCCAAGATCTTTGCGCAAAATCTTCCATAAAGTTGATGGACAAAGCTCCAATTGCTGTGCACGGTGGCGAATCGATTCATTCGGGTCCTCTTCAACATTTTGCTCTACAGCGGCAATTGTTTCTTCGGTGCGCACTGTTCGACGGCTCTGCGGATGCGTATTATCACATAGAGTAAACGTAGTGCGAAAACGATCGATAAAATGGACGGAGCTTGCGGTAAACTTCGCGAACTGAACCATTATTTTCGAAATAAATTTGCACGATTTGCAAGCGTTGTTCTTTTGTCAACCTGTTTACGATGAAACGGCAGACCAAACTGAACATAAATGACATTAGAGTTGCCAGATTTGACCATAAAATGCCAGTTTTATCTCTATTTGAAAAACAAACCTCTAAAAAAACATATTATTATTTGATATAATAAAATGTATTACTCTTACATATTAATCCATATAGCAAAAAATTAAATCTGTTCGATATGCATAAAAGTCTCCAAATAATTCCGTACTAAAGGGAAGTCTTCAGCTACTTGTAAATTGTTATAGTTTTTCAATTTTTATAATTTTTCTACTGATGAGAGTTTTTTCAAATTTTTGAAACTTAAAAATAAGGGCTTTTTTTTGATTTCTGAGGGGTGTTTGCTAATTTTTCGACCCTTTTTGTATTTTTTTTGAAATTTCTGTGATTTTTTCTTAATTTTGAAGTCTTCAGCTACTTCTAAGTTGTTACAGTTTTTCAATTTTTATAATTTTTCTACTCTTGGGAATTTTTTCAAATTTTTGAAACTTAAATATGTAGTTTTTTTTTAGATTTCTGAGAGGTTTTTGCTAATTTTTCGACCCTTTTTGAATTTGTTTTGGAGTTTTTATGATTTTTTCTTAATTTTGAAGTCTTCAGTATTCGTAAGTTGTTATAGTTTTTCAATTTTTATAATTTTTTACTGTTGGGAGATTTTTCAACTTTTTGAAACTTAAAATTATGGCTTTTTTTTCAGAGATGTTTTTGCTAATTTTTCGACCCTTTTTGAATTTCTTTTTGAGTTTTTATGACTTATTCTTAATTTTGAAGTCTTCATCTACTTGTAAGTTGTTATAGTTTTTTAATTTTAATAATTTTTCTACTGTTGGGAATTTTTTCAAATTTTTGAATCTTAAAAATAAGGTTTTTTTTTTTTATTTCTGAGAGGTTTTTGCTAATTTTTCGACCTTTCATGAATTTTTTTTTGGAGTTTTTATGATTTTTTCTTAATTTTGAAGTCTGCAGCAACTTGTAAGATGTTATAGTTTTTCAATTCTTATAATTTTTCAATGTTGGGAATTTTTTCAAATTTTTGAATCTTAAAAATATGGCTTTTTTTTTGATTTCTGAGAGGTTTTTGCTAATTTTTCGACCCTTTTTGAATTTGTTTTGGAGTTTTTATGATTTTTTCTTAATTTTGAAGTCTTCAGCTACTTGTTAGTTGTTATAGTTTTTCAATTTTTATAATTTTTCTACTATTGGGAATTTTTTCTAATTTTTGAAACTTAAATATGTGGTTTTTTTTTTAGATTTCTGAGAGGGTTTTGCTAATTTTTCGACCCTTTTTAAATTTTTTTTTTGTGAGTTTTTATGATTTTTTCTTAATTTTGAAGTCTTCAGCTACTTGTAAGTTGTTATAGTTTTTCAATTTTTATAATTTTTCTACTGTTGGGAATTTTTTCTGCCAAACTGGCACTTTCAAAAAATGTTCGGCACTCTGACTCTCATGGCACTTTTTGGCACTGAGCTTGTTAATTTTGACCGATTAACTTTTATTTAATTTTAAAAACACTGAACATTTAATTTGTATTATATTCCTGCCGCGAACTTAAGTATGTACGTATATGAGTATGTACAATGCACATATACCTATATTGTTTAATAAGAAAAAGTTATTATTCCTTAAACAAAAATATTTCTGCATACTATTTATAGCAATGATTAAAAATTGTCAATAAAAAAATACCTATGTACTACAAACAGAATTCATGAGTTGATAAATATAAATATGTAAATAGGTCTTTGTAGGCACAATCCAGACAATGGAATATGCATTTCGTTCTTAATCAGACTTAATGATTTTTCTCAATTTACAACCTAAAATTCAGACGATAAAACTAGGCGAACTCACAGTTGTATATTTTGACACGTTGCAATTTTACTATAAAGTGTAAATTGCATAAGATTCTTAATTTTCCATTAGTATGTCGTGATGAGACATCAGAAGCTTCAGATAGCGTTCTCATACTTTGTTCTTTAATTTCGTATTAACTTGGCTTGGCAAGCTTTGGCACTCTAAGTGTCATGTGGTTGGCACTGAAATTTTTTATTGTGCGGCAGCGCTGCTCCAAAACAACCATCTAGAGAAAATGACTAAAAAAAAATGTAACACTACCTCCCGGACAAGTATGAATAAAAATGTGAGATCATTTGCCTTCAAAGCTAGTAGTATTTGTTGCACACACTGTAAAGTGTTTGGAATTGGATTTCGAATATAGTGCGTTCCCTTTTGCGCTCATGACTGATCGTATGGAGATTTTTCAGGCATGAAATCCATGTGTTTTTTTATAATCTCTTCTCAATATTTTTTAACTTGTTTGTTGACGCCCCCTTGCTCAAATGTTCAAAATGGTTAAAGGACAAAGGGGTATCCATATAGCCGAACATTATACGTCCGTTATCGAATTTTCATTAGAATAAAAGAAATTAAAAATTATATTCTCATAAAAATGTGTGCATTATATAGAAGCAAAAAGTTTTAATGCAGAGTTATAGGTCTAGAAATGGTCTATAACTATGTAGTATAAAATTACGCGTAAGTGTTAACGTTTAAAGGAGATTTCGAAAATGGCAGTAAAATAAATAATACTTATGATCATCTTAATTTTTCCGAAAGTAAAATGGTTTTTATTGAAAATTTGTTGACAACCCCTTTATTAAGGAACAATTATGTAATTGGGTATGAAAATGAGAAATCGGTATTATATTATAACATGTAACCCGAAAACATAATTAAAGATTACAAATTATGAATAAAATATATTCGAGCCACAAAGATGATTTTATAAAATGCCCAAACAATTTCAATAATTTTTCATAATTCTTTTTTTTATTTATATAATCTCTATTAATAAAATGATAGCCGATTTCTTTCGCGCATAACGCAAAACTACTGAATTTTTCTACTGTTGGGAATTTTTTCAAATTTTTGAAACTTAAAAATAAGGGTTTTTTTTTTATTTCTGAGAGGTTTTTGATAATTTTTCGACCCTTTTTGAATTTGTTTTAGAGTTTTTATGATTTTTTCTTAATTTTGAAGTCTTCAGCTACTTGCAAATTGTTATAGTTTTTCAATTTTTATAATTTTTCTACTGTTGGGAATTTTTTCTAATTTTTGAAACTTAAATATGTGGTTTTTTTTTAGATTTCTGAGAGGTTTTTGCTAATTTTTCGACCCTTTTTGTATTTTTTTTTTTGAAATTTCTATGATTTTTTCTTAATTTTAAAGTCTTCAGCTACTTGTAAGTTGTTATAGTTTTTCAATTTTTATAATTTTTCTACTGTTGGAAATTTTCTCAAATTTTTGAAACTTAAATCTTTCGGTTTTTTTTGATTTCTGAGAGGTTTTAGCTAATTTTTCGAACCTTTTTGAATTTCTTTTGGAGTTTTTATGATTTTTTTCTTAATTTTGAAGTCTTCAGCTACTTGTAAGTTGTTATAGTTTTTCAATTTTTATAATTTTTCTACTCTTAGGAATTTTTTCAAATTTTTGAAACTTAAAAATAAGGGTTTTTTTTGATTTCTGAGAGGTGTTTGCTAATTTTTCGACCATTTTTGAATTTGTTTTGGAGTTTTTATGATTTATTCTTAATTTTGAAGTCTTCATCTACTTGTAAGTTGTTATAGTTTTTCAATTCCTATAATTTTTGTACTGTTGGGAATTTTTTCAAATTTTTGAAACTTAAAAATAAGGGTTTTTTTTTGATTTCTGAGAGGTGTTTGCTAATTTTTCGACCCTTTTTTAATTTGTTTTGGAGTTTTTATGATTTTTTCTTAATTTTGAAGTCTTCAGCTACTTGCAAGTTGTTATAGTTTTTCAATTTTTATAATTTTTCTCCTGTTGGGAGTTTTTTCTGATTTTTGAAACTTAAATATGTGGTTTTTTTTTAGATTTCTGTATACTTTTTGTATTTTTTTATTAAATTTCTATGATTTTTTCTTAATTTTGAAGTCTTCAGCTACTTGTGAGTTGTTATACTTTTTCAATTTTTATAATTTTTCTACACTTGGGAATTTTTTCAAATTTTTGAAACTTAAAAATAAGGGTTTTTTTTGATTTCTGAGAGGTGTTTGCTAATTTTTCGACCATTTTTGAATTTGTTTTGGAGTTTTTGTGATTTTTTCTTAATTTTGAAGTCTTCAGCTACTTCTAAGTTGTTACAGTTTTTCAATTTTTATAACTTTTCTACTCTTGGGAATTTTTTCAAATTTTTGAAACTTAAAAATAAGGGTTTTTTTTGATTTCTGAGAGGTGTTTGCTAATTTTTCGACCCTTTTCGTATTTTTTTTTGAAATTGCTATGATTTTTTCTTAATTTTGAAGTCTTCAGCTACTTCTAAGTTGTTATAGTTTTTCAATTTTTATAATTTTTCTACTCTTGGGAATTTTTTCAAATTTTTGAAACTTAAAAATAAGGGTTTTTTTTGATTTCTGAGAGGTGTTTGCTAATATTTCGACCCTTTTTGAATTTGTTTTGGAGTTTTAATGATTTTTTCTTAATTTCGAAGTCTTCAGCTACTTGTAAGTTGTTATAGTTTTTCAATTTTTATAATTTTTCTACTGTTGGGAATTTTTTCTGCCAAACTGGCACTTTCAAAAAATGTTCGGCACTCTGACTCTCATGGCACTTTTTGGCACTGAGCTTGTTAATTTTGACCGATTAACTTTTATTTAATTTTAAAAACACTGAACATTTAATTTGTATTATATTCCTGCCGCGAACTTAAGTATGTACGTATATGAGTATGTACAATGCACATATACCTATATTGTTTAATAAGAAAAAGTTATTATTCCTTAAACAAAAATATTTCTGCATACTATTTATAGCAATGATTAAAAATTGTCAATAAAAAAATACCTATGTACTACAAACAGAATTCATGAGTTGATAAATATAAATATGTAAATAGGTAGGTGTAGGCACAATCCAGACAATGGAATATGCATTTCGTTCTTAATCAGACTTAATGATTTTTCTCAATTTACAACCTAAAATTCAGACGATAAAACTAGGCGAACTCACAGTTGTATATTTTGACACGTTGCAATTTTACTATAAAGTGTAAATTGCATAAGATTCTTAATTTTCCATTAGTATGTCGTGATGAGACATCAGAAGCTTCAGATAGCGTTCTCATACTTTGTTCTTTAATTTCGTATTAACTTGGCTTGGCAAGCTTTGGCACTCTAAGTGTCATGTGGTTGGCACTGAAATTTTTTATTGTGCGGCAGCGCTGCTCCAAAACAACCATCTAGAGAAAATGACTAAAAAAAAATGTAACACTACCTCCCGGACAAGTATGAATAAAAATGTGAGATCATTTGCCTTCAAAGCTAGTAGTATTTGTTGCACACACTGTAAAGTGTTTGGAATTGGATTTCGAATATAGTGCGTTCCCTTTTGCGCTCATGACTGATCGTATGGAGATTTTTCAGGCATGAAATCCATGTGTTTTTTTATAATCTCTTCTCAATATTTTTTAACTTGTTTGTTGACGCCCCCTTGCTCAAATGTTCAAAATGGTTAAAGGACAAAGGGGTATCCATATAGCCGAACATTATACGTCCGTTATCGAATTTTCATTAGAATAAAAGAAATTAAAAATTATATTCTCATAAAAATGTGTGCATTATATAGAAGCAAAAAGTTTTAATGCAGAGTTATAGGTCTAGAAATGGTCTATAACTATGTAGTATAAAATTACGCGTAAGTGTTAACGTTTAAAGGAGATTTCGAAAATGGCAGTAAAATAAATAATACTTATGATCATCTTCATTTTTCCGAAAGTAAAATGGTTTTTATTGAAAATTTGTTGACAACCCCTTTATTAAGGAACAATTATGTAATTGGGTATGAAAATGAGAAATCGGTATTATATTATAACATGTAACCCGAAAACATAATTAAAGATTACAAATTATGAATAAAATATATTCGAGCCACAAAGATGATTTTATAAAATGCCCAAACAATTTCAATAATTTTTTATAATTCTTTTTTTATTTATATAATCTCTATTAATAAAATGATAGCCGATTTCTTTCGCGCATAACGCAAAACTACTGAATTTTTCTACTGTTGGGAATTTTTTCAAATTTTTGAAACTTAAAAATAAGGGTTTTTTTTTTATTTCTGAGAGGTTTTTGATAATTTTTCGACCCTTTTTGAATTTGTTTTAGAGTTTTTATGATTTTTTCTTAATTTTGAAGTCTTCAGCTACTTGCAAATTGTTATAGTTTTTCAATTTTTATAATTTTTCTACTGTTGGGAATTTTTTCTAATTTTTGAAACTTAAATATGTGGTTTTTTTTTAGATTTCTGAGAGGTTTTTGCTAATTTTTCGACCCTTTTTGTATTTTTTTTTTTGAAATTTCTATGATTTTTTCTTAATTTTAAAGTCTTCAGCTACTTGTAAGTTGTTATAGTTTTTCAATTTTTATAATTTTTCTACTGTTGGAAATTTTCTCAAATTTTTGAAACTTAAATCTTTCGGTTTTTTTTGATTTCTGAGAGGTTTTAGCTAATTTTTCGAACCTTTTTGAATTTCTTTTGGAGTTTTTATGATTTTTTTCTTAATTTTGAAGTCTTCAGCTACTTGTAAGTTGTTATAGTTTTTCAATTTTTATAATTTTTCTACTCTTAGGAATTTTTTCAAATTTTTGAAACTTAAAAATAAGGGTTTTTTTTGATTTCTGAGAGGTGTTTGCTAATTTTTCGACCATTTTTGAATTTGTTTTGGAGTTTTTATGATTTATTCTTAATTTTGAAGTCTTCATCTACTTGTAAGTTGTTATAGTTTTTCAATTCCTATAATTTTTGTACTGTTGGGAATTTTTTCAAATTTTTGAAACTTAAAAATAAGGGTTTTTTTTTGATTTCTGAGAGGTGTTTGCTAATTTTTCGACCCTTTTTTAATTTGTTTTGGAGTTTTTATGATTTTTTCTTAATTTTGAAGTCTTCAGCTACTTGCAAGTTGTTATAGTTTTTCAATTTTTATAATTTTTCTCCTGTTGGGAGTTTTTTCTGATTTTTGAAACTTAAATATGTGGTTTTTTTTTAGATTTCTGTATACTTTTTGTATTTTTTTATTAAATTTCTATGATTTTTTCTTAATTTTGAAGTCTTCAGCTACTTGTGAGTTGTTATACTTTTTCAATTTTTATAATTTTTCTACACTTGGGAATTTTTTCAAATTTTTGAAACTTAAAAATAAGGGTTTTTTTTGATTTCTGAGAGGTGTTTGCTAATTTTTCGACCATTTTTGAATTTGTTTTGGAGTTTTTGTGATTTTTTCTTAATTTTGAAGTCTTCAGCTACTTCTAAGTTGTTACAGTTTTTCAATTTTTATAACTTTTCTACTCTTGGGAATTTTTTCAAATTTTTGAAACTTAAAAATAAGGGTTTTTTTTGATTTCTGAGAGGTGTTTGCTAATTTTTCGACCCTTTTTAAATATGTTTTGGAGTTTTTATGATTTTTTCTTAATTTTGAAGTCTGCAGCAACTTGTTAGTTGTTATAGTTTTTCAATTCTTATAATTTTTCTACTGTTGGGAATTTTTTCAAATTTTTGAATCTTAAAAATATGGCTTTTTTTTTGATTTCTGAGAGGTTTTTGCTAATTTTTCGACCCTTTTTGAATTTGTTTAGGAGTTTTTATGATTTTTTCTTACTTTTGAAGTCTTCAGCTACTTGTTAGTTGTTATAGTTTTTCAATTTTTATAATTTTTCTACCGTTGGGAATTTTTTCAAATTTTTGAAACTTAAATATGTGGTTTTTTTTTTAGATTTCTGAGAGGTTTTTGCTAATTTTTCGACCCTTTTCGTATTTTTTTTTGAAATTGCTATGATTTTTTCTTAATTTTGAAGTCTTCAGCTACTTCTAAGTTGTTATAGTTTTTCAATTTTTATAATTTTTCTACTCTTGGGAATTTTTTCAAATTTTTGAAACTTAAAAATAAGGGTTTTTTTTGATTTCTGAGAGGTGTTTGCTAATATTTCGACCCTTTTTGAATTTGTTTTGGAGTTTTAATGATTTTTTCTTAATTTCGAAGTCTTCAGCTACTTGTAAGTTGTTATAGTTTTTCAATTTTTATAATTTTTCTACTATTGGGAATTTTTTTCTAATTTTTGAAACTTAAATATGTGTTTTTTTTTAGATTTCTGAGAGGTTTTTGCTAATTTTTCGACCCTTTTTAAATTTTTTTTTTTTGAGTTTTTATGATTTTTTCTTAATTTTGAAGTCTTCAGCTACTTGTAAGTTGTTATAGTTTTTCAATTTTTATAATTTTTCTACTGTTGGGAATTTTTTCTGCCGAACTGGCACTTTCAAAAAATGTTCGGCACTCTGACTCTCATGGCACTTTTTGGCACTGAGCTTGTTAATTTTGACCGATTAACTTTTATTTAATTTTAAAAACACTGAACATCTAATTTGTAGTATATTCCTGCCGCGAACTTATGTATGTACGTATATGAGTATGTACAATGCACATATACCTATATTGTTTACTAAGAATAAGTTTTTATTCCTTAAACAAAAATATTTCTGCATACTATTTATAGCAATGATTAAAAATTGTCAATAAAAAAATACCTATGTACTACAAACAGAATTCATGAGTTGATAAATATAAATATGTAAATAGATCTTTGTAGGCACAATCCAGACAATGGAATATGCTTTTCGTTCTTAATCAGACTTAATGATTTTTCTCAATTTACAACCTAAAATTCAGACGATAAAACTAGGCGAACTCACAGTTGTATATTTTGACACGTTGCAATTTTACTATAAAGTGTAAATTGCATAAGATTCTTAATTTTCCATTAGTATGTCGTGATGAGACATCAGAAGCTTCAGATAGCGTTCTCATACTTTGTTCTTTAATTTCGTATTAACTTGGCTTGGCAAGCTTTGGCACTCTAAGTATCATGTGGTTGGCACTGAAATTTTTTATTGTGAGGCAGCGCTGTTTCAAAACAACCATCTAGAGAAAATGACTACAAAAAAATGTAACACTACCTCCCGGACAAGTATGAATAAAAATATGAGAGCATTTGCCTTCAAAGCTAGTAGTATTTGTTGCACACACTGTAAAGTGTTTGAAATTGGATTTCGAATATAGTGCGTTCCCTTTTGCGCTCATGACTGATCGTATGGAGATTTTTCAGGCATGAAATCCATGTGTTTTTTTATAATCTCTTCTCAATATTTTTTAACTTGTTTGTTGACGCCCCCTTGCTCAAATGTTCAAAATGGTTAAAGGACAAAGGGGTATCCATATAGCCGAACATTATACGTCCGTTATCGAATTTTCATTAGAATAAAAGAAATTAAAAATTATATTCTCATAAAAATGTGTGCATTATATAGAAGCAAAAAGTTTTAATGCAGAGTTATAGGTCTAGAAATGGTCTATAACTATGTAGTATAAAATTACGCGTAAGTGTTAACGTTTAAAGGAGATTTCGAAAATGGCAGTAAAATAAATAATACTTATGATCATCTTCATTTTTCCGAAAGTAAAATGGTTTTTATTGAAAATTTGTTGACAACCCCTTTATTAAGGAACAATTATGTAATTGGGTATGAAAATGAGAAATCGGTATTATATTATAACATGTAACCCGAAAACATAATTAAAGATTACAAATTATGAATAAAATATATTCGAGCCACAAAGATGATTTTATAAAATGCCCAAACAATTTCAATAATTTTTCATAATTCTTTTTTTTATTTATATAATCTCTATTAATAAAATGATAGCCGATTTCTTTCGCGCATAACGCAAAACTACTGAATTTTTCTACTGTTGGGAATTTTTTCAAATTTTTGAAACTTAAAAATAAGGGTTTTTTTTTTATTTCTGAGAGGTTTTTGATAATTTTTCGACCCTTTTTGAATTTGTTTTAGAGTTTTTATGATTTTTTCTTAATTTTGAAGTCTTCAGCTACTTGCAAATTGTTATAGTTTTTCAATTTTTATAATTTTTCTACTGTTGGGAATTTTTTCTAATTTTTGAAACTTAAATATGTGGTTTTTTTTTAGATTTCTGAGAGGTTTTTGCTAATTTTTCGACCCTTTTTGTATTTTTTTTTTTGAAATTTCTATGATTTTTTCTTAATTTTAAAGTCTTCAGCTACTTGTAAGTTGTTATAGTTTTTCAATTTTTATAATTTTTCTACTGTTGGAAATTTTCTCAAATTTTTGAAACTTAAATCTTTCGGTTTTTTTTGATTTCTGAGAGGTTTTAGCTAATTTTTCGAACCTTTTTGAATTTCTTTTGGAGTTTTTATGATTTTTTTCTTAATTTTGAAGTCTTCAGCTACTTGTAAGTTGTTATAGTTTTTCAATTTTTATAATTTTTCTACTCTTAGGAATTTTTTCAAATTTTTGAAACTTAAAAATAAGGGTTTTTTTTTGATTTCTGAGAGGTGTTTGCTAATTTTTCGACCCTTTTTTAATTTGTTTTGGAGTTTTTATGATTTTTTCTTAATTTTGAAGTCTTCATCTACTTGTAAGTTGTTATAGTTTTTCAATTCCTATAATTTTTGTACTGTTGGGAATTTTTTCAAATTTTTGAAACTTAAAAATAAGGGTTTTTTTTTGATTTCTGAGAGGTGTTTGCTAATTTTTCGACCCTTTTTTAATTTGTTTTGGAGTTTTTATGATTTTTTCTTAATTTTGAAGTCTTCAGCTACTTGCAAGTTGTTATAGTTTTTCAATTTTTATAATTTTTCTCCTGTTGGGAGTTTTTTCTGATTTTTGAAACTTAAATATGTGGTTTTTTTTTAGATTTCTGTATACTTTTTGTATTTTTTTATTAAATTTCTATGATTTTTTCTTAATTTTGAAGTCTTCAGCTACTTGTGAGTTGTTATACTTTTTCAATTTTTATAATTTTTCTACACTTGGGAATTTTTTCAAATTTTTGAAACTTAAAAATAAGGGTTTTTTTTGATTTCTGAGAGGTGTTTGCTAATTTTTCGACCATTTTTGAATTTGTTTTGGAGTTTTTGTGATTTTTTCTTAATTTTGAAGTCTTCAGCTACTTCTAAGTTGTTACAGTTTTTCAATTTTTATAACTTTTCTACTCTTGGGAATTTTTTCAAATTTTTGAAACTTAAAAATAAGGGTTTTTTTTGATTTCTGAGAGGTGTTTGCTAATTTTTCGACCCTTTTTAAATATGTTTTGGAGTTTTTATGATTTTTTCTTAATTTTGAAGTCTGCAGCAACTTGTTAGTTGTTATAGTTTTTCAATTCTTATAATTTTTCTACTGTTGGGAATTTTTTCAAATTTTTGAATCTTAAAAATATGGCTTTTTTTTTGATTTCTGAGAGGTTTTTGCTAATTTTTCGACCCTTTTTGAATTTGTTTTGGAGTTTTTATGATTTTTTCTTACTTTTGAAGTCTTCAGCTACTTGTTAGTTGTTATAGTTTTTCAATTTTTATAATTTTTCTACCGTTGGGAATTTTTTCAAAATTTTGAAACTTAAATATGTGGTTTTTTTTTTAGATTTCTGAGAGGTTTTTGCTAATTTTTCGACCCTTTTCGTATTTTTTTTTGAAATTGCTATGATTTTTTCTTAATTTTGAAGTCTTCAGCTACTTCTAAGTTGTTATAGTTTTTCAATTTTTATAATTTTTCTACTCTTGGGAATTTTTTCAAATTTTTGAAACTTAAAAATAAGGGTTTTTTTTGATTTCTGAGAGGTGTTTGCTAATATTTCGACCCTTTTTGAATTTGTTTTGGAGTTTTAATGATTTTTTCTTAATTTCGAAGTCTTCAGCTACTTGTAAGTTGTTATAGTTTTTCAATTTTTATAATTTTTCTACTATTGGGAATTTTTTTCTAATTTTTGAAACTTAAATATGTGGTTTTTTTTAGATTTCTGAGAGGTTTTTGCTAATTTTTCGACCCTTTTTAAATTTTTTTTTTTTGAGTTTTTATGATTTTTTCTTAATTTTGAAGTCTTCAGCTACTTGTAAGTTGTTATAGTTTTTCAATTTTTATAATTTTTCTACTGTTGGGAATTTTTTCTGCCGAACTGGCACTTTCAAAAAATGTTCGGCACTCTGACTCTCATGGCACTTTTTGGCACTGAGCTTGTTAATTTTGACCGATTAACTTTTATTTAATTTTAAAAACACTGAACATCTAATTTGTAGTATATTCCTGCCGCGAACTTATGTATGTACGTATATGAGTATGTACAATGCACATATACCTATATTGTTTAATAAGAATAAGTTTTTATTCCTTAAACAAAAATATTTCTGCATACTATTTATAGCAATGATTAAAAATTGTCAATAAAAAAATACCTATGTACTACAAACAGAATTCATGAGTTGATAAATATAAATATGTAAATAGATCTTTGTAGGCACAATCCAGACAATGGAATATGCTTTTCGTTCTTAATCAGACTTAATGATTTTTCTCAATTTACAACCTAAAATTCAGACGATAAAACTAGGCGAACTCACAGTTGTATATTTTGACACGTTGCAATTTTACTATAAAGTGTAAATTGCATAAGATTCTTAATTTTCCATTAGTATGTCGTGATGAGACATCAGAAGCTTCAGATAGCGTTCTCATACTTTGTTCTTTAATTTCGTATTAACTTGGCTTGGCAAGCTTTGGCACTCTAAGTATCATGTGGTTGGCACTGAAATTTTTTATTGTGAGGCAGCGCTGTTTCAAAACAACCATCTAGAGAAAATGACTACAAAAAAATGTAACACTACCTCCCGGACAAGTATGAATAAAAATATGAGAGCATTTGCCTTCAAAGCTAGTAGTATTTGTTGCACACACTGTAAAGTGTTTGAAATTGGATTTCGAATATAGTGCGTTCCCTTTTGCGCTCATGACTGATCAAATGAAGATTTTTCAGGCATGAAATCCATGTGTTTTTTTATAATCTCTTCTCAATATTTTCCAACTTGTTTGTTGACGCACCCTTGCTCAAATGTTTAAAATGGTTAAAGGACAAAGGGGTATCCATATAGCCGTACATTATACGTCCGTTATCGAATTTTCATTAGAATAAAAGAAACCAAAAATTATCTTTTCATAAAAATTTGTGCATTATATAGAAGCAAAAAGTTTTAATGCAGAGTTATAGGTCTAGAAATGGTCTATTATTATGTAGTAAAAAATTACGCGTAAGTGTTAACGTTTAAAGGAGATTTCGAAAATGGCAGTAAAATAAATAATACTTATGATCATCTTCATTTTTCCGAAAGTAAAATGGTTTTTATTGAAAATTTGTTGACAACCCCTTTATTAAGGAACAATTATGTAATTGGGTATGAAAATGAGAAATCGGTATTATATTATAACATGTAACCCGAAAACATAATTAAAGATTACAAATTATGAATAAAATATATTCGAGCCACAAAGATGATTTTATAAAATGCCCAAACAATTTCAATAATTTTTTATAATTCTTTTTTTTATTTATATAATCTCTATTAATAAAATGATAGCCGATTTCTTTCGCGCATAACGCAAAACTACTGAATTTTTCTACTGTTGGGAATTTTTTCAAATTTTTGAAACTTAAAAATAAGGGTTTTTTTTATTTCTGAGAGGTTTTTGATAATTTTTCGACCCTTTTTGAATTTGTTTTAGAGTTTTTATGATTTTTTCTTAATTTTGAAGTCTTCAGCTACTTGCAAGTTGTTATAGTTTTTCAATTTTTATAATTTTTCTACTGTTGGGAATTTTTTCTAACTTTTGAAACTTAAATATGTGGTTTTTTTTTAGATTTCTGAGAGGTTTTTGCTAATATTTCGACACTTTTTGTATTTTTTTTTGAAATTTCTATGATTTTTTCTTAATTTTGAAGTCTTCAGCTACTTGTAAGTTGTTATAGTTTTTCAATTTTTATAATTTTTCTACTGTTGGGAACTTTCTCAAATTTTTGAAACTTAAATCTTTCATTTTTTTTTTATTTCTGAGAGGTTTTAGCTAATTTTTCGAACCTTTTTGAATTTGTTTTAGAGTTTTTATGATTTTTTCTTAATTTTGAAGTCTTCAGCTACTTGTAAGTTGTTATAGTTTTTCAATTTTTATAATTTTTCTACTCTTAGGAATTTTTTCAAATTTTTGAAACTTAAAAATAAGGGTTTTTTTTGATTTCTGAGAGGTGTTTGCTAATTTTTCGACCATTTTTGAATTTGTTTTGGAGTTTTTATGATTTATTCTTAATTTTGAAGTCTTCATCTACTTGTAAGTTGTTATAGTTTTTCAATTCCTATAATTTTTGTACTGTTGGGAATTTTTTCAAATTTTTGAAACTTAAAAATAAGGGTTTTTTTTTGATTTCTGAGAGGTGTTTGCTAATTTTTCGACCCTTTTTGAATTTGTTTTGGAGTTTTTATGATTTTTTCTTAATTTTGAAGTCTTCAGCTACTTGCAAGTTGTTATAGTTTTTCAATTTTTATAATTTTTCTCCTGTTGGGAGTTTTTTCTGATTTTTGAAACTTAAATATGTGGTTTTTTTTAGATTTCTGTATTCTTTTTGTATTTTTTTATTAAATTTCTATTATTTTTTCTTAATTTTGAAGTCTTCAGCTACTTGTGAGTTGTTATAGTTTTTCAATTTTTATAATTTTTCTACACTTGGGAATTTTTTCAAATTTTTGAAACTTAAAAATAAGGGTTTTTTTTGATTTCTGAGAGGTGTGTGCTAATTTTTCGACCTTTTTTGAATTTGTTTTGGAGTTTTTATGATTTTTTCTTAATTTTGAAGTCTTCATCTACTTCTAAGTTGTTATAGTTTTTCAATTCCTATAATTTTTCTACTGTTGGGAATTTTTTCAAATTTTTGAAACTTAAAAATAAGGGTTTTTTTTTAGATTTCTGAGAGGTGTTTGCTAATTTTTCGACCCTTTTTGAATTTGTTTTGGAGTTTTTATGATTTTTTCTTAATTTTGAAGTCTTCAGCTACTTTTAAGTTGTTATAGTTTTTCAATTTTTATAATTTTTCTCCTGTTGGGAGTTTTTTCTGATTTTTGAAACTTAAAAATAAGGGTTTTTTTTGATTTCTGAGAGGTTTGTGCTAATTTTTCGACCCTTTTCGAATTTGTTTTGGAGGTTTTATGATTTTTTCTTAATTTTGAAGTCTTCAGCTACTTGTTAGTTGTTATAGTTTTTCAATTTTTATAATTTTTCTACTGTTGGGAATTTTTGAAACTTAAAAATATAGCTTTTTTTTTGTTTCTGAGTGGTTTTGTCTAATTTTTCGATCCTTTTTGAATTTGTTTTAGAGTTTTTATGATTTTTTCTTAATTTTGAAGTCTTCAGCTACTTCTAAGTTGTTATAGTTTTTCTATTCCTATAATTTTTCTACTGTTGGGAATTTTTTCAAATTTTTGAAACTTAAAAATAAGGGTTTTTTTTTGATTTCTGAGAGGTGTTTGCTAATTTTTCGACCCTTTTTGAATTTGTTTTGGAGTTTTTATGATTTTTTCTTAATTTTGAAGTCTTCAGCTACTTGCAAGTTGTTATAGTTTTTCAATTTTTATAATTTTTCTCCTGTTGGGAGTTTTTTCTGATTTTTGAAACTTAAATATGTGGTTTTTTTTAGATTTCTGTATTCTTTTTGTATTTTTTTATTAAATTTCTATTATTTTTTCTTAATTTTGAAGTCTTCAGCTACTTGTGAGTTGTTATAGTTTTTCAATTTTTATAATTTTTCTACACTTGGGAATTTTTTCAAATTTTTGAAACTTAAAAATAAGGGTTTTTTTTGATTTCTGAGAGGTGTGTGCTAATTTTTCGACCTTTTTTGAATTTGTTTTGGAGTTTTTATGATTTTTTCTTAATTTTGAAGTCTTCATCTACTTCTAAGTTGTTATAGTTTTTCAATTCCTATAATTTTTCTACTGTTGGGAATTTTTTCAAATTTTTGAAACTTAAAAATAAGGGTTTTTTTTTAGATTTCTGAGAGGTGTTTGCTAATTTTTCGACCCTTTTTGAATTTGTTTTGGAGTTTTTATGATTTTTTCTTAATTTTGAAGTCTTCAGCTACTTTTAAGTTGTTATAGTTTTTCAATTTTTATAATTTTTCTCCTGTTGGGAGTTTTTTCTGATTTTTGAAACTTAAAAATAAGGGTTTTTTTTGATTTCTGAGAGGTTTGTGCTAATTTTTCGACCCTTTTCGAATTTGTTTTGGAGGTTTTATGATTTTTTCTTAATTTTGAAGTCTTCAGCTACTTGTAAGTTGTTATAGTTTTTCAATTTTTATAATTTTTCTACTGTTGGGAATTTTTGAAACTTAAAAATATAGCTTTTTTTTTGTTTCTGAGTGGTTTTGTCTAATTTTTCGATCCTTTTTGAATTTGTTTTAGAGTTTTTATGATTTTTTCTTAATTTTGAAGTCTTCAGCTACTTCTAAGTTGTTATAGTTTTTCAATTCCTATAATTTTTCTACTGTTGGGAATTTTTTCAAATTTTTGAAACTTTAAAATATTGTTTTTTTTTTTAGATTTCTGAGAGGTTTTTGCTAATTTTTCGACCCTTTTTGTATTTTTTTGGAATTTTTATGAGTTTTTCTTAATTTTGAAGTCTTCAGCTACTTGTGAGTTGTTATAGTTTTTCAATTTTTATAATTTTTCTACTGTTGGGAATTTTCTCAAATTTTTGAAACTTAAATATATGGCTTTTTTTTTGTTTCTGAGTGGTTTTTGCTAATTTTTCGAGTTTTTTCGAATTTGTTTTGGAGGTTTTATGATTTTTTCTTAATTTTGAAGTCTTCAGCTACTTGTTAGTTGTTATAGTTTTTCAATTTTTATAATTTTTCTACTGTTGGGAATTTTTGAAACTTAAAAATATAGCTTTTTTTTTGTTTCTGAGTGGTTTTTGCTAATTTTTCGATCCTTTTTGAATTTGTTTTAGAGTTTTTATGATTTTTTCTTAATTTTGAAGTCTTCAGCTACTTGTAAGTTGTTATAGTTTTTCAATTTTTATAATTTTTCTACTGTTGGGAATTTTTTCTAATTTTTGAAACTTAAAAATTTGGTTTTTTTTAGATTTCTGAAAGGTTTTTGCTAATTTTTCGACCATTTTTGAATTTTTTTTTGAGTTTTTATGATTTTTTCTTAATTTTGAAGTCTTCAGCTACTTGTAAGTTATAGTTTTTCAATTTTTATAATTTTTCTACTGTTGGGAGATTTTTCAAATTTTTGAAACTTAAAAATATGGCTTTTTTTTTTGATTTCTGAGAGGATTTTGCTAATTTTCGGACCCTTTTTGAATTTTTTTTTGAGTTCTTATGATTTTTTCTTAATTTTGAAATCTTCATGTACTTGCACGTGGTTATAGTTTTTCAATTTTTATTAGGTTGGGAGTTTTTTTTAAATTTTTGAATTTTAAAACTTTGGTTTCTTTTTTGATTTCTGAGAGGTTTTTGCTAATTTTTCGATCCTTTTTGAATTTGTTTTAGAGTTTTTATGATTTTTTCTTAATTTTGAAGTCTTCAGCTACTTCTAAGTTGTTATAGTTTTTCAATTTTTATAATTTTTCTACTCTTGGGAATTTTTTCAAATTTTTGAAACTTAAAAATAAGGGTTTTTTTCTGATTTCTGAGAGGTGTTTGCTAATATTTCGACCCTTTTTGAATTTGTTTTGGAGTTTTAATGATTTTTTCTTAATTTCGAAGTCTTCAGCTACTTGTAAGTTGTTATAGTTTTTCAATTTTTATAATTTTTCTGCTGTTGGGAATTTTTTCAAATTTTTGAAACTTAAAAGTAAGTGTTTTTTTTTTGATTTCTGAGAGGTGTTTGCTAATATTTCGACCCTTTTTGAATTTCTTTTGGAGTTTTTATGATTTTTTTCTTAATTTTGAAGTCTTCAGCTACTTGTAAGTTGTTATAGTTTTTCAATTTTTATGATTTTTCTACTGTTGGGAATTTTTTCTAATTTTTGAAACTTAAATATGTGGTTTTTTTTAGATTTCTGAGAGGTTTTTGCTAATTTTTCGACCCTTTTTAAATTTTTTTTTTGTGAGTTTTTATGATTTTTTCTTAATTTTGATGTCTTCAGCTACTTGTAAGTTGTTATAGTTTTTCAATTTTTATAATTTTTCTACTGTTGGGAATTTTTTCTAATTTTTGAAACTTAAATATATGGTTTTTTTTAGATTTCTCAGAGGTTTTTGCTAATTTTTCGACCTTTTTTGAATTTGTTTTGGAGTTTTGATGATTTTTTCTTAATTTTGAAGTCTTCAGCTACTTGTGAGTTGTTATAGTTTTTCAATTTTTATAATTTTTCTACTCTTAGGAATTTTTTCAAATTTTTGAAACTTAAAAATAAGGGTTTTTTTTGATTTCAAGGAGGTGTTTGCTAATTTTTCGACCATTTTTGAATTTGTTTTGGAGTTTTTATGATTTATTCTTAATTTTGAAGTCTTCAACTACTTGTAAGTTGTTATAGTTTTTCAATTTTTATAATTTTTTTACTCTTAGGAATTTTTTCAAATTTTTGAAACTTAAAAATAAGGGTTTTTTTTGATTTCTGAGAGGTGTTTGCTTTTTTTGTCGACCATTTTTGAATTTGTTTTGGAGTTTTTATGATTTATTCTTAATTTTGAAGTCTTCATCTACTTGTAAGTTGTTATAGTTTTTCAATTCCTATAATTTTTCTACTGTTGGGAATTTTTTCAAATTTTTGAAACTTAAATATGTGGTTTTTTTTAGATTTCTGAGAGGTTTTTGCTAATTTTTCGACCCTTTTTAAATTTTGTTTTTGTGAGTTTTTATGATTTTTTCTTAATTTTGAAGTCTTCAGCTACTTGTAAGTTGTTATAGTTTTCCAATTTTTTTAATTTTTCTACTGTTGGGAATTTTTTCTAATTTTTGAAACTTAAATATATGGTTTTTTTTTTAGATTTCTCAGAGGTTTTTGCTAATTTTTCGACCTTTTTTGAATTTGTTTGGAGGTTTTATGATTTTTTCTTAATTTTGAAGTCTTCAGCTACTTGTAAGTTGTTATAGTTTTTCAATTTTTATAATTTTTCTCCTGTTGGGAGTTTTTTCTGATTTTTGAAACTTAAATATGTGGTTTTTTTTAGATTTCTGAGAGGTTTTTGCTAATTTTTCGACCCTTTTTAAATTTTTTTTTTGTGAATTTTTATGATTTTTTCTTAATTTTGAAGTCTTCAGCTACTTGTAAGTTGTTATAGTTTTTCAATTTTTATAATTTTTCTACTGTTGGGAATTTTTTTTAATTTTTGAAACTTAAATATGTGGTTTTTTTTTAGATTTCTCAGAGGTTTTTGCTAATTTGTCGACTTTTTTTGAATTTGTTTTGGTGGTTTTTTGATTTTTTCTTAATTTTGAAGTCTTCAGCTACTTGTGAGTTGTTATAGTTTTTCAATTTTTATAATTTTTCTACTGTTGGGAATTTTTTCTAATTTTTGAAACTTAAAAATTTGGTTTTTTTTAGATTTCTGAAAGGTTTTTGCTAATTTTTCGACCCTTTTTGAATTTGTTTTGTAGTTTTTATGATTTTTTCTTAATTTTGAAGTCTTCAGCTACTTTTAAGTTGTTATAGTTTTTCAATTTTTATAATTTTTCTCCTGTTGGGAGTTTTTTCTGATTTTTGAAACTTAAATATGTGGTTTTTTTTAGATTTCTGTATTCTTTTTGTATTTTTTTATTAAATTTCTATGATTTTTTGTTAATTTTGAAGTGATCAGCTACTTGTGAGTTGTTATAGTTTTTCAATTTTTATAATTTTTCTACACTTGGGAATTTTTTCAAATTTTTGAAACTTAAATATGTGTTTTTTTTTAGATTTCTGAGAGGTTTTTGCTAATTTTTCGACCCTTTTTAAATTTTTTTTTTGTGAGTTTTTATGATTTTTTCTTAATTTTGAAGTCTTCAGCTACTTTTAAGTTGTTATAGTTTTTCAATTTTTATAATTTTTCTACTGTTGGGAATTTTTTCTAATTTTTGAAACTTAAATATATGGTTTTTTTTTAGATTTCTCAGAGGTTTTTGCTAATATTTCGACCATTTTTGAATTTGTTTTGGAGTTTTTATGATTTTTTCTTAATTTTGAAGTCTTCAGCTACTTGTAAGTTGTTATAGTTTTTCAATTTTTATAATTTTTCTACTCTTAGGAATTTTTTCAAATTTTTGAAACTTAAAAATAAGGGTTTTTTTGATTTCTGGGAGGTGTTTGCTAATTTTTCGACCATTTTTGAATTTGTTTTGGAGTTTTTATGATTTATTCTTAATTTTGAAGTCTTCAACTACTTGTTAGTTGTTATAGTTTTTCAATTTTTATAATTTTTTTACTCTTAGGAATTTTTTCAAATTTTTGAAACTTAAAAATAAGGGTTTTTTTTGATTTCTGAGAGGTGTTTGCTAATTTTTCGACCATTTTTGAATTTGTTTTGGAGTTTTTATGATTTATTCTTAATTTTGAAGTCTTCATCTACTTGTAAGTTGTTATAGTTTTTCAATTCCTATAATTTTTCTACTGTTGGGAATTTTTTGAAATTTTTGAAACTTAAATATGTGGTTTTTTTTAGATTTCTGAGAGGTTTTTGCTAATTTTTCGACCCTTTTTAAATTTTGTTTTTGTGAGTTTTTATGATTTTTCTTAATTTTGAAGTCTTCAGCTACTTGTAAGTTGTTATAGTTTTTCAATTTTTATAAATTTTCTACTGTTGGGAATTTTTTCTAATTTTTGAAACTTAAATATATGGTTTTTTTTTAGATTTCTCAGAGGTTTTTGCTAATTTTTCGACCTTTTTTGAATTTGTTAGGAGGTTTTATGATTTTTTCTTAATTTTGAAGTCTTCAGCTACTTGTAAGTTATAGTTTTTCAATTTTTATAATTTTTCTACTGTTGGGAGATTTTTCAAATTTTTGAAACTTAAAAATATGGTTTTTTTTTTGATTTCTGAGAGGATTTTGCTAATTTTCGGACCCTTTTTGAATTTTTTTTTGAGTTTTTATGATTTTTTCTTAATTTTGAAATCTTCATGTACTTGCACGTGGTTATAGTTTTTCAATTTTTATTAGGTTGGGAATTTTTTCAAATTTTTGAATTTTAAAACTTTGGTTTCTTTTTTGATTTCTGAGAGGTTTTTGCTAATTTTTCGACCCTTTTTGAATTTGTTTTGGAGTTTTTATGATTTATTCTTAATTTTGAAGTCTTCATCTACTTGTAAGTTGTTATAGTTTTTCAATTTTTATAATTTTTCTGCTGTTGGGAATTTTTTCAAATTTTTGAAACTTAAAAATAAGGGTTTTTTTTGATTTCTGAGAGGTGTTTGCTAATATTTCGACCCTTTTTGAATTTGTTTTGGAGTTTTTATGATTTTTTTCTTCATTTTGAAGTCTTCAGCTACTTGTAAGTTGTTATAGTTTTTCAATTTTTATAATTTTTCTACTGTTTGGAATTTTTTCTAATTTTTGAAACTTAAATATGTGGTTTTTTTTAGATTTCTGAGAGGTTTTTGCTAATTTTTCGACCCTTTTTAAATTTTTTTTTTGTGAGTTTTTATGATTTTTTCTTAATTTTGAAGTCTTCAGCTACTTGTGAGTTGTTATAGTTTTTCAATTTTTATAATTTTTCTACTGTTGGGAATTTTTTTTAATTTTTGAAACTTAAAAATAGGGTTTTTTTTTGATTTCTGAGAGGTTTTTACAATTTTTTCGACCTTTTTTGAATTTCTTCTGAAGTTTTTATAATTTTTTCCTAATTTTGAAGTCTTTAGCTACTTGTGAGTTGTTATAGTTTTTCAATTTTCATAATTTTTCTACTGTTGGGAATTTTTTCAAATTTTTGAAACTTAAAAATAGGGGTTTTTTTTTGATTTCTGAGAGGTTTTTGCTAATTTTTCGATCTATTTTGAATTGTTTTTTGAATTTCCATGATTTTTTCTTAATTTTGAAGTCTTCAGCTACTTGTAAGCGGCGCTGCCGAAACCGGCACAATCGTGCCAAACTGGCACTTTCAAAAAATGTTCGGCACTCTGACTCTCATGGCACTTTTTGGCATTGAGCGTGTTCATTTTGACCGATTAACTTTTATATAACTTTAAAAACACTGAACATCTAATTTGTAGTTCATTCCTGCCGCGAACTTAAGTATGTACATATATGAGTATGTACAATGCACATATACCTATATTGTTTACTAAGAATAAGTTTTTATTCCTTAAACAAAAATATTTCTGCATACTATTTATAGCAATGATTAAAAATTGTCAATAAAAAAATACCTATGTACTACAAACAGAATTCATGAGTTGATAAATATCAATATGTAAATAGATCTTTGCAGCCCACAATCCAGACAATGGAATATGCTTTTCGTTCTTAATCAGACTTAATGTTGTTTCTCAATTTACAACCTAAAATTCAGACGATAAAACTAGGCGAACTCACAGTTGTATATTTTGACACGTTGCAATTTTACTATAAAGTGTAAATTGCATAAGATTCTTAATTTTCCATTAGTATGTCGTGATGAGACATCAGAAGCTTCAGATAGCGTTCTCATACTTTGTTCTTTAATTTCGTATTAACTTGGCTTGGCAAGCTTTGGCACTCTAAGTGTCATGTGGTTGGCACTGAAATTTTTTATTGTGCGGCAGCGCTGCTCCAAAACAACCATCTAGAGAAAATGACTACCAAAAAATGTAACACTACCTCCCGGACAAGTATGAGTAAAAATGTGAGATCATTTGCCTTCAAAGCTAGTAGTATTTGTTGCACACGCTGTAAAGTTTTTGAAATTGGATTTCGAGTATAGTGCGTTCCCTTTTGCGCTCATGACTGATCAAATGAAGATTTTTCAGGCATGAAATCCATGTGTTTTTTTATAATCTCTTCTCAATATTTTTCAACTTGTTTGTTGACGCCCCCTTGCTCAAATGTTCAAAATGGTTAAAGGACAAAGGAGTATCCATATAGCCGTACATTAGACGTCCGTTATCGAATTTTCATTAGAATAAAAGAAACCAAAAATTATCTTCTTATAAAAATTTGTGCATTATATAGAAGCAAAAAGTTTTAATGCAGAGTTATAGGTCTAGAAATGGTCTATAACTATGTAGTATAAAATTACGCGTAAGTGTTAACGTTTAAAGGAGATTTCGAAAATGGCAGTAAAATAAATAATACTTATGATCATCTTCATTTTTCCGAAAGTAAAATGGTTTTTATTGAAAATTTGTTGACAACCCCTTTATTAAGGAACAATTATGTAATTGGGTATGAAAATGAGAAATCGGTATTATATTATAACATGTAACCCGAAAACATAATTAAAGATTACAAATTATGAATAAAATATATTCGAGCCACGAAGATGATTTTATAAAATGCCCAAACAATTTCAATAATTTTTCTACTGAATTTTTCTACTGTTGGAATTTTTTCAAATTTTTGAAACTTAAAACTAAGGGTTTTTTTTGATTTCTGAGAGGTGTTTGCTAATTTTTCGACCCTTTTTAAAATTTGTTTTGGAGTTTTTATGATTTTTTCTTAATTTTGAAGTCTTCAGCTACTTGTAAGTTGTTATAGTTTTTCAATTTTTATAATTTTTCTACTGTTGGGAATTTTTTCTAATTTTTGAAACTTAAATATTTGGTTTTTTTTAGTTTTCTGAGAGGTTTTTGCTAATTTTTCGACCCTTTTTGAATTTTTTTTGGAGTTTATATGATTTTTTCTTAATTTTGAAATCTTCAGCTACTTGTAAGTTGTTATAGTTTTTCAATTTTTATAATTTTTCTGCTGTTGGGAATTTTTTCAAATTTTTGAAACTTAAAAGTAAGTGTTTTTTTTTGATTTCTGAGAGGTGTTTGCTAATATTTCGACCCTTTTTGAATTTCTTTTGGAGTTTTTATGATTTTTTTCTTAATTTTGAAGTCTTCAGCTACTTGTAAGTTGTTATAGTTTTTCAATTTTTATGATTTTTCTACTGTTGGGAATTTTTTCTAATTTTTGAAACTTAAATATGTGGTTTTTTTTAGATTTCTGAGAGGTTTTTGCTAATTTTTCGACCCTTTTTAAATTTTTTTTTTGTGAGTTTTTATGATTTTTTCTTAATTTTGATGTCTTCAGCTACTTGTGAGTTGTTATAGTTTTTCAATTTTTATAATTTTTCTGCTGTTGGGAATTTTTTCAAATTTTTGAAACTTAAAAATAAGGGTTTTTTTTTGATTTCTGAGAGGTGTTTGCTAATATTTCGACCCTTTTTGAATTTCTTTTGGAGTTTTTATGATTTTTTTCTTAATTTTGAAGTCTTCAGCTACTTGTAAGTTGTTATAGTTTTTCAATTTTTATAATTTTTCTTTTTTTTTGTTTCTGAGTGGCTTTTGCTAATTTTTGGACCCTTTTTGAATTTTTTTTTAAGTTCTTATGATTTTTTCTTAATTTTGAAATCTTCAACTACTTGTCAGTTGTTATAGTTTTTCAATTTCTATGATTTTTCTACTGTTGGGAATTTTTTCTAATTTTTGAAACTTAAATATGTGGTTTTTTTTAGATTTCTGAGAGGTTTTTGCTAATTTTTCGACCCTTTTTAAATTTTGTTTTTGTGAGTTTTTATGATTTTTCTTTATTTTGAAGTCTTCAGCTACTTGTAAGTTGTTATAGTTTTTCAATTTTTATAATTTTTCTACTGTTGGGAATTTTTTCTAATTTTTGAAACTTAAATATGTGGTTTTTTTAGATTTCTGAGAGGTTTTTGCTAATTTTTCGACCCTTTTTAAATTTTTTTTTGTGAGTTTTTATGATTTTTTCTTAATTTTGAAGTCTTCAGCTACTTTTAAGTTGTTATAGTTTTTCAATTTTTATAATTTTTCTACTGTTGGGAATTTTTTCTAATTTTTGAAACTTAAATATTTGGTTTTTTTTGATTTCTGAGAGGTGTTTGCTAATTTTTCGACCATTTTTGAATTTGTTTTGGAGTTTTTATGATTTATTCTTAATTTTGAAGTCTTCATCTACTTGTAAGTTGTTATAGTTTTTCAATTCCTATAATTTTTCTACTGTTGGGAATTTTTTCAAATTTTTGAAACTTAAAAATAAGGGTTTTTTTTGATTTCTGAGAGGTGTGTGCTAATTTTTCGACCTTTTTTGAATTTGTTTTGGAGTTTTTATATTTTTTTTCTTAATTTTGAAGTCTTCAGCTACTTGTAAGTTGTTATAGTTTTTCAATTTTTATAATTTTTCTACTGTTGGGAATTTTTTTTAATTTTTGAAACTTAAATATTTGGTTTTTTTTGATTTCTGAGAGGTGTTTGCTAATTTTTCTACCATTTTTGAATTTGTTTTGGAGTTTTTATGATTTATTCTTAATTTTGAAGTGTTCAGCTACTTGTGAGTTGTTATAGTTTTTCAATTTTTATAATTTTTCTACACTTGGGAATTTTTTCAAATTTTTGAAACTTAAAAATAAGGGTTTTTTTTGATTTCTGAGAGGTTTGTGCTAATTTTCGACCCTTTTTGAATTTGTTTTGGAGTTTTTATGATTTTTTCTTAATTTTGAAATCTTCAGCTACTTGTAAAATGTTATATTTTTTCAATTTTTATACTGTTAGGAATTTTTTCAAATTTTTGAAACTTTAAAACATTGTTTTTTTTTTTAGATTTCTCAGAGGTTTTTGCTAATTTTTCGACCCTTTTTGAATTTGTTTTGGAGTTTTTATGATTTTTTCTTAATTTTGAAGTCTTCAGCTACTTTTAAGTTGTTATAGTTTTTCAATTTTTATAATTTTTCTACTGTTGGGAATTTTCTCAAATTTTTGAAACTTAAATATATGGCTTTTTTTTTGTTTCTGAGTGGTTTTTGCTAATTTTTCGAGTTTTTTCGAATTTGTTTTGGAGGTTTTATGATTTTTTCTTAATTTTGAAGTCTTCAGCTACTTGTTAGTTGTTATAGTTTTTCAATTTTTATAATTTTTCTACTGTTGGGAATTTTTGAAACTTAAAAATATAGCTTTTTTTTTGTTTCTGAGTGGTTTTTGCTAATTTTCGGACCCTTTTTGAATTCTTATTTAAGTTCTTATGATTTTTTCTTAATTTTGAAATCTTCAACTACTTGTAAGTTGTTATAGTTTTTCAATTTCTATGATTTTTCTACTGTTGGGAATTTTTTCTAATTTTTGAAACTTAAATATGTGGTTTTTTTTAGATTTCTGAGAGGTTTTTGCTAATTTTTCGACCCTTTTTGAATTTTTTTTGGAGTTTTTATGATTTTTTCTTAATTTTGAAATCTTCAGCTACTTGTAAGTTGTTATAGTTTTTCAATTTTTATAATTTTTCTGCTGTTGGGAATTTTTTCAAATTTTTGAAACTTAAAAATAAGGGTTTTTTTTTGATTTCTGAGAGGTGTTTGCTAATATTTCGACCCTTTTTGAATTTCTTTTGGAGTTTTTATGATTTTTTTCTTAATTTTGAAGTCTTCAACTACTTGTAAGTTGTTATAGTTTTTCAATTTCTATGATTTTTCTACTGTTGGGAATTTTTTCTAATTTTTGAAACTTAAATATATGGTTTTTTTTTAGATTTCTCAGAGGTTTTTGCTAATTTTTCGACCTTTTTTGAATTTGTTTTGGAGTTTTTATGATTTTTTCTTAATTTTGAAGTCTTCAGCTACTTGTAAGTTGTTATAGTTTTTCAATTTTTATAATTTTTCTACTCTTAGGAATTTTTTCAAATTTTTGAAACTTAAAAATAAGGGTTTTTTTTGATTTCTGGGAGGTGTTTTCTAATTTTTCGACCATTTTTGAATTTGTTTTGGAGTTTTTATGATTTATTCTTAATTTTGAAGTCTTCAACTACTTGTTAGTTGTTATAGTTTTTCAATTTTTATAATTTTTTTACTCTTAGGAATTTTTTCAAATTTTTGAAACTTAAAAATAAGGGTTTTTTTTGATTTCTGAGAGGTGTTTGCTAATTTTTCGACCATTTTTGAATTTGTTTTGGAGTTTTTATGATTTATTCTTAATTTTGAAGTCTTCATCTACTTGTAAGTTGTTATAGTTCTTCAATTCCTATAATTTTTCTACTGTTGGGAATTTTTTCAAATTTTTGAAACTTAAATATGTGGTTTTTTTTAGATTTCTCAGAGGTTTTTGCTAATTTTTCGACCTTTTTTGAATTTGTTTGGAGGTTTTATGATTTTTTCTTAATTTTGAAGTCTTCAGCTACTTGTAAGTTATAGTTTTTCAATTTTTATAATTTTTCTACTGTTGGGAGATTTTTCAAATTTTTGAAACTTAAAAATATGGTTTTTTTTTTGATTTCTGAGAGGATTTTGCTAATTTTCGGACCCTTTTTGAATTTTTTTTTGAGTTTTTATGATTTTTTCTTAATTTTGAAATCTTCATGTACTTGCACGTGGTTATAGTTTTTCAATTTTTATTAGGTTGGGAATTTTTTCAAATTTTTGAATTTTAAAACTTTGGTTTCTTTTTTGATTTCTGAGAGGTTTTTGCTAATTTTTCGACCCTTTTTGAATTTGTTTTCGAGTTTTTATGATTTATTCTTAATTTTGAAGTCTTCATCTACTTGTAAGTTGTTATAGTTTTTCAATTTTTATAATTTTTCTGCTGTTGGGAATTTTTTCAAATTTTTGAAACTTAAAAATAAGGGTTTTTTTTGATTTCTGAGAGGTGTTTGCTAATATTTCGACCCTTTTTGAATTTGTTTTGGAGTTTTTATGATTTTTTTCTTCATTTTGAAGTCTTCAGCTACTTGTAAGTTGTTATAGTTTTTCAATTTTTATAATTTTTCTACTGTTGGGAATTTTTTCTAATTTTTGAAACTTAAATATGTGGTTTTTTTTAGATTTCTGAGAGGTGTTTGCTAATTTTTCGACCATTTTTGAATTTTTTTTTGAGTTTATATGATTTTTTCTTAATTTTGAAATCTTCAGCTACTTGTAAGTTGTTATAGTTTTTCAATTTTTATAATTTTTCTGCTGTTGGGAATTTTTTCAAATTTTTGAAACTTAAAAATAAGGGTTTTTTTTGATTTCTGAGAGGTGTTTGCTAATTTTTCGACCCTTTTTGAATTTGTTTTAGAGTTTTTATGATTTTTTCTTAATTTTGAAGTCTTCAGCTACTTGTAAGTTGTTATAGTTTTTCAATTTTTATAATTTTTCTACTGTTGGGAGATTTTTCAAATTTTTGAAACTTAAAAATATGGCTTTTTTTTTTGATTTCTGAGAGGATTTTGCTAATTTTCGGACCCTTTTTGAATTTTTTTTTGAGTTTTTATGATTTTTTCTTAATTTTGAAATCTTCATGTACTTGCACGTGGTTATAGTTTTTCAATTTTTATTAGGTTGGGAATTTTTTCAAATTTTTGAATTTTAAAACTTTGGTTTCTTTTTTGATTTCTGAGAGGTTTTTGCTAATTTTTCGACCCTTTTTGAATTTTTTTTTGAGTTTATATGATTTTTTCTTAATTTTGAAATCTTCAGCTACTTGTAAGTTGTTATAGTTTTTCAATTTTTATAATTTTTCTGCTGTTGGGAATTTTTTCAAATTTTTGAAACTTAAAAATAAGGGTTTTTTTTGATTTCTGAGAGGTGTTTGCTAATATTTCGACCCTTTTTGAATTTCTTTTGGAGTTTTTATGATTTTTTTCTTAATTTTGAAGTCTTCAGCTACTTGTAAGTTGTTATAGTTTTTCAATTTTTATGATTTTTCTACTGTTGGGAATTTTTTCTAATTTTTGAAACTTAAATATGTGTTTTTTTTTAGATTTCTGAGAGGTTTTTGCTAATTTTTCGACCCTTTTTGTATTTTTTTTTTGAAATTTCTATGATTTTTTCTTAATTTTGAAGTCTTCAGCTACTTGTAAGTTGTTATAGTTTTTCAATTTTTATAATTTTTCTACTGTTGGGAATTTTTTCTAATTTTTGAAACTTAAATATTTGGTTTTTTTTGATTTCTGAGAGGTGTTTGCTAATTTTTCGACCATTTTTGAATTTGTTTTGGAGTTTTTATGATTTTTTTCTTAATTTTGAAGTCTTCAGCTACTTGTAAGTTGTTATAGTTTTTCAATTTTTATAATTTTTCTACTGTTGGGAATTTTTTCTAATTTTTGAAACTTAAATATGTGTTTTTTTTTAGATTTCTGAGAGGTTTTTGCTAATTTTTCGACCCTTTTTGTATTTTTTTTTTGAAATTTCTATGATTTTTTCTTAATTTTGAAGTCTTCAGCTACTTGTAAGTTGTTATAGTTTTTCAATTTTTATAATTTTTCTACTGTTGGGAATTTTTTCTAATTTTTGAAACTTAAATATTTGGTTTTTTTTGATTTCTGAGAGGTGTTTGCTAATTTTTCGACCATTTTTGAATTTCTTTTGGAGTTTTTATGATTTTTTTCTTAATTTTGAAGTCTTCAGCTACTTGTTAGTTGTTATAGTTTTTCAATTCCTATAATTTTTCTACTGTTGGGAATTTTTTCAAATTTTTGAAACTTAAAAATAAGGGTTTTTTTTTGATTTCTGAGAGGTGTGTGCTAATTTTTCGACCTTTTTTGAATTTGTTTTGGAGTTTTTATATTTTTTTTCTTAATTTTGAAGTCTTCAGCTACTTGTAAGTTGTTTTAGTTTTTCAATTTTTATAATTTTTCTACTTTTGGGAGATTTTTCAAATTTTTGAAACTTAAAAATATGGCTTTTTTTTTAGATTTCTGAGAGGATTTTGCTAATTTTCGGACCCTTTTTGAATTTTTTTTTGAGTTTTTATGATTTTTTCTTAATTTTGAAATCTTCATGTACTTGCACGTGGTTATAGTTTTTCAATTTTTATTCTGTTGGGAATTTTTTCAAATTTTTGAATTTTAAAACTTTGGTGTCTTTTTTGATTTCTGAGAGGTGTTTGCTAATATTTCGACCATTTTTGAATTTGTTTTGGAGTTTTTATGATTTTTTTCTTCATTTTGTAGTCTTCAGCTACTTGTAAGTTGTTATATTTTTTCAATTTTTATAATTTTTCTACTGTTGGGAATTTTTTCTAATTTTTGAAACTTAAATATGTGGTTTTTTTTAGATTTCTGAGAGGTTTTTGCTAATTTTTCGACCCTTTTTAAATTTTTTTTTTGTTAGTTTTTATGATTTTTTCTTAATTTTGAAGTCTTCAGCTACTTGTAAGTTGTTATAGTTTTTCAATTTTTATAATTTTTCTACTGTTAGGAATTTTTTCTAATTTTTGAAACTTAAATATGAGGTTTTTTTTTAGATTTCTCAGAGGTGTTTGCTAATTTGTCGACTTTTTTTGAATTTGTTTTGGTGGTTTTTTGATTTTTTCTTAATTTTGAAGTCTTCAGCTACTTGTGAGTTGTTATAGTTTTTCAATTTTTATAATTTTTCTACTGTTGGGAATTTTTTTAAATTTTTGAAACTTAAAAATAGGGTTTTTTTTTGATTTCTGAGAGTTTTTTACAATTTTTTCGACCTTTTTTGAATTTCTTCTGAAGTTTTTATAATTTTTTCTTAATTTTGAAGTCTTCAGCTACTTGTGAGTTGTTATAGTTTTTCAATTTTCATAATTTTTCTACTGTTGGGAATTTTTTCAAATTTTTGAAACTTAAAAATAGGGGTTTTTTTTTGATTTCTGAGAGGTTTTTGCTAATTTTTCGATCTATTTTGAATTTTTATGATTTTTTCTTACTTTTGAAGTCTTCAGCTACTTGTAAGCAGCGCTGCCGAAACCGGCACAATCGTGCCAAACTGTCACTTTCAAAAAATGTTCGGCACTCTGACTCTCATGGCACTTTTTGGCATTGAGCGTGTTCATTTTGACCGATTAACTTTTATATAACTTTAAAAACACTGAACATCTAATTTGTAGTACATTCCTGCCGCGAACTTAAGTATGTACATATATGAGTATGTACAATGCACATATACCTATATTGTTTACTAAGAATAAGTTTTTATTCCTTAAACAAAAATATTTCTGCATACTATTTATAGCAATGATTAAAAATTGTCAATAAAAAAATACCTATGTACTACAAACAGAATTCATGAGTTGATAAATATCAATATGTAAATAGATCTTTGCAGCACACAATCCAGACAATGGAATATGCTTTTCGTTCTTAATCAGACTTAATGTTGTTTTTCAATTTACAACCTAAAATTCAGACGATAAAACTAGGCGAACTCACAGTTGTATATTTTGACACGTTGCAATTTTACTATAAAGTGTAAATTGCATAAGATTCTTAATTTTCCATTAGTATGTCGTGATGAGACATCAGAAGCTTCAGATAGCGTTCTCATACTTTGTTCTTTAATTTCGTATTAACTTGGCTTGGCAAGCTTTGGCACTCTAAGTGTCATGTGGTTGGCACTGAAATTTTTTATTGTGCGGCAGCGCTGCTCCAAAACAACCATCTAGAGAAAATGACTACCAAAAAATGTAACACTACCTCCCGGACAAGTATGAGTAAAAATGTGAGACCATTTGCCTTCAAAGCTAGTAGTATTAGTTGCACACACTGTAAAGTTTTTGGAATTGGATTTCGAATATAGTGCGTTCCCTTTTGCGCTCATGACTGATCAAATGAAGATTTTTCAGGCATGAAATCCATGTGTTTTTTTATAATCTCTTCTCAATATTTTTCAACTTGTTTGTTGACGCCCCCTTGCTCAAATGTTCAAAATGGTTAAAGGACAAAGGAGTATCCATATAGCCGTACATTATACGTCCGTTATCGAATTTTCATTAGAATAAAAGAAACCAAAAATTATCTTCTTATAAAAATTTGTGCATTATATAGAAGCAAAAAGTTTTAATGCAGAGTTATAGGTCTAGAAATGGTCTATAACTATGTAGTATAAAATTACGCGTAAGTGTTAACGTTTAAAGGAGATTTCGAAAATGGCAGTAAAATAAATAATACTTATGATCATCTTCATTTTTCCGAAAGTAAAATGGTTTTTATTGAAAATTTGTTGACAACCCCTTTATTAAGGAACAATTATGTAATTGGGTATGAAAATGAGAAATCGGTATTATATTATAACATGTAACCCGAAAACATAATTAAAGATTACAAATTATGAATAAAATATATTCGAGCCACGAAGATGATTTTATAAAATGCCCAAACAATTTCAATAATTTTTTATAATTCTTTTTTTTATTTATATAATCTCTATTAATAAAATGATAGCCGATTTCTTTCGCGCATAACGCAAAACTACTGAATTTTTCTACTGTTGGAATTTTTTCAAATTTTTGAAACTTAAAACTAAGGGTTTTTTTTTGATTTCTGAGAGGTGTTTGCTAATTTTTCGACCCTTTTTGAATTTGTTTTGGAGTTTTTATGATTTTTTCTTAATTTTGAAGTCTTCAGCTACTTGTTAGTTGTTATAGTTTTTCAATTTTTATAATTTTTCTACTGTTGGGAATTTTTGAAACTTAAAAATATAGCTTTTTTTTTGTTTCTGAGTGGTTTTTGCTAATTTTTCGATCCTTTTTGAATTTGTTTTAGAGTTTTTATGATTTTTTCTTAATTTTGAAGTCTTCAGCTACTTGTAAGTTGTTATAGTTTTTCAATTTTTATAATTTTTCTACTGTTGGGAATTTTTTCTAATTTTTGAAACTTAAATATTTGGTTTTTTTTAGATTTCTGAGAGGTTTTTGCTAATTTTTCGACCATTTTTGAATTTTTTTTTGAGTTTTTATGATTTTTTCTTAATTTTGAAGTCTTCAGCTACTTGTAAGTTATAGTTTTTCAATTTTTATAATTTTTCTACTGTTGGGAGATTTTTCAAATTTTTGAAACTTAAAAATATGGCTTTTTTTTTGATTTCTGAGAGGATTTTGCTAAGTTTCGGACCCTTTTTGAATTTTTTTTTGAGTTTTTATGATTTTTTCTTAATTTTGAAATCTTCATGTACTTGCACGTGGTTATAGTTTTTCAATTTTTATTAGGTTGGGAATTTTTTCAAATTTTTGAATTTTAAAACTTTGGTTTCTTTTTTGATTTCTGAGAGGTTTTTGCTAATTTTTCGACTCTTTTTGAATTTTTTTTGGAGTATATATGATTTTTTCTTAATTTTGAAATCTTCAGCTACTTGTAAGTTGTTATAGTTTTTCAATTTTTATAATTTTTCTACTGTTGGGAATTTTTTCTAATTTTTGAAACTTAAATATGTGGTTTTTTTTAGATTTCTGAGAGGTTTTAGCTAATTTTTCGACCCTTTTTAAATTTTTTTTTTGTGAGTATTTATGATTTTTTCTTAATTTTGAAGTCTTCAGCTACTTGTAAGTTGTTATAGTTTTTCAATTTTTATAATTTTTCTACTGTTGGGAATTTTTTCTAATTTTTGAAACTTAAATATATGGTTTTTTTTTAGATTTCTCAGAGGTTTTTGCTAATTTTTCGACCTTTTTTGAATTTGCTTTGGAGTTTTTATGATTTTTTCTTAATTTTGAAGTCTTCAGCTACTTGTAAGTTGTTATAGTTTTTCAATTTTTATAATTTTTCTACTCTTAGGAATTTTTTCAAATTTTTGAAACTTAAAAATAGGGGTTTTTTTTTGATTTCTGAGAGGTTTTTGCTAATTTTTCGATCTATTTTGAATTTCCATGATTTTTTCTTAATTTTGAAGTCTTCAGCTACTTGTAAGCAGCGCTGCCGAAACCGGCACAATCGTGCCAAACTGGCACTTTCAAAAAATGTTCGGCACTCTGACTCTCATGGCACTTTTTGGCATTGAGCGTGTTCATTTTGACCGATTAACTTTTATATAACTTTAAAAACACTGAACATCTAATTTGTAGTACATTCCTGCCGCGAACTTAAGTATGTACATATATGAGTATGTACAATGCACATATACCTATATTGTTTACTAAGAATAAGTTTTTATTCCTTAAACAAAAATATTTCTGCATACTATTTAGAGCAATGATTAAAAATTGTCAATAAAAAAATACCTATGTACTACAAACAGAATTCATGAGTTGATAAATATCAATATGTAAATAGATCTTTGCAGCCCACAATCCAGACAATGGAATATGCTTTTCGTTCTTAATCAGACTTAATGTTTTTTCTCAATTTACAACCTAAAATTCAGACGATAAAACTAGGCGAACTCACAGTTGTATATTTTGACACGTTGCAATTTTACTATAAAGTGTAAATTGCATAAGATTCTTAATTTTCCATTAGTATGTCGTGATGAGACATCAGAAGCTTCAGATAGCGTTCTCATACTTTGTTCTTTAATTTCGTATTAACTTGGCTTGGCAAGCTTTGGCACTCTAAGTGTCATGTGGTTGGCACTGAAATTTTTTATTGTGCGGCAGCGCTGCTCCAAAACAACCATCTAGAGAAAATGACTAAAAAAAAATGTAACACTACCTCCCGGACAAGTATGAGTACAAATGTGAGATCATTTGCCTTCAAAGCTAGTAGTATTTGTTGCACACACTGTAAAGTTTTTGGAATTGGATTTCGAGTATAGTGCGTTCCCTTTTGCGCTCATGACTGATCGTATGGAGATTTTTCAGAAATGAAATCCATTTGTTTTTTTATAATCTCTTCTCAACATTTTTCAAGTTGTTTGTTGACGCCCTCTTGGTCAAATGTTCAAAATGGTTAAAGGACAAAGGGGTATCCATATAGCCGTACATTATACGTCCGTTATCGAATTTTCATTAGAATAAAAGAAACCAAAAATTATCTTCTTATAAACATTGTGCATTATATACAAGCAAAAAGTTTGAATGCAGAGTTATAGGTCTAGAAATGGTCTATAATTATGTAGTATAAAATATGGCACTTTTTTTGATTTCTGCGAGGTTTTTGCTAATTTTTCGACCTTTCATGTATTTTTTTTGGAGTTTTTATAATTTTTTCTTAATTTTGAAGTCTTCAGCTACTTGTAAGTTGTGATAATTTTCTCAATTTTTATAATTTTTCTACTGTTGGGATTTCTTTCAAATTTTTGAAACTTAAAACTATGGTTTTCTTTTTTGATTTGTGAGAGGATTTTGCTAATTTTTCGACCCTTTTTGAATTATTTTTATGTAAGTTTTTATGATTTTTTCTTAATTTTGAAGTCTTCAGCTACTTGTAAGTTGTTATAGTTTTTCATTTTTTATAATTTTTCTACTGTTGGGAATTTTTTCTAATTTTTGAAACTTAAATATGTGGTTTTTTTTTAGATTTCTGAGAGGTTTTTGCTAATTTGTCGACTTTTTTTTGAATTTGTTTTGGAGGTTTTATGATTTTTTCTTAATTTTGAAGTCTTCAGCTACTTGCAAGCAGCGCTTTTGGATTTTTTAAAATTTTTGATTTTTTTTATTTCGAACAGGTTTTTTCTAATTTGTCGATACTTTTTGAATTTTTGGGTGTTGATAGTCCATCGTTTAACTCTAAACGTGCAGGTAAATTTCTTACTCCGCCATATTGTGAATATCTGTAATCTTCCAAAGGAGTCTGTTTGATTCTCCTAGCCTGAAAAAAATTGTGTATTAATATGAAAAGTATAAGAACAGAGCTGTATGATCCATCAAAATTGAAATCCCTATTCAGCTACTTGTTCATCAAATGACTCGTTAATTACCCAACAGATATTATAATCTATGAAAAATTCCAATATGACAGTTTATTTCAAAAACGACACAAATAATTTTTACAAGAATCAACAAATTTGTTGACAACCCCTTCATTAAGCAACAATTATGTAATTGGGTATGAAAATGAGAAATCGGTATTATATTATAACATGTAACCCGAAAACATAATTAAAGATTACAAATTATGAATAAAATATATTCGAGCCACGAAGATGATTTTATAAAATGCCCAAACAATTTCAATAATTTTTTATAATTCTTTTTTTTATTTATATAATCTCTATTAATAAAATGATAGCCGATTTCTTTCGCGCATAACGCAAAACTACTGAATTTTTCTACTTAAAAATAAGGGTTTTTTTTGATTTCTGAGAGGTGTTTGCTAATATTTCGACCCTTTTTGAATTTCTTTTGGAGTTTTTATGATTTTTTTCTTAATTTTGAAGTCTTCAGCTACTTGTAAGTTGTTATAGTTTTTCAATTTTTATAATTTTTCTACTGTTGGGAATTTTTTCTAATTTTTGAAACTTAAATATGTGGTTTTTTTTAGATTTCTGAGAGGTTTTTGCTAATTTTTCGACCCTTTTTAAATTTTTTTTTTGTGAGTTTTTATGATTTTTTCTTAATTTTGAAGTCTTCAGCTACTTGTAAGTTGTTATAGTTTTTCAATTTTTATAATTTTTCTACTGTTGGGAATTTTTTCAAATTTTTGAAACTTAAAAATAAGGGTTTTTTTTGATTTCTGAGAGGTGTTTGCTAATTTTTCGACCATTTTTGAATTTGTTTTGGAGTTTTTATGATTTATTCTTAATTTTGAAGTCTTCAACTACTTGTAAGTTGTTCTATTTTTCAATTTTTATAATTTTTCTACTCTTAGGAATTTTTTCAAATTTTTGAAACTTAAAAATAAGGGTTTTTTTTTGATTTCTGAGAGGTGTTTGCTAATTTTTCGACAATTTTTGAATTTCTTTTGTTATAGTTTTTCAATTCCTATAATTTTTCTACTGTTGGGAATTTTTTCAAATTTTTGAAACTTAAAAATAAGGGTTTTTTTGATTTCTGAGAGGTGTGTGCTAATTTTTCGACCCTTTTTGAATTTGTTTTGGAGTTTTTATGATTTTTTCTTAATTTTCAAATCTTCAGCTACTTGTAAATGTTATATTTTTTCAATTTTTATACTGTTAGGAATTTTTTCAAATTTTTGAAACTTTAAAATATTGTTTTTTTTTTTAGATTTCTGAGAGGTTTTTGCTAATTTTTCTACCCTTTTCGTATTTTTTTTTGGAATTTTTATGAATTTTTCTTAATTTTGAAGTCTTCAGCTACTTGTGAGTTGTTATAGTTTTTCAATTTTTATAATTTTTCTACTGTTGGGAATTTTTTCAAATTTTTGAAACTTAAAAATAGGGTTTTTTTTTGATTTCTGAGAGGTTTTTGCTAATTTTTTCGACCTTTTTTGAATTTCTTCTGAAGTTTTTATAATTTTTTCCTAATTTTGAAGTCTTCAGCTACTTGTGAGTTGTTATAGTTTTTCAATTTTCATAATTTTTCTACTGTTGGGAATTTTTTCAAATTTTTGAAACTTAAAAACAGGGGTTTTTTTTGATTTCTGAGAGGTTTTTGCTAATTTTTCGATCTATTTTGAATTTCCATGATTTTTTCTTAATTTTGAAGTCTTCAGCTACTTGTAAGCAGCGCTGCCGAAACCGGCACAATCGTGCCAAACTGGCACTTTCAAAAAATGTTCGGCACTCTGACTCTCATGGCACTTTTTGGCATTGAGCGTGTTCATTTTGACCGATTAACTTTTATATAACTTTAAAAACACTGAACATCTAATTTGTAGTACATTCCTGCCGCGAACTTAAGTATGTACATATATGAGTGTGTACAATGCACATATACCTATATTGTTTACTAAGAATAAGTTTTTATTCCTTAAACAAAAATATTTCTGCATACTATTTATAGCAATGATTAAAAATTGTCAATAAAAAAATACCTATGTACTACAAACAGAATTCATGACTTGATAAATATCAATATGTAAATAGATCTTTGCAGCCCACAATCCAGACAATGGAATATGCTTTTCGTTCTTAATCAGACTTAATGTTTTTTCTCAATTTACAACCTAAAATTCAGACGATAAAACTAGGCGAACTCACAGTTGTATATTTTGACACGTTGCAATTTTACTATAAAGTGTAAATTGCATAAGATTCTTAATTTTCCATTAGTATGTCGTGATGAGACATCAGAAGCTTCAGATAGCGTTCTCATACTTTGTTCTTTAATTTCGTATTAACTTGGCTTGGCAAGCTTTGGCACTCTAAGTGTCATGTGGTTGGCACTGAAATTTTTTATTGTGCGGCAGCGCTGCTCCAAAACAACCATCTAGAGAAAATGACTACCAAAAAATGTAACACTACCTCCCGGACAAGTTTGAGTACAAATGTGAGATCATTTGCCTTCAAAGCTAGTAGTATTTGTTGCACACACTGTAAAGTTTTTGGAATTGGATTTCGTGTATAGTGCGTTCCCTTTTGCGCTCATGACTGATCAAATGAAGATTTTTCAGGCATGAAATCCATGTGTTTTTTTATAATCTCTTCTCAATATTTTTCAACTTGTTTGTTGACGCCCCCTTGCTCAAATGTTCAAAATGGTTAAAGGACAAAGGAGTATCCATATAGCCGTACATTAGACGTCCGTTATCGAATTTTCATTAGAATAAAAGAAACCAAAAATTATCTTCTTATAAAAATTTGTGCATTTATAGAAGCAAAAAGTTTTAATGCAGAGTTATAGGTCTAGAAATGGTCTATAACTATGTAGTATAAAATTACGCGTAAGTGTTAACGTTTAAAGGAGATTTCGAAAATGGCAGTAAAATAAATAATACTTATGATCATCTTCATTTTTCCGAAAGTAAAATGGTTTTTATTGAAAATTTGTTGACAACCCCTTTATTAAGGAACAATTATGTAATTGGGTATGAAAATGAGAAATCGGTATTATATTATAACATGTAACCCGAAAACATAATTAAAGATTACAAATTATGAATAAAATATATTCGAGCCACGAAGATGATTTTATAAAATGCCCAAACAATTTCAATAATTTTTTATAATTCTTTTTTTTATTTATATAATCTCTATTAATAAAATGATAGCCGATTTCTTTCGCGCATAACGCAAAACTACTGAATTTTTCTACTGTTGGAATTTTTTCAAATATTTGAAACTTAAAAATAAGGGTTTTTTTTTTGATTTCTGAGAGGTGTTTGCTAATTTTTCGACCCTTTTTGAATTTGTTTTGGAGTTTTTATGATTTTTTCTTAATTTTGAAGTCTTCAGCTACTTGTTAGTTGTTATAGTTTTTAAATTTTTTTAATTTTTCTACTGTTGGGAATTTTTTCTAATTTTTGAAACTTAAATATGTGGTTTTTTTTAGATTTCTGAGAGGTTTTTGCTAAATTGTCTACTTTTTTTGAATTTGTTTTGGTGGTTTTATGATTTTTTCTTAATTTTGAAGTCTTCAGCTACTTGCAAGTTGTTATAGTTTTTCAATTTTTATAATTTTTCTACTGTTGGGAATTTTTTAAAATTTTTGAAACTTAAGTCTATGGTTTTCTTTTTTGATTTCTGAGAGGTTTTTGCTTTTGTATATTGTTTGGAATTTTTATGATTTTTTCTTAATTTTGAAGTCTTCAGCTACTTGTAAGCAGAGCTGCTGAAAGCGGCACAATCGTGCCAAACTGGCACTTTCAAAAAATGTTCGGCACTCTGACTCTCATGGCACTTTTTGGCACTGAGCTTGTTAATTTTGACCGATTAACTTTTATTTAATTTTAAAAACACTGAACATCTAATTTGTAGTATATTCCTGCCGCGAACTTATGTATGTACGTATATGAGTATGTACAATGCACATATACCTATATTGTTTAATAAGAAAAAGTTATTATTCCTTAAACAAAAATATTTCTGCATACTATTTATAGCAATGATTAAAAATTGTCAATAAAAAAAATACCTATGTACTACAAACAGAATTCATGAGTTGATAAATATAAATATGTAAATAGGTCTTTGTAGGCACAATCCAGACAATGGAATATGCATTTCGTTCTTAATCAGACTTAATGATTTTTCTCAATTTACAACCTAAAATTCAGACGATAAAACTAGGCGAACTCACAGTTGTATATTTTGACACGTTGCAATTTTACTATAAAGTGTAAATTGCATAAGATTCTTAATTTTCCATTAGTATGTCGTGATGAGACATCAGAAGCTTCAGATAGCGTTCTCATACTTTGTTCTTTAATTTCGTATTAACTTGGCTTGGCAAGCTTTGGCACTCTAAGTGTCATGTGGTTGGCACTGAAATTTTTTATTGTGCGGCAGCGCTGCTCCAAAACAACCATCTAGAGAAAATGACTAAAAAAAAATGTAACACTACCTCCCGGACAAGTATGAATAAAAATGTGAGGGCATTTGCCTTCAAAGCTAGTAGTATTTGTTGCACACACTGTAAAGTGTTTGGAATTGGATTTCGAGTATAGTGCGTTCCCTTTTGCGCTCATGACTGATCAAATGAAGATTTTTCAGGCATGAAATCCATGTGTTTTTTTATAATCTCTTCTCAATATTTTTCAACTTGTTTGTTGACGCCCCCTTGCTCAAATGTTCAAAATGGTTAAAGGACAAAGGAGTATCCATATAGCCGTACATTATACGTCCGTTATCGAATTTTCATTAGAATAAAAGAAACCAAAAATTATCTTCTTATAAAAATTTGTGCATTATATAGAAGCAAAAAGTTTTAATGCAGAGTTATAGGTCTAGAAATGGTCTATAACTATGTAGTATAAAATTACGCGTAAGTGTTAACGTTTAAAGGAGATTTCGAAAATGGCAGTAAAATAAATAATACTTATGATCATCTTCATTTTTCCGAAAGTAAAATGGTTTTTATTGAAAATTTGTTGACAACCCCTTTATTAAGGAACAATTATGTAATTGGGTATGAAAATGAGAAATCGGTATTATATTATAACATGTAACCCGAAAACATAATTAAAGATTACAAATTATGAATAAAATATATTCGAGCCACGAAGATGATTTTATAAAATGCCCAAACAATTTCAATAATTTTTTATAATTCTTTTTTTTATTTATATAATCTCTATTAATAAAATGATAGCCGATTTATTTCGCGCATAACGCAAAACTACTGAATTTTTCTACTGTTGGAATTTTTTCAAATTTTTGAAACTTAAAACTAAGGTTTTTTTTTGATTTCTGAGAGGTGTTTGCTAATTTTTCGACCCTTTTTGAATTTGTTTTGGAGTTTTTATGATTTTTTCTTAATTTTGAAGTCTTCAGCTACTTGTTAGTTGTTATAGTTTTTCAATTTTTATAATTTTTCTACTGATGGGAATTTTTTCTAATTTTTGAAACTTAAATATTTGGTTTTTTTTTAGATTTCTGAGAGGTTTTTGCTAATTTTTCGACCATTTTTGAATTTTTTTTTGAGTTTTTATGATTTTTTCTTAATTTTGAAGTCTTCAGCTACTTGTAAGTTATAGTTTTTCAATTTTTATAATTTTTCTACTGTTGGGAGATTTTTCAAATTTTTGAAACTTAAAAATATGGCTTTTTTTTTGATTTCTGAGAGGATTTTGCTAATTTTCGGACCCTTTTTGAATTTTTTTTTGAGTTTTTATGATTTTTTCTTAATTTTGAAATCTTCATGTACTTGCACGTGGTTATAGTTTTTCAATTTTTATTAGGTTGGGAGTTTTTTCAAATTTTTGAATTTTAAAACTTTGGTTTCTTTTTTGATTTCTGAGAGGTTTTTGCTAATTTTTCGACCCTTTTTGAATTTTTTTTGGAGTTTATATGATTTTTTCTTAATTTTGAAATCTTCAGCTACTTGTAAGTTGTTATAGTTTTTCAATTTTTATAATTTTTCTGCTGTTGGGAATTTTTTCAAATTTTTGAAACTTAAAAATAAGGGTTTTTTTTGATTTCTGAGAGGTGTTTGCTAATATTTCGACCCTTTTTGAATTTCTTTTGGAGTTTTTATGATTTATTCTTAATTTTGAAGTCTTCAACTACTTGTAAGTTGTTATAGTTTTTCAATTTTTATAATTTTTCTACTCTTAGGAATTTTTTCAAATTTTTGAAACTTAAAAATAAGGGTTTTTTTTGATTTCTGAGAGGTGTTTGCTAATTTTTCGACCATTTTTGAATTTGTTTTGGAGTTTTTATGATTTATTCTTAATTTTGAAGTCTTCATCTACTTGTAAGTTGTTATAGTTTTTCAATTCCTATAATTTTTCTACTGTTGGGAATTTTTTCAAATTTTTGAAACTTAAAAATAAGGGTTTTTTTTTGATTTATGAGAGGTGTGTGCTAATTTTTCGACCTTTTTTGAATTTGTTTTGGAGTTTTTATGATTTTTTTCTTAATCTTGAAGTCTTCAGCTACTTGTAAGTTGTTACAGTTTTTCAATTTTTATAATTTTTCTACTGTTGGGAATTTTTTCTAATTTTTGAAACTTAAATATATGGTTTTTTAGATATCTGAAAGGTTTTTGCTAATTTTTCGACCCTTTTTAAATTTTTTTTTTGTGAGTTTTTATGATTTTTTCTTAATTTTGAAGTCTTCAGCTACTTGTAAGTTGTTATAGTTTTTCAATTTTTATAATTTTTCTACTGTTGGGAATTTTTTCTAATTTTTGAAACTTAAATATGTGGTTTTTTTTTAGATTTCTCAGAGGTTTTGCTAATTCGTCGACTTTTTTTGAATTTGTTTTGGTGGTTTTTTGATTTTTTCTTAATTTTGAAGTCTTCAGGTACTTGTGAGTTGTTATAGTTTTTCAATTTTTATAATTTTTCTACTGTTAGGAATTTTTTTAAATTTTTGAAACTTAAAAATAGGGTTTTTTTTTAGATTTCTGAGAGGTTTTTACAAATTTTTCGACCTTTTTTGAATTTCTTCTGAAGTTTTTATAATTTTTTCCTAATTTTGAAGTCTTTAGCTACTTGTGAGTTGTTATAGTTTTTCAATTTTTATAATTTTTCTACTGTTGGGAATTTTTTCAAATTTTTGAAACTTAAAAATAAGGGTTTTTTTTGATTTCTGAGAAGTGTTTGCTAATATTTCGACCCTTTTTGAATTTCTTTTGGAGTTTTTATGATTTTGTTCTTAATTTTGAAGTCTTCAGCTACTTGTGAGTTGTTATAGTTTTTCAATTTTTATAATTTTTCTACTGTTTTGAATTTTTTCAAATTTTTGAAACTTAAATCTATGGTTTTCTTTTTTGATTTCTGAGAGGTTTTTGCTTTTGTATATTGTTTGGAATTTTTATGATTTTTTCTTAATTTTGAAGTCTTCAGCTACTTGTAAGCAGAGCTGCTGAAACCGGCACAATCGTGCCAAACTGGCACTTTCAAAAAATGTTCGGCACTCTGACTCTCATGGCACTTTTTGGCACTGAGCTTGTTAATTTTGACCGATTAACTTTTATTTAATTTTAAAAACACTGAACATCTAATTTGTAGTATATTCCTGCCGCGAACTTATGTATGTACGTATATGAGTATGTACAATGCACATATACCTATATTGTTTAATAAGAAAAAGTTATTATTCCTTAAACAAAAATATTTCTGCATACTATTTATAGCAATGATTAAAAATTGTCAATAAAAAAATACCTATGTACTACAAACAGAATTCATGAGTTGATAAATATAAATATGTAAATAGGTCTTTGTAGGCACAATCCAGACAATGGAATATGCATTTCGTTCTTAATCAGACTTAATGATTTTTCTCAATTTACAACCTAAAATTCAGACGATAAAACTAGGCGAACTCACAGTTGTATATTTTGACACGTTGCAATTTTACTATAAAGTGTAAATTGCATAAGATTCTTAATTTTCCATTAGTATGTCGTGATGAGACATCAGAAGCTTCAGATAGCGTTCTCATACTTTGTTCTTTAATTTCGTATTAACTTGGCTTGGCAAGCTTTGGCACTCTAAGTGTCATGTGGTTGGCACTGAAATTTTTTATTGTGCGGCAGCGCTGCTCCAAAACAACCATCTAGAGAAAATGACTACCAAAAAATGTAACACTACCTCCCGGACAAGTATGAATAAAAATGTGAGGGCATTTGCCTTCAAAGCTAGTAGTATTTGTTGCACACACTGTAAAGTGTTTGGAATTGGATTTCGAGTATAGTGCGTTCCCTTTTGCGCTCATGACTGATCAAATGAAGATTTTTCTGGCATGAAATCCATGTGTTTTTTTATAATCTCTTCTCAATATTTTTCAACTTGTTTGTTGACGCCCCCTTGCTCAAATGTTCAAAATGGTTAAAGGACAAAGGAGTATCCATATAGCCGTACATTATACGTCCGTTATCGAATTTTCATTAGAATAAAAGAAACCAAAAATTATCTTCTTATAAAAATTTGTGCATTATATAGAAGCAAAAAGTTTTAATGCAGAGTTATAGGTCTAGAAATGGTCTATAACTATGTAGTATAAAATTACGCGTAAGTGTTAACGTTTAAAGGAGATTTCGAAAATGGCAGTAACATAAATAATACTTATGATCATCTTCATTTTTCCGAAAGTAAAATGGTTTTTATTGAAAATTTGTTGACAACCCCTTTATTAAGGAACAATTATGTAATTGGGTATGAAAATGAGAAATCGGTATTATATTATAACATGTAACCCGAAAACATAATTAAAGATTACAAATTATGAATAAATATATTCGAGCCACGAAGATGATTTTATAAAATGCCCAAACAATTTCAATAATTTTTTATAATTCTTTTTTTTATTTATATAATCTCTATTAATAAAATGATAGCCGATTTCTTTCGAGCATAACGCAAAACTACTGAATTTTTCTACTGTTGGAATTTTTTCAAATTTTTGAAACTTAAAACTAAGGGTTTTTTTTGATTTCTGAGATGTGTTTGCTAATTTTTCGACCCTTTTTGAATTTGTTTTGGAGTTTTTATGATTTTTTCTTAATTTTGAAGTCTTCAGCTACTTGTTAGTTGTTATAGTTTTTCAATTTTTATAATTTTTATACTGTTGGGAATTTTTGAAACTTAAAAATATAGCTTTTTTTTTGTTTCTGAGTGGTTTTCGCTAATTTTTCGATCCTTTTTGAATTTTTTTTAGAGTTTTTATGATTTTTTCTTAATTTTGAAGTCTTCAACTACTTGTAAGTTGTTATAGTTTTTCAATTTTTATAATTTTTCTACTGATGGGAATTTTTTCTAATTTTTGAAACTTAAATATTTGGTTTTTTTAGATTTCTGAGAGGTTTTTGCTAATTTTTCGACCATTTTTGAATTTTTTTTTGAGTTTTTATGATTTTTTCTTAATTTTGAAGTCTTCAGCTACTTGTAAGTTATAGTTTTTCAATTTTTATAATTTTTCTACTGTTGGGAGATTTTTCAAATTTTTGAAACTTAAAAATATGGCTTTTTTTTTTGATTTCTGAGAGGATTTTGCTAATTTTCGGACCCTTTTTGAATTTTTTTTTGAGTTTTTATGATTTTTTCTTAATTTTGAAATCTTCCTGTACTTGCACGTGGTTATAGTTTTTCAATTTTTATTAGGTTGGGAATTTTTTCAAATTTTTGAATTTTAAAACTTTGGTTTCTTTTTTGATTTCTGAGAGGTTTTTGCTAATTTTTCGACCCTTTTTGAATTTTTTTTGGAGTTTATATGATTTTTTCTTAATTTTGAAATCTTCAGCTACTTGCAAGTTGTTATAGTTTTTCAATTTTTATAATTTTTCTGCTGTTGGGAATTTTTTCAAATTTTTGAAACTTAAAAATAAGGGTTTTTTTTGATTTCTGAGAGGTGTTTGCTAATATTTCGACCCTTTTTGAATTTCTTTTGGAGTTTTTATGATTTTTTTCTTAATTTTGAAGTCTTCAGCTACTTGTAAGTTGTTATAGTTTTTCAATTTTTATAATTTTTCTACTGTTGGGAATTTTTTCTAATTTTTGAAACTTAAATATGTGGTTTTTTTTAGATTTCTGAGAGGTTTTTGCTAATTTTTCGACCCTTTTTAAATTTTTTTTTTGTGAGTTTTTATGAGTTTTTCTTAATTTTGAAGTCTTCAGCTACTTGTAAGTTGTTATAGTTTTTCAATTTTTATAATTTTTCTACTGTTGGGAATTTTTTCTAATTTTTGAAACTTAAATATATGGTTTTTTTTTAGATTTCTCAGAGGGTTTTGCAAATTTTTCGACCTTTTTTGAATTTGTTTTGGAGTTTTTATGATTTTTTCTTAATTTTGAAGTCTTCAGCTACTTGTAAGTTGTTATAGTTTTTCAATTTTTATAATTTTTCTACTGTTGGGAATTTTTTCAAATTTTTGAAACTTAAAAATAAGGGTTTTTTTTGATTTCTGAGAGGTGTTTGCTAATTTTTCGACCATTTTTGAATTTGTTTTGGAGTTTTTATGATTTATTCTTAATTTTGAAGTCTTCAACTACTTGTAAGTTGTTATAGTTTTTCAATTTTTATAATTTTTCTACTCTTAGGAATTTTTTCAAATTTTTGAAACTTAAAAATAAGGGTTTTTTTTGATTTCTGAGAGGTGTTTGCTAATTTTTCGACCATTTTTGAATTTGTTTTGGAGTTTTTATGATTTATTCTTAATTTTGAAGTCTTCATCTACTTGTAAGTTGTTATAGTTTTTCAATTCCTATAATTTTTCTACTGTTGGGAATTTTTTCAAATTTTTGAAACTTAAAAATAAGTGTTTTTTTTGATTTATGAGAGGTGTGTGCTAATTTTTCGACCTTTTTTGAATTTGTTTTGGAGTTTTTATGATTTTTTTCTTAATCTTGAAGTCTTCAGCTACTTGTAAGTTGTTATAGTTTTTCAATTTTTATAATTTTTCTGCTGTTGGGAATTTTTTCAAATTTTTGAAACTTAAAAATAAGGGTTTTTTTTGATTTCTGAGAGGTGTTTGCTAATATTTCGACCCTTTTTGAATTTCTTTTGGAGTTTTTATGATTTATTCTTAATTTTGAAGTCTTCAACTACTTGTAAGTTGTTATAGTTTTTCAATTTTTATAATTTTTCTACTCTTAGGAATTTTTTCAAATTTTTGAAACTTAAAAATAAGGGTTTTTTTTGATTTCTGAGAGGTGTTTGCTAATTTTTCGACCATTTTTGAATTTGTTTTGGAGTTTTTATGATTTATTCTTAATTTTGAAGTCTTCATCTACTTGTAAGTTGTTATAGTTTTTCAATTCCTATAATTTTTCTACTGTTGGGAATTTTTTCAAATTTTTGAAACTTAAAAATAAGGGTTTTTTTTGATTTATGAGAGGTGTGTGCTAATTTTTCGACCTTTTTTGAATTTGTTTTGGAGTTTTTATGATTTTTTTCTTAATCTTGAAGTCTTCAGCTACTTGTAAGTTGTTACAGTTTTTCAATTTTTATAATTTTTCTACTGTTGGGAATTTTTTCTAATTTTTGAAACTTAAATATATGGTTTTTTAGATATCTGAAAGGTTTTTGCTAATTTTTCGACCCTTTTTAAATTTTTTTTTTGTGAGTTTTTATGATTTTTTCTTAATTTTGAAGTCTTCAGCTACTTGTAAGTTGTTATAGTTTTTCAATTTTTATAATTTTTCTACTGTTGGGAATTTTTTCTAATTTTTGAAACTTAAATATGTGGTTTTTTTTTAGATTTCTCAGAGGTTTTGCTAATTCGTCGACTTTTTTTGAATTTGTTTTGGTGGTTTTTTGATTTTTTCTTAATTTTGAAGTCTTCAGGTACTTGTGAGTTGTTATAGTTTTTCAATTTTTATAATTTTTCTACTGTTAGGAATTTTTTTAAATTTTTGAAACTTAAAAATAGGGTTTTTTTTTAGATTTCTGAGAGGTTTTTACAAATTTTTCGACCTTTTTTGAATTTCTTCTGAAGTTTTTATAATTTTTTCCTAATTTTGAAGTCTTTAGCTACTTGTGAGTTGTTATAGTTTTTCAATTTTTATAATTTTTCTGCTGTTGGGAATTTTTTCAAATTTTTGAAACTTAAAAATAAGGGTTTTTTTTGATTTCTGAGAAGTGTTTGCTAATATTTCGACCCTTTTTGAATTTCTTTTGGAGTTTTTATGATTTTTTTCTTAATTTTGAAGTCTTCAGCTACTTGTGAGTTGTTATAGTTTTTCAATTTTTATAATTTTTCTACTGTTTTGAATTTTTTCAAATTTTTGAAACTTAAATCTATGGTTTTCTTTTTTGATTTCTGAGAGGTTTTTGCTTTTGTATATTGTTTGGAATTTTTATGATTTTTTCTTAATTTTGAAGTCTTCAGCTACTTGTAAGCAGAGCTGCTGAAACCGGCACAATCGTGCCAAACTGGCACTTTCAAAAAATGTTCGGCACTCTGACTCTCATGGCACTTTTTGGCACTGAGCTTGTTAATTTTGACCGATTAACTTTTATTTAATTTTAAAAACACTGAACATCTAATTTGTAGTATATTCCTGCCGCGAACTTATGTATGTACGTATATGAGTATGTACAATGCACATATACCTATATTGTTTAATAAGAAAAAGTTATTATTCCTTAAACAAAAATATTTCTGCATACTATTTATAGCAATGATTAAAAATTGTCAATAAAAAAATACCTATGTACTACAAACAGAATTCATGAGTTGATAAATATAAATATGTAAATAGGTCTTTGTAGGCACAATCCAGACAATGGAATATGCATTTCGTTCTTAATCAGACTTAATGATTTTTCTCAATTTACAACCTAAAATTCAGACGATAAAACTAGGCGAACTCACAGTTGTATATTTTGACACGTTGCAATTTTACTATAAAGTGTAAATTGCATAAGATTCTTAATTTTCCATTAGTATGTCGTGATGAGACATCAGAAGCTTCAGATAGCGTTCTCATACTTTGTTCTTTAATTTCGTATTAACTTGGCTTGGCAAGCTTTGGCACTCTAAGTGTCATGTGGTTGGCACTGAAATTTTTTATTGTGCGGCAGCGCTGCTCCAAAACAACCATCTAGAGAAAATGACTACCAAAAAATGTAACACTACCTCCCGGACAAGTATGAATAAAAATGTGAGGGCATTTGCCTTCAAAGCTAGTAGTATTTGTTGCACACACTGTAAAGTGTTTGGAATTGGATTTCGAGTATAGTGCGTTCCCTTTTGCGCTCATGACTGATCAAATGAAGATTTTTCTGGCATGAAATCCATGTGTTTTTTTATAATCTCTTCTCAATATTTTTCAACTTGTTTGTTGACGCCCCCTTGCTCAAATGTTCAAAATGGTTAAAGGACAAAGGAGTATCCATATAGCCGTACATTATACGTCCGTTATCGAATTTTCATTAGAATAAAAGAAACCAAAAATTATCTTCTTATAAAAATTTGTGCATTATATAGAAGCAAAAAGTTTTAATGCAGAGTTATAGGTCTAGAAATGGTCTATAACTATGTAGTATAAAATTACGCGTAAGTGTTAACGTTTAAAGGAGATTTCGAAAATGGCAGTAACATAAATAATACTTATGATCATCTTCATTTTTCCGAAAGTAAAATGGTTTTTATTGAAAATTTGTTGACAACCCCTTTATTAAGGAACAATTATGTAATTGGGTATGAAAATGAGAAATCGGTATTATATTATAACATGTAACCCGAAAACATAATTAAAGATTACAAATTATGAATAAATATATTCGAGCCACGAAGATGATTTTATAAAATGCCCAAACAATTTCAATAATTTTTTATAATTCTTTTTTTTATTTATATAATCTCTATTAATAAAATGATAGCCGATTTCTTTCGCGCATAACGCAAAACTACTGAATTTTTCTACTGTTGGAATTTTTTCAAATTTTTGAAACTTAAAACTAAGGGTTTTTTTTGATTTCTGAGATGTGTTTGCTAATTTTTCGACCCTTTTTGAATTTGTTTTGGAGTTTTTATGATTTTTTCTTAATTTTGAAGTCTTCAGCTACTTGTTAGTTGTTATAGTTTTTCAATTTTTATAATTTTTCTACTGTTGGGAATTTTTGAAACTTAAAAATATAGCTTTTTTTTTGTTTCTGAGTGGTTTTCGCTAATTTTTCGATCCTTTTTGAATTTTTTTTAGAGTTTTTATGATTTTTTCTTAATTTTGAAGTCTTCAACTACTTGTAAGTTGTTATAGTTTTTCAATTTTTATAATTTTTCTACTGATGGGAATTTTTTCTAATATTAGAAACTTAAATATTTGGTTTTTTTAGATTTCTGAGAGGTTTTTGCTAATTTTTCGACCATTTTTGAATTTTTTTTTGAGTTTTTATGATTTTTTCTTAATTTTGAAGTCTTCAGCTACTTGTAAGTTATAGTTTTTCAATTTTTATAATTTTTCTACTGTTGGGAGATTTTTCAAATTTTTGAAACTTAAAAATATGGCTTTTTTTTTTGATTTCTGAGAGGATTTTGCTAATTTTCGGACCCTTTTTGAATTTTTTTTTGAGTTTTTATGATTTTTTCTTAATTTTGAAATCTTCCTGTACTTGCACGTGGTTATAGTTTTTCAATTTTTATTAGGTTGGGAATTTTTTCAAATTTTTGAATTTTAAAACTTTGGTTTCTTTTTTGATTTCTGAGAGGTTTTTGCTAATTTTTCGACCCTTTTTGAATTTTTTTTGGAGTTTATATGATTTTTTCTTAATTTTGAAATCTTCAGCTACTTGCAAGTTGTTATAGTTTTTCAATTTTTATAATTTTTCTGCTGTTGGGAATTTTTTCAAATTTTTGAAACTTAAAAATAAGGGTTTTTTTTGATTTCTGAGAGGTGTTTGCTAATATTTCGACCCTTTTTGAATTTCTTTTGGAGTTTTTATGATTTTTTTCTTAATTTTGAAGTCTTCAGCTACTTGTAAGTTGTTATAGTTTTTCAATTTTTATAATTTTTCTACTGTTGGGAATTTTTTCTAATTTTGAAACTTAAATATGTGGTTTTTTTTAGATTTCTGAGAGGTTTTTGCTAATTTTTCGACCCTTTTTAAATTTTTTTTTTGTGAGTTTTTATGAGTTTTTCTTAATTTTGAAGTCTTCAGCTACTTGTAAGTTGTTATAGTTTTTCAATTTTTATAATTTTTCTACTGTTGGGAATTTTTTCTAATTTTTGAAACTTAAATATATGGTTTTTTTTTAGATTTCTCAGAGGGTTTTGCAAATTTTTCGACCTTTTTTGAATTTGTTTTGGAGTTTTTATGATTTTTTCTTAATTTTGAAGTCTTCAGCTACTTGTAAGTTGTTATAGTTTTTCAATTTTTATAATTTTTCTACTGTTGGGAATTTTTTCAAATTTTTGAAACTTAAAAATAAGGGTTTTTTTTGATTTCTGAGAGGTGTTTGCTAATTTTTCGACCATTTTTGAATTTGTTTTGGAGTTTTTATGATTTATTCTTAATTTTGAAGTCTTCAACTACTTGTAAGTTGTTATAGTTTTTCAATTTTTATAATTTTTCTACTCTTAGGAATTTTTTCAAATTTTTGAAACTTAAAAATAAGGGTTTTTTTTGATTTCTGAGAGGTGTTTGCTAATTTGTCGACCATTTTTGAATTTGTTTTGGAGTTTTTATGATTTATTCTTAATTTTGAAGTCTTCATCTACTTGTAAGTTGTTATAGTTTTTCAATTCCTATAATTTTTCTACTGTTGGGAATTTTTTCAAATTTTTGAAACTTAAAAATAAGTGTTTTTTTTGATTTATGAGAGGTGTGTGCTAATTTTTCGACCTTTTTTGAATTTGTTTTGGAGTTTTTATGATTTTTTTCTTAATCTTGAAGTCTTCAGCTACTTGTAAGTTGTTATAGTTTTTCAATTTTTATAATTTTTCTACTGTTGGGAATTTTTTCTAATTTTTGAAACTTAAATATATGGTTTTTTAGATATCTGAAAGGTTTTTGCTAATTTTTCGACCCTTTTTAAATTTTTTTTTTGTGAGTTTTTATGATTTTTTCTTAATTTTGAAGTCTTCAGCTACTTGTAAGTTGTTATAGTTTTTCAATTTTTATAATTTTTCTACTGTTGGGAATTTTTTCTAATTTTTGAAACTTAAATATGTGGTTTTTTTTTAGATTTCTCAGAGGTTTTTGCTAATTTGTCGACTTTTTTTGAATTTGTTTTGGTGGTTTTTTGATTTTTTCTTAATTTTGAAGTCTTCAGCTACTTGTGAGTTGTTATAGTTTTTCAATTTTTATAATTTTTCTACTGTTAGGAATTTTTTTAAATTTTTGAAACTTAAAAATAGGGTTTTTTTTGAGTTCTGAGAGGTTTTTACAAATTTTTCGACCTTTTTTGAATTTCTTCTGAAGTTTTTATAATTTTTTCCTAATTTTGAAGTCTTTAGCTACTTGTGAGTTGTTATAGTTTTTCAATTTTCATAATTTTTCTACTGTTGGGAATTTTTTCAAATTTTTGAAACTTAAAAATAAGGGTTTTTTTTGATTTCTGAGAGGTGTTTGCTAATTTTTCGACCATTTTTGAATTTGTTTTGGAGTTTTTATGATTTATTCTTAATTTTGAAGTCTTCATCTACTTGTAAGTTGTTATAGTTTTTCAATTCCTATAATTTTTCTACTGTTGGGAATTTTTTCAAATTTTTGAAACTTAAAAATAAGGGTTTTTTTTGATTTCTGAGAGGTGTGTGCTAATTTTTCGACCTTTTTTGAATTTGTTTTGGAGTTTTTATGATTTTATTCTTAATTTTGAAGTCTTCAGCTACTTGTAAGTTGTTATAGTCTTTCAATTTTTATAATTTTTCTACTGTTGGGAATTTTTTCTAATTTTTGAAACTTAAATATGTGGTTTTTTTTAGATTTCTGAGAGGTTTTTGCTAATTTTTCGACCATTTTTGAATTTGTTTTGGAGTTTTTATGATTTATTCTTAATTTTGAAGTCTTCAACTACTTGTAAGTTGTTATAGTTTTTCAATTTTTATAATTTTTCTACTGTTGGGAATTTTTTCTAATTTTTGAAACTTAAATATGTGGTTTTTTTTAGATTTCTGAGAGGTTTTTGCTAATTTTTCGACCCTTTTTAAATTTTTTTTTTGTGAGTTTTTATGATTTTTTCTTAATATGGAAGTCTTCAGCTACTTGCAAGTTGTTATAGTTTTTCAATTTTTATAATTTTTCTACTGTTGGGAATTTTTTCAAATTTTTGAAACTTAAATATATGGTTTTTTTTTAGATTTCTCAGGGGTTTTTGCTAATTTTTCGACCTTTTTTGAATTTGTTTTGGAGTTTTTATGATTTTTTCTTAATTTTGAAGTCTTCAGCTACTTGTAAGTTGTTATAGTTTTTCAATTTTTATAATTTTTCTACTGATGGGAATTTTTTCTAATTTTTGAAACTTAAATATTTGGTTTTTTTTAGATTTCTGAGAGGTTTTTGCTAATTTTTCGACCATTTTTGAATTTTTTTTTGAGTTTTTATGATTTTTTCTTAATTTTGAAGTCTTCAGCTACTTGTAAGTTATAGTTTTTCAATTTTTATAATTTTTCTACTGTTGGGAGATTTTTCAAATTTTTGAAACTTAAAAATATGGCTTTTTTTTTTGATTTCTGAGAGGATTTTGCTAATTTTCGGACCCTTTTTGAATTTTTTTTTGAGTTTTTATGATTTTTTCTTCATTTTGAAATCTTCATGTACTTGCACGTGGTTATAGTTTTTCAAATTTTATTAGGTTGGGAATTTTTTCAAATTTTTGAATTTTAAAACTTTGGTTTCTTTTTTGATTTCTGAGAGGTTTTTGCTAATTTTTCGACCCTTTTTGAATTTTTTTTGGAGTTTATATGATTTTTTCTTAATTTTGAAATCTTCAGCTACTTGTAAGTTGTTATAGTTTTTCAATTTTTATAATTTTTCTGCTGTTGGGAATTTTTTCAAATTTTTGAAACTTAAAAATAAGGGTTTTTTTTGATTTCTGAGAGGTGTTTGCTAATATTTCGACCCTTTTTGAATTTCTTTTGGAGTTTTTATAATTTTTTTCTTAATTTTGAAGTCTTCAGCTACTTGTAAGTTGTTATAGTTTTTCAATTTTTATAATTTTTCTACTCTTAGGAATTTTTTCAAATTTTTGAAACTTAAAAATAAGGGTTTTTTTTATTTCTGAGAGGTGTGTGCTAATTTTTCGACCTTTTTTGAATTTTTTTTGGAGTTTTTATGATTTTTTTCTTAATTTTGAAGTCTTCAGCTACTTGTAAGTTATAGTTTTTCAATTTTTATAATTTTTCTACTTTTGGGAGATTTTTCAAATTTTTGAAACTTAAAAATATGGCTTTTTTTTTAGATTTCTGAGAGGATTTTGCTAATTTTCGGACCCTTTTTGAATTTTTTTTTGAGTTTTTATGATTTTTTCTTAATTTTGAAATCTTCATGTACTTGCACGTGGTTATAGTTTTTCAATTTTTATTCTGTTGGGAATTTTTTCAAATTTTTGAATTTTAAAACTTTGGTTTCTTTTTTGATTTCTGAGAGGTGTTTGCTAATATTTCGACCCTTTTTGAATTTGTTTTGGAGTTTTTATGATTTTTTCTTAATTTTGAAGTCTTCAGCTACTTGTAAGTTGTTATAGTTTTTCAATTTTTATAATTTTTCTACTGTTGGGAATTTTTTCAAATTTTTGAAACTTAAAAATAAGGGTTTTTTTTGATTTCTGAGAGGTGTTTGCTAATTTTTCGACCATTTTTGAATTTGTTTTGGAGTTTTTATGATTTATTCTTAATTTTGAAGTCTTCAACTACTTGTAAGTTGTTATAGTTTTTCAATTTTTATAATTTTTCTACTCTTAGGAATTTTTTCAAATTTTTGAAACTTAAAAATAAGGGTTTTTTTTGATTTCTGAGAGGTGTTTGCTAATATTTCGACCCTTTTTAAATTTTTTTTTTGTGAGTTTTTATGATTTTTTCTTAATTTTGAAGTCTTCAGCTACTTGTAAGTTGTTATAGTTTTTCAATTTTTATAATTTTTCTACTGTTAGGAATTTTTTCTAATTTTTGAAACTTAAATATGAGGTTTTTTTTTAGATTTCTCAGAGGTGTTTGCTAATTTGTCGACCTTTTTTGAATTTGTTTTGGAGTTTTTATGATTTTTTCTTAATTTTGAAGTCTTCAGCTACTTGTAAGTTGTTATAGTTTTTCAATTTTTATAATTTTTCTACTGTTGGGAATTTTTTCAAATTTTTGAAACTTAAAAATAAGGGTTTTTTTTGATTTCTGAGAGGTGTTTGCTAATTTTTCGACCATTTTTGAATTTGTTTTGGAGTTTTTATGATTTATTCTTAATTTTGAAGTCTTCAACTACTTGTAAGTTGTTATAGTTTTTCAATTTTTATAATTTTTCTACTCTTAGGAATTTTTTCAAATTTTTGAAACTTAAAAATAAGGGTTTTTTTTGATTTCTGAGAGGTGTTTGCTAATTTTTCGACCCTTTTTGAATTTGTTTTGGAGTTTTTATGATTTATTCTTAATTTTGAAGTCTTCATCTACTTGTAAGTTGTTATAGTTTTTCAATTCCTATAATTTTTCTACTGTTGGGAATTTTTTCAAATTTTTGAAACTTAAAAATAAGGGTTTTTTTTGATTTCTGAGAGGTGTTTGCTAATTTTTCGACCATTTTTGAATTTGTTTTGGAGTTTTTATGATTTATTCTTAATTTTGAAGTCTTCAACTACTTGTAAGTTGTTATAGTTTTTCAATTTTTATAATTTTTCTACTCTTAGGAATTTTTTCAAATTTTTGAAACTTAAAAATAAGGGTTTTTTTTGATTTCTGAGAGGTGTTTGCTAATTTTTCGAAAATTTTTGAATTTGTTTTGGAGTTTTTATGATTTATTCTTAATTTTGAAGTCTTCATCTACTTGTAAGTTGTTATAGTTTTTCAATTCCTATAATTTTTCTACTGTTGGGAATTTTTTCAAATTTTTGAAACTTAAAAATAGGGTTTTTTTTTATTTCTGAGAGGTTTTTGCTAATTTTTCGACCTTTTTTGAATTTTTTTTGGAGTTTTTATAATTTTTTCCTAATTTTGAAGTCTTTAGCTACTTGTGAGTTGTTATAGTTTTTCAATTTTTATAATTTTTCTACTGTTGGGAATTTTTTCAAATTTTTGAAACTTAAAAATAGGGTTTTTGTTTTGATCTCTGAGAGGTCTTTGCTAATGTTTCGACCTTTTTTGATTTTTTTTGGAGTTTTTATAATTTTTTCCTAATTTTGAAGTCTTTAGTTACTTGTGAGTTGTTATAGTTTTTCAATTTTTATAATTTTTCTACTGTTGGGAATTTTTTAAAATTTTTGAAACTTAAAAATAGGGTTTTTTTTTTGATTTCTGAGAAGTTTTTGCTAATTTTTCGACCTTTTTTGAATTTTTTTTGGAGTTTTTATAATTTTTTCCTAATTTTGAAGTCTTTAGCTACTTGTGAGTTGTTTGAAACGTAAAAATAGGGTTTTTTTTTTGATTTCTGAGAGGTTTTTGCCAATTTTTCGACCTTTTTTGAATTTTTTTTGGAGTTTTTATAATTTTTTCCCAATTTTGAAGTCTTTAGCTACTTGTGAGTTGTTATAGTTTTTCAATTTTTATAATTTTTCTACTGTTGGGAATTTTTTCAAATTTTTGTAACTTAAAAATAGGGTTTTTTTTTGATTTCTGAGAGGTTTTTGCTAAATTTTCGACCTTTTATGAACTTTTTTTGGAGTTTTTATAACTTTTTCCTAATTTTGAAGTCTTTAGCTACTTGTGAGTTGTTATAGTTTTTCAATTTTTAAAATTTTTCTACTGTTGGGAATTTTTGAAAATTTTTGAAACTTTAAAATAGGGTTTTTTTTTGATTTCTGAGAGGTTTTTGCTAATTTTTCGACCTTTTTTGAATTTTTTTTGGAGTTTTTATAATTTTTTCCTAATTTTGAAGTCTTTAGCTACTTGTGAGTTGTTATAGTTTTTCAATTTTTATAATTTTTCTACTGTTGGGAATTTTTTCAAATTTTTGAAACTTAAAAATAGGGTTTTTTTTTATTTCTGAGAGGTTTTTGCTAATTTTTCGACCTTTTTTGAATTTTTTTTTTAGAGTTTTTATAATTTTTTCCTAATTTTGAAGTCTTTAGCTACTTGTGAGTTGTTATAGTTTTTCAATTTTTATAATTTTTCTACTGTTGGGAATTTTTTCAAATTTTTTAAACTTAAAAATAGGGTTTTTTTTTATTTCTGAGAGGTTTTTGCTAATTTTTCGACCTTTTTTCAATTTTTTTTGGAGTTTTTATAATTTTTTCCTAATTTTGAAGTCTTTAGCAACTTGTGAGTTGTTATAGTTTTTCAATTTTTATAATTTTTCTACTGTTGGGAATTTTTCAAAATTTTTGAAACTTTAAAATAGGGTTTTTTTTTGATTTCTGAATGGTTTTTGCTAATTTTTCGACCTTTTCTGAATTTTTTTTGGAGTTTTTATAATTTTTTCCTAATTTTGAAGTCTTTAGCTACTTGTGAGTTGTTATAGTTTTTCAATTTTTATAATTTTTCTACTGTTGGGAATTTTTTCAAATTTTTGTAACTTAAAAATAGGGTTTTTTTTTGATTTCTGAGAGGTTTTTGCTAAATTTTCGACCTTTTATGAACTTTTTTTGGAGTTTTTATAACTTTTTCCTAATTTTGAAGTCTTTAGCTACTTGTGAGTTGTTATAGTTTTTCAATTTTTAAAATTTTTCTACTGTTGGGAATTTTTGAAAATTTTTGAAACTTTAAAATAGGGTTTTTTTTTGATTTCTGAGAGGTTTTTGCTAATTTTTCGACCTTTTTTGAATTTTTTTGGAGTTTTTATAATTTTTTCCTAATTTTGAAGTCTTTAGCTACTTGTGAGTTGTTATAGTTTTTCAATTTTTATAATTTTTCTACTGTTGGGAATTTTTTCAAATTTTTGAAACTTAAAAATAGGGTTTTTTTTTATTTCTGAGAGGTTTTTGCTAATTTTTCGACCTTTTTTGAATTTTTTTTTTAGAGTTTTTATGATTTATTCTTAATTTTGAAGTCTTCAACTACTTGTAAGTTGTTATAGTTTTTCAATTTTTATAATTTTTCTACTGTTGGGAATTTTTTCAAATTTTTGAAACTTAAAAATAAGGGTTTTTTTTTGATTTCAGAGGTGTTTGCTAATTTGTCGACTTTTTTTGAATTTGTTTTGGTGGTTTTTTGATTTTTTCTGAATTTTGAAGTCTTCAGCTACTTGTAAGTTGTTATAGTTTTTCAATTTTTATAATTTTTCTACTCTTAGGAATTTTTTCAAATTTTTGAAACTTAAAAATAAGGGTTTTTTTTATTTCTGAGAGGTGTGTGCTAATTTTTCGACCTTTTTTGAATTTGTTTTGGAGTTTTTATGATTTTTTTCTTAATTTTGAAGTCTTCAGCTACTTGTAAGTTATAGTTTTTCAATTTTTATAATTTTTCTACTTTTGGGAGATTTTTCAAATTTTTGAAACTTAAAAATATGGCTTTTTTTTTAGATTTCTGAGAGGATTTTGCTAATTTTCGGACCCTTTTTGAATTTTTTTTTGAGTTTTTATGATTTTTTCTTAATTTTGAAATCTTCATGTACTTGCACGTGGTTATAGTTTTTCAATTTTTATTTTGTTGGGAATTTTTTCAAATTTTTGAATTTTAAAACTTTGGTTTCTTTTTTGATTTCTGAGAGGTGTTTGCTAATATTTCGACCCTTTTTGAATTTGTTTTGGAGTTTTTATGATTTTTTTCTTCATTTTGAAGTCTTCAGCTACTTGTAAGTTGTTATAGTTTTTCAATTTTTATAATTTTTCTACTGTTGGGAATTTTTTCTAATTTTTGAAACTTAAATAGTTGGTTTTTTTTAGATTTCTGAGAGGTTTTTTGCTAATTTTTCGACCCTTTTTAAATTTTTTTTTTGTGAGTTTTTATGATTTTTTCTTAATTTTGAAGTCTTCAGCTACTTGTAAGTTGTTTTAGTTTTTCAATTTCTATAATTTTTCTACTGTTGGGAATTTTTTCTAATTTTTGAAACTTAAATATGAGGTTTTTTTTTAGATTTCTCAGAGGTGTTTGCTAATTTGTCGACTTTTTTTGAATTTGTTTTGGTGGTTTTTTGATTTTTTCTGAATTTTGAAGTCTTCAGCTACTTGTGAGTTGTTATAGTTTTTCAATTTTTATAATTTTTCTACTGTTGGGAATTTTTTTAAATTTTTGAAACTTAAAAATAGGGTTTTTTTTTGATTTCTGAGAGGTTTTTACAAATTTTTCGACCTTTTTGAATTTCTTCTGAAGGTTTTATAATTTTTTCCTAATTTTGAAGTCTTTAGCTACTTGTGAGTTGTTATAGTTTTTCCATTTTCATAATTTTTCTACTGTTGGGAATTTTTTCAAATTTTTGAAACTTAAAAATAAGGGTTTTTTTTGATTTCTGAGAGGTGTTTGCTAATTTTTCGACCATTTTTGAATTTGTTTTGGAGTTTTTATGATTTATTCTTAATTTTGAAGTCTTCATCTACTTGTAAGTTGTTATAGTTTTTCAATTCCTATAATTTTTCTACTGTTGGGAATTTTTTCAAATTTTTGAAACTTAAAAATAAGGGTTTTTTTTGATTTCTGAGAGGTGTGTGCTAATTTTTCGACCTTTTTTGAATTTGTTTTGGAGTTTTTATGATTTTTTCTTAATTTTGAAGTCTTCAGCTACTTGTAAGTTGTTTTAGTTTTTCAATTTCTATAATTTTTCTACTGTTGGGAATTTTTTCTAATTTTTGAAACTTAAATATTTGGTTTTTTTTAGATTTCTGAGAGGTTTTTGCTAATTTTTCGACCATTTTTGAATTTGTTTTGGAGTTTTTATGATTTATTCTTAATTTTGAAGTCTTCAACTACTTGTAAGTTGTTATAGTTTTTCAATTTTTATAATTTTTCTACTGTTGGGAATTTTTTCTAATTTTTGAAACTTAAATATGTGGTTTTTTTTAGGTTTCTGAGAGGTTTTTGCTAATTTTTCAACCATTTTTGAATTTTTTTTTGAGTTTTTATGATTTTTTCTTAATTTTGAAGTCTTCAGCTACTTGTTAGTTGTTATAGTTTTTCAATTTTTATAATTTTTCTACTGATGGGAATTTTTTCTAATTTTTGAAACTTAAATATTTGGTTTTTTTTAGATTTCTGAGAGGTTTTTGCTAATTTTTCGACCATTTTTGAATTTTTTTTTGAGTTTTTATGATTTTTTCTTAATTTTGAAGTCTTCAGCTACTTGTAAGTTATAGTTTTTCAATTTTTATAATTTTTCTACTTTTGGGAGATTTTTCAAATTTTTGAAACTTAAAAATATGGCTTTTTTTTTAGATTTCTGAGAGGATTTTGCTAATTTTCGGACCCTTTTTGAATTTTTTTTTGAGTTTTTATGATTTTTTCTTAATTTTGAAATCTTCATGTACTTGCACGTGGTTATAGTTTTTCAATTTTTATTCTGTTGGGAATTTTTTCAAATTTTTGAATTTTAAAACTTTGGTTTCTTTTTTGATTTCTAAGAGGTGTTTGCTAATATTTCGACCCTTTTTGAATTTGTTTTGGAGTTTTTATGATTTTTTTCTTCATTTTGAAGTCTTCAGCTACTTGTAAGTTGTTATAGTTTTTCAATTTTTATAATTTTTCTACTGTTGGGAATTTTTTCTAATTTTTGAAACTTAAATAGTTGGTTTTTTTTAGATTTCTGAGAGGTTTTTTGCTAATTTTTCGACCCTTTTAAAATTTTTTTTTTGTGAGTTTTTATGATTTTTTCTTAATTTTGAAGTCTTCAGCTACTTGTAAGTTGTTATAGTTTTTCAATTTTTATAATTTTTCTACTGTTAGGAATTTTTTCTAATTTTTGAAACTTAAATATGAGGTTTTTTTTTAGATTTCTCAGAGGTGTTTGCTAATTTGTCGACTTTTTTTGAATTTGTTTTGGTGGTTTTTTGATTTTTTCTGAATTTTGAAGTCTTCAGCTACTTGTGAGTTGTTATAGTTTTTCAATTCCTATAATTTTTCTACTGTTGGGAATTTTTTCAAATTTTTGAAACTTAAAAATAAGGGTTTTTTTTGATTTCTGAGAGGTGTTTGCTAATTTTTCGACCATTTTTGAATTTGTTTTGGAGTTTTTATGATTTATTCTTAATTTTGAAGTCTTCAACTACTTGTAAGTTGTTATAGTTTTTCAATTTTTATAATTTTTCTACTCTTAGGAATTTTTTCAAATTTTTGAAACTTAAAAATAAGGGTTTTTTTTGATTTCAGAGGTGTTTGCTAATTTTTCGACCATTTTTGAATTTGTTTTGGAGTTTTTATGATTTATTCTTAATTTTGAAGTCTTCAACTACTTGTAAGTTGTTAAAGTTTTTCAATTTTTATAATTTTTCTACTCTTAGGAATTTTTTCAAATTTTTGAAACTTAAGAATAAGGGTTTTTTTTGATTTCTGAGAGGTGTGTGCTAATTTTTCGACCTTTTTTGAATTTGTTTTGGAGTTTTTATGATTTTTTTCTTAATTTTGAAGTCTTCAGCTACTTGTAAGTTGTTATAGTTTTTCAATTTTTATAATTTTTCTACTGTTGGGAATTTTTTCTAATTTTTGAAACTTAAATATATGGTTTTTTAGATATCTGAAAGGTTTTTGCTAATTTTTCGACCCTTTTTAAATTTTTTTTTGTGAGTTTTTATGATTTTTTCTTAATTTTGAAGTCTTCAGCTACTTGTAAGTTGTTATAGTTTTTCAATTTTTATAATTTTTCTACTGTTGGGAATTTTTTCTAATTTTTGAAACTTAAATATGTGGTTTTTTTTTAGATTTCTCAGAGGTTTTTGCTAATTTGTCGACTTTTTTGAATTTGTTTTGGTGGTTTTTTGATTTTTTCTTAATTTTGAAGTCTTCAGCTACTTGTGAGTTGTTATAGTTTTTCAATTTTTATAATTTTTCTACTGTTGGGAATTTTTTTAAATTTTTGAAACTTAAAAATAGGGTTTTTTTTTGATTTCTGAGAGGTTTTTACAAATTTTTCGACCTTTTTGAATTTCTTCTGAAGGTTTTATAATTTTTTCCTAATTTTGAAGTCTTTAGCTACTTGTGAGTTGTTATAGTTTTTCCATTTTCATAATTTTTCTACTGTTGGGAATTTTTTCAAATTTTTGAAACTTAAAAATAAGGGTTTTTTTTGATTTCTGAGAGGTGTTTGCTAATTTTTCGACCATTTTTGAATTTGTTTTGGAGTTTTTATGATTTATTCTTAATTTTGAAGTCTTCATCTACTTGTAAGTTGTTATAGTTTTTCAATTCCTATAATTTTTCTACTGTTGGGAATTTTTTCAAATTTTTGAAACTTAAAAATAAGGGTTTTTTTTGATTTCTGAGAGGTGTGTGCTAATTTTTCGACCTTTTTTGAATTTGTTTTGGAGTTTTTATGATTTTTTCTTAATTTTGAAGTCTTCAGCTACTTGTAAGTTGTTTTAGTTTTTCAATTTCTATAATTTTTCTACTGTTGGGAATTTTTTCTAATTTTTGAAACTTAAATATTTGGTTTTTTTTAGATTTCTGAGAGGTTTTTGCTAATTTTTCGACCATTTTTGAATTTGTTTTGGAGTTTTTATGATTTATTCTTAATTTTGAAGTCTTCAACTACTTGTAAGTTGTTATAGTTTTTCAATTTTTATAATTTTTCTACTGTTGGGAATTTTTTCTAATTTTTGAAACTTAAATATGTGGTTTTTTTTAGGTTTCTGAGAGGTTTTTGCTAATTTTTCGACCCTTTTTAAATTTTTTTTTTGTGAGTTTTTATGATTTTTTCTTAATTTTGAAGTCTTCAGCTACTTGTAAGTTGTTATAGTTTTTCAATTTTTATAATTTTTCTACTGTTGGGAATTTTTTCTAATTTTTGAAACTTAAACATTTGGTTTTTTTTGATTTCTGAGAGGTGTTTGCTAATTTTCCGACCATTTTTGAATTTGTTTTGGAGTTTTTATGATTTATTCTTAATTTTGAAGTCTTCATCTACTTGTAAGTTGTTATAGTTTTTCAATTCCTATAATTTTTCTACTGTTGGGAATTTTTTCAAATTTTTGAAACTTAAAAATAAGGGTTTTTTTTGATTTCTGAGAGGTGTGTGCTAATTTTTCGACCTTTTTTGAATTTGTTTTGGAGTTTTTATGATTTTTTTCTTAATTTTGAAGTCTTCAGCTACTTGTAAGTTGTTATAGTTTTTCAATTTTTATAATTTTTCTACTGTTGGGAATTTTTTCTAATTTTTGAAACTTAAATATTTGGTTTTTTTTAGATTTCTGAGAGGTTTTTGCTAATTTTTCGACCATTTTTGAATTTGTTTTGGAGTTTTTATGATTTATTCTTAATTTTGAAGTCTTCAACTACTTGTAAGTTGTTATAGTTTTTCAATTTTTATAATTTTTCTACTGTTGGGATTTTTTTCTAATTTTTGAAACTTAAATATGTGGTTTTTTTAGATTTCTGCGAGGTTTTTGCTAATTTTTCGACCATTTTTGAATTTGTTTTGGAGTTTTTATGATTTATTCTTAATTTTGAAGTCTTCAACTACTTGTAAGTTGTTATAGTTTTTCAATTTTTATAATTTTTCTACTGTTGGGAATTTTTTCTAATTTTTGAAACTTAAATATGTGGTTTTTTTTAGGTTTCTGAGAGGTTTTTGCTAATTTTTCGACCCTTTTTAAATTTTTTTTTTGTGAGTTTTTATGATTTTTTCTGAATTTTGAAGTCTTCAGCTACTTGTGAGTTGTTATAGTTTTTCAATTCCTATAATTTTTCTACTGTTGGGAATTTTTTCAAATTTTTGAAACTTAAAAATAAGGGTTTTTTTTAGATTTCTGAGAGGTGTTTGCTAATTTTTCGACAATTTTTGAATTTGTTTTGGAGTTTTTATGATTTATTCTTAATTTTGAAGTCTTCAACTACTTGTAAGTTGTTATAGTTTTTCAATTTTTATAATTTTTCTACTCTTAGAAATTTTTTCAAATTTTTGAAACTTAAAAATAAGGGTTTTTTTTGATTTCAGAGGTGTTTGCTAATTTTTCGACAATTTTTGAATTTGTTTTGGAGTTTTTATGATTTATTCTTAATTTTGAAGTCTTCAACTACTTGTAAGTTGTTAAAGTTTTTCAATTTTTATAATTTTTCTACTCTTAGGAATTTTTTCAAATTTTTGAAACTTAAAAATAAGGGTTTTTTTTGATTTCAGAGGTGTTTGCTAATTTTTCGACAATTTTTGAATTTGTTTTGGAGTTTTTATGATTTATTCTTAATTTTGAAGTCTTCAACTACTTGTAAGTTGTTATAGTTTTTCAATTTTTATAATTTTTCTACTGTTGGGAATTTTTTCTAATTTTTGAAACTTAAATATGTGGTTTTTTTTAGGTTTCTGAGAGGTTTTTGCTAATTTTTCGACCCTTTTTAAATTTTTTTTTTGTGAGTTTTTATGATTTTTTCTGAATTTTGAAGTCTTCAGCTACTTGTGAGTTGTTATAGTTTTTCAATTCCTATAATTTTTCTACTGTTGGGAATTTTTTCAAATTTTTGAAACTTAAAAATAAGGGTTTTTTTTGATTTCTGAGAGGTGTTTGCTAATTTTTCGACCATTTTTGAATTTGTTTTGGAGTTTTTATGATTTATTCTTAATTTTGAAGTCTTCAACTACTTGTAAGTTGTTATAGTTTTTCAATTTTTATAATTTTTCTACTCTTAGGAATTTTTTCAAATTTTTGAAACTTAAAAATAAGGGTTTTTTTTTGATTTCAGAGGTGTTTGCTAATTTTTCGACAATTTTTGAATTTGTTTTAGAGTTTTTATGATTTATTCTTAATTTTGAAGTCTTCAACTACTTGTAAGTTGTTATAGTTTTTCAATTTTTATAATTTTTCTACTGTTGGGAATTTTTTCTAATTTTTGAAACTTAAATATGTGGTTTTTTTTAGGTTTCTGAGAGGTTTTTGCTAATTTTTCGACCCTTTTTAAATTTTTTTTTTTGTGAGTTTTTATGATTTTTTCTGAATTTTGAAGTCTTCAGCTACTTGTGAGTTGTTATAGTTTTTCAATTCCTATAATTTTTCTACTGTTGGGAGATTTTTCAAATTTTTGAAACTTAAAAATATGGCTTTTTTTTTAGATTTCTGAGAGGATTTTGCTAATTTTCGGACCCTTTTTGAATTTTTTTTTGAGTTTTTATGATTTTTTCTTAATTTTGAAATCTTCATGTACTTGCACGTGGTTATAGTTTTTCAATTTTTATTCTGTTGGGAATTTTTTCAAATTTTTGAATTTTAAAACTTTGGTTTCTTTTTTGATTTCTGAGAGGTGTTTGCTAATATTTCGACCCTTTTTGAATTTGTTTTGGAGTTTTTATGATTTTTTTCTTCATTTTGAAGTCTTCAGCTACTTGTAAGTTGTTATAGTTTTTCAATTTTTATAATTTTTCTACTGTTGGGAATTTTTTCTAATTTTTGAAACTTAAATAGTTGGTTTTTTTTAGATTTCTGAGAGGTTTTTTGCTAATTTTTCGACCCTTTTTAAATTTTTTTTTTGTGAGTTTTTATGATTTTTTCTTAATTTTGAAGTCTTCAGCTACTTGTAAGTTGTTATAGTTTTTCAATTTTTATAATTTTTCTACTGTTAGGAATTTTTTCTAATTTTTGAAACTTAAATATGAGGTTTTTTTTTAGATTTCTCAGAGGTGTTTGCTAATTTGTCGACCTTTTTTGAATTTGTTTTGGAGTTTTTATGATTTTTTCTTAATTTTGAAGTCTTCAGCTACTTGTAAGTTGTTATAGTTTTTCAATTTTTATAATTTTTCTACTGTTGGGAATTTTTTCAAATTTTTGAAACTTAAAAATAAGGGTTTTTTTTGATTTCTGAGAGGTGTTTGCTAATTTTTCGACCATTTTTGAATTTGTTTTGGAGTTTTTATGATTTATTCTTAATTTTGAAGTCTTCAACTACTTGTAAGTTGTTATAGTTTTTCAATTTTTATAATTTTTCTACTCTTAGGAATTTTTTCAAATTTTTGAAACTTAAAAATAAGGGTTTTTTTTGATTTCTGAGAGGTGTTTGCTAATTTTTCGACCCTTTTTGAATTTGTTTTGGAGTTTTTATGATTTATTCTTAATTTTGAAGTCTTCATCTACTTGTAAGTTGTTATAGTTTTTCAATTCCTATAATTTTTCTACTGTTGGGAATTTTTTCAAATTTTTGAAACTTAAAAATAAGGGTTTTTTTTGATTTCTGAGAGGTGTTTGCTAATTTTTCGACCATTTTTGAATTTGTTTTGGAGTTTTTATGATTTATTCTTAATTTTGAAGTCTTCAACTACTTGTAAGTTGTTATAGTTTTTCAATTTTTATAATTTTTCTACTCTTAGGAATTTTTTCAAATTTTTGAAACTTAAAAATAAGGGTTTTTTTTGATTTCTGAGAGGTGTTTGCTAATTTTTCGAAAATTTTTGAATTTGTTTTGGAGTTTTTATGATTTATTCTTAATTTTGAAGTCTTCATCTACTTGTAAGTTGTTATAGTTTTTCAATTCCTATAATTTTTCTACTGTTGGGAATTTTTTCAAATTTTTGAAACTTAAAAATAAGGGTTTTTTTTGATTTCTGAGAGGTGTTTGCTAATTTTTCGACCATTTTTGAATTTGTTTTGGAGTTTTTATGATTTATTCTTAATTTTGAAGTCTTCAACTACTTGTAAGTTGTTATAGTTTTTCAATTTTTATAATTTTTCTACTGTTGGGAATTTTTTCAAATTTTTGAAACTTAAAAATAAGGGTTTTTTTTGATTTCAGAGGTGTTTGCTAATTTTTCGACCATTTTTGAATTTGTTTTGGAGTTTTTATGATTTATTCTTAATTTTGAAGTCTTCAACTACTTGTAAGTTGTTATAGTTTTTCAATTTTTATAATTTTTCTACTCTTAGGAATTTTTTCAAATTTTTGAAACTTAAAAATAAGGGTTTTTTTTATTTCTGAGAGGTGTGTGCTAATTTTTCGACCTTTTTTGAATTTGTTTTGGAGTTTTTATGATTTTTTTCTTAATTTTGAAGTCTTCAGCTACTTGTAAGTTATAGTTTTTCAATTTTTATAATTTTTCTACTTTTGGGAGATTTTTCAAATTTTTGAAACTTAAAAATATGGCTTTTTTTTTAGATTTCTGAGAGGATTTTGCTAATTTTCGGACCCTTTTTGAATTTTTTTTTGAGTTTTTATGATTTTTTCTTAATTTTGAAATCTTCATGTATTTGCACGTGGTTATAGTTTTTCAATTTTTATTCTGTTGGGAATTTTTTCAAATTTTTGATTTTTAAAACTTTGGTTTCTTTTTTGATTTCTGAGAGGTGTTTGCTAATATTTCGACCCTTTTTGAATTTGTTTTAGAGTTTTTATGATTTTTTTCTTCATTTTGAAGTCTTCAGCTACTTGTAAGTTGTTATAGTTTTTCAATTTTTATAATTTTTCTACTGTTGGGAATTTTTTCTAATTTTTGAAACTTAAATAGTTGGTTTTTTTTAGATTTCTGAGAGGTTTTTTGCTAATTTTTCGACCCTTTTTAAATTTTTTTTTTGTGAGTTTTTATGATTTTTTCTTAATTTTGAAGTCTTCAGCTACTTGTAAGTTGTTATAGTTTTTCAATTTTTATAATTTTTCTACTGTTAGGAATTTTTTCTAATTTTTGAAACTTAAATATGAGGTTTTTTTTTAGATTTCTCAGAGGTGTTTGCTAATTTGTCGACTTTTTTTGAATTTGTTTTGGTGGTTTTTTGATTTTTTTCTGAATTTTGAAGTCTTCAGCTACTTGTGAGTTGTTATAGTTTTTCAATTCCTATAATTTTTCTACTGTTGGGAATTTTTTCAAATTTTTGAAACTTAAAAATAAGGGTTTTTTTTGATTTCTGAGAGGTTTTTGCTAATTTTTCGACCTTTTTTGAATTTTTTTTGGAGTTTTTATAATTTTTTCCTAATTTTGAAGTCTTTAGCTGCTTGTGAGTTGTTATAGTTTTTCAATTTTTATAATTTTTCTACTGTTGGGAATTTTTTCAAATTTTTTAAACTTAAAAATAGGGTTTTTTTTTTGATCTCTGAGAGGTCTTTGCTAATGTTTCGACCTTTTTTGAATTTTTTTTGGAGTTTTTATAATTTTTTCCTAATTTTGAAGTCTTTAGTTACTTGTGAGTTGTTATAGTTTTTCAATTTTTATAATTTTTCTAATGTTGGGAATTTTTTAAAATTTTTGAAACTTAAAAATAGGGTTTTTTTTTATTTCTGAGAGGTTTTTGCTAATTTTTCGACCTTTTTTGAATTTTTTTTTTAGAGTTTTTATAATTTTTTCCTAATTTTGAAGTCTTTAGCTACTTGTGAGTTGTTATAGTTTTTCAATTTTTATAATTTTTCTACTGTTGGGAATTTTTTCAAATTTTTTAAACTTAAAAATAGGGTTTTTTTTTATTTCTGAGAGGTTTTTGCTAATTTTTCGACCTTTTTTCAATTTTTTTTGGAGTTTTTATAATTTTTTCCTAATTTTGAAGTCTTTAGCAACTTGTGAGTTGTTATAGTTTTTCAATTTTTATAATTTTTCTACTGTTGGGAATTTTTCAAAATTTTTGAAACTTTAAAATAGGGTTTTTTTTTGATTTCTGAATGGTTTTTGCTAATTTTTCGACCTTTTCTGAATTTTTTTTGGAGTTTTTATAATTTTTTCCTAATTTTGAAGTCTTTAGCTACTTGTGAGTTGTTATAGTTTTTCAATTTTTATAATTTTTCTACTGTTGGGAATTTTTTCAAATTTTTGTAACTAAAAAATAGGGTTTTTTTTTGATTTCTGAGAGGTTTTTGCTAAATTTTCGACCTTTTATGAACTTTTTTTGGAGTTTTTATAACTTTTTCCTAATTTTGAAGTCTTTAGCTACTTGTGAGTTGTTATAGTTTTTCAATTTTTAAAATTTTTCTACTGTTGGGAATTTTTGAAAATTTTTGAAACTTTAAAATAGGGTTTTTTTTTGATTTCTGAGAGGTTTTTGCTAATTTTTCGACCTTTTTTGAATTTTTTTTGTGATTTTTTATAATTTTTTCCTAATTTTGAAGTCTTTAGCTACTTGTGAGTTGTTATAGTTTTTCAATTTTTATAATTTTTCTACTGTTGGGAATTTTTTCAAATTTTTGAAACTTAAAAATAGGGTTTTTTTTTATTTCTGAGAGGTTTTTGCTAATTTTTCGACCTTTTTTGAATTTTTTTTTAGAGTTTTTATGATTTATTCTTAATTTTGAAGTCTTCAACTACTTGTAAGTTGTTATAGTTTTTCAATTTTTATAATTTTTCTACTGTTGGGAATTTTTTCAAATTTTTGAAACTTAAAAATAAGGGTTTTTTTTTATTTCAGAGGTGTTTGCTAATTTTTCGACCATTTTTGAATTTGTTTTGGAGTTTTTATGATTTATTCTTAATTTTGAAGTCTTCAACTACTTGTAAGTTGTTATAGTTTTTCAATTTTTATAATTTTTCTACTCTTAGGAATTTTTTCAAATTTTTGAAACTTAAAAATAAGGGTTTTTTTTATTTCTGAGAGGTGTGTGCTAATTTTTCGACCTTTTTTGAATTTGTTTTGGAGTTTTTATGATTTTTTTCTTAATTTTGAAGTCTTCAGCTACTTGTAAGTTATAGTTTTTCAATTTTTACAATTTTTCTACTTTTGGGAGATTTTTCAAATTTTTGAAACTTAAATATATGGTTTTTTAGATATCTGAAAGGTTTTTGCTAATTTTTCGACCTTTTTTGAATTTGTTTTGGAGTTTTTATGATTTTTTTCTTAATTTTGAAGTCTTCAGCTACTTGTAAGTTATAGTTTTTCAATTTTTATAATTTTTCTACTTTTGGGAGATTTTTCAAATTTTTGAAACTTAAATATGTGGTTTTTTTTTAGATTTCTCAGAGGTTTTTGCTAATTTGTCGACTTTTTTGAATTTGTTTTGGTGGTTTTTTGATTTTTTCTTAATTTTGAAGTCTTCAGCTACTTGTGAGTTGTTATAGTTTTTCCATTTTCATAATTTTTCTACTCTTGGGAATTTTTTCAAATTTTTGAAACTTAAAAATAAGGGTTTTTTTTGATTTCTGAGAGGTGTTTGCTAATTTTTCGACCATTTTTGAATTTGTTTTGGAGTTTTTATGATTTATTCTTAATTTTGAAGTCTTCATCTACTTGTAAGTTGTTATAGTTTTTCAATTCCTATAATTTTTCTACTGTTGGGAATTTTTTCAAATTTTTGAAACTTAAAAATAAGGGTTTTTTTTGATTTCTGAGAGGTGTGTGCTAATTTTTCGACCTTTTTTGAATTTGTTTTAGAGTTTTTATGATTTTTTCTTAATTTTGAAGTCTTCAGCTACTTGTAAGTTGTTTTAGTTTTTCAATTTTTATAATTTTTCTACTGTTGGGAATTTTTTCTAATTTTTGAAACTTAAATATTTGGTTTTTTTTAGATTTCTGAGAGGTTTTTGCTAATTTTTCGACCATTTTTGAATTTGTTTTGGAGTTTTTATGATTTATTCTTAATTTTGAAGTCTTCAACTACTTGTAAGTTGTTATAGTTTTTCAATTTTTATAATTTTTCTACTGTTGGGAATTTTTTCTAATTTTTGAAACTTAAATATGTGGTTTTTTTTAGGTTTCTGAGAGGTTTTTGCTAATTTTTCGACCCTTTTTAAATTTTTTTTTTGTGAGTTTTTATGATTTTTTCTTAATTTTGAAGTCTTCAGCTACTTGTAAGTTGTTATAGTTTTTCAATTTTTATAATTTTTCTACTGTGGGAATTTTTTCTAATTTTTGAAACTTAAACATTTGGTTTTTTTTGATTTCTGAGAGGTGTTTGCTAATTTTTCGACCATTTTTGAATTTGTTTTGGAGTTTTTATGATTTATTCTTAATTTTGAAGTCTTCATCTACTTGTAAGTTGTTATAGTTTTTCAATTCCTATAATTTTTCTACTGTTGGGAATTTTTTCAAATTTTTGAAACTTAAAAATAAGGGTTTTTTTTGATTTCTGAGAGGTGTGTGCTAATTTTTCGACCTTTTTTGAATTTGTTTTGGAGTTTTTATGATTTTTTTCTTAATTTTGAAGTCTTCAGCTACTTGTAAGTTGTTATAGTTTTTCAATTTTTATAATTTTTCTACTGTTGGGAATTTTTTCTAATTTTTGAAACTTAAATATTTGGTTTTTTTTAGATTTCTGAGAGGTTTTTGCTAATTTTTCGACCATTTTTGAATTTGTTTTGGAGTTTTTATGATTTATTCTTAATTTTGAAGTCTTCAACTACTTGTAAGTTGTTATAGTTTTTCAATTTTTATAATTTTTCTACTGTTGGGAATTTTTTCTAATTTTTGAAACTTAAATATGTGGTTTTTTTAGATTTCTGAGAGGTTTTTGCTAATTTTTCGACCATTTTTGAATTTGTTTTGGAGTTTTTATGATTTATTCTTAATTTTGAAGTCTTCAACTACTTGTAAGTTGTTATAGTTTTTCAATTTTTATAATTTTTCTACTGTTGGGAATTTTTTCTAATTTTTGAAACTTAAATATGTGGTTTTTTTTAGGTTTCTGAGAGGTTTTTGCTAATTTTTCGACCCTTTTTAAATTTTTTTTTTGTGAGTTTTTATGATTTTTTCTGAATTTTGAAGTCTTCAGCTACTTGTGAGTTGTTATAGTTTTTCAATTCCTATAATTTTTCTACTGTTGGGAATTTTTTCAAATTTTTGAAACTTAAAAATAAGGGTTTTTTTTGATTTCTGAGAGGTGTTTGCTAATTTTTCGACAATTTTTGAATTTGTTTTGGAGTTTTTATGATTTATTCTTAATTTTGAAGTCTTCAACTACTTGTAAGTTGTTATAGTTTTTCAATTTTTATAATTTTTCTACTCTTAGGAATTTTTTCAAATTTTTGAAACTTAAAAATAAGGGTTTTTTTTGATTTCAGAGGTGTTTGCTAATTTTTCGACAATTTTTGAATTTGTTTTGGAGTTTTTATGATTTATTCTTAATTTTGAAGTCTTCAACTACTTGTAAGTTGTTAAAGTTTTTCAATTTTTATAATTTTTCTACTCTTAGGAATTTTTTCAAATTTTTGAAACTTAAGAATAAGGGTTTTTTTTGATTTCTGAGAGGTGTGTGCTAATTTTTCGACCTTTTTTGAATTTGTTTTGGAGTTTTTATGATTTTTTTCTTAATTTTGAAGTCTTCAGCTACTTGCAAGTTGTTATAGTTTTTCAATTTTTATAATTTTTCTACTGTTGGGAATTTTTTCTAATTTTTGAAACTTAAATATATGGTTTTTTAGTTATCTGAAAGGTTTTTGCTAATTTTTCGACCCTTTTTAAATTTTTTTTTGTGAGTTTTTATGATTTTTTCTTAATTTTGAAGTCTTCAGCTACTTGTAAGTTGTTATAGTTTTTCAATTTTTATAATTTTTCTACTGTTGGGAATTTTTTCTAATTTTTGAAACTTAAATATGTGGTTTTTTTTTAGATTTCTCTGAGGTTTTTGCTAATTTGTCGACTTTTTTGAATTTGTTTTGGTGGTTTTTTGATTTTTTCTTAATTTTGAAGTCTTCAGCTACTTGTGAGTTGTTACAGTTTTTCAATTTTTATAATTTTTCTACTGTTGGGAATTTTTTTAAATTTTTGAAACTTAAAAATAGGGTTTTTTTCTGATTTCTAAGAGGTTTTTACAAATTTTTGGACATTTTTTGAATTTCTTCTGAAGTTTTTATAATTTTTTCCTAATTTTGAAGTCTTTAGCTACTTGTGAGTTGTTATAGTTTTTCAATTTTCATAATTTTTCTACTGTTGGGAATTTTTTCAAATTTTTGAAACTTAAAAATAAGGGTTTTTTTTGATTTCTGAGAGGTGTTTGCTAATTTTTCGACCATTTTTGAATTTGTTTTGGAGTTTTTATGATTTATTCTTAATTTTGAAGTCTTCAACTACTTGTAAGTTGTTATAGTTTTTCAATTTTTATAATTTTTCTACTGTTGGGAATTTTTTCTAATTTTTGAAACTTAAATATGTGGTTTTTTTTAGGTTTCTGAGAGGTTTTTGCTAATTTTTCGACCCTTTTTAAATTTTTTTTTTGTGAGTTTTTATGATTTTTTCTTAATTTTGAAGTCTTCAGCTACTTGTAAGTTGTTATAGTTTTTCAATTTTTATAATTTTTCTACTGTGGGAATTTTTTCTAATTTTTGAAACTTAAACATTTGGTTTTTTTTGATTTCTGAGAGGTGTTTGCTAATTTTTCGACCATTTTTGAATTTGTTTTGGAGTTTTTATGATTTATTCTTAATTTTGAAGTCTTCATCTACTTGTAAGTTGTTATAGTTTTTCAATTCCTATAATTTTTCTACTGTTGGGAATTTTTTCAAATTTTTGAAACTTAAAAATAAGGGTTTTTTTTGATTTCTGAGAGGTGTGTGCTAATTTTTCGACCTTTTTTGAATTTGTTTTGGAGTTTTTATGATTTTTTTCTTAATTTTGAAGTCTTCAGCTACTTGTAAGTTGTTATAGTTTTTCAATTTTTATAATTTTTCTACTGTTGGGAATTTTTTCTAATTTTTGAAACTTAAATATTTGGTTTTTTTTAGATTTCTGAGAGGTTTTTGCTAATTTTTCGACCATTTTTGAATTTGTTTTGGAGTTTTTATGATTTATTCTTAATTTTGAAGTCTTCAACTACTTGTAAGTTGTTATAGTTTTTCAATTTTTATAATTTTTCTACTGTTGGGAATTTTTTCTAATTTTTGAAACTTAAATATGTGGTTTTTTTAGATTTCTGAGAGGTTTTTGCTAATTTTTCGACCATTTTTGAATTTGTTTTGGAGTTTTTATGATTTATTCTTAATTTTGAAGTCTTCAACTACTTGTAAGTTGTTATAGTTTTTCAATTTTTATAATTTTTCTACTGTTGGGAATTTTTTCTAATTTTTGAAACTTAAATATGTGGTTTTTTTTAGGTTTCTGAGAGGTTTTTGCTAATTTTTCGACCCTTTTTAAATTTTTTTTTTGTGAGTTTTTATGATTTTTTCTGAATTTTGAAGTCTTCAGCTACTTGTGAGTTGTTATAGTTTTTCAATTCCTATAATTTTTCTACTGTTGGGAATTTTTTCAAATTTTTGAAACTTAAAAATAAGGGTTTTTTTTGATTTCTGAGAGGTGTTTGCTAATTTTTCGACAATTTTTGAATTTGTTTTGGAGTTTTTATGATTTATTCTTAATTTTGAAGTCTTCAACTACTTGTAAGTTGTTATAGTTTTTCAATTTTTATAATTTTTCTACTCTTAGGAATTTTTTCAAATTTTTGAAACTTAAAAATAAGGGTTTTTTTTGATTTCAGAGGTGTTTGCTAATTTTTCGACAATTTTTGAATTTGTTTTGGAGTTTTTATGATTTATTCTTAATTTTGAAGTCTTCAACTACTTGTAAGTTGTTAAAGTTTTTCAATTTTTATAATTTTTCTACTCTTAGGAATTTTTTCAAATTTTTGAAACTTAAGAATAAGGGTTTTTTTTGATTTCTGAGAGGTGTGTGCTAATTTTTCGACCTTTTTTGAATTTGTTTTGGAGTTTTTATGATTTTTTTCTTAATTTTGAAGTCTTCAGCTACTTGCAAGTTGTTATAGTTTTTCAATTTTTATAATTTTTCTACTGTTGGGAATTTTTTCTAATTTTTGAAACTTAAATATATGGTTTTTTAGTTATCTGAAAGGTTTTTGCTAATTTTTCGACCCTTTTTAAATTTTTTTTTGTGAGTTTTTATGATTTTTTCTTAATTTTGAAGTCTTCAGCTACTTGTAAGTTGTTATAGTTTTTCAATTTTTATAATTTTTCTACTGTTGGGAATTTTTTCTAATTTTTGAAACTTAAATATGTGGTTTTTTTTTAGATTTCTCTGAGGTTTTTGCTAATTTGTCGACTTTTTTGAATTTGTTTTGGTGGTTTTTTGATTTTTTCTTAATTTTGAAGTCTTCAGCTACTTGTGAGTTGTTACAGTTTTTCAATTTTTATAATTTTTCTACTGTTGGGAATTTTTTTAAATTTTTGAAACTTAAAAATAGGGTTTTTTTCTGATTTCTAAGAGGTTTTTACAAATTTTTCGACATTTTTTGAATTTCTTCTGAAGTTTTTATAATTTTTTCCTAATTTTGAAGTCTTTAGCTACTTGTGAGTTGTTATAGTTTTTCAATTTTCATAATTTTTCTACTGTTGGGAATTTTTTCAAATTTTTGAAACTTAAAAATAAGGGTTTTTTTTGATTTCTGAGAGGTGTTTGCTAATTTTTCGACCATTTTTGAATTTGTTTTGGAGTTTTTATGATTTATTCTTAATTTTGAAGTCTTCATCTACTTGTAAGTTGTTATAGTTTTTCAATTCCTATAATTTTTCTACTGTTGGGAATTTTTTCAAATTTTTGAAACTTAAAAATAAGGTTTTTTTTTGATTTCTGAGAGGTGTGTGCTAATTTTTCGACCTTTTTTGAATTTGTTTTGGAGTTTTTATGATTTTTTTCTTAATTTTGAAGTCTTCAGCTACTTGTAAGTTGTTTTAGTTTTTCAATTTTTATAATTTTTCTACTGTTGGGAATTTTTTCTAATTTTTGAAACTTAAATATTTGGTTTTTTTTAGATTTCTGAGAGGTTTTTGCTAATTTTTCGACCATTTTTGAATTTGTTTTGGAGTTTTTATGATTTATTCTTAATTTTGAAGTCTTCAACTACTTGTAAGTTGTTATAGTTTTTCAATTTTTATAATTTTTCTACTGTTGGGAATTTTTTCTAATTTTTGAAACTTAAATATGTGGTTTTTTTAGGTTTCTGAGAGGTTTTTGCTAATTTTTCGACCCTTTTTAAATTTTTTTTTTGTGAGTTTTTATGATTTTTTCTTAATTTTGAAGTCTTCAACTACTTGTAAGTTGTTATAGTTTTTCAATTTTTATAATTTTTCTACTGTTGGGAATTTTTTCTAATTTTTGAAACTTAAATATTTGGTTTTTTTTGATTTCTGAGAGGTGTTTGCTAATTTTTCGACCATTTTTGAATTTGTTTTGGAGTTTTTATGATTTATTCTTAATTTTGAAGTCTTCATCTACTTGTAAGTTGTTATAGTTTTTCAATTCCTATAATTTTTCTACTGTTGGGAATTTTTTCAAATTTTTGAAACTTAAAAATAAGGGTTTTTTTTGATTTCTGAGAGGTGTGTGCTAATTTTTCGACCTTTTTTGAATTTGTTTTGGAGTTTTTATGATTTTTTTCTTAATTTTGAAGTCTTCAGCTACTTGTAAGTTGTTATAGTTTTTCAATTTTTATAATTTTTCTACTGTTGGGAATTTTTTCTAATTTTTGAAACTTAAATATTTGGTTTTTTTTAGATTTCCGAGAGGTTTTTGCTAATTTTTCGACCATTTTTGAATTTGTTTTGGAGTTTTTATGATTTATTCTTAATTTTGAAGTCTTCAACTACTTGTAAGTTGTTATAGTTTTTCAATTTTTATAATTTTTCTACTGTTGGGAATTTTTTCTAATTTTTGAAACTTAAAAATAAGGGTTTTTTTTAGATTTCTGAGAGGTTTTTGCTAATTTTTCGACCATTTTTGAATTTGTTTTGGAGTTTTTATGATTTATTCTTAATTTTGAAGTCTTCAACTACTTGTAAGTTGTTATAGTTTTTCAATTTTTATAATTTTTCTACTGTTGGGAATTTTTTCTAATTTTTGAAACTTAAATATGTGGTTTTTTTTAGGTTTCTGAGAGGTTTTTGCTAATTTTTCGACCCTTTTTAAATTTTTTTTTTGTGAGTTTTTATGATTTTTTCTTAATTTTGAAGTCTTCAGCTACTTGTAAGTTGTTATAGTTTTTCAATTTTTATAATTTTTCTACTGTTGGGAATTTTTTCAAATTTTTGAAACTTAAAAATAAGGGTTTTTTTTGATTTCTGAGAGGTGTTTGCTAATTTTTCGACCATTTTTGAATTTGTTTTGGAGTTTTTATGATTTATTCTTAATTTTGAAGTCTTCATCTACTTGTAAGTTGTTATAGTTTTTCAATTCCTATAATTTTTCTACTGTTGGGAATTTTTTCAAATTTTTGAAACTTAAAAATAAGGGTTTTTTTTGATTTCTGAGAGGTGTGTGCTAATTTTTCGACCTTTTTTGAATTTGTTTTGGAGTTTTTATGATTTTTTTCTTAATTTTGAAGTCTTCAGCTACTTGTAAGTTGTTTTAGTTTTTCAATTTTTATAATTTTTCTACTGTTGGGAATTTTTTCTAATTTTTGAAACTTAAATATTTGGTTTTTTTTAGATTTCTGAGAGGTTTTTGCTAATTTTTCGACCATTTTTGAATTTGTTTTGGAGTTTTTATGATTTATTCTTAATTTTGAAGTCTTCAACTACTTGTAAGTTGTTATAGTTTTTCAATTTTTATAATTTTTCTACTGTTGGGAATTTTTTCTAATTTTTGAAACTTAAATATGTGGTTTTTTTAGGTTTCTGAGAGGTTTTTGCTAATTTTTCGACCCTTTTTAAATTTTTTTTTTGTGAGTTTTTATGATTTTTTCTTAATATGGAAGTCTTCAGCTACTTGCAAGTTGTTATAGTTTTTCAATTTTTATAATTTTTCTACTGTTGGGAATTTTTTCAAATTTTTGAAACTTAAATATATGGTTTTTTTTTAGATTTCTCAGAGGTTTTTGCTAATTTTTCGACCTTTTTTGAATTTGTTTTGGAGTTTTTATGATTTTTTCTTAATTTTGAAGTCTTCAGCTACTTGTAAGTTGTTATAGTTTTTCAATTTTTATAATTTTTCTACTGATGGGAATTTTTTCTAATTTTTGAAACTTAAATATTTGGTTTTTTTTAGATTTCTGAGAGGTTTTTGCTAATTTTTCGACCATTTTTGAATTTTTTTTTGAGTTTTTATGATTTTTTCTTAATTTTGAAGTCTTCAGCTACTTGTAAGTTATAGTTTTTCAATTTTTATAATTTTTCTACTGTTGGGAGATTTTTCAAATTTTTGAAACTTAAAAATATGGCTTTTTTTTTTGATTTCTGAGAGGATTTTGCTAATTTTCGGACCCTTTTTGAATTTTTTTTTGAGTTTTTATGATTTTTTCTTCATTTTGAAATCTTCATGTACTTGCACGTGGTTATAGTTTTTCAATTTTTATTAGGTTGGGAATTTTTTCAAATTTTTGAATTTTAAAACTTTGGTTTCTTTTTTGATTTCTGAGAGGTTTTTGCTAATTTTTCGACCCTTTTTGAATTTTTTTTGGAGTTTATATGATTTTTTCTTAATTTTGAAATCTTCAGCTACTTGTAAGTTGTTATAGTTTTTCAATTTTTATAATTTTTCTGCTGTTGGGAATTTTTTCAAATTTTTGAAACTTAAAAATAAGGGTTTTTTTTGATTTCTGAGAGGTGTTTGCTAATATTTCGACCCTTTTTGAATTTCTTTTGGAGTTTTTATAATTTTTTTCTTAATTTTGAAGTCTTCAGCTACTTGTAAGTTGTTATAGTTTTTCAATTTTTATAATTTTTCTACTCTTAGGAATTTTTTCAAATTTTTGAAACTTAAAAATAAGGGTTTTTTTTATTTCTGAGAGGTGTGTGCTAATTTTTCGACCTTTTTTGAATTTGTTTTGGAGTTTTTATGATTTTTTTCTTAATTTTGAAGTCTTCAGCTACTTGTAAGTTATAGTTTTTCAATTTTTATAATTTTTCTACTTTTGGGAGATTTTTCAAATTTTTGAAACTTAAATATTTGGTTTTTTTTAGATTTCCGAGAGGTTTTTGCTAATTTTTCGACCATTTTTGAATTTGTTTTGGAGTTTTTATGATTTATTCTTAATTTTGAAGTCTTCAACTACTTGTAAGTTGTTATAGTTTTTCAATTTTTATAATTTTTCTACTGTTGGGAATTTTTTCTAATTTTTGAAACTTAAAAATAAGGGTTTTTTTTAGATTTCTGAGAGGTTTTTGCTAATTTTTCGACCATTTTTGAATTTGTTTTGGAGTTTTTATGATTTATTCTTAATTTTGAAGTCTTCAACTACTTGTAAGTTGTTATAGTTTTTCAATTTTTATAATTTTTCTACTGTTGGGAATTTTTTCTAATTTTTGAAACTTAAATATGTGGTTTTTTTTAGGTTTCTGAGAGGTTTTTGCTAATTTTTCGACCCTTTTTAAATTTTTTTTTTGTGAGTTTTTATGATTTTTTCTTAATTTTGAAGTCTTCAACTACTTGTAAGTTGTTATAGTTTTTCAATTTTTATAATTTTTCTACTGTTGGGAATTTTTTCTAATTTTTGAAACTTAAATATTTGGTTTTTTTTGATTTCTGAGAGGTGTTTGCTAATTTTTCGACCATTTTTGAATTTGTTTTGGAGTTTTTATGATTTATTCTTAATTTTGAAGTCTTCATCTACTTGTAAGTTGTTATAGTTTTTCAATTCCTATAATTTTTCTACTGTTGGGAATTTTTTCAAATTTTTGAAACTTAAAAATAAGGGTTTTTTTTGATTTCTGAGAGGTGTGTGCTAATTTTTCGACCTTTTTTGAATTTGTTTTGGAGTTTTTATGATTTTTTTCTTAATTTTGAAGTCTTCAGCTACTTGTAAGTTGTTATAGTTTTTCAATTTTTATAATTTTTCTACTGTTGGGAATTTTTTCTAATTTTTGAAACTTAAATATTTGGTTTTTTTTAGATTTCCGAGAGGTTTTTGCTAATTTTTCGACCATTTTTGAATTTGTTTTGGAGTTTTTATGATTTATTCTTAATTTTGAAGTCTTCAACTACTTGTAAGTTGTTATAGTTTTTCAATTTTTATAATTTTTCTACTGTTGGGAATTTTTTCTAATTTTTGAAACTTAAAAATAAGGGTTTTTTTTAGATTTCTGAGAGGTTTTTGCTAATTTTTCGACCATTTTTGAATTTGTTTTGGAGTTTTTATGATTTATTCTTAATTTTGAAGTCTTCAACTACTTGTAAGTTGTTATAGTTTTTCAATTTTTATAATTTTTCTACTGTTGGGAATTTTTTCTAATTTTTGAAACTTAAATATGTGGTTTTTTTTAGGTTTCTGAGAGGTTTTTGCTAATTTTTCGACCCTTTTAAAATTTTTTTTTTGTGAGTTTTTATGATTTTTTCTTAATTTTGAAGTCTTCAGCTACTTGTAAGTTGTTATAGTTTTTCAATTTTTATAATTTTTCTACTGTTGGGAATTTTTTCAAATTTTTGAAACTTAAAAATAAGGGTTTTTTTTGATTTCTGAGAGGTGTTTGCTAATTTTTCGACCATTTTTGAATTTGTTTTGGAGTTTTTATGATTTATTCTTAATTTTGAAGTCTTCATCTACTTGTAAGTTGTTATAGTTTTTCAATTCCTATAATTTTTCTACTGTTGGGAATTTTTTCAAATTTTTGAAACTTAAAAATAAGGGTTTTTTTTGATTTCTGAGAGGTGTGTGCTAATTTTTCGACCTTTTTTGAATTTGTTTTGGAGTTTTTATGATTTTTTTCTTAATTTTGAAGTCTTCAGCTACTTGTAAGTTGTTTTAGTTTTTCAATTTTTATAATTTTTCTACTGTTGGGAATTTTTTCTAATTTTTGAAACTTAAATATTTGGTTTTTTTTAGATTTCTGAGAGGTTTTTGCTAATTTTTCGACCATTTTTGAATTTGTTTTGGAGTTTTTATGATTTATTCTTAATTTTGAAGTCTTCAACTACTTGTAAGTTGTTATAGTTTTTCAATTTTTATAATTTTTCTACTGTTGGGAATTTTTTCTAATTTTTGAAACTTAAATATGTGGTTTTTTTAGGTTTCTGAGAGGTTTTTGCTAATTTTTCGACCCTTTTTAAATTTTTTTTTTGTGAGTTTTTATGATTTTTTCTTAATATGGAAGTCTTCAGCTACTTGCAAGTTGTTATAGTTTTTCAATTTTTATAATTTTTCTACTGTTGGGAATTTTTTCAAATTTTTGAAACTTAAATATATGGTTTTTTTTTAGATTTCTCAGAGGTTTTTGCTAATTTTTCGACCTTTTTTGAATTTGTTTTGGAGTTTTTATGATTTTTTCTTAATTTTGAAGTCTTCAGCTACTTGTAAGTTGTTATAGTTTTTCAATTTTTATAATTTTTCTACTGATGGGAATTTTTTCTAATTTTTGAAACTTAAATATTTGGTTTTTTTTAGATTTCTGAGAGGTTTTTGCTAATTTTTCGACCATTTTTGAATTTTTTTTTGAGTTTTTATGATTTTTTCTTAATTTTGAAGTCTTCAGCTACTTGTAAGTTATAGTTTTTCAATTTTTATAATTTTTCTACTGTTGGGAGATTTTTCAAATTTTTGAAACTTAAAAATATGGCTTTTTTTTTTGATTTCTGAGAGGATTTGCTAATTTTCGGACCCTTTTTGAATTTTTTTTTGAGTTTTTATGATTTTTTCTTCATTTTGAAATCTTCATGTACTTGCACGTGGTTATAGTTTTTCAATTTTTATTAGGTTGGGAATTTTTTCAAATTTTTGAATTTTATAACTTTGGTTTCTTTTTTGATTTCTGAGAGGTTTTTGCTAATTTTTCGACCCTTTTTGAATTTTTTTTGGAGTTTATATGATTTTTTCTTAATTTTGAAATCTTCAGCTACTTGTAAGTTGTTATAGTTTTTCAATTTTTATAATTTTTCTGCTGTTGGGAATTTTTTCAAATTTTTGAAACTTAAAAATAAGGGTTTTTTTTGATTTCTGAGAGGTGTTTGCTAATATTTCGACCCTTTTTGAATTTCTTTTGGAGTTTTTATAATTTTTTTCTTAATTTTGAAGTCTTCAGCTACTTGTAAGTTGTTATAGTTTTTCAATTTTTATAATTTTTCTACTCTTAGGAATTTTTTCAAATTTTTGAAACTTAAAAATAAGGGTTTTTTTTATTTCTGAGAGGTGTGTGCTAATTTTTCGACCTTTTTTGAATTTGTTTTGGAGTTTTTATGATTTTTTTCTTAATTTTGAAGTCTTCAGCTACTTGTAAGTTATAGTTTTTCAATTTTTATAATTTTTCTACTTTTGGGAGATTTTTCAAATTTTTGAAACTTAAAAATATGGCTTTTTTTTTAGATTTCTGAGAGGATTTTGCTAATTTTCGGACCCTTTTTGAATTTTTTTTTGAGTTTTTATGATTTTTTCTTAATTTTGAAATCTTCATGTACTTGCACGTGGTTATAGTTTTTCAATTTTTATTCTGTTGGGAATTTTTTCAAATTTTTGAATTTTAAAACTTTGGTTTCTTTTTTGATTTCTGGGAGGTGTTTGCTAATATTTCGACCCTTTTTGAATTTGTTTTGGAGTTTTTATGATTTTTTTCTTCATTTTGAAGTCTTCAGCTACTTGTAAGTTGTTATAGTTTTTCAATTTTTATAATTTTTCTACTGTTGGGAATTTTTTCTAATTTTTGAAACTTAAATAGTTGGTTTTTTTTAGATTTCTGAGAGGTTTTTTGCTAATTTTTCGACCCTTTTTAAATTTTTTTTTTGTGAGTTTTTATGATTTTTTCTTAATTTTGAAGTCTTCAGCTACTTGTAAGTTGTTATAGTTTTTCAATTTTTATAATTTTTCTACTGTTGGGAATTTTTTCTAATTTTTGAAACTTAAATATGAGGTTTTTTTTTAGATTTCTCAGAGGTGTTTGCTAATTTGTCGACCTTTTTTGAATTTGTTTTGGAGTTTTTATGATTTTTTCTTAATTTTGAAGTCTTCAGCTACTTGTAAGTTGTTATAGTTTTTCAATTTTTATAATTTTTCTACTGTTGGGAATTTTTTCAAATTTTTGAAACTTAAAAATAAGGGTTTTTTTTGATTTCTGAGAGGTGTTTGCTAATTTTTCGACCATTTTTGAATTTGTTTTGGAGTTTTTATGATTTATTCTTAATTTTGAAGTCTTCAACTACTTGTAAGTTGTTATAGTTTTTCAATTTTTATAATTTTTCTACTCTTAGGAATTTTTTCAAATTTTTGAAACTTAAAAATAAGGGTTTTTTTTGATTTCTGAGAGGTGTTTGCTAATTTTTCGACCCTTTTTGAATTTGTTTTGGAGTTTTTATGATTTATTCTTAATTTGAAGTCTTCATCTACTTGTAAGTTGTTATAGTTTTTCAATTCCTATAATTTTTCTACTGTTGGGAATTTTTTCAAATTTTTGAAACTTAAAAATAAGGGTTTTTTTTGATTTCTGAGAGGTGTTTGCTAATTTTTCGACAATTTTTGAATTTGTTTTGGAGTTTTTATGATTTATTCTTAATTTTGAAGTCTTCAACTACTTGTAAGTTGTTATAGTTTTTCAATTTTTATAATTTTTCTACTCTTAGGAATTTTTTCAAATTTTTGAAACTTAAAAATAAGGGTTTTTTTTGATTTCAGAGGTGTTTGCTAATTTTTCGACAATTTTTGAATTTGTTTTGGAGTTTTTATGATTTATTCTTAATTTTGAAGTCTTCAGCTACTTGTAAGTTGTTAAAGTTTTTCAATTTTTATAATTTTTCTACTCTTAGGAATTTTTTCAAATTTTTGAAACTTAAGAATAAGGGTTTTTTTTGATTTCTGAGAGGTGTGTGCTAATTTTTCGACCTTTTTTGAATTTGTTTTGGAGTTTTTATGATTTTTTTCTTAATTTTGAAGTCTTCAGCTACTTGTAAGTTGTTATAGTTTTTCAATTTTTATAATTTTTCTACTGTTGGGAATTTTTTCTAATTTTTGAAACTTAAATATTTGGTTTTTTTTAGATTTCTGAGAGGTTTTTGCTAATTTTTCGACCATTTTTGAATTTGTTTTGGAGTTTTTATGATTTATTCTTAATTTTGAAGTCTTCAACTACTTGTAAGTTGTTATAGTTTTTCAATTTTTATAATTTTTCTACTGTTGGGAATTTTTTCTAATTTTTGAAACTTAAATATGTGGTTTTTTTAGATTTCTGAGAGGTTTTTGCTAATTTTTCGACCATTTTTGAATTTGTTTTGGAGTTTTTATGATTTATTCTTAATTTTGAAGTCTTCAACTACTTGTAAGTTGTTATAGTTTTTCAATTTTTATAATTTTTCTACTGTTGGGAATTTTTTCTAATTTTTGAAACTTAAATATGTGGTTTTTTTTAGGTTTCTGAGAGGTTTTTGCTAATTTTTCGACCCTTTTTAAATTTTTTTTTTGTGAGTTTTTATGATTTTTTCTGAATTTTGAAGTCTTCAGCTACTTGTGAGTTGTTATAGTTTTTCAATTCCTATAATTTTTCTACTGTTGGGAATTTTTTCAAATTTTTGAAACTTAAAAATAAGGGTTTTTTTTGATTTCTGAGAGGTGTTTGCTAATTTTTCGACAATTTTTGAATTTGTTTTGGAGTTTTTATGATTTATTCTTAATTTTGAAGTCTTCAACTACTTGTAAGTTGTTATAGTTTTTCAATTTTTATAATTTTTCTACTCTTAGGAATTTTTTCAAATTTTTGAAACTTAAAAATAAGGGTTTTTTTTGATTTCAGAGGTGTTTGCTAATTTTTCGACAATTTTTGAATTTGTTTTGGAGTTTTTATGATTTATTCTTAATTTTGAAGTCTTCAACTACTTGTAAGTTGTTAAAGTTTTTCAATTTTTATAATTTTTCTACTCTTAGGAATTTTTTCAAATTTTTGAAACTTAAGAATAAGGGTTTTTTTTGATTTCTGAGAGGTGTGTGCTAATTTTTCGACCTTTTTTGAATTTGTTTTGGAGTTTTTATGATTTTTTTCTTAATTTTGAAGTCTTCAGCTACTTGCAAGTTGTTATAGTTTTTCAATTTTTATAATTTTTCTACTGTTGGGAATTTTTTCTAATTTTTGAAACTTAAATATATGGTTTTTTAGTTATCTGAAAGGTTTTTGCTAATTTTTCGACCCTTTTTAAATTTTTTTTTGTGAGTTTTTATGATTTTTTCTTAATTTTGAAGTCTTCAGCTACTTGTAAGTTGTTATAGTTTTTCAATTTTTATAATTTTTCTACTGTTGGGAATTTTTTCTAATTTTTGAAACTTAAATATGTGGTTTTTTTTTAGATTTCTCTGAGGTTTTTGCTAATTTGTCGACTTTTTTGAATTTGTTTTGGTGGTTTTTTGATTTTTTCTTAATTTTGAAGTCTTCAGCTACTTGTGAGTTGTTACAGTTTTTCAATTTTTATAATTTTTCTACTGTTGGGAATTTTTTTAAATTTTTGAAACTTAAAAATAGGGTTTTTTTCTGATTTCTAAGAGGTTTTTACAAATTTTTCGACATTTTTTGAATTTCTTCTGAAGTTTTTATAATTTTTTCCTAATTTTGAAGTCTTTAGCTACTTGTGAGTTGTTATAGTTTTTCAATTTTCATAATTTTTCTACTGTTGGGAATTTTTTCAAATTTTTGAAACTTAAAAATAAGGGTTTTTTTTTGATTTCTGAGAGGTGTTTGCTAATTTTTCGACCATTTTTGAATTTGTTTTGGAGTTTTTATGATTTATTCTTAATTTTGAAGTCTTCATCTACTTGTAAGTTGTTATAGTTTTTCAATTCCTATAATTTTTCTACTGTTGGGAATTTTTTCAAATTTTTGAAACTTAAAAATAAGGTTTTTTTTTGATTTCTGAGAGGTGTGTGCTAATTTTTCGACCTTTTTTGAATTTGTTTTGGAGTTTTTATGATTTTTTTCTTAATTTTGAAGTCTTCAGCTACTTGTAAGTTGTTTTAGTTTTTCAATTTTTATAATTTTTCTACTGTTGGGAATTTTTTCTAATTTTTGAAACTTAAATATTTGGTTTTTTTTAGATTTCTGAGAGGTTTTTGCTAATTTTTCGACCATTTTTGAATTTGTTTTGGAGTTTTTATGATTTATTCTTAATTTTGAAGTCTTCAACTACTTGTAAGTTGTTATAGTTTTTCAATTTTTATAATTTTTCTACTGTTGGGAATTTTTTCTAATTTTTGAAACTTAAATATGTGGTTTTTTTAGGTTTCTGAGAGGTTTTTGCTAATTTTTCGACCCTTTTTAAATTTTTTTTTTGTGAGTTTTTATGATTTTTTCTTAATTTTGAAGTCTTCAACTACTTGTAAGTTGTTATAGTTTTTCAATTTTTATAATTTTTCTACTGTTGGGAATTTTTTCTAATTTTTGAAACTTAAATATTTGGTTTTTTTTGATTTCTGAGAGGTGTTTGCTAATTTTTCGACCATTTTTGAATTTGTTTTGGAGTTTTTATGATTTATTCTTAATTTTGAAGTCTTCATCTACTTGTAAGTTGTTATAGTTTTTCAATTCCTATAATTTTTCTACTGTTGGGAATTTTTTCAAATTTTTGAAACTTAAAAATAAGGGTTTTTTTTGATTTCTGAGAGGTGTGTGCTAATTTTTCGACCTTTTTTGAATTTGTTTTGGAGTTTTTATGATTTTTTTCTTAATTTTGAAGTCTTCAGCTACTTGTAAGTTGTTATAGTTTTTCAATTTTTATAATTTTTCTACTGTTGGGAATTTTTTCTAATTTTTGAAACTTAAATATTTGGTTTTTTTTAGATTTCCGAGAGGTTTTTGCTAATTTTTCGACCATTTTTGAATTTGTTTTGGAGTTTTTATGATTTATTCTTAATTTTGAAGTCTTCAACTACTTGTAAGTTGTTATAGTTTTTCAATTTTTATAATTTTTCTACTGTTGGGAATTTTTTCTAATTTTTGAAACTTAAAAATAAGGGTTTTTTTTAGATTTCTGAGAGGTTTTTGCTAATTTTTCGACCATTTTTGAATTTGTTTTGGAGTTTTTATGATTTATTCTTAATTTTGAAGTCTTCAACTACTTGTAAGTTGTTATAGTTTTTCAATTTTTATAATTTTTCTACTGTTGGGAATTTTTTCTAATTTTTGAAACTTAAATATGTGGTTTTTTTTAGGTTTCTGAGAGGTTTTTGCTAATTTTTCGACCCTTTTTAAATTTTTTTTTTGTGAGTTTTTATGATTTTTTCTTAATTTTGAAGTCTTCAGCTACTTGTAAGTTGTTATAGTTTTTCAATTTTTATAATTTTTCTACTGTTGGGAATTTTTTCAAATTTTTGAAACTTAAAAATAAGGGTTTTTTTTGATTTCTGAGAGGTGTTTGCTAATTTTTCGACCATTTTTGAATTTGTTTTGGAGTTTTTATGATTTATTCTTAATTTTGAAGTCTTCATCTACTTGTAAGTTGTTATAGTTTTTCAATTCCTATAATTTTTCTACTGTTGGGAATTTTTTCAAATTTTTGAAACTTAAAAATAAGGGTTTTTTTTGATTTCTGAGAGGTGTGTGCTAATTTTTCGACCTTTTTTGAATTTGTTTTGGAGTTTTTATGATTTTTTTCTTAATTTTGAAGTCTTCAGCTACTTGTAAGTTGTTTTAGTTTTTCAATTTTTATAATTTTTCTACTGTTGGGAATTTTTTCTAATTTTTGAAACTTAAATATTTGGTTTTTTTTAGATTTCTGAGAGGTTTTTGCTAATTTTTCGACCATTTTTGAATTTGTTTTGGAGTTTTTATGATTTATTCTTAATTTTGAAGTCTTCAACTACTTGTAAGTTGTTATAGTTTTTCAATTTTTATAATTTTTCTACTGTTGGGAATTTTTTCTAATTTTTGAAACTTAAATATGTGGTTTTTTTAGGTTTCTGAGAGGTTTTTGCTAATTTTTCGACCCTTTTTAAATTTTTTTTTTGTGAGTTTTTATGATTTTTTCTTAATATGGAAGTCTTCAGCTACTTGCAAGTTGTTATAGTTTTTCAATTTTTATAATTTTTCTACTGTTGGGAATTTTTTCAAATTTTTGAAACTTAAATATATGGTTTTTTTTTAGATTTCTCAGAGGTTTTTGCTAATTTTTCGACCTTTTTTGAATTTGTTTTGGAGTTTTTATGATTTTTTCTTAATTTTGAAGTCTTCAGCTACTTGTAAGTTGTTATAGTTTTTCAATTTTTATAATTTTTCTACTGATGGGAATTTTTTCTAATTTTTGAAACTTAAATATTTGGTTTTTTTTAGATTTCTGAGAGGTTTTTGCTAATTTTTCGACCATTTTTGAATTTTTTTTTGAGTTTTTATGATTTTTTCTTAATTTTGAAGTCTTCAGCTACTTGTAAGTTATAGTTTTTCAATTTTTATAATTTTTCTACTGTTGGGAGATTTTTCAAATTTTTGAAACTTAAAAATATGGCTTTTTTTTTTGATTTCTGAGAGGATTTTGCTAATTTTCGGACCCTTTTTGAATTTTTTTTTGAGTTTTTATGATTTTTTCTTCATTTTGAAATCTTCATGTACTTGCACGTGGTTATAGTTTTTCAATTTTTATTAGGTTGGGAATTTTTTCAAATTTTTGAATTTTAAAACTTTGGTTTCTTTTTTGATTTCTGAGAGGTTTTTGCTAATTTTTCGACCCTTTTTGAATTTTTTTTGGAGTTTATATGATTTTTTCTTAATTTTGAAATCTTCAGCTACTTGTAAGTTGTTATAGTTTTTCAATTTTTATAATTTTTCTGCTGTTGGGAATTTTTTCAAATTTTTGAAACTTAAAAATAAGGGTTTTTTTTTATTTCTGAGAGGTGTTTGCTAATATTTCGACCCTTTTTGAATTTCTTTTGGAGTTTTTATAATTTTTTTCTTAATTTTGAAGTCTTCAGCTACTTGTAAGTTGTTATAGTTTTTCAATTTTTATAATTTTTCTACTCTTAGGAATTTTTTCAAATTTTTGAAACTTAAAAATAAGGGTTTTTTTTATTTCTGAGAGGTGTGTGCTAATTTTTCGACCTTTTTTGAATTTGTTTTGGAGTTTTTATGATTTTTTTCTTAATTTTGAAGTCTTCAGCTACTTGTAAGTTATAGTTTTTCAATTTTTATAATTTTTCTACTTTTGGGAGATTTTTCAAATTTTTGAAACTTAAAAATATGGCTTTTTTTTTAGATTTCTGAGAGGATTTTGCTAATTTTCGGACCCTTTTTGAATTTTTTTTTGAGTTTTTATGATTTTTTCTTAATTTTGAAATCTTCATGTACTTGCACGTGGTTATAGTTTTTCAATTTTTATTCTGTTGGGAATTTTTTCAAATTTTTGAATTTTAAAACTTTGGTTTCTTTTTTGATTTCTGGGAGGTGTTTGCTAATATTTCGACCCTTTTTGAATTTGTTTTGGAGTTTTTATGATTTTTTTCTTCATTTTGAAGTCTTCAGCTACTTGTAAGTTGTTATAGTTTTTCAATTTTTATAATTTTTCTACTGTTGGGAATTTTTTCTAATTTTTGAAACTTAAATAGTTGGTTTTTTTTAGATTTCTGAGAGGTTTTTTGCTAATTTTTCGACCCTTTTTAAATTTTTTTTTTGTGAGTTTTTATGATTTTTTCTTAATTTTGAAGTCTTCAGCTACTTGTAAGTTGTTATAGTTTTTCAATTTTTATAATTTTTCTACTGTTGGGAATTTTTTCTAATTTTTGAAACTTAAATATGAGGTTTTTTTTTAGATTTCTCAGAGGTGTTTGCTAATTTGTCGACCTTTTTTGAATTTGTTTTGGAGTTTTTATGATTTTTTCTTAATTTTGAAGTCTTCAGCTACTTGTAAGTTGTTATAGTTTTTCAATTTTTATAATTTTTCTACTGTTGGGAATTTTTTCAAATTTTTGAAACTTAAAAATAAGGGTTTTTTTTGATTTCTGAGAGGTGTTTGCTAATTTTTCGACCATTTTTGAATTTGTTTTGGAGTTTTTATGATTTATTCTTAATTTTGAAGTCTTCAACTACTTGTAAGTTGTTATAGTTTTTCAATTTTTATAATTTTTCTACTCTTAGGAATTTTTTCAAATTTTTGAAACTTAAAAATAAGGGTTTTTTTTGATTTCTGAGAGGTGTTTGCTAATTTTTCGACCCTTTTTGAATTTGTTTTGGAGTTTTTATGATTTATTCTTAATTTGAAGTCTTCATCTACTTGTAAGTTGTTATAGTTTTTCAATTCCTATAATTTTTCTACTGTTGGGAATTTTTTCAAATTTTTGAAACTTAAAAATAAGGGTTTTTTTTGATTTCTGAGAGGTGTTTGCTAATTTTTCGACCATTTTTGAATTTGTTTTGGAGTTTTTATGATTTATTCTTAATTTTGAAGTCTTCAACTACTTGTAAGTTGTTATAGTTTTTCAATTTTTATAATTTTTCTACTCTTAGGAATTTTTTCAAATTTTTGAAACTTAAAAATAAGGGTTTTTTTTGATTTCTGAGAGGTGTTTGCTAATTTTTCGAAAATTTTTGAATTTGTTTTGGAGTTTTTATGATTTATTCTTAATTTTGAAGTCTTCATCTACTTGTAAGTTGTTATAGTTTTTCAATTCCTATAATTTTTCTACTGTTGGGAATTTTTTCAAATTTTTGAAACTTAAAAATAAGGGTTTTTTTTGATTTCTGAGAGGTGTTTGCTAATTTTTCGACCATTTTTGAATTTGTTTTGGAGTTTTTATGATTTATTCTTAATTTTGAAGTCTTCAACTACTTGTAAGTTGTTATAGTTTTTCAATTTTTATAATTTTTCTACTGTTGGGAATTTTTTCAAATTTTTGAAACTTAAAAATAAGGGTTTTTTTTGATTTCAGAGGTGTTTGCTAATTTTTCGACCATTTTTGAATTTGTTTTGGAGTTTTTATGATTTATTCTTAATTTTGAAGTCTTCAACTACTTGTAAGTTGTTATAGTTTTTCAATTTTTATAATTTTTCTACTCTTAGGAATTTTTTCAAATTTTTGAAACTTAAAAATAAGGGTTTTTTTTATTTCTGAGAGGTGTGTGCTAATTTTTCGACCTTTTTTGAATTTGTTTTGGAGTTTTTATGATTTTTTTCTTAATTTTGAAGTCTTCAGCTACTTGTAAGTTATAGTTTTTCAATTTTTATAATTTTCTACTTTTGGGAGATTTTTCAAATTTTTGAAACTTAAAAATATGGCTTTTTTTTTAGATTTCTGAGAGGATTTTGCTAATTTTCGGACCCTTTTTGAATTTTTTTTTGAGTTTTTATGATTTTTTCTTAATTTTGAAATCTTCATGTATTTGCACGTGGTTATAGTTTTTCAATTTTTATGCTGTTGGGAATTTTTTCAAATTTTTGATTTTTAAAACTTTGGTTTCTTTTTTGATTTCTGAGAGGTGTTTGCTAATATTTCGACCCTTTTTGAATTTGTTTTGGAGTTTTTATGATTTTTTTCTTCATTTTGAAGTCTTCAGCTACTTGTAAGTTGTTATAGTTTTTCAATTTTTATAATTTTTCTACTGTTGGGAATTTTTTCTAATTTTTGAAACTTAAATAGTTGGTTTTTTTTAGATTTCTGAGAGGTTTTTTGCTAATTTTTCGACCCTTTTTAAATTTTTTTTTTGTGAGTTTTTATGATTTTTTCTTAATTTTGAAGTCTTCAGCTACTTGTAAGTTGTTATAGTTTTTCAATTTTTATAATTTTTCTACTGTTAGGAATTTTTTCTAATTTTTGAAACTTAAATATGAGGTTTTTTTTTAGATTTCTCAGAGGTGTTTGCTAATTTGTCGACTTTTTTTGAATTTGTTTTGGTGGTTTTTTGATTTTTTCTGAATTTTGAAGTCTTCAGCTACTTGTGAGTTGTTATAGTTTTTCAATTCCTATAATTTTTCTACTGTTGGGAATTTTTTCAAATTTTTGAAACTTAAAAATAAGGGTTTTTTTTAATTTCTGAGAGGTGTTTGCTAATTTTTCGACCATTTTTGAATTTGTTTTGGAGTTTTTATGATTTATTCTTAATTTTGAAGTCTTCAACTACTTGTAAGTTGTTTTAGTTTTTCAATTTTTATAATTTTTCTACTCTTAGGAATTTTTTCAAATTTTTGAAACTTAAAAATAAGGGTTTTTTTTGATTTCAGAGGTGTTTGCTAATTTTTCGACCATTTTTGAATTTGTTTTGGAGTTTTTATGATTTATTCTTAATTTTGAAGTCTTCAACTACTTGTAAGTTGTTAAAGTTTTTCAATTTTTATAATTTTTCTACTCTTAGGAATTTTTTCAAATTTTTGAAACTTAAGAATAAGGGTTTTTTTTGATTTCTGAGAGGTGTGTGCTAATTTTTCGACCTTTTTTGAATTTGTTTTGGAGTTTTTATGATTTTTTTCTTAATTTTGAAGTCTTCAGCTACTTGTAAGTTGTTATAGTTTTTCAATTTTTATAATTTTTCTACTGTTGGGAATTTTTTCTAATTTTTGAAACTTAAATATATGGTTTTTTAGATATCTGAAAGGTTTTTGCTAATTTTTCGACCCTTTTTAAATTTTTTTTTGTGAGTTTTTATGATTTTTTCTTAATTTTGAAGTCTTCAGCTACTTGTAAGTTGTTATAGTTTTTCAATTTTTATAATTTTTCTACTGTTGGGAATTTTTTCTAATTTTTGAAACTTAAATATGTGGTTTTTTTTTAGATTTCTCAGAGGTTTTTGCTAATTTGTCGACTTTTTTGAATTTGTTTTGGTGGTTTTTTGATTTTTTCTTAATTTTGAAGTCTTCAGCTACTTGTGAGTTGTTATAGTTTTTCAATTTTTATAATTTTTCTACTGTTGGGAATTTTTTTAAATTTTTGAAACTTAAAAATAGGGTTTTTTTTTGATTTCTGAGAGGTTTTTACAAATTTTTCGACCTTTTTTGAATTTCTTCTGAAGGTTTTATAATTTTTTCCTAATTTTGAAGTCTTTAGCTACTTGTGAGTTGTTATAGTTTTTCCATTTTCATAATTTTTCTACTGTTGGGAATTTTTTCAAATTTTTGAAACTTAAAAATAAGGGTTTTTTTTGATTTCTGAGAGGTGTTTGCTAATTTTTGGACCATTTTTGAATTTGTTTTGGAGTTTTTATGATTTATTCTTAATTTTGAAGTCTTCATCTACTTGTAAGTTGTTATAGTTTTTCAATTCCTATAATTTTTCTACTGTTGGGAATTTTTTCAAATTTTTGAAACTTAAAAATAAGGGTTTTTTTTGATTTCTGAGAGGTGTGTGCTAATTTTTCGACCTTTTTTGAATTTGTTTTGGAGTTTTTATGATTTTTTCTTAATTTTGAAGTCTTCAACTACTTGTAAGTTGTTATAGTTTTTCAATTTTTATAATTTTTCTACTGTTGGGAATTTTTTCTAATTTTTGAAACTTAAATATGTGGTTTTTTTTAGGTTTCTGAGAGGTTTTTGCTAATTTTTCGACCCTTTTTAAATTTTTTTTTTGTGAGTTTTTATGATTTTTTCTTAATTTTGAAGTCTTCAGCTACTTGTAAGTTGTTATAGTTTTTCAATTTTTATAATTTTTCTACTGTTGGGAATTTTTTCTAATTTTTGAAACTTAAATATTTGGTTTTTTTTGATTTCTGAGAGGTGTTTGCTAATTTTTCGACCATTTTTGAATTTGTTTTGGAGTTTTTATGATTTATTCTTAATTTTGAAGTCTTCATCTACTTGTAAGTTGTTATAGTTTTTCAATTCCTATAATTTTTCTACTGTTGGGAATTTTTTCAAATTTTTGAAACTTAAAAATAAGGGTTTTTTTTGATTTCTGAGAGGTGTGTGCTAATTTTTCGACCTTTTTTGAATTTGTTTTGGAGTTTTTATGATTTTTTTCTTAATTTTGAAGTCTTCAGCTACTTGTAAGTTGTTATAGTTTTTCAATTTTTATAATTTTTCTACTGTTGGGAATTTTTTCTAATTTTTGAAACTTAAATATTTGGTTTTTTTTAGATTTCTGAGAGGTTTTTGCTAATTTTTCGACCATTTTTGAATTTGTTTTGGAGTTTTTATGATTTATTCTTAATTTTGAAGTCTTCAACTACTTGTAAGTTGTTATAGTTTTTCAATTTTTATAATTTTTCTACTGTTGGGAATTTTTTCTAATTTTTGAAACTTAAATATGTGGTTTTTTTAGATTTCTGAGAGGTTTTTGCTAATTTTTCGACCATTTTTGAATTTGTTTTGGAGTTTTTATGATTTATTCTTAATTTTGAAGTCTTCAACTACTTGTAAGTTGTTATAGTTTTTCAATTTTTATAATTTTTCTACTGTTGGGAATTTTTTCTAATTTTTGAAACTTAAATATGTGGTTTTTTTTAGGTTTCTGAGAGGTTTTTGCTAATTTTTCGACCCTTTTTAAATTTTTTTTTTGTGAGTTTTTATGATTTTTTCTGAATTTTGAAGTCTTCAGCTACTTGTGAGTTGTTATAGTTTTTCAATTCCTATAATTTTTCTACTGTTGGGAATTTTTTCTAATTTTTGAAACTTAAATATTTGGTTTTTTTTGATTTCTGAGAGGTGTTTGCTAATTTTTCGACCATTTTTGAATTTGTTTTGGAGTTTTTATGATTTATTCTTAATTTTGAAGTCTTCATCTACTTGTAAGTTGTTATAGTTTTTCAATTCCTATAATTTTTCTACTGTTGGGAATTTTTTCAAATTTTTGAAACTTAAAAATAAGGGTTTTTTTTGATTTCTGAGAGGTGTGTGCTAATTTTTCGACCTTTTTTGAATTTGTTTTGGAGTTTTTATGAATTTTTTCTTAATTTTGAAGTCTTCAGCTACTTGTAAGTTGTTATAGTTTTTCAATTTTTATAATTTTTCTACTGTTGGGAATTTTTTCTAATTTTTGAAACTTAAATATTTGGTTTTTTTTAGATTTCTGAGAGGTTTTTGCTAATTTTTCGACCATTTTTGAATTTGTTTTGGAGTTTTTATGATTTATTCTTAATTTTGAAGTCTTCAACTACTTGTAAGTTGTTATAGTTTTTCAATTTTTATAATTTTTCTACTGTTGGGAATTTTTTCTAATTTTTGAAACTTAAATATGTGGTTTTTTTAGATTTCTGAGAGGTTTTTGCTAATTTTTCGACCATTTTTGAATTTGTTTTGGAGTTTTTATGATTTATTCTTAATTTTGAAGTCTTCAACTACTTGTAAGTTGTTATAGTTTTTCAATTTTTATAATTTTTCTACTGTTGGGAATTTTTTCTAATTTTTGAAACTTAAATATGTGGTTTTTTTTAGGTTTCTGAGAGGTTTTTGCTAATTTTTCGACCCTTTTTAAATTTTTTTTTTGTGAGTTTTTATGATTTTTTCTGAATTTTGAAGTCTTCAGCTACTTGTGAGTTGTTATAGTTTTTCAATTCCTATAATTTTTCTACTGTTGGGAATTTTTTCAAATTTTTGAAACTTAAAAATAAGGGTTTTTTTTGATTTCTGAGAGGTGTTTGCTAATTTTTCGACAATTTTTGAATTTGTTTTGGAGTTTTTATGATTTATTCTTAATTTTGAAGTCTTCAACTACTTGTAAGTTGTTATAGTTTTTCAATTTTTATAATTTTTCTACTCTTAGGAATTTTTTCAAATTTTTGAAACTTAAAAATAAGGGTTTTTTTTGATTTCAGAGGTGTTTGCTAATTTTTCGACAATTTTTGAATTTGTTTTGGAGTTTTTATGATTTATTCTTAATTTTGAAGTCTTCAGCTACTTGTAAGTTGTTAAAGTTTTTCAATTTTTATAATTTTTCTACTCTTAGGAATTTTTTCAAATTTTTGAAACTTAAGAATAAGGGTTTTTTTTGATTTCTGAGAGGTGTGTGCTAATTTTTCGACCTTTTTTGAATTTGTTTTGGAGTTTTTATGATTTTTTTCTTAATTTTGAAGTCTTCAGCTACTTGTAAGTTGTTATAGTTTTTCAATTTTTATAATTTTTCTACTGTTGGGAATTTTTTCTAATTTTTGAAACTTAAATATATGGTTTTTTAGTTATCTGAAAGGTTTTTGCTAATTTTTCGACCCTTTTTAAATTTTTTTTTGTGAGTTTTTATGATTTTTTCTTAATTTTGAAGTCTTCAGCTACTTGTAAGTTGTTATAGTTTTTCAATTTTTATAATTTTTCTACTGTTGGGAATTTTTTCTAATTTTTGAAACTTAAATATGTGGTTTTTTTTTAGATTTCTCAGAGGTTTTTGCTAATTTGTCGACTTTTTTGAATTTGTTTTGGTGGTTTTTTGATTTTTTCTTAATTTTGAAGTCTTCAGCTACTTGTGAGTTGTTACAGTTTTTCAATTTTTATAATTTTTCTACTGTTGGGAATTTTTTTAAATTTTTGAAACTTAAAAATAGGGTTTTTTTCTGATTTCTAAGAGGTTTTTACAAATTTTTCGACCTTTTTTGAATTTCTTCTGAAGTTTTTATAATTTTTTCCTAATTTTGAAGTCTTTAGCTACTTGTGAGTTGTTATAGTTTTTCAATTTTCATAATTTTTCTACTGTTGGGAATTTTTTCAAATTTTTGAAACTTAAAAATAAGGGTTTTTTTTGATTTCTGAGAGGTGTTTGCTAATTTTTCGACCATTTTTGAATTTGTTTTGGAGTTTTTATGATTTATTCTTAATTTTGAAGTCTTCATCTACTTGTAAGTTGTTATAGTTTTTCAATTTTTATAATTTTTCTACTGTTGGGAATTTTTTCAAATTTTTGAAACTTAAAAATAAGGGTTTTTTTTGATTTCTGAGAGGTGTGTGCTAATTTTTCGACCTTTTTTGAATTTGTTTTGGAGTTTTTATGATTTTTTTCTTAATTTTGAAGTCTTCAGCTACTTGTAAGTTGTTTTAGTTTTTCAATTTTTATAATTTTTCTACTGTTGGGAATTTTTTCTAATTTTTGAAACTTAAATATTTGGTTTTTTTTAGATTTCTGAGAGGTTTTTGCTAATTTTTCGACCCTTTTTAAATTTTTTTTTTGTGAGTTTTTATGATTTTTTCTTAATTTTGAAGTCTTCAGCTACTTGTAAGTTGTTATAGTTTTTCAATTTTTATAATTTTTCTACTGTTGGGAATTTTTTCTAATTTTTGAAACTTAAATATTTGGTTTTTTTTAGATTTCCGAGAGGTTTTTGCTAATTTTTCGACCATTTTTGAATTTGTTTTGGAGTTTTTATGATTTATTCTTAATTTTGAAGTCTTCAACTACTTGTAAGTTGTTATAGTTTTTCAATTTTTATAATTTTTCTACTGTTGGGAATTTTTTCTAATTTTTGAAACTTAAATATGTGGTTTTTTTTAGATTTCTGAGAGGTTTTTGCTAATTTTTCGACCATTTTTGAGTTTGTTTTGGAGTTTTTATGATTTATTCTTAATTTTGAAGTCTTCAACTACTTGTAAGTTGTTATAGTTTTTCAATTTTTATAATTTTTCTACTGTTGGGAATTTTTTCTAATTTTTGAAACTTAAATATGTGGTTTTTTTTAGGTTTCTGAGAGGTTTTGCTAATTTTTCGACCCTTTTTAAATTTTTTTTTTGTGAGTTTTTATGATTTTTTCTTAATTTTGAAGTCTTCAGCTACTTGTAAGTTGTTATAGTTTTTCAATTTTTATAATTTTTCTACTGTTGGGAATTTTTTCTAATTTTTGAAACTTAAATATTTGGTTTTTTTTAGATTTCTGAGAGGTTTTTGCTAATTTTTCGACCATTTTTGAATTTGTTTTGGAGTTTTTATGATTTATTCTTAATTTTGAAGTCTTCAACTACTTGTAAGTTGTTATAGTTTTTCAATTTTTATAATTTTTCTACTGTTGGGAATTTTTTCTAATTTTTTGTAACTTAAATATGTGGTTTTTTTTAGATTTCTGAGAGGTTTTTGCTAATTTTTCGACCATTTTTGAATTTGTTTTGGAGGTTTTATGATTTATTCTTAATTTTGAAGTCTTCAACTACTTGTAAGTTGTTTTAGTTTTTCAATTCCTATAATTTTTCTACTGTTGGGAATTTTTTCTAATTTTTGAAACTTAAATATTTGGTTTTTTTTGATTTCTGAGAGGTGTTTGCTAATTTTTCGACCATTTTTGAATTTGTTTTGGAGTTTTTATGATTTATTCTTAATTTTGAAGTCTTCATCTACTTGTAAGTTGTTATAGTTTTTCAATTCCTATAATTTTTCTACTGTTGGGAATTTTTTCAAATTTTTGAAACTTAAAAATAAGGGTTTTTTTTGATTTCTGAGAGGTGTGTGCTAATTTTTCGACCTTTTTTGAATTTGTTTTGGAGTTTTTATGATTTTTTTCTTAATTTTGAAGTCTTCAGCTACTTGTAAGTTGTTATAGTTTTTCAATTTTTATAATTTTTCTACTGTTGGGAATTTTTTCTAATTTTTGAAACTTAAATATTTGGTTTTTTTTAGATTTCTGAGAGGTTTTTGCTAATTTTTCGACCATTTTTGAATTTGTTTTGGAGTTTTTATGATTTATTCTTAATTTTGAAGTCTTCAACTACTTGTAAGTTGTTATAGTTTTTCAATTTTTATAATTTTTCTACTGTTGGGAATTTTTTCTAATTTTTGAAACTTAAATATGTGGTTTTTTTAGATTTCTGAGAGGTTTTTGCTAATTTTTCGACCATTTTTGAATTTGTTTTGGAGTTTTTATGATTTATTCTTAATTTTGAAGTCTTCAACTACTTGTAAGTTGTTATAGTTTTTCAATTTTTATAATTTTTCTACTGTTGGGAATTTTTTCTAATTTTTGAAACTTAAATATGTGGTTTTTTTTAGGTTTCTGAGAGGTTTTTGCTAATTTTTCGACCCTTTTTAAATTTTTTTTTTGTGAGTTTTTATGATTTTTTCTGAATTTTGAAGTCTTCAGCTACTTGTGAGTTGTTATAGTTTTTCAATTCCTATAATTTTTCTACTGTTGGGAATTTTTTCAAATTTTTGAAACTTAAAAATAAGGGTTTTTTTTGATTTCTGAGAGGTGTTTGCTAATTTTTCGACAATTTTTGAATTTGTTTTGGAGTTTTTATGATTTATTCTTAATTTTGAAGTCTTCAACTACTTGTAAGTTGTTATAGTTTTTCAATTTTTATAATTTTTCTACTCTTAGGAATTTTTTCAAATTTTTGAAACTTAAAAATAAGGGTTTTTTTTGATTTCAGAGGTGTTTGCTAATTTTTCGACAATTTTTGAATTTGTTTTGGAGTTTTTATGATTTATTCTTAATTTTGAAGTCTTCAACTACTTGTAAGTTGTTAAAGTTTTTCAATTTTTATAATTTTTCTACTCTTAGGAATTTTTTCAAATTTTTGAAACTTAAGAATAAGGGTTTTTTTTGATTTCTGAGAGGTGTGTGCTAATTTTTCGACCTTTTTTGAATTTGTTTTGGAGTTTTTATGATTTTTTTCTTAATTTTGAAGTCTTCAGCTACTTGTAAGTTGTTATAGTTTTTCAATTTTTATAATTTTTCTACTGTTGGGAATTTTTTCTAATTTTTGAAACTTAAATATATGGTTTTTTAGTTATCTGAAAGGTTTTTGCTAATTTTTCGACCCTTTTTAAATTTTTTTTTGTGAGTTTTTATGATTTTTTCTTAATTTTGAAGTCTTCAGCTACTTGTAAGTTGTTATAGTTTTTCAATTTTTATAATTTTTCTACTGTTGGGAATTTTTTCTAATTTTTGAAACTTAAATATGTGGTTTTTTTTTAGATTTCTCAGAGGTTTTTGCTAATTTGTCGACTTTTTTGAATTTGTTTTGGTGGTTTTTTGATTTTTTCTTAATTTTGAAGTCTTCAGCTACTTGTGAGTTGTTACAGTTTTTCAATTTTTATAATTTTTCTACTGTTGGGAATTTTTTTAAATTTTTGAAACTTAAAAATAGGGTTTTTTTCTGATTTCTAAGAGGTTTTTACAAATTTTTCGACCTTTTTTGAATTTCTTCTGAAGTTTTTATAATTTTTTCCTAATTTTGAAGTCTTTAGCTACTTGTGAGTTGTTATAGTTTTTCAATTTTCATAATTTTTCTACTGTTGGGAATTTTTTCAAATTTTTGAAACTTAAAAATAAGGGTTTTTTTTGATTTCTGAGAGGTGTGTGCTAATTTTTCGACCTTTTTTGAATTTGTTTTGGAGTTTTTATGATTTTTTTCTTAATTTTGAAGTCTTCAGCTACTTGTAAGTTGTTTTAGTTTTTCAATTTTTATAATTTTTCTACTGTTGGGAATTTTTTCTAATTTTTGAAACTTAAATATTTGGTTTTTTTTAGATTTCTGAGAGGTTTTTGCTAATTTTTCGACCCTTTTTAAATTTTTTTTTTGTGAGTTTTTATGATTTTTTCTTAATTTTGAAGTCTTCAGCTACTTGTAAGTTGTTATAGTTTTTCAATTTTTATAATTTTTCTACTGTTGGGAATTTTTTCTAATTTTTGAAACTTAAATATTTGGTTTTTTTTGATTTCTGAGAGGTGTTTGCTAATTTTTCGACCATTTTTGAATTTGTTTTGGAGTTTTTATGATTTATTCTTAATTTTGAAGTCTTCATCTACTTGTAAGTTGTTATAGTTTTTCAATTCCTATAATTTTTCTACTGTTGGGAATTTTTTCAAATTTTTGAAACTTAAAAATAAGGGTTTTTTTTGATTTCTGAGAGGTGTGTGCTAATTTTTCGACCTTTTTTGAATTTGTTTTGGAGTTTTTATGATTTTTTTCTTAATTTTGAAGTCTTCAGCTACTTGTAAGTTGTTATAGTTTTTCAATTTTTATAATTTTTCTACTGTTGGGAATTTTTTCTAATTTTTGAAACTTAAATATTTGGTTTTTTTTAGATTTCCGAGAGGTTTTTGCTAATTTTTCGACCATTTTTGAATTTGTTTTGGAGTTTTTATGATTTATTCTTAATTTTGAAGTCTTCAACTACTTGTAAGTTGTTATAGTTTTTCAATTTTTATAATTTTTCTACTGTTGGGAATTTTTTCTAATTTTTGAAACTTAAATATGTGGTTTTTTTTAGATTTCTGAGAGGTTTTTGCTAATTTTTCGACCATTTTTGAGTTTGTTTTGGAGTTTTTATGATTTATTCTTAATTTTGAAGTCTTCAACTACTTGTAAGTTGTTATAGTTTTTCAATTTTTATAATTTTTCTACTGTTGGGAATTTTTTCTAATTTTTGAAACTTAAATATGTGGTTTTTTTTAGGTTTCTGAGAGGTTTTTGCTAATTTTTCGACCCTTTTTAAATTTTTTTTTTGTGAGTTTTTATGATTTTTTCTTAATTTTGAAGTCTTCAGCTACTTGTAAGTTGTTATAGTTTTTCAATTTTTATAATTTTTCTACTGTTGGGAATTTTTTCTAATTTTTGAAACTTAAATATTTGGTTTTTTTTAGATTTCTGAGAGGTTTTTGCTAATTTTTCGACCATTTTTGAATTTGTTTTGGAGTTTTTATGATTTATTCTTAATTTTGAAGTCTTCAACTACTTGTAAGTTGTTATAGTTTTTCAATTTTTATAATTTTTCTACTGTTGGGAATTTTTTCTAATTTTTGTAACTTAAATATGTGGTTTTTTTTAGATTTCTGAGAGGTTTTTGCTAATTTTTCGACCATTTTTGAATTTGTTTTGGAGGTTTTATGATTTATTCTTAATTTTGAAGTCTTCAACTACTTGTAAGTTGTTTTAGTTTTTCAATTTTTATAATTTTTCTACTGTTGGGAATTTTTTCTAATTTTTGAAACTTAAATATTTGGTTTTTTTTTAGATTTCTGAGAGGTTTTTGCTAATTTTTCGACCATTTTTGAATTTGTTTTGGAGTTTTTATGATTTATTCTTAATTTTGAAGTCTTCAACTACTTGTAAGTTGTTATAGTTTTTCAATTTTTATAATTTTTCTACTGTTGGGAATTTTTCTAATTTTTGAAACTTAAATATGTGGTTTTTTTTAGGTTTCTGAGAGGTTTTTGCTAATTTTTCGACCCTTTTTAAATTTTTTTTTTGTGAGTTTTTATGATTTTTTCTTAATTTTGAAGTCTTCAGCTACTTGTAAGTTGTTATAGTTTTTCAATTTTTATAATTTTTCTACTGTTGGGAATTTTTTCTAATTTTTGAAACTTAAATATTTGGTTTTTTTTGATTTCTGAGAGGTGTTTGCTAATTTTTCGACCATTTTTGAATTTGTTTTGGAGTTTTTATGATTTATTCTTAATTTTGAAGTCTTCATCTACTTGTAAGTTGTTATAGTTTTTCAATTCCTATAATTTTTCTACTGTTGGGAATTTTTTCAAATTTTTGAAACTTAAAAATAAGGGTTTTTTTTGATTTCTGAGAGGTGTGTGCTAATTTTTCGACCTTTTTTGAATTTGTTTTGGAGTTTTTATGATTTTTTTCTTAATTTTGAAGTCTTCAGCTACTTGTGAGTTGTTATAGTTTTTCAATTTTCATAATTTTTCTACTGTTGGGAATTTTTTCAAATTTTTGAAACTTAAAAATAGGGGTTTTTTTTTGATTTCTGAGAGGTTTTTGCTAATTTTTCGATCTATTTTGAATTTTTATGATTTTTTCTTACTTTTGAAGTCTTCAGCTACTTGTAAGCAGCGCTGCCGAAACCGGCACAATCGTGCCAAACTGTCACTTTCAAAAAATGTTCGGCACTCTGACTCTCATGGCACTTTTTGGCATTGAGCGTGTTCATTTTGACCGATTAACTTTTATATAACTTTAAAAACACTGAACATCTAATTTGTAGTACATTCCTGCCGCGAACTTAAGTATGTACATATATGAGTATGTACAATGCACATATACCTATATTGTTTAATCAGAATAAGTTTTTATTCCTTAAACAAAAATATTTCTGCATACTATTTATAGCAATGATTAAAAATTGTCAATAAAAAAATACCTATGTACTACAAACAGAATTCATGACTTGATAAATATCAATATGTAAATAGATCTTTGCAGCCCACAATCCAGACAATGGAATATGCTTTTCGTTCTTAATCAGACTTAATGATTTTTCTCAATTTACAACCTAAAATTCAGACGATAAAACTAGGCGAACTCACAGTTGTATATTTTGACACGTTGCAATTTTACTATAAAGTGTAAATTGCATAAGATTCTTAATTTTCCATTAGTATGTCGTGATGAGACATCAGAAGCTTCAGATAGCGTTCTCATACTTTGTTCTTTAATTTCGTATTAACTTGGCTTGGCAAGCTTTGGCACTCTAAGTATCATGTGGTTGGCACTGAAATTTTTTATTGTGAGGCAGCGCTGTTTCAAAACAACCATCTAGAGAAAATGACTACAAAAAAATGTAACACTACCTCCCGGACAAGTTTGAGTACAAATGTGAGATCATTTGCCTTCAAAGCTAGTAGTATTTGTTGCACACACTGTAAAGTTTTTGGAATTGGATTTCGTGTATAGTGCGTTCCCTTTTGCGCTCATGACTGATCAAATGAAGATTTTTCAGGCATGAAATCCATGTGTTTTTTTATAATCTCTTCTCAATATTTTTCAACTTGTTTGTTGACGCCCCCTTGCTCAAATGTTCAAAATGGTTAAAGGACAAAGGAGTATCCATATAGCCGTACATTATACGTCCGTTATCGAATTTTCATTAGAATAAAAGAAACCAAAAATTATCTTCTTATAAAAATTTGTGCATTATATAGAAGCAAAAAGTTTTAATGCAGAGTTATAGGTCTAGAAATGGTCTATAACTATGTAGTATAAAATTACGCGTAAGTGTTAACGTTTAAAGGAGATTTCGGATCATCTTCATTTTTCCGAAAGTAAAATGGTTTTTATTGAAAATTTGTTGACAACCCCTTTATTAAGGAACAATTATGTAATTGGGTATGAAAATGAGAAATCGGTATTATATTATAACATGTAACCCGAAAACATAATTAAAGATTACAAATTATGAATAAAATATATTCGAGCCACGAAGATGATTTTATAAAATGCCCAAACAATTTCAATAATTTTTTATAATTATTTTTTTTATTTATATAATCTCTATTAATAAAATGATAGCCGATTTCTTTCGCGCATAACGCAAAACTACTGAATTTTTCTACCGTTGGAATTTTTTCAAATTTTTGAAACTTAAAACTAAGGGTTTTTTTTTTTTTTCTGAGAGGTGTTTGCTAATTTTTCGACCCTTTTTGAATTTGTTTTGGAGTTTTTATGATTTTTTCTTAATTTTGAAGTCTTCAGCTACTTGTTAGTTGTTATAGTTTTTCAATTTTTATAATTTTTCTACTGTTGGGAATTTTTGAAACTTAAAAATATAGCTTTTTTTTTGTTTCTGAGTGGTTTTTGCTAATTTTTCGATCCTTTTTGAATTTGTTTTAGAGTTTTTATGATTTTTTCTTAATTTTGAAGTCTTCAGCTACTTGTAAGTTGTTATAGTTTTTCAATTTTTATAATTTTTCTACTGTTGGGAACTTTTTCTAATTTTTGAAACTTAAATATTTGGTTTTTTTTAGATTTCTGAGAGGTTTTTGCTAATTTTTCGACCATTTTTGAATTTTTTTTTTAGTTTTTATGATTTTTTCTTAATTTTGAAGTCTTCAGCTACTTGTAAGTTATAGTTTTTCAATTTGTATAATTTTTCTACTGTTGGGAGATTTTTCAAATTTTTGAAACTTAAAAATATGGCTTTTTTTTTTGATTTCTGAGAGGATTTTGCTAATTTTCGGACCCTTTTTGAATTTTTTTTTGAGTTTTTATGATTTTTTCTTAATTTTGAAATCTTCATGTACTTGCACGTGGTTATAGTTTTTCAATTTTTATTCTGTTGGGAATTTTTTCAAATTTTTGAATTTTAAAACTTTGGTTTCTTTTTTGATTTCTGAGAGGTTTTTGCTAATTTTTCGACCCTTTTTGAATTTTTTTTGGAGTTTATATGATTTTTTCTTAATTTTGAAATCTTCAGCTACTTGTAAGTTGTTATAGTTTTTCAATTTTTATAATTTTTCTACTGTTGGGAATTTTTTCTAATTTTTGAAACTTAAATATGTGGTTTTTTTTAGATTTCTGAGAGGTTTTAGCTAATTTTTCGACCCTTTTTAAATTTTTTTTTTGTGAGTTTTGATGATTTTTTCTTAATTTTGAAGTCTTCAGCTACTTGTAAGTTGTTATAGTTTTTCAATTTTTATAATTTTTCTACTGTTGGGAATTTTTTCTAATTTTTGAAACTTAAATATATGGTTTTTTTTTAGATTTCTCAGAGGTTTTTGCTAATTTTTCGAAATTTTTTGAATTTGTTTTGGAGTTTTTATGATTTTTTCTTAATTTTGAAGTCTTCAGCTACTTGTAAGTTGTTATAGTTTTTCAATTTTTATAATTTTTCTACTCTTAGGAATTTTTTCAAATTTTTGAAACTTAAAAATAAGGTTTTTTTTTGATTTCTGAGAGGTGTTTGCTAATTTTTCGACCATTTTTGAATTTGTTTTGGAGTTTTTATGATTTATTCTTAATTTTGAAGTCTTCAACTACTTGTAAGTTGTTCTATTTTTCAATTTTTATAATTTTTCTACTCTTAGGAATTTTTTCAAATTTTTGAAACTTAAAAATAAGGGTTTTTTTTGATTTCTGAGAGGTGTGTGCTAATTTTTCGACCCTTTTTGAATTTGTTTTGGAGTTTTTATGATTTTTTCTTAATTTTGAAATCTTCAGCTACTTGTAAATGTTATATTTTTTCAATTTTTATACTGTTAGGAATTTTTTCAAATTTTTGAAACTTTAAAATATTGTTTTTTTTTTTAGATTTCTGAGAGGTTTTTGCTAATTTTTCTACCCTTTTCGTATATTTTTTTGGAATTTTTATGATTTTTTCTTAATTTTGAAGTCTTCAGCTACTTGTGAGTTGTTATAGTTTTTCAATTTTTATAATTTTTCTATTGTTGGGAATTTTCTCAAATTTTTGAAACTTAAATATGTGGTTTTTTTTAGGTTTCTGAGAGGTGTGTGCTAATTTTTCGACCCTTTTTAAATTTTTTTTTTGTGAGTTTTTATGATTTTTTCTTAATTTTGAAGTCTTCAGCTACTTGTAAGTTGTTATACTTTTTCAATTTTTATAATTTTTCTACTGTTGGTAATTTTTTCTAATTTTTGAAACTTAAATATTTGGTTTTTTTTAGATTTCTGAGAGGTTTTTGCTAATTTTTCGACCATTTTTGAATTTGTTTTGGAGTTTTTATGATTTATTCTTAATTTTGAAGTCTTCAACTACTTGTAAGTTGTTATAGTTTTTAAATTTTTATAATTTTTCTACTGTTGGGAATTTTTTCTAATTTTTGTAACTTAAATATGTGGTTTTTTTTAGATTTCTGAGAGGTTTTTGCTAATTTTTCGACCATTTTTGAATTTGTTTTGGAGGTTTTATGATTTATTCTTAATTTTGAAGTCTTCAACTACTTGTAAGTTGTTTTAGTTTTTCAATTTTTATAATTTTTCTACTGTTGGGAATTTTTTCTAATTTTTGAAACTTAAATATTTGGTTTTTTTTTAGATTTCTGAGAGGTTTTTGCTAATTTTTCGACCATTTTTGAATTTGTTTTGGAGTTTTTATGATTTATTCTTAATTTTGAAGTCTTCAACTACTTGTAAGTTGTTATAGTTTTTCAATTTTTATAATTTTTCTACTGTTGGGAATTTTTTCTAATTTTTGAAACTTAAATATGTGGTTTTTTTTAGGTTTCTGAGAGGTTTTTGCTAATTTTTCTACCCTTTTCGTATATTTTTTTGGAATTTTTATGATTTTTTCTTAATTTTGAAGTCTTCAGCTACTTGTGAGTTGTTATAGTTTTTCAATTTTCATAATTTTTCTACTGTTGGGAATTTTTTCAAATTTTTGAAACTTAAAAATAGGGGTTTTTTTTTGATTTCTGAGAGGTTTTTGCTAATTTTTCGATCTATTTTGAATTTTTATGATTTTTTCTTACTTTTGAAGTCTTCAGCTACTTGTAAGCAGCGCTGCCGAAACCGGCACAATCGTGCCAAACTGTCACTTTCAAAAAATGTTCGGCACTCTGACTCTCATGGCACTTTTTGGCATTGAGCGTGTTCATTTTGACCGATTAACTTTTATATAACTTTAAAAACACTGAACATCTAATTTGTAGTACATTCCTGCCGCGAACTTAAGTATGTACATATATGAGTATGTACAATGCACATATACCTATATTGTTTAATCAGAATAAGTTTTTATTCCTTAAACAAAAATATTTCTGCATACTATTTATAGCAATGATTAAAAATTGTCAATAAAAAAATACCTATGTACTACAAACAGAATTCATGACTTGATAAATATCAATATGTAAATAGATCTTTGCAGCCCACAATCCAGACAATGGAATATGCTTTTCGTTCTTAATCAGACTTAATGTTTTTTCTCAATTTACAACCTAAAATTCAGACGATAAAACTAGGCGAACTCACAGTTGTATATTTTGACACGTTGCAATTTTACTATAAAGTGTAAATTGCATAAGATTCTTAATTTTCCATTAGTATGTCGTGATGAGACATCAGAAGCTTCAGATAGCGTTCTCATACTTTGTTCTTTAATTTCGTATTAACTTGGCTTGGCAAGCTTTGGCACTCTAAGTGTCATGTGGTTGGCACTGAAATTTTTTATTGTGCGGCAGCGCTGCTCCAAAACAACCATCTAGAGAAAATGACTACCAAAAAATGTAACACTACCTCCCGGACAAGTATGAGTAAAAATGTGAGACCATTTGCCTTCAAAGCTAGTAGTATTAGTTGCATACACTGTAAAGTTTTTGGAATTGGATTTCGAGTATAGTGCGTTCCCTTTTGCGCTCATGACTGATCAAATGAAGATTTTTCAGGCATGAAATCCATGTGTTTTTTTATAATCTCTTCTCAATATTTTTCAACTTGTTTGTTGACGCCCCCTTGCTCAAATGTTCAAAATGGTTAAAGGACAAAGGAGTATCCATATAGCCGTACATTAGACGTCCGTTATCGAATTTTCATTAGAATAAAAGAAACCAAAAATTATCTTCTTATAAAAATTTGTGCATTTATAGAAGCAAAAAGTTTTAATGCAGAGTTATAGGTCTAGAAATGGTCTATAACTATGTAGTATAAAATTACGCGTAAGTGTTAACGTTTAAAGGAGATTTCGAAAATGGCAGTAAAATAAATAATACTTATGATCATCTTCATTTTTCCGAAAGTAAAATGGTTTTTATTGAAAATTTGTTGACAACCCCTTTATTAAGGAACAATTATGTAATTGGGTATGAAAATGAGAAATCGGTATTATATTATAACATGTAACCCGAAAACATAATTAAAGATTACAAATTATGAATAAAATATATTCGAGCCACGAAGATGATTTTATAAAATGCCCAAACAATTTCAATAATTTTTTATAATTCTTTTTTTTATTTATATAATCTCTATTAATAAAATGATAGCCGATTTCTTTCGCGCATAACGCAAAACTACTGAATTTTTCTACCGTTGGAATTTTTTCAAATTTTTGAAACTTAAAACTAAGGGTTTTTTTTTGATTTCTGAGAGGTGTTTGCTAATTTTTCGACCCTTTTTGAATTTGTTTTGGAGTTTTTATGATTTTTTCTTAATTTTGAAGTCTTCAGCTACTTGTTAGTTGTTATAGTTTTTCAATTTTTATAATTTTTCTACTGTTGGGAATTTTTGAAACTTAAAAATATAGCTTTTTTTTTGTTTCTGAGTGGTTTTTGCTAATTTTTCGATCCTTTTTGAATTTGTTTTAGAGTTTTTATGATTTTTTCTTAATTTTGAAGTCTTCAGCTACTTGTAAGTTGTTATAGTTTTTCAATTTTTATAATTTTTCTACTGTTGGGAACTTTTTCTAATTTTTGAAACTTAAATATTTGGTTTTTTTTTAGATTTCTGAGAGGTTTTTGCTAATTTTTCGACCATTTTTGAATTTTTTTTTTAGTTTTTATGATTTTTTCTTAATTTTGAAGTCTTCAGCTACTTGTAAGTTATAGTTTTTCAATTTTTATAATTTTTCTACTGTTGGGAGATTTTTCAAATTTTTGAAACTTAAAAATATGGCTTTTTTTTTTGATTTCTGAGAGGATTTTGCTAATTTTCGGACCCTTTTTGAATTTTTTTTTGAGTTTTTATGATTTTTTCTTAATTTTGAAATCTTCGTGTACTTGCACGTGGTTATAGTTTTTCAATTTTTATTCTGTTGGGAATTTTTTCAAATTTTTGAATTTTAAAACTTTGGTTTCTTTTTTGATTTCTGAGAGGTTTTTGCTAATTTTTCGACCCTTTTTGAATTTTTTTTGGAGTTTATATGATTTTTTCTTAATTTTGAAATCTTCAGCTACTTGTAAGTTGTCATAGTTTTTCAATTTTTATAATTTTTCTACTGTTGGGAATTTTTTCTAATTTTTGAAACTTAAATATGTGGTTTTTTTTAGATTTCTGAGAGGTTTTAGCTAATTTTTCGACCCTTTTTAAATTTTTTTTTTGTGAGTTTTTATGATTTTTTCTTAATTTTGAAGTCTTCAGCTACTTGTAAGTTGTTATAGTTTTTCAATTTTTATAATTTTTCTACTGTTGGGAATTTTTTCTAATTTTTGAAACTTAAATATATGGTTTTTTTTTAGATTTCTCAGAGGTTTTTGCTAATTTTTCGACCTTTTTTGAATTTGTTTTGGAGTTTTTATGATTTTTTCTTAATTTTGAAGTCTTCAGCTACTTGTAAGTTGTTATAGTTTTTCAATTTTTATAATTTTTCCACTCTTAGGAATTTTTTCAAATTTTTGAAACTTAAAAATAAGGGTTTTTTTTGATTTCTGAGAGGTGTTTGCTAATTTTTCGACCATTTTTGAATTTGTTTTGGAGTTTTTATGATTTATTCTTAATTTTGAAGTCTTCAACTACTTGTAAGTTGTTATAGTTTTGCAATTTTTATAATTTTTCTACTCTTAGGAATTTTTTCAAATTTTTGAAACTTAAAAATAAGGGTTTTTTTTAGATCTCTGAGAGGTTTTTGCTAATTTTTCTACCCTTTTCGTATTTTTTTTTTGAAATTTTTATGATTTTTTCTTAATTTTGAAGTCTTCAGCTACTTGTGAGTTGTTATAGTTTTTCAATTTTTATAATTTTTCTACTGTTGGGAATTTTCTCAAATTTTTGAAACTTAAATATATGGCTTTTTTTTTGATTTCTGAGAGGTTTTTGCTAATTTTTTCGACCTTTTTTGAATTTCTTCTGAAGTTTTTATAATTTTTTCCTAATTTTGAAGTCTTTAGCTACTTGTGAGTTGTTATAGTTTTTCAATTTTTATAATTTTTCTACTGTTGGGAATTTTCTCAAATTTTTGAAACTTAAATATATGGCTTTTTTTTTGATTTCTGAGAGGTTTTTGCTAATTTTTTCGACCTTTTTTGAATTTCTTCTGAAGTTTTTATAATTTTTTCCTAATTTTGAAGTCTTTAGCTACTTGTGAGTTGTTATAGTTTTTCAATTTTTATAATTTTTCTACTGTTGGGAATTTTTTCTAATTTTTGAAACTTAAATATTTGGTTTTTTTTAGATTTCTGAGAGGTTTTTGCTAATTTTTCGACCCTTTTTAAATTTTTTTTTTGTGAGTTTTTATGATTTTTTCTTAATTTTGAAGTCTTCAGCTACTTGTAAGTTGTTATAGTTTTTCAATTTTTATAATTTTTCTACTGTTGGGAATTTTTTCTAATTTTTGAAACTTAAATATTTGGTTTTTTTTAGATTTCCGAGAGGTTTTTGCTAATTTTTCGACCATTTTTGAATTTGTTTTGGAGTTTTTATGATTTATTCTTAATTTTGAAGTCTTCAACTACTTGTAAGTTGTTATAGTTTTTCAATTTTTATAATTTTTCTACTGTTGGGAATTTTTTCTAATTTTTGAAACTTAAATATGTGGTTTTTTTTAGATTTCTGAGAGGTTTTTGCTAATTTTTCGACCATTTTTGAGTTTGTTTTGGAGTTTTTATGATTTATTCTTAATTTTGAAGTCTTCAACTACTTGTAAGTTGTTATAGTTTTTCAATTTTTATAATTTTTCTACTGTTGGGAATTTTTTCTAATTTTTGAAACTTAAATATGTGGTTTTTTTTAGGTTTCTGAGAGGTTTTGCTAATTTTTCGACCCTTTTTAAATTTTTTTTTTGTGAGTTTTTATGATTTTTTCTTAATTTTGAAGTCTTCAGCTACTTGTAAGTTGTTATAGTTTTTCAATTTTTATAATTTTTCTACTGTTGGGAATTTTTTCTAATTTTTGAAACTTAAATATTTGGTTTTTTTTAGATTTCTGAGAGGTTTTTGCTAATTTTTCGACCATTTTTGAATTTGTTTTGGAGTTTTTATGATTTATTCTTAATTTTGAAGTCTTCAACTACTTGTAAGTTGTTATAGTTTTTCAATTTTTATAATTTTTCTACTGTTGGGAATTTTTTCTAATTTTTTGTAACTTAAATATGTGGTTTTTTTTAGATTTCTGAGAGGTTTTTGCTAATTTTTCGACCATTTTTGAATTTGTTTTGGAGGTTTTATGATTTATTCTTAATTTTGAAGTCTTCAACTACTTGTAAGTTGTTTTAGTTTTTCAATTCCTATAATTTTTCTACTGTTGGGAATTTTTTCTAATTTTTGAAACTTAAATATTTGGTTTTTTTTGATTTCTGAGAGGTGTTTGCTAATTTTTCGACCATTTTTGAATTTGTTTTGGAGTTTTTATGATTTATTCTTAATTTTGAAGTCTTCATCTACTTGTAAGTTGTTATAGTTTTTCAATTCCTATAATTTTTCTACTGTTGGGAATTTTTTCAAATTTTTGAAACTTAAAAATAAGGGTTTTTTTTGATTTCTGAGAGGTGTGTGCTAATTTTTCGACCTTTTTTGAATTTGTTTTGGAGTTTTTATGATTTTTTTCTTAATTTTGAAGTCTTCAGCTACTTGTAAGTTGTTATAGTTTTTCAATTTTTATAATTTTTCTACTGTTGGGAATTTTTTCTAATTTTTGAAACTTAAATATTTGGTTTTTTTTAGATTTCTGAGAGGTTTTTGCTAATTTTTCGACCATTTTTGAATTTGTTTTGGAGTTTTTATGATTTATTCTTAATTTTGAAGTCTTCAACTACTTGTAAGTTGTTATAGTTTTTCAATTTTTATAATTTTTCTACTGTTGGGAATTTTTTCTAATTTTTGAAACTTAAATATGTGGTTTTTTTAGATTTCTGAGAGGTTTTTGCTAATTTTTCGACCATTTTTGAATTTGTTTTGGAGTTTTTATGATTTATTCTTAATTTTGAAGTCTTCAACTACTTGTAAGTTGTTATAGTTTTTCAATTTTTATAATTTTTCTACTGTTGGGAATTTTTTCTAATTTTTGAAACTTAAATATGTGGTTTTTTTTAGGTTTCTGAGAGGTTTTTGCTAATTTTTCGACCCTTTTTAAATTTTTTTTTTGTGAGTTTTTATGATTTTTTCTGAATTTTGAAGTCTTCAGCTACTTGTGAGTTGTTATAGTTTTTCAATTCCTATAATTTTTCTACTGTTGGGAATTTTTTCAAATTTTTGAAACTTAAAAATAAGGGTTTTTTTTGATTTCTGAGAGGTGTTTGCTAATTTTTCGACAATTTTTGAATTTGTTTTGGAGTTTTTATGATTTATTCTTAATTTTGAAGTCTTCAACTACTTGTAAGTTGTTATAGTTTTTCAATTTTTATAATTTTTCTACTCTTAGGAATTTTTTCAAATTTTTGAAACTTAAAAATAAGGGTTTTTTTTGATTTCAGAGGTGTTTGCTAATTTTTCGACAATTTTTGAATTTGTTTTGGAGTTTTTATGATTTATTCTTAATTTTGAAGTCTTCAACTACTTGTAAGTTGTTAAAGTTTTTCAATTTTTATAATTTTTCTACTCTTAGGAATTTTTTCAAATTTTTGAAACTTAAGAATAAGGGTTTTTTTTGATTTCTGAGAGGTGTGTGCTAATTTTTCGACCTTTTTTGAATTTGTTTTGGAGTTTTTATGATTTTTTTCTTAATTTTGAAGTCTTCAGCTACTTGTAAGTTGTTATAGTTTTTCAATTTTTATAATTTTTCTACTGTTGGGAATTTTTTCTAATTTTTGAAACTTAAATATATGGTTTTTTAGTTATCTGAAAGGTTTTTGCTAATTTTTCGACCCTTTTTAAATTTTTTTTTGTGAGTTTTTATGATTTTTTCTTAATTTTGAAGTCTTCAGCTACTTGTAAGTTGTTATAGTTTTTCAATTTTTATAATTTTTCTACTGTTGGGAATTTTTTCTAATTTTTGAAACTTAAATATGTGGTTTTTTTTTAGATTTCTCAGAGGTTTTTGCTAATTTGTCGACTTTTTTGAATTTGTTTTGGTGGTTTTTTGATTTTTTCTTAATTTTGAAGTCTTCAGCTACTTGTGAGTTGTTACAGTTTTTCAATTTTTATAATTTTTCTACTGTTGGGAATTTTTTTAAATTTTTGAAACTTAAAAATAGGGTTTTTTTCTGATTTCTAAGAGGTTTTTACAAATTTTTCGACCTTTTTTGAATTTCTTCTGAAGTTTTTATAATTTTTTCCTAATTTTGAAGTCTTTAGCTACTTGTGAGTTGTTATAGTTTTTCAATTTTCATAATTTTTCTACTGTTGGGAATTTTTTCAAATTTTTGAAACTTAAAAATAAGGGTTTTTTTTGATTTCTGAGAGGTGTGTGCTAATTTTTCGACCTTTTTTGAATTTGTTTTGGAGTTTTTATGATTTTTTTCTTAATTTTGAAGTCTTCAGCTACTTGTAAGTTGTTTTAGTTTTTCAATTTTTATAATTTTTCTACTGTTGGGAATTTTTTCTAATTTTTGAAACTTAAATATTTGGTTTTTTTTAGATTTCTGAGAGGTTTTTGCTAATTTTTCGACCCTTTTTAAATTTTTTTTTTGTGAGTTTTTATGATTTTTTCTTAATTTTGAAGTCTTCAGCTACTTGTAAGTTGTTATAGTTTTTCAATTTTTATAATTTTTCTACTGTTGGGAATTTTTTCTAATTTTTGAAACTTAAATATTTGGTTTTTTTTGATTTCTGAGAGGTGTTTGCTAATTTTTCGACCATTTTTGAATTTGTTTTGGAGTTTTTATGATTTATTCTTAATTTTGAAGTCTTCATCTACTTGTAAGTTGTTATAGTTTTTCAATTCCTATAATTTTTCTACTGTTGGGAATTTTTTCAAATTTTTGAAACTTAAAAATAAGGGTTTTTTTTGATTTCTGAGAGGTGTGTGCTAATTTTTCGACCTTTTTTGAATTTGTTTTGGAGTTTTTATGATTTTTTTCTTAATTTTGAAGTCTTCAGCTACTTGTAAGTTGTTATAGTTTTTCAATTTTTATAATTTTTCTACTGTTGGGAATTTTTTCTAATTTTTGAAACTTAAATATTTGGTTTTTTTTAGATTTCCGAGAGGTTTTTGCTAATTTTTCGACCATTTTTGAATTTGTTTTGGAGTTTTTATGATTTATTCTTAATTTTGAAGTCTTCAACTACTTGTAAGTTGTTATAGTTTTTCAATTTTTATAATTTTTCTACTGTTGGGAATTTTTTCTAATTTTTGAAACTTAAATATGTGGTTTTTTTTAGATTTCTGAGAGGTTTTTGCTAATTTTTCGACCATTTTTGAGTTTGTTTTGGAGTTTTTATGATTTATTCTTAATTTTGAAGTCTTCAACTACTTGTAAGTTGTTATAGTTTTTCAATTTTTATAATTTTTCTACTGTTGGGAATTTTTTCTAATTTTTGAAACTTAAATATGTGGTTTTTTTTAGGTTTCTGAGAGGTTTTTGCTAATTTTTCGACCCTTTTTAAATTTTTTTTTTGTGAGTTTTTATGATTTTTTCTTAATTTTGAAGTCTTCAGCTACTTGTAAGTTGTTATAGTTTTTCAATTTTTATAATTTTTCTACTGTTGGGAATTTTTTCTAATTTTTGAAACTTAAATATTTGGTTTTTTTTAGATTTCTGAGAGGTTTTTGCTAATTTTTCGACCATTTTTGAATTTGTTTTGGAGTTTTTATGATTTATTCTTAATTTTGAAGTCTTCAACTACTTGTAAGTTGTTATAGTTTTTCAATTTTTATAATTTTTCTACTGTTGGGAATTTTTTCTAATTTTTGTAACTTAAATATGTGGTTTTTTTTAGATTTCTGAGAGGTTTTTGCTAATTTTTCGACCATTTTTGAATTTGTTTTGGAGGTTTTATGATTTATTCTTAATTTTGAAGTCTTCAACTACTTGTAAGTTGTTTTAGTTTTTCAATTTTTATAATTTTTCTACTGTTGGGAATTTTTTCTAATTTTTGAAACTTAAATATTTGGTTTTTTTTTAGATTTCTGAGAGGTTTTTGCTAATTTTTCGACCATTTTTGAATTTGTTTTGGAGTTTTTATGATTTATTCTTAATTTTGAAGTCTTCAACTACTTGTAAGTTGTTATAGTTTTTCAATTTTTATAATTTTTCTACTGTTGGGAATTTTTCTAATTTTTGAAACTTAAATATGTGGTTTTTTTTAGGTTTCTGAGAGGTTTTTGCTAATTTTTCGACCCTTTTTAAATTTTTTTTTTGTGAGTTTTTATGATTTTTTCTTAATTTTGAAGTCTTCAGCTACTTGTAAGTTGTTATAGTTTTTCAATTTTTATAATTTTTCTACTGTTGGGAATTTTTTCTAATTTTTGAAACTTAAATATTTGGTTTTTTTTGATTTCTGAGAGGTGTTTGCTAATTTTTCGACCATTTTTGAATTTGTTTTGGAGTTTTTATGATTTATTCTTAATTTTGAAGTCTTCATCTACTTGTAAGTTGTTATAGTTTTTCAATTCCTATAATTTTTCTACTGTTGGGAATTTTTTCAAATTTTTGAAACTTAAAAATAAGGGTTTTTTTTGATTTCTGAGAGGTGTGTGCTAATTTTTCGACCTTTTTTGAATTTGTTTTGGAGTTTTTATGATTTTTTTCTTAATTTTGAAGTCTTCAGCTACTTGTGAGTTGTTATAGTTTTTCAATTTTCATAATTTTTCTACTGTTGGGAATTTTTTCAAATTTTTGAAACTTAAAAATAGGGGTTTTTTTTTGATTTCTGAGAGGTTTTTGCTAATTTTTCGATCTATTTTGAATTTTTATGATTTTTTCTTACTTTTGAAGTCTTCAGCTACTTGTAAGCAGCGCTGCCGAAACCGGCACAATCGTGCCAAACTGTCACTTTCAAAAAATGTTCGGCACTCTGACTCTCATGGCACTTTTTGGCATTGAGCGTGTTCATTTTGACCGATTAACTTTTATATAACTTTAAAAACACTGAACATCTAATTTGTAGTACATTCCTGCCGCGAACTTAAGTATGTACATATATGAGTATGTACAATGCACATATACCTATATTGTTTAATCAGAATAAGTTTTTATTCCTTAAACAAAAATATTTCTGCATACTATTTATAGCAATGATTAAAAATTGTCAATAAAAAAATACCTATGTACTACAAACAGAATTCATGACTTGATAAATATCAATATGTAAATAGATCTTTGCAGCCCACAATCCAGACAATGGAATATGCTTTTCGTTCTTAATCAGACTTAATGATTTTTCTCAATTTACAACCTAAAATTCAGACGATAAAACTAGGCGAACTCACAGTTGTATATTTTGACACGTTGCAATTTTACTATAAAGTGTAAATTGCATAAGATTCTTAATTTTCCATTAGTATGTCGTGATGAGACATCAGAAGCTTCAGATAGCGTTCTCATACTTTGTTCTTTAATTTCGTATTAACTTGGCTTGGCAAGCTTTGGCACTCTAAGTATCATGTGGTTGGCACTGAAATTTTTTATTGTGAGGCAGCGCTGTTTCAAAACAACCATCTAGAGAAAATGACTACAAAAAAATGTAACACTACCTCCCGGACAAGTTTGAGTACAAATGTGAGATCATTTGCCTTCAAAGCTAGTAGTATTTGTTGCACACACTGTAAAGTTTTTGGAATTGGATTTCGTGTATAGTGCGTTCCCTTTTGCGCTCATGACTGATCAAATGAAGATTTTTCAGGCATGAAATCCATGTGTTTTTTTATAATCTCTTCTCAATATTTTTCAACTTGTTTGTTGACGCCCCCTTGCTCAAATGTTCAAAATGGTTAAAGGACAAAGGAGTATCCATATAGCCGTACATTATACGTCCGTTATCGAATTTTCATTAGAATAAAAGAAACCAAAAATTATCTTCTTATAAAAATTTGTGCATTATATAGAAGCAAAAAGTTTTAATGCAGAGTTATAGGTCTAGAAATGGTCTATAACTATGTAGTATAAAATTACGCGTAAGTGTTAACGTTTAAAGGAGATTTCGGATCATCTTCATTTTTCCGAAAGTAAAATGGTTTTTATTGAAAATTTGTTGACAACCCCTTTATTAAGGAACAATTATGTAATTGGGTATGAAAATGAGAAATCGGTATTATATTATAACATGTAACCCGAAAACATAATTAAAGATTACAAATTATGAATAAAATATATTCGAGCCACGAAGATGATTTTATAAAATGCCCAAACAATTTCAATAATTTTTTATAATTATTTTTTTTATTTATATAATCTCTATTAATAAAATGATAGCCGATTTCTTTCGCGCATAACGCAAAACTACTGAATTTTTCTACCGTTGGAATTTTTTCAAATTTTTGAAACTTAAAACTAAGGGTTTTTTTTTTTTTTCTGAGAGGTGTTTGCTAATTTTTCGACCCTTTTTGAATTTGTTTTGGAGTTTTTATGATTTTTTCTTAATTTTGAAGTCTTCAGCTACTTGTTAGTTGTTATAGTTTTTCAATTTTTATAATTTTTCTACTGTTGGGAATTTTTGAAACTTAAAAATATAGCTTTTTTTTTGTTTCTGAGTGGTTTTTGCTAATTTTTCGATCCTTTTTGAATTTGTTTTAGAGTTTTTATGATTTTTTCTTAATTTTGAAGTCTTCAGCTACTTGTAAGTTGTTATAGTTTTTCAATTTTTATAATTTTTCTACTGTTGGGAACTTTTTCTAATTTTTGAAACTTAAATATTTGGTTTTTTTTAGATTTCTGAGAGGTTTTTGCTAATTTTTCGACCATTTTTGAATTTTTTTTTTAGTTTTTATGATTTTTTCTTAATTTTGAAGTCTTCAGCTACTTGTAAGTTATAGTTTTTCAATTTGTATAATTTTTCTACTGTTGGGAGATTTTTCAAATTTTTGAAACTTAAAAATATGGCTTTTTTTTTTGATTTCTGAGAGGATTTTGCTAATTTTCGGACCCTTTTTGAATTTTTTTTTGAGTTTTTATGATTTTTTCTTAATTTTGAAATCTTCATGTACTTGCACGTGGTTATAGTTTTTCAATTTTTATTCTGTTGGGAATTTTTTCAAATTTTTGAATTTTAAAACTTTGGTTTCTTTTTTGATTTCTGAGAGGTTTTTGCTAATTTTTCGACCCTTTTTGAATTTTTTTTGGAGTTTATATGATTTTTTCTTAATTTTGAAATCTTCAGCTACTTGTAAGTTGTTATAGTTTTTCAATTTTTATAATTTTTCTACTGTTGGGAATTTTTTCTAATTTTTGAAACTTAAATATGTGGTTTTTTTTAGATTTCTGAGAGGTTTTAGCTAATTTTTCGACCCTTTTTAAATTTTTTTTTTGTGAGTTTTGATGATTTTTTCTTAATTTTGAAGTCTTCAGCTACTTGTAAGTTGTTATAGTTTTTCAATTTTTATAATTTTTCTACTGTTGGGAATTTTTTCTAATTTTTGAAACTTAAATATATGGTTTTTTTTTAGATTTCTCAGAGGTTTTTGCTAATTTTTCGAAATTTTTTGAATTTGTTTTGGAGTTTTTATGATTTTTTCTTAATTTTGAAGTCTTCAGCTACTTGTAAGTTGTTATAGTTTTTCAATTTTTATAATTTTTCTACTCTTAGGAATTTTTTCAAATTTTTGAAACTTAAAAATAAGGTTTTTTTTTGATTTCTGAGAGGTGTTTGCTAATTTTTCGACCATTTTTGAATTTGTTTTGGAGTTTTTATGATTTATTCTTAATTTTGAAGTCTTCAACTACTTGTAAGTTGTTCTATTTTTCAATTTTTATAATTTTTCTACTCTTAGGAATTTTTTCAAATTTTTGAAACTTAAAAATAAGGGTTTTTTTTGATTTCTGAGAGGTGTGTGCTAATTTTTCGACCCTTTTTGAATTTGTTTTGGAGTTTTTATGATTTTTTCTTAATTTTGAAATCTTCAGCTACTTGTAAATGTTATATTTTTTCAATTTTTATACTGTTAGGAATTTTTTCAAATTTTTGAAACTTTAAAATATTGTTTTTTTTTTTAGATTTCTGAGAGGTTTTTGCTAATTTTTCTACCCTTTTCGTATATTTTTTTGGAATTTTTATGATTTTTTCTTAATTTTGAAGTCTTCAGCTACTTGTGAGTTGTTATAGTTTTTCAATTTTTATAATTTTTCTATTGTTGGGAATTTTCTCAAATTTTTGAAACTTAAATATGTGGTTTTTTTTAGGTTTCTGAGAGGTGTGTGCTAATTTTTCGACCCTTTTTAAATTTTTTTTTTGTGAGTTTTTATGATTTTTTCTTAATTTTGAAGTCTTCAGCTACTTGTAAGTTGTTATACTTTTTCAATTTTTATAATTTTTCTACTGTTGGTAATTTTTTCTAATTTTTGAAACTTAAATATTTGGTTTTTTTTAGATTTCTGAGAGGTTTTTGCTAATTTTTCGACCATTTTTGAATTTGTTTTGGAGTTTTTATGATTTATTCTTAATTTTGAAGTCTTCAACTACTTGTAAGTTGTTATAGTTTTTAAATTTTTATAATTTTTCTACTGTTGGGAATTTTTTCTAATTTTTGTAACTTAAATATGTGGTTTTTTTTAGATTTCTGAGAGGTTTTTGCTAATTTTTCGACCATTTTTGAATTTGTTTTGGAGGTTTTATGATTTATTCTTAATTTTGAAGTCTTCAACTACTTGTAAGTTGTTTTAGTTTTTCAATTTTTATAATTTTTCTACTGTTGGGAATTTTTTCTAATTTTTGAAACTTAAATATTTGGTTTTTTTTTAGATTTCTGAGAGGTTTTTGCTAATTTTTCGACCATTTTTGAATTTGTTTTGGAGTTTTTATGATTTATTCTTAATTTTGAAGTCTTCAACTACTTGTAAGTTGTTATAGTTTTTCAATTTTTATAATTTTTCTACTGTTGGGAATTTTTTCTAATTTTTGAAACTTAAATATGTGGTTTTTTTTAGGTTTCTGAGAGGTTTTTGCTAATTTTTCTACCCTTTTCGTATATTTTTTTGGAATTTTTATGATTTTTTCTTAATTTTGAAGTCTTCAGCTACTTGTGAGTTGTTATAGTTTTTCAATTTTCATAATTTTTCTACTGTTGGGAATTTTTTCAAATTTTTGAAACTTAAAAATAGGGGTTTTTTTTTGATTTCTGAGAGGTTTTTGCTAATTTTTCGATCTATTTTGAATTTTTATGATTTTTTCTTACTTTTGAAGTCTTCAGCTACTTGTAAGCAGCGCTGCCGAAACCGGCACAATCGTGCCAAACTGTCACTTTCAAAAAATGTTCGGCACTCTGACTCTCATGGCACTTTTTGGCATTGAGCGTGTTCATTTTGACCGATTAACTTTTATATAACTTTAAAAACACTGAACATCTAATTTGTAGTACATTCCTGCCGCGAACTTAAGTATGTACATATATGAGTATGTACAATGCACATATACCTATATTGTTTAATCAGAATAAGTTTTTATTCCTTAAACAAAAATATTTCTGCATACTATTTATAGCAATGATTAAAAATTGTCAATAAAAAAATACCTATGTACTACAAACAGAATTCATGACTTGATAAATATCAATATGTAAATAGATCTTTGCAGCCCACAATCCAGACAATGGAATATGCTTTTCGTTCTTAATCAGACTTAATGTTTTTTCTCAATTTACAACCTAAAATTCAGACGATAAAACTAGGCGAACTCACAGTTGTATATTTTGACACGTTGCAATTTTACTATAAAGTGTAAATTGCATAAGATTCTTAATTTTCCATTAGTATGTCGTGATGAGACATCAGAAGCTTCAGATAGCGTTCTCATACTTTGTTCTTTAATTTCGTATTAACTTGGCTTGGCAAGCTTTGGCACTCTAAGTGTCATGTGGTTGGCACTGAAATTTTTTATTGTGCGGCAGCGCTGCTCCAAAACAACCATCTAGAGAAAATGACTACCAAAAAATGTAACACTACCTCCCGGACAAGTATGAGTAAAAATGTGAGACCATTTGCCTTCAAAGCTAGTAGTATTAGTTGCATACACTGTAAAGTTTTTGGAATTGGATTTCGAGTATAGTGCGTTCCCTTTTGCGCTCATGACTGATCAAATGAAGATTTTTCAGGCATGAAATCCATGTGTTTTTTTATAATCTCTTCTCAATATTTTTCAACTTGTTTGTTGACGCCCCCTTGCTCAAATGTTCAAAATGGTTAAAGGACAAAGGAGTATCCATATAGCCGTACATTAGACGTCCGTTATCGAATTTTCATTAGAATAAAAGAAACCAAAAATTATCTTCTTATAAAAATTTGTGCATTATATAGAAGCAAAAAGTTTTAATGCAGAGTTATAGGTCTAGAAATGGTCTATAACTATGTAGTATAAAATTACGCGTAAGTGTTAACGTTTAAAGGAGATTTCGGATCATCTTCATTTTTCCGAAAGTAAAATGGTTTTTATTGAAATTTTGTTGACAACCCCTTTATTAAGGAACAATTATGTAATTGGGTATGAAAATGAGAAATCGGTATTATATTATAACATGTAACCCGAAAACATAATTAAAGATTACAAATTATGAATAAAATATATTCGAGCCACGAAGATGATTTTATAAAATGCCCAAACAATTTCAATAATTTTTTATAATTCTTTTTTTTATTTATATAATCTCTATTAATAAAATGATAGCCGATTTCTTTCGCGCATAACGCAAAACTACTGAATTTTTCTACCGTTGGAATTTTTTCAAATTTTTGAAACTTAAAACTAAGGGTTTTTTTTTGATTTCTGAGAGGTGTTTGCTAATTTTTCGACCCTTTTTGAATTTGTTTTGGAGTTTTTATGATTTTTTCTTAATTTTGAAGTCTTCAGCTACTTGTTAGTTGTTATAGTTTTTCAATTTTTATAATTTTTCTACTGTTGGGAATTTTTGAAACTTAAAAATATAGCTTTTTTTTTGTTTCTGAGTGGTTTTTGCTAATTTTTCGATCCTTTTTGAATTTGTTTTAGAGTTTTTATGATTTTTTCTTAATTTTGAAGTCTTCAGCTACTTGTAAGTTGTTATAGTTTTTCAATTTTTATAATTTTTCTACTGTTGGGAACTTTTTCTAATTTTTGAAACTTAAATATTTGGTTTTTTTTTAGATTTCTGAGAGGTTTTTGCTAATTTTTCGACCATTTTTGAATTTTTTTTTTAGTTTTTATGATTTTTTCTTAATTTTGAAGTCTTCAGCTACTTGTAAGTTATAGTTTTTCAATTTTTATAATTTTTCTACTGTTGGGAGATTTTTCAAATTTTTGAAACTTAAAAATATGGCTTTTTTTTTTGATTTCTGAGAGGATTTTGCTAATTTTCGGACCCTTTTTGAATTTTTTTTTGAGTTTTTATGATTTTTTCTTAATTTTGAAATCTTCGTGTACTTGCACGTGGTTATAGTTTTTCAATTTTTATTCTGTTGGGAATTTTTTCAAATTTTTGAATTTTAAAACTTTGGTTTCTTTTTTGATTTCTGAGAGGTTTTTGCTAATTTTTCGACCCTTTTTGAATTTTTTTTGGAGTTTATATGATTTTTTCTTAATTTTGAAATCTTCAGCTACTTGTAAGTTGTCATAGTTTTTCAATTTTTATAATTTTTCTACTGTTGGGAATTTTTTCTAATTTTTGAAACTTAAATATGTGGTTTTTTTTAGATTTCTGAGAGGTTTTAGCTAATTTTTCGACCCTTTTTAAATTTTTTTTTTGTGAGTTTTTATGATTTTTTCTTAATTTTGAAGTCTTCAGCTACTTGTAAGTTGTTATAGTTTTTCAATTTTTATAATTTTTCTACTGTTGGGAATTTTTTCTAATTTTTGAAACTTAAATATATGGTTTTTTTTTAGATTTCTCAGAGGTTTTTGCTAATTTTTCGACCTTTTTTGAATTTGTTTTGGAGTTTTTATGATTTTTTCTTAATTTTGAAGTCTTCAGCTACTTGTAAGTTGTTATAGTTTTTCAATTTTTATAATTTTTCCACTCTTAGGAATTTTTTCAAATTTTTGAAACTTAAAAATAAGGGTTTTTTTTGATTTCTGAGAGGTGTTTGCTAATTTTTCGACCATTTTTGAATTTGTTTTGGAGTTTTTATGATTTATTCTTAATTTTGAAGTCTTCAACTACTTGTAAGTTGTTATAGTTTTGCAATTTTTATAATTTTTCTACTCTTAGGAATTTTTTCAAATTTTTGAAACTTAAAAATAAGGGTTTTTTTTAGATCTCTGAGAGGTTTTTGCTAATTTTTCTACCCTTTTCGTATTTTTTTTTTGAAATTTTTATGATTTTTTCTTAATTTTGAAGTCTTCAGCTACTTGTGAGTTGTTATAGTTTTTCAATTTTTATAATTTTTCTACTGTTGGGAATTTTCTCAAATTTTTGAAACTTAAATATATGGCTTTTTTTTTGATTTCTGAGAGGTTTTTGCTAATTTTTTCGACCTTTTTTGAATTTCTTCTGAAGTTTTTATAATTTTTTCCTAATTTTGAAGTCTTTAGCTACTTGTGAGTTGTTATAGTTTTTCAATTTTCATAATTTTTCTACTGTTGGGAATTTTTTCAAATTTTTGAAACTTAAAAATTGGGGTTTTTTTTTGATTTCTGAGAGGTTTTTGCTAATTTTTCGATCTATTTTGAATTTCCATGATTTTTTCTTAATTTTGAAGTCTTCAGCTACTTGTAAGCAGCGCTGCCGAAACCGCCACAATCGTGCCAAACTGGCACTTTCAAAAAATGTTCGGCACTCTGACTCTCATGGCACTTTTTGGCACTGAGCCTTTTAATTTTGACCGATTAACTTTTATATAACTTTAAAAACACTGAACATCTAATTTGTAGTACATTCCTGCCGCGAACTTAAGTATGTACATATATGAGTATGTACAATGCACATATACCTATATTGTTTACTAAGAATAAGTTTTTATTCCTTAAACAAAAATATTTCTGCATACTATTTATAGCAATGATTAAAAATTGTCAATAAAAAAATACCTATGTACTACAAACAGAATTCATGACTTGATAAATATCAATATGTAAATAGATCTTTGCAGCCCACAATCCAGACAATGGAATATGCTTTTCGTTCTTAATCAGACTTAATGTTTTTTCTCAATTTACAACCTAAAATTCAGACGATAAAACTAGGCGAACTCACAGTTGTACATTTTGACACGTTGCAATTTTACTATAAAGTGTAAATTGCATAAGATTCTTAATTTTCCATTAGTATGTCGTGTTGAGACATCAGAAGCTTCAGATAGCGTTCTCATACTTTGTTCTTTAATTTCGTATTAACTTGGCTTGGCAAGCTTTGGCACTCTAAGTGTCATGTGGTTGGCACTGAAATTTTTTATTGTGCGGCAGCGCTGCTCCAAAACAACCATCTAGAGAAAATGACTACCAAAAAATGTAACACTACCTCCCGGACAAGTATGAGTAAAAATGTGAGATCGTTTGCCTTCAAAGCTAGTAGTATTTGTTGCACACACTGTAAAGTTTTTGGAATTGGATTTCGAGTATAGTGCGTTCCCTTTTGCGCTCATGACTGATCAAAGAAGATTTTTCAGGCATGAAATCCATGTGTTTTTTTATAATCTCTTCTCAATATTTTTCAACTTGTTTGTTGACGCCCCCTTGCTCAAATGTTCAAAATGGTTAAAGGACAAAGGAGTATCCATATAGCCGTACATTAGACGTCCGTTATCGAATTTTCATTAGAATAAAAGAAACCAAAAATTATCTTCTTATAAAAATTTGTGCATTATATAGAAGCAAAAAGTTTTAATGCAGAGTTATAGGTCTAGAAATGGTCTATAACTATGTAGTATAAAATTACGCGTAAGTGTTAACGTTTAAAGGAGATTTCGAAAATGGCAGTAAAATAAATAATACTTATGATCATCTTCATTTTTCCGAAAGTAAAATGGTTTTTATTGAAAATTTGTTGACAACCCCTTTATTAAGGAACAATTATGTAATTGGGTATGAAAATGAGAAATCGGTATTATATTATAACATGTAACCCGAAAACATAATTAAAGATTACAAATTATGAATAAAATATATTCGAGCCACGAAGATGATTTTATAAAATGCCCAAACAATTTCAATAATTTTTTATAATTCTTTTTTTTATTTATATAATCTCTATTAATAAAATGATAGCCGATTTCTTTTGCGCATAACGCAAAACTACTGAATTTTTCTACTGTTGGAATTTTTTCAAATATTTGAAACTTAAAAATAAGGGTTTTTTTTTGATTTCTGAGAGGTGTTTGCTAATTTTTCGACCCTTTTTGAATTTGTTTTGGAGTTTTTATGATTTTTTCTTAATTTTGAAGTCTTCAGCTACTTGTTAGTTGTTATAGTTTTTAAATTTTTTTAATTTTTCTACTGTTGGGAATTTTTTCTAATTTTTGAAACTTAAATATGTGGTTTTTTTTTAGATTTCTGAGAGGTTTTTGCTAAATTGTCTACTTTTTTTGAATTTGTTTTGGTGGTTTTATGATTTTTTCTTAATTTTGAAGTCTTCAGCTACTTGCAAGTTGTTATAGTTTTTCAATTTTTATAATTTTTCTACTGTTGGGAATTTTTTCAAATTTTTGAAACTTAAATCTATGGTTTTCTTTTTTGATTTCTGAGAGGTTTTTGCTTTTGTATATTGTTTGGAATTTTTATGATTTTTTCTTAATTTTGAAGTCTTCAGCTACTTGTAAGCAGAGCAGCTGAAACCGGCACAATCGTGCCAAACTGGCACTTTCAAAAAATGTTCGGCACTCTGACTCTCATGGCACTTTTTGGCACTGAGCTTGTTAATTTTGACCGATTAACTTTTATATAATTTTAAAAACACTGAACATCTAATTTGTAGTATATTCCTGCCGCGAACTTATGTATGTACGTATATGAGTATGTACAATGCACATATACCTATATTGTTTACTAAGAATAAGTTTTTATTCCTTAAACAAAAATATTTCTGCATACTATTTATAGCAATGATTAAAAATTGTCAATAAAAAAAGACATATGTACTACAAACAGAATTCATGAGTTGATGAATATAAATATGTAAATAGATCTTTGTAGGCACAATCCAGACAATGGAATATGCTTTTCGTTCTTAGTCAGACTTAATGATTTTTCTCAATTTACAACCTAAAATTCAGACGATAAAACTAGGCGAACTCACAGTTGTATATTTTGACACGTTGCAATTTTACTATAAAGTGTAAATTGCATAAGATTCTTAATTTTCCATTAGTATGTCGTGATGAGACATCAGAAGCTTCAGATAGCGTTTTCATACTATGTTCTTTAATTTCGTATTAACTTGGCTTGGCAAGCTTTGGCACTCTAAGTGTCATGTGGTTGGCACTGAAATTTTTTATTGTGCGGCAGCGCTGCTCCAAAACAACCATCTAGAGAAAATGACTACAAAAAAATGAAACACTACCTCCCGGACAAGTATGAATAAAAATGTGAGAGCATTTGCCATCAAAGCTAGTAGTATTTGTTGCACACACTGTTAAGTGTTTGGAATTGGATTTCGAATATAGTGCGTTCCCTTTTGCGCTCATGACTGATCAAATGAAGATTTTTCAGGCATGAAATCCATGTGTTTTTTTATAATCTCTTCTCAATATTTTTCAACTTGTTTGTTGACGCCCCCTTGCTCAAATGTTCAAAATGGTTAAAGGACAAAGGAGTATCCATATAGCCGTACATTATACGTCCGTTATCGAATTTTCATTAGAATAAAAGAAACCAAAAATTATCTTCTTATAAAATTTGTGCATTATATAGAAGCAAAAAGTTTTAATGCAGAGTTATAGGTCTAGAAATGGTCTATAACTATGTAGTATAAAATTACGCGTAAGTGTTAACGTTTAAAGGAGATTTCGAAAATGGCAGTAAAATAAATAATACTTATGATCATCTTAATTTTTACGAAAGTAAAATGGTTTTTATTGAAAATTTGTTGACAACCCCTTTATTAAGGAACAATTATGTAATTGGGTATGAAAATGAGAAATCGGTATTATATTATAACATGTAACCCGAAAACATAATTAAAGATTACAAATTATGAACAAAATATATTCGAGCCACGAAGATGATTTTATAAAATGCCCAAACAATTTCAATAATTTTTTATAATTCTTTTTTTTATTTATATAATCTCTATTAATAAAATGATAGCCGATTTCTTTCGCGCATAACGCAAAACTACTGAATTTTTCTACTGTTGGAAATTTTTTCAAATTTTTGAAACTTGAAAATAAGGGTTTTTTTTTATTTCTGAGAGGTTTTTGATAATTTTTCGACCCTTTTTGAATTTGTTTTAGAGTTTTTATGATTTTTTCTTAATTTTGAAGTCTTCAGCTACTTGCAAGTTGTTATAGTTTTTCAATTTTTATAATTTTTCTACTGTTGGGAATTTTTTCTAATTTTTGAAACTTAAATATGTGGTTTTTTTTTAGATTTCTGTGAGGTTTTTGCTAATTTTTCGACCCTTTTTGTATTTTTTTTTTTGAAATTTCTATGATTTTTTCTTAATTTTGAAGTCTTCAGCTACTTGTAAGTTGTCATAGTTTTTCAATTTTTATAATTTTTCTACTGTTGGGAATTTTCTCAAATTTTTGAAACTTAAATCTTTCGGTTTTTTTTGATTTCTGAGAGGTTTTAGCTAATTTTTCGAACCTTTTTGAATTTGTTTTAGAGTTTTTATGATTTTTTCTTAATTTTGAAGTCTTCAACTACTTGTAAGTTGTTATAGTTTTTCAATTTTTATAATTTTTCTACTCTTAGGAATTTTTTCAAATTTTTGAAACTTAAAAATAATGGTTTTTTTTTGATTTCTGAGAGGTGTTTGCTAATTTTTCGACAATTTTTGAATTTGTTTTGGAGTTTTTATGATTTATTCTTAATTTTGAAGTCTTCATCTACTTCTAAGTTGTTATAGTTTTTCAATTCCTATAATTTTTCTACTCTTAGGAATTTTTTCAAATTTTTGAAACTTAAAAATAAGGGTTTTTTTTGATTTCTGAGAGGTGTTTGCTAATTTTTCGACCCTTTTTGAATTTGTTTTGGAGTTTTTATGATTTATTCTTAATTTTGAAGTCTTCATCTACTTGTAAGTTGTTATAGTTTTTCAATTCCTATAATTTTCTACTGTTGGGAATTTTTTCAAATTTTTGAAACTTAAAAATAAGGGTTTTTTTTTAGATTTCTGAGAGGTGTTTGCTAATTTTTCGACCCTTTTTGAATTTGTTTTGGAGTTTTTGCGATTTTTTCTTAATTTTGAAGTCTTCAGCTACTTGTAAGTTGTTATAGTTTTTCAATTTTTATAATTTTTCTACTCTTAGGAATTTTTTCAAATTTTTGAAACTTAAAAATAAGGTTTTTTTTTGATTTCTGATAGGTGTTTGCTAATTTTTCGATCATTTTTGAATTTGTTTTGGAGTTTTTATGATTTATTCTTAATTTTGAAGTCTTCATCTACTTGTAAGTTGTTATAGTTTTTCAATTCCTATAATTTTCTACTGTTGGGAATTTTTTCAAATTTTTGAAACTTAAAACTAAGGGTTTTTTTTTAGATTTCTGAGAGGTGTTTGCTAATTTTTCGACCCTTTTTGAATTTGTTTTGGAGTTTTTGCGATTTTTTCTTAATTTTGAAGTCTTCAGCTACTTGTAAGTTGTTATAGTTTTTCAATTTTTATAATTTTTCTACTCTTAGGAATTTTTTCAAATTTTTGAAACTTAAAAATAAGGTTTTTTTTTGATTTCTGATAGGTGTTTGCTAATTTTTCGATCATTTTTGAATTTGTTTTGGAGTTTTTATGATTTATTCTTAATTTTGAAGTCTTCATCTACTTGTAAGTTGTTATAGTTTTTCAATTCCTATAATTTTCTACTGTTGGGAATTTTTTCAAATTTTTGAAACTTAAAAATAAGGGTTTTTTTTTAGATTTCTGAGAGGTGTTTGCTAATTTTTCGACCCTTTTTGAATTTGTTTTGGAGTTTTTATGATTTTTTCTTAATTTTGAAGTCTTCAGCAACTTTTAAGTTGTGATAGTTTTTCAATTTTTATAAATTTTCTCCTGTTGGGAGTTTTTTCTGATTTTTGAAACTTAAATATGTGGTTTTTTTTTAGATTTCTGTATTCTTTTTGTATTTTTTTATTAAATTTCTATGATTTTTTCTTAATTTTGAAGTCTTCAGCTACTTGTGAGTTGTTATAGTTTTTTAATTTTTATAATTTTTCTACACTTGGGAGTTTTTTCAAATTTTTGAAACTTAAATATAAGGATTTTTTTTGATTTCTGAGAGGTGTGTGCTAATTTTTCGACCATTTTTTAATTTGTTTTGGAGTTTTTATGATTTTTTCTTAATTTTGAAGTCTTCAGCTACTAGTAAGTTGTTATAGTTTTTCAATTTTTATAATTTTTCTACTGTTGGGAATTTTTTCTAATTTTTGAAACTTAAATAGTTGGTTTTTTTTAGATTTCTGAGAGGTTTTTGCTAATTTTTCGACCATTTTTGAATTTTTTTTTGAGTTTTTATGATTTTTTCTTAATTTTGAAGTCTTCAGCTACTTGTAAGTTATAGTTTTTCAATTTTTATAATTTTTCTACTGTTGGGAGATTTTTCAAATTTTTGAAACTTAAAAATATGGCTTTTTTTTTTGATTTCTGAGAGGATTTTGCTAATTTTCGGACCCTTTTTGAATTTTTTTTGTAGTTTTTATGATTTTTTCTTAATTTTGAAATCTTCATGTACTTGCACGTGGTTATAGTTTTTCGATTTTTATTCTGTTGGGAATTTTTTCAAATTTTTGAAACTTAAAAATATGGTTTTTTTTTAGATTTCTGAGAGGTTTTTGCTAATTTTTCGACCCTTTTTGTATTTTTTTTTGAATTTTTATAATTTTGTTTTAATTTTGAAGTCTTCAGCTACTTGTAAGTTGTGATAATTTTCTCAATTTTTATAATTTTTCTATTGTTGGGAATTTTTTCAAATTTTTGAAACTTATAACTATAGTTTTCTTTTTTGATTGCTGAGAGGTTTTTGCTAATTTTACGACCCTTTTTGAATTTTTTTTTGAGTTTTTATGAGTTTTTCTTAATTTTGAAATCTTCAGGTACTTGTTAGTTGTTATAGTTTTTCAATTTCAATAATTTTTCTACTGCTGGGAATTTTTTCAAATTTTTGAAACTTAAATGTATGGCTTTTTGTTGATTTATGAGAGGTTTTTGCTAATTTTTCGAATTTTTTTGAATTTGTTTTGGAGGTTTTATGATTTTTTCTTAACCCTTTGAGTACATTTGACGAGTGAGACTCGTCATGTGTTTACTTGGGCGAAGTTACTGTGGACGAGTCTGACTCGTCATCTGAGTTTGATAAGTAGGCGTTGATTTTTGCGACACCCCCGCTAGTTGGCGTTGATCGCAAACAATTGCCTAACGTTTTTTTGACATCTTACAGTTGCAAATAAGGTTAATTCCATTTATTATTTTATCCCTGTTTTTTTGATACGCTATTCTAAGATGTCTAAATTAAAAAATTCATTTTATGAAAGCGATAATGATAGTTCCGATGTAGTAGAATTAAATCTGTATGATAACAGTGATTGCAGTGAATTAGAGAATGAAAATGATGAAAACGACAATGAATTGGAAAGTGATACTGACAATAGTGAAGTAATACGAGTACGTCGAAACGCGATTCTTTTATCGAACAATTGCAAGAACCATGGATTTGGGAAGAAAAAGAAAATCTTGCCGATATAAAACAATTTCAAGAAATAGCTGGAATCAATGCTTTGTACCTGCGCAAATTAGGTGATAATCCTACACCTTTGAAAGTGCTAGACCAAGTTCTTACTGAAATTTTTTGGAAAACGATAGTAGAAGAAACGAATAGATATGCCAGTCAAATAATTGCGAAAGAAGGTGCAAATAAACGAAACCTAAAGTGGTTTCCAGTAACTTTGGAGAAATGAAGGGATATATTGCATTATGTATTATTATATCTCAAGTAAAAAAATCTAATTTGGGTTCATATTGGTCAAAAAGAACTATTATAAATAATCCAATTTTTGCAGCCACTATGCCACGGGATAGATTTTTTGATATCTCAAAATTTATTATTATTTGATATAATTACTCCTACATATTAATCCATATAGCAAAAAATTAAATCCGTTCCATATGCATAAAAGTCTCCAAATAATTCCGTACTAAAGGGAAGTCTTCAGCTACTTGTTAATTGTTATAGTTTTTCAATTTTTATAATTTTTCTACTCTTGGGAATTTTTTCAAATTTTTGAAACTTAAAAATAAGGGTTTTTTTTGATTTCTGAGAGGTGTTTGCTAATTTTTCGACCCTTTTTGAATTTGTTTTGGAGTTTTTGCGATTTTTTCTTAATTTTGAAGTCTTCAGCTACTTGTAAATTGTTATAGTTTTTCAATTTTTATAATTTTTCTACTGTTGGGAATTTTTTCTAATTTTTGAAACTTAAATATGTGGTTTTTTTTTAGATTTCTGAGAGGTTTTTGCTAATTTTTCGACCATTTTTGAATTTTTTTTTGAGTTTTTATTATTTATTCTTAATTTTGAAGTCTTCAACTACTTGTAAGTTGTTATAGTTTTTCAATTTTTATAATTTTTCTACTCTTAGGAATTTTTTAAAATTTTTGAAACTTAAAAATAAGGGTTTTTTTTGATTTCTGAGAGGTGTTTGCTAATTTTTCGACCATTTTTGAATTTGTTTTGGAGTTTTTATGATTTATTCTTAATTTTGAAGTCTTCATCTACTTGTAAGTTGTTATAGTTTTTCAATTCCTATAATTTTTCTACTGTTGGGAATTTTTTCAAATTTTTGAAACTTAAAAATATGGGTTTTTTTTGATTTCTGAGAGGTGTGTGCTAATTTTTCGACCCTTTTTGATTTTGTTTTGGAGTTTTTATGATTTTTTCTTAATTTTGAAATCTTCAGCTACTTGTAAATGTTATATTTTTTCAATTTTTATACTGTTAGGAATTTTTTCAAATTTTTGAAACTTTAAAATATTGTTTTTTTTTTTAGATTTCTGAGAGGTTTTTGCTAATTTTTCTACCCTTTTCGTATTTTTTTTTGGAATTTTTATGATTTTTTCTTAATTTTGAAGTCTTCAGCTACTTGTGAGTTGTTATAGTTTTTCAATTTTTATAATTTTTCTACTGTTGGGAATTTTTTCTAATTTTTGAAACTTAAATATATGGCTTTTTTTTTGTTTCTGAGTGGTTTTTGCTAATTTTTCGACTTTTTTGGAATTTATTTTGGAGCTTTTATGATTTTTTCTTAATTTTGAAGTCTTCAGCTACTTTTAAGTTGTTTTAGTTTTTCAATTTTTATAATTTTTCTACGGTTGGGAATTTTTTCAAATTTTTGAAACTTAAAAATAGGGTTTTTTTTTGATTTCTGAGAGGTTTTTGCTAGTTTTTTCGACCTTTTTTGAATTTCTTCTGAAGTTTTTATAGTTTTTTCCTAATTTTGAAGTCTTTAGCTACTTGTGAGTTTTTATAGTTTTTCAATTTTCATAATTTTTCTACTGTTGGGAATTTTTTCAAATTTTTGAAACTTAAAAATAAGGGTTTTTTTTTGATTCTGAGAGGTTTTTGCTAATTTTTCGATCTATTTTGAATTTCCATGATTTTTTCTTAATTTTGAAGTCTTCAGCTACTTGTAAGCAGCGCTGCCGAAACCGGCACAATCGTGCCAAACTGGCACTTTCAAAAAATGTTCGGCACTCTGACTCTCATGGCACTTTTTGGCATTGAGCGTGTTCATTTTGACCGATTAACTTTTATATAACTTTAAAAACACTGAACATCTAATTTGTAGTACATTCCTGCCGCGAACTTAAGTATGTACATATATGAGTATGCACATATACCTATATTGTTTAATCAGAATAAGTTTTTATTCCTTAAACAAAAATATTTCTGCATACTATTTATAGCAATGATTAAAAATTGTCAATAAAAAAATACCTATGTACTACAAACAGAATTCATGACTTGATAAATATCAATATGTAAATAGATCTTTGCAGCCCACAATCCAGACAATGGAATATGCTTTTCGTTCTTAATCAGACTTAATGTTTTTTCTCAATTTACAACCTAAAATTCAGACGATAAAACTTGGCGAACTCACAGTTGTATATTTTGACACGTTGCAATTTTACTATAAAGTGTAAATTGCATAAGATTCTTAATTTTCCATTAGTATGTCGTGATGAGACATCAGAAGCTTCAGATAGCGTTCTCATACTTTGTTCTTTAATTTCGTATTAACTTGGCTTGGCAAGCTTTGGCACTCTAAGTGTCATGTGGTTGGCACTGAAATTTTTTATTGTGCGGCAGCACTGCTCCAAAACAACCATCTAGAGAAAATGACTACCAAAAAATGTAACACTACCTCCCGGACAAGTATGAGTAAAAATGTGAGATCATTTGCCTTCAAAGCTAGTAGTATTTGTTGCACACACTGTAAAGTTTTTGGAATTGGATTTCGAGAATAGTGCGTTCCCTTTTGCGCTCATGACTGATCAAATGAAGATTTTTCAGGCATGAAATCCATGTGTTTTTTTATAATCTCTTCTCAATATTTTTCAACTTGTTTGTTGACGCCCCCTTGCTCAAATGTTCAAAATGGTTAAAGGACAAAGGAGTATCCATATAGCCGTACATTAGACGTCCGTTATCGAATTTTCATTAGAATAAAAGAAACCAAAAATTATCTTCTTATAAAAATTTGTGCATTATATAGAAGCAAAAAGTTTTAATGCAGAGTTATAGGTCTAGATATGGTCTATAACTATGTAGTATAAAATTACGCGTAAGTGTTAACGTTTAAAGGAGATTTCGAAAATGGCAGTAAAATAAATAATACTTATGATCATCTTCATTTTTCCGAAAGTAAAATGGTTTTTATTGAAAATTTGTTGACAACCCCTTTATTAAGGAACAATTATGTAATTGGGTATGAAAATGAGAAATCGGTATTATATTATCAGATGTAACCCGAAAACATAATTAAAGATTACAAATTATGAATAAAATATATTCGAGCCACGAAGATGATTTTATAAAATGCCCAAACAATTTCAATAATTTTTTATAATTCTTTTTTTTATTTATATAATCTCTATTAATAAAATGATAGCCGATTTATTTCGCGCATAACGCAAAACTACTGAATTTTTCTACTGTTGGAATTTTTTCAAATTTTTGAAACTTAAAAATAAGGTTTTTTTTGATTTCTGAGAGGTGTTTGCTAATTTTTCGACCCTTTTTGAATTTGTTTTGGAGTTTTTATGATTTTTTCTTAATTTTGAAGTCTTCAGCTACTTGTTAGTTGTTATAGTTTTTAAATTTTTTTAATTTTTCTACTGTTGGGAATTTTTTCAAATTTTTGAAACTTAAATATATGGCTTTTTTTCGATTTCTGAGAGGTTTTTGCTAATTTTTCGACTTTTTTTGAATTTGTTTTGGAGGTTTTATGATTTTTTCTTAACCCTTTGAGTACATTTGACGAGTGAGACTCGTCATGTGTTTACTTGGGCGAAGTTACTGTGGACGAGTCTGACTCGTCATCTGAGTTTGATAAGTAGGCGTTGATTTTTGCGACACCCCCGCTAGTTGGCGTTGATCGCAAACAATTGCCTAACGTTTTTTTCGACATCTTACAGTTGCAAATAAGGTTAATTCCATTTATTATTTTATCCCTGTTTTTTTGATACGCTACTCTAAGATGTCTAAATTAAAAAATTCATTTTATGAAAGCGATAATGATAGTTCCGATGTAGTAGAATTAAATCTGTATGATAACAGTGATTGCAGTGAATTAGAGAATGAAAATGATGAAAACGACAATGAATTGGAAAGTGATACTGACAATAGTGAAGTAATACGAGTACGTCGAAACGCGATTCTTTTATCGAACAATTGCAAGAACCATGGATTTGGGAAGAAAAAGAAAATCTTGCCGATATAAAACAATTTCAAGAAATAGCTGGAATCAATGCTTTGTACCTGCGCAAATTAGGTGATAATCCTACACCTTTGAAAGTGCTAGACCAAGTTCTTACTGAAATTTTTTGGAAAACGATAGTAGAAGAAACGAATAGATATGCCAGTCAAATAATTGCGAAAGAAGGTGCAAATAAACGAAACCTAAAGTGGTTTCCAGTAACTTTGGAGAAATGAAGGGATTATTGCATTATGTATTATTATATCTCAAGTAAAAAAATCTAATTTGGGTTCATATTGGTCAAAAAGAACTATTATAAATACTCCAATTTTTGCAGCCACTATGCCACGGGATAGATTTTTTGATATCTCAAAATATATTATTATTTGATATAATAAAATGTATTACTCTTACATATTAATCTATATAGCAAAAAATTATATCCGTTCCATATGCATAAAAGTCTCCAAATAATTCCGTACTAAAGGGAAGTCTTCAGCTACTTGTAAATTGTTATAGTTTTTCAATTTTTATAATTTTTCTACTGTTGGGAATTTTTTCAAATTTTTGAAATTTAAAAATATGCCTTTTTTTTTGTTTCTGAGTGGTTTTTGCTAATTTTTCGAACCTTTTTGAATTTGTTTTAGAGTTGATTTTTTCTTAATTTTGAAGTCTTCAACTATTTGTAAGTTGTTATAGTTTTTCAATTTTATAATTTTTCTACTGTTGGGAATTTTTTCAAATTTTTGAAACTTAAAAATATGGCTTTTTTTATTTCTGAGTGGTTTTTGCTAATTTTTCGACACTTTTTGAATTTGTTTTGGAGTTGTTATGATTTTTTATTAATTTTTTCAAATTTTTGAAACTTTAATATGTGGTTTTTTTTAGATTTCTGAGAGGTTTTCGCTAATTTTTCCACCCTTTTTTAATTTGCTTTTGAATTTTTATGATTTTTTTCTTAATTTTGAAGTCTTCAGCTACTTCTAAGTTGTAACAGTTTTTCAATTTTTATAATTTTTCTACTCTTGGGAATTTTTTCAAATTTTTGAAACTTAAATATGTGGTTTTTTTTTAGATTTCTGAGAGGTTTTTGCTAATTTTTCGACCATTTTTGAATTTTTTTTTAAGTTTTTATTATTTATTCTTAATTTTGAAGTCTTCAACTACTTGTAAGTTGTTATAGTTTTTCAATTTTTATAATTTTTCTACTCTTAGGAATTTTTTAAAATTTTTGAAACTTAAAAATAAGGGTTTTTTTTGATTTCTGAGAGGTGTTTGCTAATTTTTCGACCATTTTTGAATTTGTTTTGGAGTTTTTATGATTTATTCTTAATTTTGAAGTCTTCATCTACTTGTAAGTTGTTATAGTTTTTCAATTCCTATAATTTTTCTACTGTTGGGAATTTTTTCAAATTTTTGAAACTTAAAAATAAGGGTTTTTTTTGATTTCTGAGAGGTGTGTGCTAATTTTTCGACCCTTTTTGAATTTGTTTTGGAGTTTTTATGATTTTTTCTTAATTTTGAAGTCTTCAGCTACTTGTAAGTTGTTATAGTTTTTCAATTTTTATAATTTTTCTACTGTTGGGAATTTTTTCTTATTTTTGAAACTTAAATATGTGGTTTTTTTAGATTTCTGAGAGGTTTTTGCTAATTTTCGGACCATTTTTGAACTTTTTTTTGAGTTTTTATGATTTTTTCTTAATTTTGAAGTCTTCAGCTACTTGTAAGTTATAGTTTTTCAATTTTTATAATTTTTCTACTGTTCGGAGATTTTTCAAATTTTTGAAACTTAAAAATGTGGCTTTTTTTTATTTCTGAGATATTTTTCTAATTTTTCGACCCTTTTTGAATTTGTTTTGGAGTTTTTATGATTTATTCTTAATTTTGAAGTCTTCATCTACTTGTAAGTTGTTATAGTTTTTCAATTTCTATAATTTTTCTACTGTTGGGAATTTTTTCAAATTTTTGAATTTTAAAACTTTAGTTTCTTTTTTGATTTCTGAGAGGATTTTGCTAATTTTCGGACCCTTTTTGAATTTTTTTTTTGAGTTTTTATGATTTTTTCTTAATTTTGAAATCCTCATGTAGTTGCAAGTGGTTATAGTTTTTCAATTTTTATGCAGTTGGGAATTTTTTCAAATTTTTGAAACTTAAAAATATGGTTTTTTTTAGATTTCTGAGATGTGTTTGCTAATTTTTCGACCCTTTTTGTATTTTTTTTGGAATTTTCATAATTTTTTCTTAATTTTGAAGTCTTCAGCTACTTGTAAGTTGTGATGATTTTCTCAATTTTTATAATTTTTCTATTGTTGGGAATTTTTTCAAATTTTTGAAACTTATAACTATGGTTTTCTTTTTTGATTGCTGAGAGGTTTTTGCTAATTTTTCGACCCTTTTTGAATTTTTTTTTTGAGTTTTTATGATTTTTTCTTAATTTTGAAATCTTCAGCTACTTGTTAGTTGTTATAGTTTTTCAATTTCTATAATTTTTCTACTGCTGGGAATTATCTCAAATTTTTGAAACTTAAATATATGGCTTTTTTTTGATTTCTGAGAGGTTTTTGCTAATTTTTCGACTTTTTTTTAACTTGTTTTGGAGGTTTTATGATTTTTTCTTAACCCTTTGAGTACATTTGACGAGTGAGACTCGTCATGTGTTTACTTGGGCGAAGTTACTGTGGACGAGTCTGACTCGTCATCTGAGTTTGATAAGTAGGCGTTGATTTTTGCGACACCCCCGCTAGTTGGCGTTGATCGCAAACAATTGCCTAACGTTTTTTTCGACATCTTACAGTTGCAAATAAGGTTAATTCCATTTATTATTTTATCCCTGTTTTTTTTGATACGCTATTCTAAGATGTCTAAATTAAAAAATTCATTTTATGAAAGCGATAATGATAGTTCCGATGAAGTAGAATTAAATCTGTGTGATAACAGTGATTGCAATGAATTAGAGAATGAAAATGATGAAAACGACAATGAATTGAAAAGTGATACTGACAATAGTGAAGTAATACCAGTACGTCGAAAACGCGATTCTTCTATCGAACAATTGCAAGAACCATGGATTTGGGAAGAAAAAGAAAATCTTGCCGATATAAAACAATTTCAAGAAATAGCTGGAATCAATGCTTTGTACCTGCGCAAATTAGGTGATAATCCTACACCTTTGAAAGTGCTAGACCAAGTTCTTACTGAAATTTTTTGGAAAACGATAGTAGAAGAAACGAATAGATATGCCAGTCAAATAATTGCGAAAGAAGGTGCAAATAAACGAAACCTAAAGTGGTTTCCAGTAACTTTGGAGAAATGAAGGGATTATTGCATTATGTATTATTATATCTCAAGTAAAAAAATCTAATTTGGGTTCATATTGGTCAAAAAGAACTATTATAAATACACCAATTTTTGCAGCCACTATGCCACGGGATAGATTTTTTGATATCTCAAAATATATTATTATTTGATATAATAAAATGTATTACTCTTACATATTAATCTATATAGCAAAAAATTATATCCGTTCCATATGCATAAAAGTCTCCAAATAATTCCGTACTAAAGGGAAGTCTTCAGCTACTTGTAAATTGTTATAGTTTTTCAATTTTTATAATTTTTCTACTGTTGGGAATTTTTTCAAATTTTTGAAATTTAAAAATATGCCTTTTTTTTTGTTTCTGAGTGGTTTTTGCTAATTTTTCGAACCTTTTTGAATTTGTTTTAGAGTTGATTTTTTCTTAATTTTGAAGTCTTCAACTACTTGTAAGTTGTTATAGTTTTTCAATTTTATAATTTTTCTACTGTTGGGAATTTTTTCAAATTTTTGAAACTTAAAAATATGGCTTTTTTTATTTCTGAGTGGTTTTTGCTAATTTTTCGACACTTTTTGAATTTGTTTTGGAGTTGTTATGATTTTTTATTAATTTTGAAGTCTTCAGCTACTTGCAAGTTGTAATAGTTATTCAATTTTTATAATTTTTCTACTGTTGGGAATTTTTTCAAATTTTTGAAACTTTAATATGTGGTTTTTTTTAGATTTCTGAGAGGTTTTCGCTAATTTTTCCACCCTTTTTTAATTTGCTTTTGAATTTTTATGATTTTTTTCTTAATTTTGAAGTCTTCAGCTACTTCTAAGTTGTAACAGTTTTTCAATTTTTATAATTTTTCTACTCTTGGGAATTTTTTCAAATTTTTGAAGCTTAAAAATAAGGGTTTTTTTGATTTCTGAGAGGTGTTTGCTAATTTTTCGACCCTTTTTGAATTTGTTTTGGAGTTTTTATGATTTTTTCTTAATTTTGAAGTCTTCATCTACTTGTAAGTTGTTATAGTTTTTCAATTTTTATAATTTTTCTACTGTTGGGAATTTTTTCTTATTTTTGAAACTTAAATATGTGGTTTTTTTAGATTTCTGAGAGGTTTTTGCTAATTTTCGGACCATTTTTGAACTTTTTTTTGAGTTTTTATGATTTTTTCTTAATTTTGAAGTCTTCAGCTACTTGTAAGTTATAGTTTTTCAATTTTTATAATTTTTCTACTGTTCGGAGATTTTTCAAATTTTTGAAACTTAAAAATGTGGCTTTTTTTTATTTCTGAGATATTTTTCTAATTTTTCGACCCTTTTTGAATTTGTTTTGGAGTTTTTATGATTTATTCTTAATTTTGAAGTCTTCATCTACTTGTAAGTTGTTATAGTTTTTCAATTTCTATAATTTTTCTACTGTTGGGAATTTTTTCAAATTTTTGAATTTTAAAACTTTAGTTTCTTTTTTGATTTCTGAGAGGATTTTGCTAATTTTCGGACCCTTTTTGAATTTTTTTTGAGTTTTTATGATTTTTTCTTAATTTTGAAATCCTCATGTAGTTGCAAGTGGTTATAGTTTTTCAATTTTTATGCAGTTGGGAATTTTTTCAAATTTTTGAAACTTAAAAATATGGTTTTTTTTAGATTTCTGAGATGTGTTTGCTAATTTTTCGACCCTTTTTGTATTTTTTTTGGAATTTTCATAATTTTTTCTTAATTTTGAAGTCTTCAGCTACTTGTAAGTTGTGATGATTTTCTCAATTTTTATAATTTTTCCATTGTTGGGAATTTTTTCAAATTTTTGAAACTTAAAAATAAGGGTTTTTTTTGATTTCTGAGAGGTGTGTGCTAATTTTTCGACCCTTTTTGAATTTGTTTTGGAGTTGTTATGATTTTTTATTAATTTTTTCAAATTTTTGAAACTTTAATATGTGGTTTTTTTTAGATTTCTGAGAGGTTTTCGCTAATTTTTCCACCCTTTTTTAATTTGCTTTTGAATTTTTATGATTTTTTTCTTAATTTTGAAGTCTTCAGCTACTTCTAAGTTGTAACAGTTTTTCAATTTTTATAATTTTTCTACTCTTGGGAATTTTTTCAAATTTTTGAAACTTAAATATGTGGTTTTTTTTTAGATTTCTGAGAGGTTTTTGCTAATTTTTCGACCATTTTTGAATTTTTTTTTAAGTTTTTATTATTTATTCTTAATTTTGAAGTCTTCAACTACTTGTAAGTTGTTATAGTTTTTCAATTTTTATAATTTTTCTACTCTTAGGAATTTTTTAAAATTTTTGAAACTTAAAAATAAGGGTTTTTTTTGATTTCTGAGAGGTGTTTGCTAATTTTTCGACCATTTTTGAATTTGTTTTGGAGTTTTTATGATTTATTCTTAATTTTGAAGTCTTCATCTACTTGTAAGTTGTTATAGTTTTTCAATTCCTATAATTTTTCTACTGTTGGGAATTTTTTCAAATTTTTGAAACTTAAAAATAAGGGTTTTTTTTGATTTCTGAGAGGTGTGTGCTAATTTTTCGACCCTTTTTGAATTTGTTTTGGAGTTTTTATGATTTTTTCTTAATTTTGAAGTCTTCAGCTACTTGTAAGTTGTTATAGTTTTTCAATTTTTATAATTTTTCTACTGTTGGGAATTTTTTCTAATTTTTGAAACTTAAATATGTGGTTTTTTTAGATTTCTGAGAGGTTTTTGCTAATTTTCGGACCATTTTTGAACTTTTTTTTGAGTTTTTATGATTTTTTCTTAATTTGGAAGTCTTCAGCTACTTGTAAGTTATAGTTTTTCAATTTTTATAATTTTTCTACTGTTCGGAGATTTTTCAAATTTTTGAAACTTAAAAATGTGGCTTTTTTTTATTTCTGAGATATTTTTCTAATTTTTCGACCCTTTTTGAATTTGTTTTGGAGTTTTTATGATTTATTCTTAATTTTGAAGTCTTCATCTACTTGTAAGTTGTTATAGTTTTTCAATTTCTATAATTTTTCTACTGTTGGGAATTTTTTCAAATTTTTGAATTTTAAAACTTTAGTTTCTTTTTTGATTTCTGAGAGGATTTTGCTAATTTTCGGACCCTTTTTGAATTTTTTTTTTGAGTTTTTATGATTTTTTCTTAATTTTGAAATCCTCATGTAGTTGCAAGTGGTTATAGTTTTTCAATTTTTATGCAGTTGGGAATTTTTTCAAATTTTTGAAACTTAAAAATATGGTTTTTTTTAGATTTCTGAGATGTGTTTGCTAATTTTTCGACCCTTTTTGTATTTTTTTTGGAATTTTCATAATTTTTTCTTAATTTTGAAGTCTTCAGCTACTTGTAAGTTGTGATGATTTTCTCAATTTTTATAATTTTTCTATTGTTGGGAATTTTTTCAAATTTTTGAAACTTATAACTATGGTTTTCTTTTTTGATTGCTGAGAGGTTTTTGCTAATTTTTCGACCATTTTTGAATTTTTTTTTTTGAGTTTTTATGATTTTTTCTTAATTTTGAAATCTTCAGCTACTTGTTAGTTGTTATAGTTTTTCAATTTCTATAATTTTTCTACTGCTGGGAATTATCTCAAATTTTTGAAACTTAAATATATGGCTTTTTTTTGATTTCTGAGAGGTTTTTGCTAATTTTTCGACTTTTTTTTAACTTGTTTTGGAGGTTTTATGATTTTTTCTTAACCCTTTGAGTACATTTGACGAGTGAGACTCGTCATGTGTTTACTTGGGCGAAGTTACTGTGGACGAGTCTGACTCGTCATCTGAGTTTGATAAGTAGGCGTTGATTTTTGCGACACCCCCGCTAGTTGGCGTTGATCGCAAACAATTGCCTAACGTTTTTTTCGACATCTTACAGTTGCAAATAAGGTTAATTCCATTTATTATTTTATCCCTGTTTTTTTTGATACGCTATTCTAAGATGTCTAAATTAAAAAATTCATTTTATGAAAGCGATAATGATAGTTCCGATGAAGTAGAATTAAATCTGTGTGATAACAGTGATTGCAATGAATTAGAGAATGAAAATGATGAAAACGACAATGAATTGGAAAGTGATACTGACAATAGTGAAGTAATACCAGTACGTCGAAAACGCGATTCTTCTATCGAACAATTGCAAGAACCATGGATTTGGGAAGAAAAAGAAAATCTTGCCGATATAAAACAATTTCAAGAAATAGCTGGAATCAATGCTTTGTACCTGCGCAAATTAGGTGATAATCCTACACCTTTGAAAGTGCTAGACCAAGTTCTTACTGAAATTTTTTGGAAAACGATAGTAGAAGAAACGAATAGATATGCCAGTCAAATAATTGCGAAAGAAGGTGCAAATAAACGAAACCTAAAGTGGTTTCCAGTAACTTTGGAGAAATGAAGGGATTATTGCATTATGTATTATTATATCTCAAGTAAAAAAATCTAATTTGGGTTCATATTGGTCAAAAAGAACTATTATAAATACACCAATTTTTGCAGCCACTATGCCACGGGATAGATTTTTTGATATCTCAAAATATATTATTATTTGATATAATAAAATGTATTACTCTTACATATTAATCTATATAGCAAAAAATTATATCCGTTCCATATGCATAAAAGTCTCCAAATAATTCCGTACTAAAGGGAAGTCTTCAGCTACTTGTAAATTGTTATAGTTTTTCAATTTTTATAATTTTTCTACTGTTGGGAATTTTTTCAAATTTTTGAAATTTAAAAATATGCCTTTTTTTTTGTTTCTGAGTGGTTTTTGCTAATTTTTCGAACCTTTTTGAATTTGTTTTAGAGTTGATTTTTTCTTAATTTTGAAGTCTTCAACTACTTGTAAGTTGTTATAGTTTTTCAATTTTATAATTTTTCTACTGTTGGGAATTTTTTCAAATTTTTGAAACTTAAAAATATGGCTTTTTTTATTTCTGAGTGGTTTTTGCTAATTTTTCGACACTTTTTGAATTTGTTTTGGAGTTGTTATGATTTTTTATTAATTTTGAAGTCTTCAGCTACTTGCAAGTTGTAATAGTTTTTCAATTTTTATAATTTTTCTACTGTTGGGAATTTTTTCAAATTTTTGAAACTTTAATATGTGGTTTTTTTTAGATTTCTGAGAGGTTTTCGCTAATTTTTCCACCCTTTTTTAATTTGCTTTTGAATTTTTATGATTTTTTTCTTAATTTTGAAGTCTTCAGCTACTTCTAAGTTGTAACAGTTTTTCAATTTTTATAATTTTTCTACTCTTGGGAATTTTTTCAAATCTTTGAAGCTTAAAAATAAGGGTTTTTTTGATTTCTGAGAGGTGTTTGCTAATTTTTCGACCCTTTTTGAATTTGTTTTGGAGTTTTTATGATTTTTTCTTAATTTTGAAGTCTTCATCTACTTGTAAGTTGTTATAGTTTTTCAATTTTTATAATTTTTCTACTGTTGGGAATTTTTTCTTATTTTTGAAACTTAAATATGTGGTTTTTTTAGATTTCTGAGAGGTTTTTGCTAATTTTCGGACCATTTTTGAACTTTTTTTTGAGTTTTTATGATTTTTTCTTAATTTTGAAGTCTTCAGCTACTTGTAAGTTATAGTTTTTCAATTTTTATAATTTTTCTACTGTTCGGAGATTTTTCAAATTTTTGAAACTTAAAAATGTGGCTTTTTTTTATTTCTGAGATATTTTTCTAATTTTTCGACCCTTTTTGAATTTGTTTTGGAGTTTTTATGATTTATTCTTAATTTTGAAGTCTTCATCTACTTGTAAGTTGTTATAGTTTTTCAATTTCTATAATTTTTCTACTGTTGGGAATTTTTTCAAATTTTTGAATTTTAAAACTTTAGTTTCTTTTTTGATTTCTGAGAGGATTTTGCTAATTTTCGGACCCTTTTTGAATTTTTTTTTGAGTTTTTATGATTTTTTCTTAATTTTGAAATCCTCATGTAGTTGCAAGTGGTTATAGTTTTTCAATTTTTATGCAGTTGGGAATTTTTTCAAATTTTTGAAACTTAAAAATATGGTTTTTTTTAGATTTCTGAGATGTGTTTGCTAATTTTTCGACCCTTTTTGTATTTTTTTTGGAATTTTCATAATTTTTTCTTAATTTTGAAGTCTTCAGCTACTTGTAAGTTGTGATGATTTTCTCAATTTTTATAATTTTTCCATTGTTGGGAATTTTTTCAAATTTTTGAAACTTATAACTATGGTTTTCTTTTTTGATTGCTGAGAGGTTTTTGCTAATTTTTCGACCCTTTTTGAATTTTTTTTTTTGAGTTTTTATGATTTTTTCTTAATTTTGAAATCTTCAGCTACTTGTTAGTTGTTATAGTTTTTCAATTTCTATAATTTTTCTACTGCTGGGAATTATCTCAAATTTTTGAAACTTAAATATATGGCTTTTTTTTGATTTCTGAGAGGTTTTTGCTAATTTTTCGACTTTTTTTTAACTTGTTTTGGAGGTTTTATGATTTTTTCTTAACCCTTTGAGTACATTTGACGAGTGAGACTCGTCATGTGTTTACTTGGGCGAAGTTACTGTGGACGAGTCTGACTCGTCATCTGAGTTTGATAAGTAGGCGTTGATTTTTGCGACACCCCCGCTAGTTGGCGTTGATCGCAAACAATTGCCTAACGTTTTTTTCGACATCTTACAGTTGCAAATAAGGTTAATTCCATTTATTATTTTATCCCTGTTTTTTTTGATACGCTATTCTAAGATGTCTAAATTAAAAAATTCATTTTATGAAAGCGATAATGATAGTTCCGATGAAGTAGAATTAAATCTGTGTGATAACAGTGATTGCAATGAATTAGAGAATGAAAATGATGAAAACGACAATGAATTGGAAAGTGATACTGACAATAGTGAAGTAATACCAGTACGTCGAAAACGCGATTCTTCTATCGAACAATTGCAAGAACCATGGATTTGGGAAGAAAAAGAAAATCTTGCCGATATAAAACAATTTCAAGAAATAGCTGGAATCAATGCTTTGTGCCTGCGCAAATTAGGTGATAATCCTACACCTTTGAAAGTGCTAGACCAAGTTCTTACTGAAATTTCTTGGAAAATGATAGTAGAAGAAACGAATAGATATGCCAGTCAAATAATTGCGAAAGAAAGTGCAAATAAACGAAACCTAAAGTGGTTTCCAGTAACTTTGGAGAAATGAAGGGATATATTGCATTATGTATTATTATATCTCAAGTAAAAAAATCTAATTTGGGTTCATATTGGTCAAAAAGAAGTATTATAAATACTCCAATTTTTGCAGCCACTATGCCACGGGATAGATTTTTTGATATCTCAAAATATATTATTATTTGATATAATAAAATGTATTACTCTTACATATTAATCCATATAGCAAAAAATTAAATCCGTTCCATATGCATAAAAGTCTCCAAATAATTCCGTACTAAAGGGAAGTCTTCAGCTACTTGTAAATTGTTATAGTTTTTCAATTTTTATAATTTTTCTACTGTTGGGAATTTTTTCAAATTTTTGAATCTTAAAAATATGGCTTTTTTGTGGATTTCTGAGAGGTTTTTGCTAATTTTTCGACCCTTTGTGAATTTGTTTTGGAGTTCTTATGATTTTTTCTTAATTTTAAAGTCTTCAGCTACTTGAAAGTTGTTATAGTTTTTCAATTTTAATAATTTATCTACTAATGGGAATTTTTTCAATTTTTTGAAACTTAAAAATATGGCTTTTTTTATTTCTGAGTGGGTTTTGCTAATTTTTCGACCATTTTTGAATTTGTTTTGGAGTTGTTATGATTTTTTCTTAATTTTGAAGTCTTCAGCTACTTGTAAGTTGTAATAGTTTTTAAATTTTTATAATTTTTCTACTGTTGGGAATTTTTTCTAATTTTTGAAACTTAAAAATATGGCTTTTTTGTGGATTTCTTTGAGGTTTTTGCTAATTTTTCGACCATTTTTGAATTTGTTTTGGAGTTCTTATGATTTTTTCTTAATTTTAAAGTCTTCAGCTACTTCCAAGTTGTTACAGTTTTTCAATTTTTATAATTTTTCTACTCTTGGGAATTTTTTCAAATTTTTGAAACATAAAAATATGGCTTTTTTTTTTGATTTCTAAGAGGATTTTGCTAATTTTCGGACCCTTTTTGTATTTTTTTTTGAATTCTTATAATTTTTTCTTAATTTTGAAGTCTTCAGCTACTTGTAAGTTGTGATGATTTTCTCAATTTTTATAATTTTTCTATTGTTGGGAATTTTTTCAAATTTTTGAAACTTATAACTATGGTTTTCTTTTTTGATTGCTGAGAGGTTTTTGATAATTTTTCGACCCTTTTTGAATTTTTTGTTTGAGTTTTTATGATTTTTTCTTAATTTTGAAATCTTCAGGTACTTGTTAGTTGTTATAGTTTTTCAATATTTATACTGTTGGGAATTTTTTCAAATTTTTGAAAATTACATATATGGTTTTTTTTAGATTTCTGAGAGGTTTTTGCTATTTTTTCGACCCTTTTTTTATTTTTTTTTTGGAATTTTTATGATGTTTTCTTAATTTTGAAATCTTCAGCTACTTGTTAGTTGTTATAGTTTTTCAATTTCTATAATTTTTCTACTGCTGGGAATTATCTCAAATTTTTGAAACTTAAATATATGGCTTTTTTTTGATTTCTGAGAGGTTTTTGCTAATTTTTCGACTTTTTTTGAATTTGTTTTGGAGGTTTTATGATTTTTTCTTAACCCTTTGAGTACATTTGACGAGTGAGACTCGTCATGTGTTTACTTGGGCGAAGTTACGGTGGACGAGTCTGACTCGTCATCGGAGTTTGATAAGTAGGCGTTGATTTTTGCGACACCCCCGCTAGTTGGCGTTGATCGCAAACAATTGCCTAACGTTTTTTTCGACATCTTACAGTTGCAAATAAGGTTAATTCCATTTATTATTTTATCCCTGTTTTTTTTTGATACGCTATTCTAAGATGTCTAAATTAAAAAATTCATTTTATGAAAGCGATAATGATAGTTCCGATGAAGTAGAATTAAATCTGTATGATAACAGTGATTGCAGTGAATTAGAGAATGAAAATGATGAAAACGACAATGAATTGGAAAGTGATACTGACAATAGTGAAGTAATACCAGTACGTCGAAAACGCGATTCTTCTATCGAACAATTGCAAGAACCATGGATTTTGGAAGATTTGCCGATATAAAACAATTTCAAGAAATAGCTGGAATCAATGCTTTGTGCCTGCGCAAATTAGGTGATAATCCTACACCTTTGAAAGTGCTAGACCAAGTTCTTACTGAAATTTCTTGGAAAATGATAGTAGAAGAAACGAATAGATATGCCAGTCAAATAATTGCGAAAGAAAGTGCAAATAAACGAAACCTAAAGTGGTTTCCAGTAACTTTGGAGAAATGAAGGGATATATTGCATTATGTATTATTATATCTCAAGTAAAAAAATCTAATTTGGGTTCATATTGGTCAAAAAGAACTATTATAAATACTCCAATTTTTGCAGCCACTATGCCACGGGATAGATTTTTTGATATCTCAAAATATATTATTATTTGATATAATAAAATGTATTACTCTTACATATTAATCCATATAGCAAAAAATTAAATCCGTTCCATATGCATAAAAGTCTCCAAATAATTCCGTACTAAAGGGAAGTCTTCAGCTACTTGTAAATTGTTATAGTTTTTCAATTTCTATAATTTTTCTATTGTTAGGAATTTTTTCTAAATTCCGAAACTTAAATATGTGGTTTTTTTTTAGATTTCTGAGATATTTTTGCTAATTTTTCAACCCTTTTTGAATTTCTTTTGGAGTTTTTATGATTTATTCTTAATTTTGAAGTCTTCATCTACTTGTAAGTTGTTATAGTTCTTCAATTTCTATAATTTTTCTACAGTTGGGAATTTTTTCAAATTTTTGAATTTTAAAACTATGGTTTCTTTTTTGATTTCTGAGAGGTTTTTGCTAAGTTTTCGACCCTTTTTGAATTTTTTTTGGAGTTTATATTTTTTCTTCTTAATTTTGAAGTCTTCAGCTACTTGTTAGTTGTTACAATTTTCAATTTTTATAATTTTTCTGCTGTTGGGAATTTTTTCAAATTTTTGAAACTTAAAAATATGGCTTTTTTTTTTTGATTTCTGAGAGGATTTTGCTACTTTTCGGACACCTTTTGAATTTTTTTTTGAGTTTTTATGATTTGTTCTTAATTTTTAAATCTTTATGTACTTGCAAGTGGATATATTTTTTCAATTTTTATACTGTTGGGAATTTATTCAAATTTTTGAAACTTAAAAATATGGTTTTTTTTTTAGATATCTGAGAGGTTTTTGCTAATTTTTCGACCCTTTTTGTATTTTTTATAATTTTTTCTTAATTTTGAAGTCTTCAGCTACTTGTAAGTTGTTATAGTTTTTCAATTCTTATAATTTTTCTACTGTTGGGAATTTTTTCAAATTTTTGAAACTTAAATATATGGCTTTTTTTTAAGATTTCTGAGAGGTTTTTGCTAATTTTTCGACCCTTTTTGAATTTGTTTTGGAGTTTTTATGATTTTTTCTTAATTTTGAAGTCTTCAATTGCTTGTAATTTGCGATAATTTTCTCAATTTTTATAATTTTTCTACTGTTTGGAATTTTTTCAAATTTTTGAAACTTAAAAAGAAGGGTTTTTCTTGATTTCTGAAAGGTGTTTGCTAATTTTTCGACCCTTTTTGAATTTGTTTTGGAGTTTTTATGATTATTTCTTAATTTTGAAGTCTTCAGCTACTTGTAATTTGCGATAATTTTCTCAATTTTTATAATTTTTCTACTGTTTGGAATTTTTTCAAATTTTTGAAACTTAAAAAGAAGGGTTTTTTTTTAATTTCTGAAAGGTGTTTGCTAATTTTTCGACCCTTTTTGAATTTCTTTTGGAGTTTTTATGATTTTTTCTTAATTTTGAAGTCTTCAGCTACTTGGAAGTTTTTATAGTTTTTCAATTTTTTTAATTTTTCTACTGTTTGGAATTTTTTCAAATTTTTGAAACTTAAAAAGAAGGGTTTTTTTTGATTTCTGAAAGGGTTTTAATAATTTTTCGACCCTTTTTGAATTTGCATTGGAGTTTTTATGATTTTTTTCTTAATTTTGAAGTCTTCAGCTACTTGTTAGTTGTTACAGTTTTACAATTTTTATAATTTTTCTACTATTGGGAATTTTTTTCAAATTTTTGAAACTTAAAAATAAGGGTTTTTTTTGATTTCTGAGAGGTGTTTGCTAATTTTTCGACCCTTTTTGAATTTGTTTTGGAGTTTTTATGGTTTTTTCTTAATTTTGAAGTCTTCAGCTACTTGTAAGTTGTTATAGTTTTTCAATTTTTTATAATTTGTCTACTGTTGGGAGTTTTTTCTAATTTTGAAACTTAAATATGTGGTTTTTTTAGATTTCTGAGAGGTTTTTGCTAATTTTTCGACCCTTTTCGTATTTTTTTTTGAAATTTCTATGATTTTTCTTAATTTTGAAGTCTTCAGCTACTTCTAAGTTGTTATAGTTTTTCAATTTTTATAATTTTTCTACTCTTGGGAATTTTTTCAAATTTTTGAAACTTAAAAATAAGATTTTTTTTTGATTTCTGAGAGGTGTTTGCTAATTTTTCGACCCTTTTTGAATTTGTTTTGGAGTTTTTATGATTTTTTCTTAATTTTGAAGTCTTCAGCTACTTGTAAGTTGTTATAGTTTTTCAATTTTTATAATTTTTCTACTGTTGGGAATTTTTTCTAATTTTTGAAACGTAAATATGTGGTTTTTTTTTTAGATTTCCGAGAGGTTTTTGCTAATTTTTCGACCATTTTTGAATTTTTTTTTGGAGTTTTTATGATTTTTTCTTAATTTTGAAGTCTTCAGCTACTTGTAAGTTGTTATAGTTTTTCAATTTTTATAATTTTTCTACTGTTGGGAATTTTTTCTAATTTTGAAACTTAAATATGTGGTTTTTTTTAAATTTCTGAGAGGATTTTGCTAATTTTTCGAACCTGTTTGTATTTTTTTTTGAAATTTCTATAATTTTTTCTTAATTTTGAAGTCTTCAGCTACTTGTAAGTTGTTATAGTTTTTCAATTTTTATAATTTTTCTACTGTTGGGAGATTTTTCAAATTTTTGAAACTTAATAATGTGTCTTGTTTTTATTTCTGAGATATTTTTGCTAATTTTTCGACCCTTTTTGAATTTGTTTTGGAGTTTTTATGATTTATTCTTAATTTTGAAGTCTTCATCTACTTGTAAGTTGTTATAGTTCTTCAATTTCTATAATTTTTCTACAGTTGGGAATTTTTTCAAATTTTTGAATTTTAAAACTATGGTTTCTTTTTTGATTTCTGAGAGGTTTTTGCTAAGTTTTCGACCCTTTTTGAATTTTTTTTGGAGTTTATATTTTTTCTTCTTAATTTTGAAGTCTTCAGCTACTTGTTAGTTGTTACAATTTTCAATTTTTATAATTTTTCTGCTGTTGGGAATTTTTTCAAATTTTTGAAACTTAAAAATATGGCTTTTTTTTTTGATTTCTGAGAGGATTTTGCTACTTTTCGGACACCTTTTGAATTTTTTTTTGAGTTTTTATGATTTTTTCTTAATTTTTAAATCTTTATGTACTTGCAAGTGGATATATTTTTTCAATTTTTATACTGTTGGGAATTTATTCAAATTTTTGAAACTTAAAAATATGGTTTTTTTTTAGATATCTGAGAGGTTTTTGCTAATTTTTCGACCCTTTTTGTATTTTTTATAATTTTTTCTTAATTTTGAAGTCTTCAGCTACTTGTAAGTTGTTATAGTTTTTCAATTTTTATAATTTTTCTACTGTTGGGAATTTTTTCAAATTTTTGAAACTTAAATATATGGCTTTTTTTTTATTTCTGAGAGGTTTTTGCTAATTTTTCGACCCTTTTTGAATTTGTTTTGGAGTTTTTATGATTTTTTCTTAATTTTGAAGCTTTCAATTGCTTGTAATTTGCAATAATTTTCTCAATTTTTATAATTTTTCTACTGTTTGGAATTTTTTCAAATTTTTGAAACTTAAAAAGAAGGGTTTTTCTTGATTTCTGAATGGTGTTTGCTAATTTTTCGACCCTTTTTGAATTTGTTTTGGAGTTTTTATGATTATTTCTTAATTTTGAAGTCTTCAGCTACTTGTAATTTGCGATAATTTTCTCAATTTTTATAATTTTTCTACTGTTTGGAATTTTTTCAAATTTTTGAAACTTAAAAAGAAGGGTTTTTTTTTAATTTCTGAAAGGTGTTTGCTAATTTTTCGACCCTTTTTGAATTTCTTTTGGAGTTTTTATGATTTTTTCTTAATTTTGAAGTCTTCAGCTACTTGGAAGTTTTTATAGTTTTTCAATTTTTTTAATTTTTCTACTGTTTGGAATTTTTTCAAATTTTTGAAACTTAAAAAGAAGGGTTTTTTTTGATTTCTGAAAGGGTTTTAATAATTTTTCGACCCTTTTTGAATTTGCATTGGAGTTTTTATGATTTTTTTCTTAATTTTGAAGTCTTCAGCTACTTGTTAGTTGTTACAGTTTTACAATTTTTATAATTTTTCTACTATTGGGAATTTTTTTCAAATTTTTGAAACTTAAAAATAAGGGTTTTTTTGATTTCTGAGAGGTGTTTGCTAATTTTTCGACCCTTTTTGAATTTGTTTTGGAGTTTTTATGGTTTTTTCTTAATTTTGAAGTCTTCAGCTACTTGTAAGTTGTTATAGTTTTTCAATTTTTTATAATTTTTCTACTGTTGGGAATTTTTTCTAATTTTTGAAACTTAAATATGTGGTTTTTTTAGATTTCTGAGAGGTTTTTGCTAATTTTTCGACCCTTTTCGTATTTTTTTTTGAAATTTCTATGATTTTTCTTAATTTGAAGTCTTCAGCTACTTCTAAGTTGTTATAGTTTTTCAATTTTTATAATTTTTCTACTCTTGGGAATTTTTTCAAATTTTTGAAACTTAAAAATAAGATTTTTTTTTGATTTCTGAGAGGTGTTTGCTAATTTTTCGACCCTTTTTGAATTTGTTTTGGAGTTTTTATGATTTTTTCTTAATTTTGAAGTCTTCAGCTACTTGTAAGTTGTTATAGTTTTTCAATTTTTATAATTTTTCTACTGTTGGGAATTTTTTCTAATTTTTGAAACGTAAATATGTGGTTTTTTTTTTAGATTTCCGAGAGGTTTTTGCTAATTTTTCGACCATTTTTGAATTTTTTTTTGGAGTTTTTATGATTTTTTCTTAATTTTGAAGTCTTCAGCTACTTGTAAGTTGTTATAGTTTTTCAATTTTTATAATTTTTCTACTGTTGGGAATTTTTTCTAATTTTGAAACTTAAATATGTGGTTTTTTTTAAATTTCTGAGAGGATTTTGCTAATTTTTCGAACCTGTTTGTATTTTTTTTTGAAATTTCTATGATTTTTTCTTAATTTTGAAGTCTTCAGCTACTTGTAAGTTGTTATAGTTTTTCAATTTTTATAATTTTTCTACTGCTGGGAGATTTTTCAAATTTTTGAAACTTAATAATGTGTCTTGTTTTTATTTCTGAGATATTTTTGCTAATTTTTCGACCCTTTTTGAATTTGTTTTGGAGTTTTTATGATTTATTCTTAATTTTGAAGGCTTCATCTACTTGTAAGTTGTTATAGTTCTTCAATTTCTATAATTTTTCTACAGTTGGGAATTTTTTCAAATTTTTGAATTTTAAAACTATGGTTTCTTTTTTGATTTCTGAGAAGTTTTTGCTAAGTTTTCGACCATTTTTGAATTTTTTTTGGAGTTTATATTTTTTCTTCTTAATTTTGAAGTCTTCAGCTACTTGTTAGTTGTTACAATTTTCAATTTTTATAATTTTTCTGCTGTTGGGAATTTTTTCAAATTTTTGAAACTTAAAAATATGGCTTTTTTTTTTGATTTCTGAGAGGATTTTGCTACTTTTCGGACACCTTTTGAATTTTTTTTTGAGTTTTTATGATTTTTTCTTAATTTTTAAATCTTTATGTACTTGCAAGTGGATATAGTTTTACAATTTTTATACTGTTGGCAATTTATTCAAATTTTTGAAACTTAAAAATATGGTTTTTTTTTTAGATATCTGAGAGGTTTTTGCTAATTTTTCGACCCTTTTTGTATTTTTTATAATTTTTTCTTAATTTTGAAGTCTTCAGCTACTTGTAAGTTGTGATAATTTTTCAATTTTTATAATTTTTCTATTGTTGGGAATTTTTTCAAATTTTTGAAACATATAACTCTGGTTTTCTTTTTTGATTTCTGAGAGGTTTATGGTAATTTTTCGACACTTTTTGAATTTTTTTTTTAGTTTTTATGATTTTTTCTTAATTTTGAAGTCTTCAGCTACTTGTAAAATTGTTATAGTTTTTCAATTTCTATAATTTTTCTATTGTTGGGAATTTTTTCTAAATTTTGAAACTTAAATATGTGTTTTTTTTTTAGATTTCTGAGAGGTTTTTGCTAATTTTTCGACCCTTTTTGTATTTTTTTCTGAAATTTCTATAATTTTTTCTTAATTTTGAAGTCTTCAGCTACTTGTAAGTTGTTATAGTTTTTCAATTTTTATAATTTTTCTAATGTTGGGAATTTTTTCAAATTTTTGAAACTTAAATATATGGCTTTTTTTTTATTTCTGAGAGGTTTTTGCTAATTTTTCGACCCTTTTTGAATTTGTTTTGGAGTTTTTATGATTTTTTCTTAATTTTGAAGTCTTCAGCTACTTGGAAGTTTTTATAGTTTTTCAATTTTTTTAATTTTTCAACGGTTGGGAGATTTTTCAAATTTTTGAAACTTAATAATGTCCCTTTTTTTTTTATTTCTGATATATTTTTGCTAATTTTTCAACCCTTTTTGAATTTCTTTTGGAGTTTTTATGATTTATTCTTAATTTTGAAGTCTTCATCTACTTGTAAGATGTTATAGTTTTTCAATTCTTATAATTCTTCTACAGTTGGTAATTTTTTCAAATATTTGAATTTTAAAACTATGGCTTCTTTTTTAATTTCTGAGAGGTTTTTGCTAAGTTCTCGAACATTTTTGAATTTTTTTTGGAGTTTATATTTTTTCTTCTTAATTTTGAAGTCTTCAGCTACTTGTTAGTTGTTACAATTTTCAATTTTTATAAAAAATTTCTGCTGTTGGGAATTTTTTCAAACTTTTGAAACTTAAAAATATGGCTTTTTTTTTTGATTTCTGAGAGGATTTTGCTACTTTTCGGACACCTTTTGAATTTTTTTTTGAGTTTTTATGATTTTTTCTTAATTTTTAAATCTTTATGTACTTGCAAGTGGATATAGTTTTTCAATTTTTATACTGTTGGGAATTTATTCAAATTTTTGAAACTTAAAAATATGGTTTTTTTTTTAGATATCTGAGAGGTTTTTGCTAATTTTTCGACCCTTTTTGTATTTTTTATAATTTTTTCTTAATTTTGAAGTCTTCAGCTACTTGTAAGTTGTGATAATTTTTCAATTTGTATAATTTTTCTATTGTTGGGAATTTTTTCAAATTTTTGAAACATATAACTATGGTTTTCTTTTTTGATTTCTGAGAGGTTTATGGTAATTTTTCGACACTTTTCGAATTTTTTTTTTAGTTTTTATGATTTTTTCTTAATTTTGAAGTCTTCAGCTACTTGTAAAATTGTTATAGTTTTTCAATTTCTATAATTTTTCTATTGTTGGGAATTTCTTCTAAATTTTGAAACTTAAATATGTGTTTTTTTTTTAGATTACTGAGAGGTTTTTGCTAATTTTTCGACCCTTTTTGTATTTTTTTTGAAATTTCTATGATTTTTTATTAATTTTGAAGTCTTCAGCTACTTGTAAGTTGTTATAGTTTTTCAATTTTTATAATTTTTCTACTGTTGGGAATTTTTTCAAATTTTTGAAACTTAAATATATGGCTTTTTTTTATTTCTGAGAGGTTTTTGCTAATTTTTCGACCCTTTTTGAATTTGTTTTGGAGTTTTTATGATTTTTTCTTAATTTTGAAGTCTTCAGCTACTTGTAATTTGCGATAATTTTCTCAATTTTTATAATTTTTCTACTGTTTGGAATTTTTTCAAATTTTTGAAACTTAAAAAGAAGGGTTTTTTTTTAATTTCTGAAAGGTGTTTGCTAATTTTTCGACCCTTTTTGAATTTCTTTTGGAGTTTTTATGATTTTTTCTTAATTTTGAAGTCTTCAGCTACTTGGAAGTTTTTATAGTTTTTCAATTTTTTTAATTTTTCTACTGTTTGGAATTTTTTCAAATTTTTGAAACTTAAAAAGAAGGGTTTTTTTGATTTCTGAAAGGTTTTTAATAATTTTTCGACCCTTTTTGAATTTGCATTGGAGTTTTTATGATTTTTTTCTTAATTTTGAAGTCTTCAGCTACTTGTTAGTTGTTACAGTTTTACAATTTTTATAATTTTTCTACTATTGGGAATTTTTTTCAAATTTTTGAAACTTAAAAATAAGGGTTTTTTTTGATTTCTGAGAGGTGTTTGCTAATTTTTCGACCCTTTTTGAATTTGTTTTGGAGTTTTTATGATTTTTTCTTAATTTTGAAGTCTTCAGCTACTTGTAAGTTGTTATAGTTTTTCAATTTTTTATAATTTTTCTACTGTTGGGAATTTTTTCTAATTTTTGAAACTTAAATATGTGGTTTTTTTAGATTTCTGAGAGGTTTTTGCTAATTTTTCGAACCTTTCCGTATTTTTTTTTGAAATTTCTATGATTTTTCTTAATTTTGAAGTCTTCAGCTACTTCTAAGTTGTTATAGTTTTTCAATTTTTATAATTTTTCTACTCTTGGGAATTTTTTCAAATTTTTGAAACTTAAAAATAAGATTTTTTTTTGATTTCTGAGAGGTGTTTGCTAATTTTTCGACCATTTTTGAATTTGTTTTGGAGTTTTTATGATTTTTTCTTAATTTTGAAGTCTTCAGCTACTTGTGAGTTGTTATAGTTTTTCAATTTTTATAATTTTTCTACTGTTGGGAATTTTTTCTAATTTTTGAAACGTAAATATGTGGTTTTTTTTTTAGATTTCCGAGAGGTTTTTGCTAGTTTTTCGACCATTTTTGAATTTTTTTTTGGAGTTTTTATGATTTTTTCTTAATTTTGAAGTCTTCAGCTACTTGTAAGTTGTTATAGTTTTTCAATTTTTATAATTTTTCAACGGTTGGGAGATTTTTCAAATTTTTGAAACTTAATAATGTCCCTTTTTTTTTATTTCTGATATATTTTTGCTAATTTTTCAACCCTTTTTGAATTTCTTTTGGAGTTTTTATGATTTATTCTTAATTTTGAAGTCTTCATCTACTTGTAAGTTGTTAAAGTTTTTCAATTCTTATAATTCTTCTACAGTTGGTAATTTTTTCAAATTTTTGAATTTTAAAACTATGGCTTCTTTTTTAATTTCTGAGAGGTTTTTGCTAAGTTTTTGAACATTTTTGAATTTTTTTTGGAGTTTATATTATTTTTTCTTAATTTTGAAGTCTTCAGCTACTTGTAAGTTGTTACAGTTTTTCAAGTTTTATAATTTTTCTGCTGTTGGGAATTTTTTCAAATTTTTGAAACTTAAATATATGGCTTTTTTTTTTGATTTCTGAGAGGCTTTTGCTACTTTTCGGACCCCTTTTGAATTTGTTTTTGAGTTTTTATGATTTTTTCTTAATTTTAAAATCTTTATGTACTTGCAAGTGGTTATAGTTTTTCAATTTTTATACTGTTGGGAATTTTTTCAAATATTTGAAACTTAAAAATATGGTTTTTTTTTAGATATCTGAGAGGTTTTTGCTAATTTTTCGACCCTTTTTGTATTTTTTATAATTTTTTCTTAATTTTGAAGTCTTGAGCTACTTGTAAGTTGTGATAATTTTCTCAATTTTTATAATTTTTCTATTGTTGGGAATTTTTTCAAATTTTTGAAACTTATAACTATGGTTTTCTTTTTTGATTTCTGAGAGGTTTTTGGTAATTTATCGACACTTTTTGAATTTTTTTTTTAGTTTTTATGATTTTTTCTTAATTTTGAAGTCTTCATCTACTTGTAAATTGTTATAGTTTTTCAATTTCTATAATTTTTCTACTGTTAGGAATTTTTTCTAAATTCCGAAACTTAAATATGTGGTTTTTTTTTAGATTTCTGAGATATTTTTGCTAATTTTTCGACCCTTTTTGAATTTCTTTTAGAGTTTTTTTGATTTATTCTTAGTTTGGAAGTCTTCATCTACTTGTAAGTAGTAATAGTTTTTAAATTTTTATAATTTTTCTACTGTTGGGAATTTTTTCAAATTTTTGAAACTTAAATATATGGCTTTTTTTTTATTTCTGAGAGGTTTTTGCTAATTTTTCGACCCTTTTTGAATTTGCTTTGGAATTTTTATGATTTTTTTCTTAATTTTGAAGTCTTCAGCTACTTCTAAGTTGTTACATTTTTACAATTTTTATAATTTTTCTACTCTTGGGAATTTTTTCAAATTTTTGAAACTTAAAATAAGGGTTTTTTTTTGATTTCTGAGAGGTGTTTGCTAATTTTTCGACCCTTTTTGAATTTGTTTTGGAGTTTTTATGATTTTTTCTTAATTTTGAAGTCTTCAGCTACTTGTAAGTTATTATAGTTTTTCAATTTTTTCTAATTTTTCTACTGTTGGGAATTTTTTCTAATTTTTGAAACTTAAATATGTGGTTTTTTTTTAGATTTCTGAGAGGTTTTTGCTACTTTTCGGACACCTTTTGAATTTTTTTTTGAGTTTTTATGATTTTTTCTTAATTTTTAAATCTTTATGTACTTGCAAGTGGATATAGTTTTTCAATTTTTATACTGGTGGGAATTTTTTCTAATATTTGAAACTTAAAAATATGGTTTTTTTTAGATATCTGAGAGGTTTTTGCTAATTTTTCGACCCTTTTTGTATTTTTTATAATTTTTTCTTAATTTTGAAGTCTTCATCTACTTGTAAGTTGTGATAATTTTCTCAATTTTTATAATTTTTCTATTGTTGGGAATTTTTTCAAATTTTTGAAACTTATAACTATGGTTTTCTTTTTTGATTTCTGAGAGGTTTTTGGTAATTTTTCGACACTTTTTGAATTTTTTTTTTAGTTTTTATGATTTTTTCTTAATTTTGAAGTCTTCATCTACTTGTAAATTGTTTAAGTTTTTCAATTTCTATAATTTTTCTACTGTTAGGAATTTTTTCTAAATTCCGAAACTTAAATATGTGTTTTTTTTTTAGATTTCTGAGATATTTTTGCTAATTTTTCAACCCTTTTTGAATTTCTTTTGGAGTTTTTATGATTTATTCTTAATTTTGAAGTCTTCATCTACTTGTAAGTTGTTATAGTTTTTCAATTTCTATAATTTTTCTACAGTTGGGAATTTTTTCAAATTTTTGAATTTTAAAACTATGGTTTCTTTTTTAATTTCTGAGAGGTTTTTGCTAAGTTTTCGACCATTTTTGAATTTTTTTTTGAGTTTTTATGATTTTTTCTTAATTTTGAAGTCTTCAGCTACTTGTAAATTGTTATAGTTTTTCAATTTTTATAATTTTTTACTTTTGGGAGATTTTTCAAATTTTTGAAACATAATAATGTCCCTTTTTTTTTATTTCTGATATATTTTTGCTAATTTTTGAACCCTTTTTGAATTTCTTTTGGAGTTTTTATGATTTATTCTTAATTTTGAAGTCTTCATATACTTGTAAGTTGTTATAGTTTTTCAATTCCTATAATTTTTCTACAGTTGGTAATTTTTTCAAATTTTTGAATTTTAAAACTATGGCTTCTTTTTTAATTTCTGAGAGGTTTTTGCTAAGTTTTCGAACATTTTTGAATTTTTTTTGGAGTTTATATTATTTTTTCTTAATTTTGAAGTCTTCAGCTACTTGTAAGTTGTTACAGTTTTTCAAGTTTTATAATTTTTCTGCTGTTGGGAATTTTTTCAAATTTTTGAAATTAAAAAATATGGCTTTTTTTTTTGATTTCTGAGAGGCTTTTGCAACTTTTCGGACCCCTTTTGAATTTGTTTTTGAGTTTTTATGATTTTTTCTTAATTTTGAAATCTTTATGTACTTGCAAGTGGTTATAGTTTTTCAATTTTTATACTGTTGGGAATTTTTTCAAATATTTGAAACTTAAAAATATGGTTTTTTTTAGATATCTGAGAGGTTTTTGCTAATTTTTCGACCCTTTTTGTATTTTTTATAATTTTTTCTTAATTTTGAAGTCTTCAGCTACTTGTAAGTTGTTACAGTTTTTCAATTTTTATAATTTTTCTGCTGTTGGGAATTTTTTCAAATTTTTGAAACTTAAAAATATGGCTTTTTTTTTGATTTCTGAGAGGTTTTTGGTAATTTTTCGACACTTTTTGAATTTTTTTTTTAGTTTTTATGATTTTTTCTTAATTTTGAAGTCTTCATCTACTTGTAAGTTATTATAGTTTTTCAATTTTTATAATTTTTCTACTGTTAGGAATTTTTTCTAATTTTTGAAACTTAAATATGTGGTTTTTTTTTAGATTTCTGAGAGGTTTTTGCTAATTTTTCGACCCTTTTTCAATTTGCTTTGGAATTTTTATGATTTTTTTCTTAATTTGGAAATCTTCAGTTACTTCTAAGTTGTTACATTTTTACAATTTTTATAATTTTTCTACTCTTGGGAATTTTTTCAAATTTTTGAAACTTAAAATAAGGGTTTTTTTTAGATTTCTGAGAGGTTTTTGCTACTTTTCGGACACCTTTTGAATTTTTTTTTGAGTTTTTATGATTTTTTCTTAATTTTTAAATCTTTATGTACTTGCAAGTGGATATAGTTTTTCAATTTTTATACTGTTGGGAATTTTTTCTAATTTTTGAAACGTAAATATGTGGTTTTTTTTTTAAATTTCTGAGAGGTTTTTGCTAATTTTTCGAACCTTTTTGTATTTTTTTTTTAAATTTCTATGATTTTTTCTTAATTTTGAAGTCTTCAGCTACTTGTAAGTTGTTATAGTTTTTCAATTTTTATAATTTTTCTACTGTTGGGAGATTTTTCAAATTTTTGAAACTTAATAATGTGGCTTTTTTTTATTTCTGAGATATTTTTGCTAATTTTTCGACCCTTTTTGAATTTCTTTTGGAGTTTTTATGATTTATTCATAATTTTGAAGTCTTCATCTACTTGCAAGTTGTAATAGTTTTTAAATTTTTATAATATTTCTACTGTTGGGAATTTTTTCAAATTTTTGAAACTTAAATATATGGCTTTTTTTTATTTCTGAGAGGTTTTTGCTAAGTTTTCGACCCTTTTTGAATTTCCATTGAAGTTTTTATGATTTTTTTCTTAATTTTGAAGTCTTCAGCTACTTGTTAGTTGTTACAGTTTTACAATTTTTATAATTTTTCTACTATTGGGAATTTTTTTCAAATTTTTGAAACTTAAAAATAAGGGTTTTTTTTTTGATTTCTGAGAGGTTTTTGCTAATTTTTCGACCCTTTTTGAATTTGTTTTGGAGTTTTTATGATTTTTTCTTAATTTTGAAGTCTTCAGCTACTTGTAAGTTGTTATAGTTTTTCAATTTTTTATAATTTTTCTACTGTTGGGAATTTTTTCTAATTTTTGAAACTTAAATATGTGGTTTTTTTAGATTTCTGAGCGGTTTTTGCTAATTTTTCGACCCTTTTCGTATTTTTTTTTGAAATTTCTATGATTTTTTATAATTTTGAAGTCTTCAGCTACTTCTAAGTTGTTATAGTTTTTCAATTTTTATAATTTTTCTACTCTTGGGAATTTTTTCAAATTTTTGAAACTTAAAAAAAAAATTTTTTTTTGATTTCTGAGAGGTGTTTGCTAATTTTTCGACCCTTTTTGAATTTCTTTTGGAGTTTTTATGATTTTTTCTTAACTTTGAAGTCTTCAGCTACTTGTAAGTTGTTATAGTTTTTCAATTTTTATAATTTTTCTACTGTTGGGAATTTTTTCTAATTTTTGAAACGTAAATATGTGGTTTTTTTTTAGATTTCTGAGAGGTTTTTGCTAATTTTTCGACCATTTTTGAATTTTTTTTTGGAGTTTTTATGATTTTTTCTTAATTTTGAAGTCTTCAGCTACTTGTAAGTTGTTATAGTTTTTCAATTTTTATAATTTTTCTACTGTTGGGAGATTTTTCAAATTTTTGAAACTTAATAATGTCCCTTTTTTTTTTATTTCTGATATATTTTTGCTAATTTTTCAAACCTTTTTGAATTTCTTTTGGAGTTTTTATGATTTATTCTTAATTTTGAAGTCTTCATCTACTTGTAAGTTGTTATAGTTTTTCAATTTCTATAATTTTTCTACAGTTGGGAATTTTTTCAAATTTTTGAATTTTAAAACTATGGTTTCTTTTTTAATTTCTGAGAGGTTTTTGCTAAGTTTTCGACCCTTTTTGAATTTTTTTTTGAGTTTTTATGATTTTTTCTTAATTTTGAAGTCTTCAGCTACTTGTAAGTTGTTATAGCTTTTCAATTTTTATAATTTTTCTGCTGTTGGAAGATTTTTCAAATTTTTGAAACTTAATAATGTCCCTTTTTTTTTATTTCTGATATATTTTTGCTAATTTTTCAACCCGTTTTGAATTTCCTTTGGAGTTTTTATGATTTATTCTTAATTTTGAAGTCTTTATCTACTTGTAAGTTGTTATAGTTTTTCAATTCCTATAATTTTTCTACAGTTGGTAATTTTTTCAAATTTTTGAATTTTAAAACTATGGTTTCTTTTTTAATTTCTGAGAGGTTTTTGCTAAGTTTTCGAACATTTTTGATTTTTTTTTGGAGTTTATATTATTTTTTCTTAATTTTGAAGTCTTCAGCTACTTGTAAGTTGTTACAGTTTTTCAAGTTTTATAATTTTTCTGCTGTTGGGAATTTTTTCAAATTTTTGAAACTTAAAAATATGGCTTTTTTTTTTGATTTCTGAGAGGCTTTTGCTACTTTTCGGACCCCTTTTGAATTTGTTTTTGAGGTTTTATGATTTTTTCTTAATTTTGAAATCTCTATGTACTTGCAAGTGGTTATAGTTTTTTAATTTTTATACTGTTGGGAATTTTTTCAAATATTTGAAACTTAAAAATATGGTTTTTTTTTTAGATATCTGAGAAGTTTTTGCTAATTTTTCGACCCTTTTTGTATTTTTTATAATTTTTTCTTAATTTTGAAGTCTTCAGCTACTTGTAAGTTATGATAATTTTCTCAATTTTTATAATTTTTCTATTGTTGGGAATTTTTTCAAATTTTTGAAACTTATAACTATGGTTTTCTTTTTTGATTTCTGAGAGGTTTTTGGTAATTTTTTGACACTTTTTGAATTTCTTTTAGAGTTTTTTTGATTTATTCTTAGTTTCGAAGTCTTCATCTACTTGTAAGTAGTAATAGTTTTTAAATTTTTATAATTTTTCTACTGTTGGGAATTTTTTAAAATTTTTGAAACTTAAATATATGGCTTTTTTTTTATTTCTGAGAGGTTTTTGCTAATTTTTCGACCCTTTTTGAATTTGCTTTGGAATTTTTATGATTTTTTTCTTAATTTTGAAGTCTTCAGCTACTTCTAAGTTGTTACATTTTTACAATTTTTATAATTTTTCTACTCTTGGGAATTTTTTCAAATTTTTGAAACTCAAAATAAGGGTTTTTTTTTGATTTCTGAGAGGTGTTTGCTAATTTTTCGACCCTTTTTGAATTTGTTTTGGAGTTTTTATGATTTTTTCTTAATTTTGAAGTCTTCAGCTACTTGTAAGTTATTATAGTTTTTCAATTTTTTATAATTTTTCTACTGTTGGGAATTTTTTCTAATTTTTTAAACTTAAATATGTGGTTTTTTTTTAGATTTCTGAGAGGTTTTTGCTAATTTTTCGACCCTTTTCGTATTTTTTTTTTAAATTTCTATGATTTTTTCTTAATTTTGAAGTCTTCAGATACTTCTTAGTTGTTATAGTTTTTCAATTTTTATAATTTTTCTACTCTTAGGAATTTTTTCAAATTTTTGAAACTTAAAAATAAGATTTTTTTTTGATTTCTGAGAGGTGTTTTCTAATTTTTCGACCATTTTTGAATTTGTTTTGGAGTTTTTATGATTTTTTCTTAATTTGGAAGTCTTCAGCTACTTATGAGTTGTTATAGTTTTTCAATTTTTATAATTTTTCTACAGTTGGGAGATTTTTCAAATTTTTAATTTTAAAACAATGGTTTCTTTTTTGATTTCTGAGAGGTTTTTGCTAAGTTTTCGACAATTTTTGAATTTTTTTTGGAGTTTTTATGATTTTTTCTTAATTTTGAAGTCTTCAGCTACTTGTAAGTTGTTACAGTTTTTCAATTTTTATAATTTTTCTGCTGTTGGGAATTTTTTCAAATTTTTGAAACTTAAAAATATGGCTTTTTTTTTGATTTCTGAGAGGATTTTGCTACTTTTCGGACCCCTTTTGAATTTGTTTTTGAGTTTTTATGATTTTTTTCTTAATTTTGAAGTCTTCAGCTACTTCTAAGTTGTTACAGTTTTACAATTTTTGTAATTTTTCTACTCTTGGGAATTTTTTCAAATTTTTGAAACTTAAAAATAAGGGTTTTTTTTTGATTTCTGAGAGGTGTTTGCTAATTTTTCGATCCTTTTTGAATTTGTTTTGGAGTTTTTATGATTTTTTCTTAATTTTGAAGTCTTCAGCTACTTGTAAACTGTTATAGTTTTTCAATTTTTTATAATTTTTCTACTGTTGGGAATTTTTTCAAATTTTTGAAACTTAAAAATAAGGGTTTTTTTTTGATTTCTGAGAGGTGTTTGCTAATTTTTCGACCCTTTTTGAATTTGTTTTGGAGTTTTTATGATTTTTTCTTAATTTTGAAGTCTTCAGCTACTTGTAAACTGTTATAGTTTTTCAATTTTTTATAATTTTTCTACTGTTGGGAATTTTTTCTAATTTTTGAAACTTATAACTATGGTTTTCTTTTTTGATTTCTGAGAGGTTTTTGGTAATTTTTCGACCCTTTTCGTATTTTTTTTTGAAATTTTAATGATTTTTTCTTAATTTTGAAGTCTTCAGCTACTTGTAAGTTATAGTTTTTCAATTTTTATAAGTTTTCTACTCCTGGGAATTTTTTCAAATTTTTGAAACTTAAAAATAAGATTTTTTTTTGATTTCTGAGAGGTGTTTGCTAATTTTTCGACCCTTTTTGAATTTGTTTTGGAGTTTTTATGATTTTTTCTTAATTTTGAAGTCTTCAGCTACTTGTAAGTTGTTACAGTTTTTCAATTTTTATAATTTTTCTACTGTTGGGAGATTTTTCAAATTTTTGAAACTTAATAATGTTGCTTTTTTTTTTATTTCTGATATATTTTTGCTAATTTTTCGACCCTTTTTGAATTTATAGTTTTTCAATTTCTAAAATTTTTTCTATAGTTGGGAATTTTTTCAAATTTTTAATTTTAAAACTATGGTTTCTTTTTTGATTTCTGAGAGGTTTTTGCTAAGTTTTCGAACATTTTTGAATTTTTTTTGGAGTTTATATTATTTTTTCTTAATTTTGAAGTCTTCAGCTACTTGTAAGTTGTTACAGTTTTTCAATTTTTATAATTTTTCTGCTGTTGAGAATTTTTTCAAATTTTTGAAACTTAAAAATATGGCTTTTTTTTTTGATTTCTGAGAGGATTTTGCTACGTTTCGGACCCCTTTTGAATTTGTTTTTGAGTTTTTATGATTTTTTCTTAATTTTGAAATCTTTATGTACTTGCAAGTGGTTATAGTTTTTCAATTTTTATACTGTTGGGAATTTTTTCAAATATTTGAAACTTAAAAATATGGTTTTTTTTTTAGATATCTGAGAGGTTTTTGCTAATTTTTCGACCCTTTTTGTATTTTTTATAATTTTTTCTTAATTTTGAAGTCTTCAGCTACTTGTAAGTTGTGATAATTTTCTCAATTTTTATAATTTTTCTATTGTTGGGAATTTTTTCAAATTTTTGAAACTTATAACTATGGTTTTCTTTTTTGATTTCTGAGAGGTTTTTGGTAATTTTTCGACACTTTTTGAATTTTTTTTTTAGTTTTTATGATTTTTTCTTAATTTTGAAGTCTTCATCTACTTGTAAGTTGTTATAGTTTTTCAATTTCTATAATTTTTCTACTGTTAGGAATTTTTTCTAAATTCCGAAACTTAAATATGTGTTTTTTTTTTAGATTTCTGAGTGGTTTTTGCTAATTTTTCGAACCTTTTTGTATTTTGTTTTGAAATTTCTATGATTTTTTCTTAATTTTGAAGTCTTCAGCTACTTGTGAGTTGTTATAGTTTTTCAATTTTTATAATTTTTCTACTGTTGGGAATTTTTTCAAATTTTTGAAACTTAAATATATGGGTTTTTTTATTTCTGAGAGGTTTTTGCTAATTTTTCGACCCTTTTTGAATTTGCTTTGGAATTTTTATAATTTTTTTCTTAATTTTGAAGTCTTGAGCTACTTTTAAGTTGTTACAGTTTTACAATTTTTATAATTTTTCTACTCTTGGGAATTTTTTCAAATTTTTGAAACTTAAAAATAAGGGTTTTTTTTTGATTTCTGAGAGGTGTTTGCTAATTTTTCGACCCTTTTTGAATTTGTTTCTGAGTTTTTATGATTTTTTCTTAATTTTGAAGTCTTCAGCTACTTGTAAGTTGTTATAGTTTTTCAATTTTTTATAATTTTTCGACTGTTGGGAATTTTTTCTAATTTTTGAAACTTAAATATGTGGGTTTTTTTTAGATTTCTGAGAGGTTTTTGCTAATTTTTCGACCCTTTTTGTATTTTTTTTTGAAATTTCTATGATTTTTTCTTAATTTTGAAGTCTTCAGCTACTTCTAAGTTGTCATAGTTTTTCAATTTTTATAATTTTTCTACTCTTGGGAATTTTTTCAAATTTTTGAAACTTAAAAATAAGAGTTTTTTTTGATTTCTGAAAGGTGTTTGCTAATTTTTCGACCCTTTTTGAATTTGTTTTGGAGTTTTTATGATTTTTTCTTAATTTTGAAGTCTTCGGCTACTTGTAAGTTGTTATAGTTTTTCAATTTTCATAATTTTTCTACTGTTGGGAATTTTTTCTAATTTTTGAAACGTAAATATGTGGTTTTTTTTTAGATTTCTGAGAGGTTTTTGCTAATTTTTCGACCATTTTTGAATTTTTTTTTGAGTTTTTATGAATTTTTCTTAATTTTGAAGTCTTCAGCTACTTGCAAGTTGTTATAGTTTTTCAATTTTTATAATTTTTCTACTGTTGGGAGATTTTTCAAATTTTTGAAACTTAAAAATGTGGCTTTTTTTTATTTCTGAGATATTTTTGCTAATTTTTCGACCCTTTTTGAATTTCTTTTGGAGTTTTTATGATTTATTCTTAATTTTGAAGTCTTCATCTACTTGTAAGTTGTTATAGTTTTTCAATTTTTATAATTTTTCTACTGTTGGGAGATTTTTCAAATTTTTGAAACTTAAAAATGTGGCTTTTTTTTATTTCTGAGATATTTTTGCTAATTTTTCGACTCTTTTTGAATTTTTTTTTGAGTTTTTATGATTTTCCTTAATTTTGAAATCTTCAGGTACTTGTTAGTTGTTATAGTTTTTCAATATTTATACTGTTGGGAATTTTTTCAAATTTTTGAAACTTAAATATATGGCTTTTTTTTGATTTCTGAGAGGTTTTTGCTAATTTTTCGACTTTTTTTGAATTTGTTTTGGAGGTTTTATGATTTTTTCTTAACCCTTTGAGTACATTTGAAGAGTGAGACTCGTCATGTGTTTACTTGGGCGAAGTTACGGTGGAGGAGTCTGACTCGTCATCTGAGTTTGATAAGTAGGCGTTGATTTTTGCGACACCCCCGCTAGTTTTCGTTGATCGCAAACAATTGCCTAACGTTTTTTTCGACATCTTACAGTTGCAAATAAGGGTAATTCCATTTATTATTTTATCCCTGTTTTTTTGATACGCTATTCTAAGATGTCTAAATTAAAAAATTCATTTTATGAAAGCGATAATGATAGTTCCGATGAAGTAGAATTAAATCTGTATGATAACAGTGATTGCAGTGAATTAGAGAATGAAAATGATGAAAACGACAATGAATTGGAAAGTGATACTGACAATAGTGAAGTAATACCAGTACGTCGAAAACGCGCGCGGCTTTTATCGAGCGATAGTGATTCTTCTATCGAACAATTGCAAGAACCATGGATTTGGGAAGAAAAAGAAAATCTTGCTACACCTTTGAAAGTGCTAGACCAAGTTCTTACTGAAATTTTTTGGAAAATGATAGTAGAAGAAACGAATAGATATGCCAGTCAAATAATTGCGAAAGAAGGTGCAAATAAACGAAACCTAAAGTGGTTTCCAGTAACTTTGGAGAAATGAGGGGATATATTGCATTATGCATTATTATATCTCAAGTAAAAAAATCTAATTTGGGTTCATATTGGTCAAAAAGAACTATTATAAATACTCCAATTTTTGCAGAAACTATGCCACGGGATAGATTTTTTGATATCTCAAAATATATTATTATTTGATATAATAAAATGTATTACTCTTACATATTAATCCATATAGAAAAAAATTAAATTCGTTCCATATGCATAAAAGTCTCCAAATAATTCCGTACTAAAGGGAAGTCTTCAGCTACTTGTAAATTGTTATAGATTTTCAATTTTTATAATTTTTCTATTTTTGGGAATTTTTTAAAATTTTTGAAACTTATAACTATGGTTTTCTTTTTTGATTTCTGAGAGGTTTTTGGTAATTTTTCGACACTTTTTGAAGTTTTTTTGGAGTTTTTATGATTTTTTCTTAATTTTGAAGTCTTCAGCTACTTGTAAATTGTTATATTTTTTCAATTTCTATAATTTTTCTACTGTTGGGAATTTTTTCTAATATTTTAAACTTAAATATGTGGTTTTTTTTTAGATTGCTGAGAGGTTTTTGCTAATTTTTCGACACTTTTTGAATTTTTTTTGAAATTCCTATGATTTTTTCTTAATTTTGAAGTCTTCAGCTACTTGTAAGTTGTTATAGTTTTACAATTTTTATAATTTTTCTACTATTGGGAATTTTCTCAAATTTTTGAAACTTATAACTATGGTTTTCTTTTTTGATTTCTGAGGTTTTTGGTAATTTTCGACACTTTTTGAATTTTTTTTGGAGTTTTTATGATTTTTTCTTAATTTTGAAGTCTTCAGCTACTTGTAAATTGTTATGTTTTTTCAATTTCTATAATTTTTCTACTGTTGGGAATTTTTTCTAATATTTTAAACTTAAATATGTGGTTTTTTTTTAGATTGCTGAGAGGTTTTTGCTAATTTTTCGACACTTTTTGAATTTTTTTTGAAATTCCTATGATTTTTTCTTAATTTTGAAGTCTTCAGCTACTTGTAAGTTGTTACAGTTTTTCAATTTTTATAATTTTTCTGCTGTTGGGAATTTTTTCAAATTTTTGAAACTTAAAAATATGGCTTTTTTTTTTGATTTCTGAGAGGATTTTGCTACTTTTCGGACCCCTTTTGAATTTGTTTTTGAGTTTTTATGATTTTTTCTTAGTTTTGAAATCTTTATGTACTTGCAAGTGGTTATAGTTTTTCAATTTTTATACTGTTGGGAATTTTTTCAAATATTTGAAACTTAAAAATATGGTTTTTTTTTAGATATCTGAGAGGTTTTTGCTAATTTTTCGACCCTTTTTGTATTTTTTATAATTTTTTCTTAATTTTGAAGTCTTCAGCTACTTGTAAGTTGTGATAATTTTCTCAATTTTTATAATTTTTCTATTGTTGGGAATTTTTTCAAATTTTTGAAACTTATAACTATGGTTTTCTTTTTTGATTTCTGAGAGGTTTTTGGTAATTTTTCGACACTTTTTGAATTTTTTTTTTAGTTTTTATGATTTTTTCTTAATTTTGAAGTCTTCATCTACTTGTAAATTGTTATAGTTTTTCAATTTCTATAATTTTTCTACTGTTAGGAATTTTTTCTAAATTCCGAAACTTAAATATGTGTTTTTTTTTTAGATTTCTGAGAGGTTTTTGCTAATTTTTCGAACCTTTTTGTATTTTTTTTGGAAATTTCTATGATTTTTTCTTAATTTTGAAGTCTTCAGCTACTTGTGAGTTGTTATAGTTTTTCAATTTTTATAATTTTTCTACTGTTGGGAATTTTTTCAAATTTTTGAAACTTAAATATATGGGTTTTTTTTATTTCTGAGAGGTTTTTGCTAATTTTTCGACCCTTTTTGAATTTGCTTTGGAATTTTTATAATTTTTTTCTTAATTTTGAAGTCTTGAGCTACTTTTAAGTTGTTACAGTTTTACAATTTTTATAATTTTTCTACTCTTGGGAATTTTTTCAAATTTTTGAAACTTAAAAATAAGGGTTTTTTTTTGATTTCTGAGAGGTGTGTGCTAATTTTTCGACCCTTGTTGAATTTGTTTCTGAGTTTTTATGATTTTTTCTTAATTTTGAAGTCTTCAGCTACTTGCAAGTTGTTATAGTTTTTGAATTTTTTATAATTTTTCGACTGTTGGGAATTTTTTCTAATTTTTGAAACTTAAATATGTGGTTTTTTTTTAGATTTCTGAGAGGTTTTTGCTAATTTTTCGACCATTTTTGTATTTTTTTTTTGAAATTTCTATGATTTTTTCTTAATTTTGAAGTCTTCAGCTACTTCTAAGTTGTCATAGTTTTTCAATTTTTATAATTTTTCTACTCTTGGGAATTTTTTCAAATTTTTGAAACTTAAAAATAAGAGTTTTTTTTGATTTCTGAAAGGTGTTTGCTAATTTTTCGACCCTTTTTGAATTTGTTTTGGAGTTTTTATGATTTTTTCTTAATTTTGAAGTCTTCTGCTACTTGTAAGTTGTTATAGTTTTTCAATTTTTATAATTTTTCTACTGTTGGGAATTTTTTCTAATTTTTGAAACGTAAATATGTGGTTTTTTTTTAGATTTCTGAGAGGTTTTTGCTAATTTTTCGACCATTTTTGATTTTTTTTTTGAGTTTTTATGATTTTTTCTTAATTTTGAAGTCTTCAGCTAGTTGTGAGTTGTTATCGTTTTTCAATTTTTATAATTTTTCTACTGTTGGGAGATTTTTCAAATTTTTTAAACTTAAAAATGTGGCTTTTTTTTATTTCTGAAATATTTTTGCTAATTTTTCGACCCTTTTTGAATTTCTTTTGGAGTTTTTATGATTTATTCTTAATTTTGAAGTCTTCATCTACTTGTAAGTTGTTATAGTTTTTCAATTTTTATAATTTTTCTACTGTTGGGAGATTTTTCAAATTTTTGAAACTTAAAAATGTGGCTTTTTTTTATTTCTGTGATATTTTTGCTAATTTTTCGACTCTTTGTGAATTTTTTTTTGAGTTTTTATGATTTTCCTTAATTTTGAAATCTTCAGGTACTTGTTAGTTGTTATAGTTTTTCAATATTTATACTGTTGGGAATTTTTTCAAATTTTTGAAACTTAAATATATGGCTTTTTTTCGATTTCTGAGAGGTTTTTGCTAATTTTTCGACTTTTTTTGAATTTGTTTTGGAGGTTTTATGATTTTTTCTTAACCCTTTGAGTACATTTGAAGAGTGAGACTCGTCATGTGTTTACTTGGGCGAAGTTACGGTGGAGGAGTCTGACTCGTCATCTGAGTTTGATAAGTAGGCGTTGATTTTTGCGACACCCCCGCTAGTTTTCGTTGATCGCAAACAATTGCCTAACGTTTTTTTCGACATCTTACAGTTGCAAATAAGGGTAATTCCATTTATTATTTTATCCCTGTTTTTTTGATACGCTATTCTAAGATGTCTAAATTAAAAAATTCATTTTATGAAAGCGATAATGATAGTTCCGATGAAGTAGAATTAAATCTGTATGATAACAGTGATTGCAGTGAATTAGAGAATGAAAATGATGAAAGCGACAATGAATTGGAAAGTGATACTGACAATAGTGAAGTAATACCAGTACGTCGAAAACGCGCGCGGCTTTTATCGAGCGATAGTGATTCTTCTATCGAACAATTGCAAGAACCATGGATTTGGGAAGAAAAAGAAAATCTTGCTACACCTTTGAAAGTGCTAGACCAAGTTCTTACTGAAATTTTTTGGAAAATGATAGTAGAAGAAACGAATAGATATGCCAGTCAAATAATTGCGAAAGAAGGTGCAAATAAACGAAACCTAAAGTGGTTTCCAGTAACTTTGGAGAAATGAGGGGATATATTGCATTATGCATTATTATATCTCAAGTAAAAAAATCTAATTTGGGTTCATATTGGTCAAAAAGAACTATTATAAATACTCCAATTTTTGCAGAAACTATGCCACGGGATAGATTTTTTGATATCTCAGAATATATTATTATTTGATATAATAAAATGTATTACTCTTACATATTAATCCATATAGCAAAAAATTAAATCCGTTCCATATGCATAAAAGTCTCCAAATAATTCCGTACTAAAGGGAAGTCTTCAGCTACTTGTAAATTGTTATAGATTTTCAATTTTTATAATTTTTCTATTGTTGGGAATTTTTTCAAATTTTTGAAACTTATAACTATGGTTTTCTTTTTTGATTTCTGAGAGGTTTTTGGTGATTTTTCGACACTTTTTGAATTTTTTTTGGAGTTTTTATGATTTTTTCTTAATTTTGAAGTCTTCACTACTTGTAAATTGTTATATTTTTTCAATTTCTATAATTTTTCTACTGTTGGGAATTTTTTCTAATATTTTAAACTTAAATATGTGGTTTTTTTTTAGATTGCTGAGAGGTTTTTGCTAATTTTTCGACACTTTTTGAATTTTTTTTTGAAATTCCTATGATTTTTTCTTAATTTTGAAGTCTTCAGCTACTTGTAAGTTGTTATAGTTTTACAATTTTTATAATTTTTCTACTGTTGGGAATTTTCTCAAATTTTTGAAACTTATAACTATGGTTTTCTTTTTTGATTTCTGAGGTTTTTGGTAATTTTTCGACACTTTTTGAATTTTTTTTGGAGTTTTTATGATTTTTTCTTAATTTTGAAGTCTTCAGCTACTTGTAAATTGTTATATTTTTTCAATTTCTATAATTTTTCTACTGTTGGGAATTTTTTCTAATATTTTAAACTTAAATATGTGGTTTTTTTTTAGATTTCTGAGAGGTTTTTGCTAATTTGTCGACCATTTTTGAATTTTTTTTTGAGTTTTTATGATTTTTTCTTAATTTTGAAGTCTTCAGCTACTTGTAAGTTGTTATAGTTTTTCAATTTTTATAATTTTTCTATTGTTGGGAATTTTTTCAAATTTTTGAAACTTCTAACTATGGTTTTCTTTTTTGATTTCTGAGAGGTTTTTGGTAATTTTTCGACACTTTTTGAATTTTTTTTTGAGTTTTTATGATTTTTTCTTAATTTTGAAGTCTTCAGCTACTTGTAAGTTGTTATAGTTTTTCAATTTTTATAATTTTTCTATTGTTGGGAATTTTTTCAAATTTTTGAAACTTATAACTATGGTTTTCTTTTTTGATTTCTGAGAGGTTTTTGGTAATTTTTCGACACTTTTTGAATTTTTTTTGGAGTTTTTATGATTTTTTCTTAATTTTGAAGTCTTCAGCTACTTGTAAATTGTTATATTTTTTCAATTTCTATAATTTTTCTACTGTTGGGAATTTTTTCTAATATTTTAAACTTAAATATGTGGTTTTTTTTAGATTTCTGAGAGGTTTTTGCTAATTTGTCGACCCTTTTTGAATTTTTTTTTGAAATTCCTATGATTTTTTCTTAATTTTGAAGTCTTCAGCTACTTGTAAGTTGTTATAGTCTTACAATTTTTATAATTTTTCTACTGTTGGGAGTTTTCTCAAATTTTTGAAACTTAAATCTTTCGGTTTTTTTTTGATTTCTGAGAGGTTTTTGCTAATTTGTCGACCCTTTTTGAATTTTTTTTGGAGTTTTTTGTGATTTTTTCTTAATTTTGAAGTCTTCAGCTACTTGTAAGTTGTTATAGTTTTTCAATATTTATACTGTTCGGAATTTTTTCAAATTTTTGAAACTTAAAAATATGGTTTTTTTTTTAGATATCTGAGAGGTTTTTGCTAATTTTTCGACCCTTTTTGTATTTTTTTTGGAATTTTTATAATTTTTTCTTAATTTTGAAGTCTTCAGCTACTTGTAAGTTGTGATAATTTTCTCAATTTTTATAGTTTTTCTATTGTTGGGAATTTTTTCAAATTTTTGAAACTTATAACTATGGTTTTCTTTTTTTATTTCTGAGAGGTTTTTGCTAATTTGTCGACCCTTTTTGAATTTTTTTTTGAGTTTTTATGATTTTTTCTTTATTTTAAAGTCTTTAGCTAGTTGTGAGTTGTTATAGTTTTTCAATTTTTATAATTTTTCTACTGTTGGGAATTTTTTCTAATTTTTGAAACGTAAATATGTGGTTTTTTTTTAGATTTCGGAGAGGTTTTTGCTAATTTTTCGACTCTTTTTGAATTTTTTTTTGAGTTTTTATGATTTTCCTTAATTTTGAAATCTTCAGGTACTTGTTAGTTGTTATAGTTTTTCAATATTTATACTGTTGGGAATTTTTTCAAGTTTTTGAAACTTAAATATATGGCTTTTTTTTTGATTTCTGAGAGGTTTTTGCTAATTTTTCGACTTTTTTTGAATTTGTTTTGGAGGTTTTATGATATTTTCTTAACCCTTTGAGTACATTTGAAGAGTGAGACTCGTCATGTGTTTACTTGGGCGAAGTTACGGTGGAGGAGTCTGACTCGTCATCTGAGTTTGATAAGTAGGCGTTGATTTTTGCGACACCCCCGCTAGTTTTCGTTGATCGCAAACAATTGCCTAACGTTTTTTTCGACATCTTACAGTTGCAAATAAGGGTAATTCCATTTATTATTTTATCCCTGTTTTTTTGATACGCTATTCTAAGATGTCTAAATTAAAAAATTCATTTTATGAAAGCGATAATGATAGTTCCGATGAAGTAGAATTAAATCTGTATGATAACAGTGATTGCAGTGAATTAGAGAATGAAAATGATGAAAACGACAATGAATTGGAAAGTGATACTGACAATAGTGAAGTAATACCAGTACGTCGAAAACGCGCGCGGCTTTTATCGAGCGATAGTGATTCTTCTATCGAACAATTGCAAGAACCATGGATTTGGGAAGAAAAAGAAAATCTTGCTACACCTTTGGAAGTGCTAGACCAAGTTCTTACTGAAATTTTTTGGAAAATGATAGTAGAAGAAACGAATAGATATGCCAGTCAAATAATTGCGAAAGAAGGTGCAAATAAACGAAACCTAAAGTGGTTTCCAGTAACTTTGGAGAAATGAGGGGATATATTGCATTATGCATTATTATATCGCAAGTAAAAAAATCTAATTTGGGTTCATATTGGTCAAAAAGAACTATTATAAATACTCCAATTTTTGCAGAAACTATGCCACGGGATAGATTTTTTGATATCTCAGAATATATTATTATTTGATATAATAAAATGTATTACTCTTACATATTAATCCATATAGCAAAAAATTAAATCCGTTCCATATGCATAAAAGTCTCCAAATAATTCCGTACTAAAGGGAAGTCTTCAGCTACTTGTAAATTGTTATAGATTTTCAATTTTTATAATTTTTCTATTGTTGGGAATTTTTTCAAATTTTTGAAACTTATAACTATGGTTTTCTTTTTTGATTTCTGAGAGGTTTTTGGTAATTTTTCGACACTTTTTGAATTTTTTTTGGAGTTTTTATGATTTTTTCTTAATTTTGAAGTCTTCAGCTACTTGTAAATTGTTATATTTTTTCAATTTCTATAATTTTTCTACTGTTGGGAATTTTTTCTAATATTTTAAACTTAAATATGTGGTTTTTTTTTAGATTGCTGAGAGGTTTTTGCTAATTTTTCGACACTTTTTGAATTTTTTTTTGAAATTCCTATGATTTTTTCTTAATTTTGAAGTCTTCAGCTACTTGTAAGTTGTTATAGTTTTACAATTTTTATAATTTTTCTACTGTTGGGAATTTTCTCAAATTTTTGAAACTTATAACTATGGTTTTCTTTTTTGATTTCTGAGGTTTTTGGTAATTTTTCGACACTTTTTGAATTGTTTTTGGAGTTTTTATGATTTTTTCTTAATTTTGAAGTCTTCAGCTACTTGTAAATTGTTATATTTTTTCAATTTCTATAATTTTTCTACTGTTGGGAATTTTTTCTAATATTTTAAACTTAAATATGTGGTTTTTTTTTAAATTTCTGAGAGGTTTTTGCTAATTTGTCGACCCTTTTTGAATTTTTTTTTGAGTTTTTATGATTTTTTCTTAATTTTGAAGTCTTCAGCTACTTCTAAGTTGTTATAGTTTTTCAATTCCTATAATTTTTCTACTGTTGGGAATTTTTTCAAATTTTTGAAACTTATAACTATGGTTTTCTTTTTTTATTTCTGAGAGGTTTTTGCTAATTTGTTGACACTTTTTGAATTTTTTTTTGAGTTTTTATGATTTTTTCTTAATTTTGAAGTCTTCAGCTACTTGTAAATTGTTATATTTTTTCAATTTCTATAATTTTTCTACTGTTGGGAATTTTTTCTAATATTTTAAACTTAAATATGTGGTTTTTTTTAGATTTCTGAGAGGTTTTTGCTAATTTTTCGAACATTTTTGTATATTTTTTTGAAATTCCTATGATTTTTTCTTAATTTTGAAGTCTTCAGCTACTTGTAAGTTGTTATAGTTTTACAATTTTTATAATTTTTCTACTGTTGGGAGTTTTCTCAAATTTTTGAAACTTAAATCTTTCGGTTTTTTTTTGATTTCTGAGAGGTTTTTGCTAATTTGTCGACCCTTTTTGAATTTTTTTTGGAGTTTTTATGATTTTTTCTTAATTTTGAAGTCTTCAGCTACTTGTAAGTTGTTATAGTTTTTCAATATTTATACTGTTCGGAATTTTTTCAAATTTTTGAAACTTAAAAATATGGTTTTTTTTTTAGATATCTGAGAGGTTTTTGCTAATTTTTCGACCCTTTTTGTATTTTTTTTGGAATTTTTATAATTTTTTCTTAATTTTGAAGTCTTCAGCTACTTGTAAGTTGTGATAATTTTCTCAATTTTTATAGTTTTTCTATTGTTGGGAATTTTTTCAAATTTTTGAAACTTATAACTATGGTTTTCTTTTTTTATTTCTGAGAGGTTTTTGCTTATTTGTCGACCCTTTTTGAATTTTTTTTTGAGTTTTTATGATTTTTTCTTAATTTTGAAGTCTTCAGCTACTTGTAAGTTGTTATAGTTTTTCAATTTTTATAATTTTTCTACTGTTGGGAGATTTTTCAAATTTTAGAAACTTAAAAATGTGGCTTTTTTTTATTTCTGAGATATTTTTGCTAATTTTTCGACTCTTTTTGAATTTCTTTTTGAGTTTTTATGATTTTCCTTAATTTTGAAATCTTCAGGTACTTGTTAGTTGTTATAGTTTTTCAATATTCATACTGTTGGGAATTTTTTCAAATTTTTGAAACTTGGCTATTTGGCTATGGCTTTTTTTTGATTTCTGAGAGGTTTTTGTTAATTTTTCGACTTTTTTTGAATTTGTTTTGGAGGTTTTATGATTTTTTCTTAACCCTTTGAGTACATTTGAAGAGTGAGACTCGTCATGTGTTTACTTGGGCGAAGTTACGGTGGAGGAGTCTGACTCGTCATCTGAGTTTGATAAGTAGGCGTTGATTTTTGCGACACCCCCGCTAGTTTTCGTTGATCGCAAACAATTGCCTAACGTTTTTTTCGACATCTTACAGTTGCAAATAAGGGTAATTCCATTTATTATTTTATCCCTGTTTTTTTGATACGCTATTCTAAGATGTCTAAATTAAAAAATTCATTTTATGAAAGCGATAATGATAGTTCCGATGAAGTAGAATTAAATCTGTATGATAACAGTGATTGCAGTGAATTAGAGAATGAAAATGATGAAAACGACAATGAATTGGAAAGTGATACTGACAATAGTGAAGTAATACCAGTACGTCGAAAACGCGCGCGGCTTTTATCGAGCGATAGTGATTCTTCTATCGAACAATTGCAAGAACCATGGATTTGGGAAGAAAAAAAAAATCTTGCTACACCTTTGAAAGTGCTAGACCAAGTTCTTACTGAAATTTTTTGGAAAATGATAGTAGAAGAAACGAATAGATATGCCAGTCAAATAATTGCGAAAGAAGGTGCAAATAAACGAAACCTAAAGTGGTTTCCAGTAACTTTGGAGAAATGAGGGGATATATTGCATTATGCATTATTATATCTCAAGTAAAAAAACTAATTTGGGTTCATATTGGTCAAAAATAACTATTATAAATACTCCAATTTTTGCAGAAACTATGCCACGGGATAGATTTTTTGATATCTCAAAATATATTATTATTTGATATAATAAAATGTATTACTCTTACATATTAATCCATATAGCAAAAAATTAAATCCGTTCCATATGCATAAAAGTCTCCAAATAATTCCGTACTAAAGGGAAGTCTTCAGCTACTTGTAAATTGTTATAGATTTTCAATTTTTATAATTTTTCTATTGTTGGGAATTTTTTCAAATTTTTGAAACTTATAACTATGGTTTTCTTTTTTGATTTCTGAGAGGTGTTTGCTAATTTTTCGACCCTTTTTGAATTTGTTTTGGAGTTTTTATGATTTTTTCTTAATTTTGAAGTCTTCAGCTACTTGTAAATTGTTATATTTTTTCAATTTCTATAATTTTTCTACTGTTGGGAATTTTTTCTAATATTTTAAACTTAAATATGTGGTTTTTTTTTAGATTGCTGAGAGGTTTTTGCTAATTTTTCGACACTTTTTGAATTTTTTTTTGAAATTCCTATGATTTTTTCTTAATTTTGAAGTCTTCAGCTACTTGTAAGTTGTTATAGTTTTACAATTTTTATAATTTTTCTACTGTTGGGAATTTTCTCAAATTTTTGAAACTTATAACTATGGTTTTCTTTTTTGATTTCTGAGGTTTTTGGTAATTTTTCGACACTTTTTGAATTTTTTTTGGAGTTTTTATGATTTTTTCTTAATTTTAAAGTCTTCAGCTACTTGTAAATTGTTATATTTTTTCAATTTCAATAATTTTTCTACTGTTGGGAATTTTTTCTAATATTTTAAACTTAAATATGTGGTTTTTTTTTAGATTTCTGAGAGGTTTTTGCTAATTTGTCGACCCTTTTTGAATTTTTTTTGAGTTTTTATGATTTTTTCTTAATTTTGAAGTCTTCAGCTACTTGTAAGTTGTTATAGTTTTTCAATTTTTATAATTTTTCTATTGTTGGGAATTTTTTCAAATTTTTGAAACTTATAACTATGGTTTTCTTTTTTGATTTCTGAGAGGTTTTTGGTAATTTTTCGACACTTTTTGAATTTTTTTTTGAGTTTTTATGATTTTTTCTTAATTTTGAAGTCTTCAGCTACTTGTAAATTGTTATATTTTTTCAATTTCTATAATTTTTCTACTGTTGGGAATTTTTTCTAATATTTTAAACTTAAATATGTGGTTTTTTTAGATTTCTAAGAGGTTTTTGCTAATTTTTCGACCATTTTTGTATATTTTTTTGAAATTCCTATGATTTTTTCTTAATTTTGAAGTCTTCAGCTACTTGTAAGTTGTTATAGTTTTACAATTTTTATAATTTTTCTACTGTTGGGAGTTTTCTCAAATTTTTGAAACTTAAATCTTTCGGTTTTTTTTGATTTCTGAGAGGTTTTTGCTAATTTGTCGACCCTTTTTGAATTTTTTTTGGAGTTTTTATGATTTTTTCTTAATTTTGAAGTCTTCAGCTACTTGTAAGTTGTTATAGTTTTTCAATATTTATACTGTTCGGAATTTTTTCAAATTTTTGAAACTTAAAAATATGGTTTTTTTTTTAGATATCTGAGAGGTTTTTGCTAATTTTTCGACCCTTTTTTTATTTTTTTTGGAATTTTTATAATTTTTTCTTAATTTTGAAGTCTTCAGCTACTTGTAAGTTGTGATAATTTTCTCAATTTTTATAGTTTTTCTATTGTTGGGAATTTTTTCAAATTTTTGAAACTTATAACTATGGTTTTCTTTTTTTATTTCTGAGAGGTTTTTGCTAATTTGTCGACCCTTTTTGAATTTTTTTTTGAGTTTTTATGATTTTTTCTTTATTTTAAAGTCTTTAGCTAGTTGTGAGTTGTTATAGTTTTTCAATTTTTATAATTTTTCTACTGTTGGGAATTTTTTCTAATTTTTGAAACGTAAATATGTGGTTTTTTTTTAGATTTCGGAGAGGTTTTTGCTAATTTTTCGACCATTTTTGAATTTTTTTTTGAGTTTTTATGATTTTTTCTTAATTTTGAAGTCTTCAGCTACTTGTAAGTTGTTATAGTTTTTCAATTTTTATAATTTTTCTACTGTTGGGAGATTTTTCAAATTTTAGAAACTTAAAAATGTGGCTTTTTTTTATTTCTGAGATATTTTTGCTAATTTTTCGACTCTTTTTGAATTTCTTTTTGAGTTTTTATGATTTTCCTTAATTTTGAAATCTTCAGGTACTTGTTAGTTGTTATAGTTTTTCAATATTCATACTGTTGGGAATTTTTTCAAATTTTTGAAACTTGGCTATTTGGCTATGGCTTTTTTTTGATTTCTGAGAGGTTTTTGTTAATTTTTCGACTTTTTTTGAATTTGTTTTGGAGGTTTTATGATTTTTTCTTAACCCTTTGAGTACATTTGACGAGTGAGACTCGTCATGTGTTTACTTGGGCGAAGTTACGGTGGAGGAGTCTGACTCGTCATCTGAGTTTGATAAGTAGGCGTTGATTTTTGCGACACCCCCGCTAGTTTTCGTTGATCGCAAACAATTGCCTAACGTTTTTTTCGACATCTTACAGTTGCAAATAAGGTTAATTCCATTTATTATTTTATCCCTGTTTTTTTGATACGCTATTCTAAGGTGTCTAAATTAAAAAATTCATTTTATGAAAGCGATAATGATAGTTGCGATGAAGTAGAATTAAGTCTGTATGATAACAGTGATTGCAGTGAATTAGAGAATGAAAATGATGAAAACGACAATGAATTGGAAAGTGATACTGACAATAGTGAAGTAATACCAGTACGTCGAAAACGCGCGCGGCTTTTATCGAGCGATAGTGATTCTTCTATCGAACAATGGCAAGAACCATGGATTTGGGAAGAAAAAGAAAATCTTGCTACACCTTTGAAAGTGCTAGACCAAGTTCTTACTGAAATTTTTTGGAAAATGATAGTAGAAGAAACGAATAGATATGCCAGTCAAATAATTGCGAAAGAAGGTGCAAATAAACGAAACCTATTGCATTATGCATTATTATATCTCAAGTAAAAAAATCTAATTTGGGTTCATATTGGTCAAAAAGAACTATTATAAATACTCCAATTTTTGCAGCCACTATGCCACGGGATAGATTTTTTGATATCTCAAAACATATTATTATTTGATATAATAAAATGTATTACTCTTACATATTAATCCATATAGCAAAAAATTAAATCCGTTCCATATGCATAAAAGTCTGCACATAATTCCGTACTAAAGGGAAGTCTTCAGCTATTTGTAAATTGTTATAGTTTTCCAATTTTTATAATTTTTCTATTGTTGGGAATTTTTTCAAATTTTTGAAACTTAAAAATATTATTTTTTTTTTTTGATTTCTGAGAGGTTTTTGCTAATTTTTCGACACTTTTTGAATTTTTTTTGTAGTTTTTATGATTTTTTTCTTAATTTTGAAGTCTTCAGCTACTTCTAAGTTGTTATAGTTTTTCAATTTTTATGATTTTTCTACTATTGGGAATTTTTTCAAATTTTTGAAACTTAAAAATATGGCTTTTTTTTTGATTTCTGAGAGGTTTTTGCTAATTTATCGACCATTTTTGAATTTTTTTTTGGAGTTTTTATGATTTTTTCTAAATTTTGAAGTCTTCAGCTACTTGTAAGTTGTTATAGTTTTTCAATTTTTATACTGTTGGGTTTTTTTTCAAATTTTTGAAACTTAAAAATATAACTTTTTTTTGATTTCTGAGAGGTCTTTGCTAATTTTCGACCCTTTTTGAATTTTTTTTTGAGTTTTTATGATTTTTTCTTAATTTTGAAGTCTTCAGTTACTTGCAAGTTGTGATAATTTTCTCAATTTTTATAATTTTTCTATTGTTGGGATTTTTTTAAATTTTTGATTTTTTTTTATTTCTAAAAGGTTTTTGCTAATTTTTCGATACTTTTTGAATTTGTTTTGGAGTTTTTATGATTTTTTTCTTAATTTTGAAGTCTTCAGTTACTTGTAAATTGTTATATTTTTTCAATTTCTATAATTTTTCTACTGTTGGGAATTTTTTCTAATATTTTAAACTTAAATATGTGGTTTTTTTTTAGATTTCTGAGAGGTTTTTGCTAATTTTTCGACCATTTTTGAATTTTTTTTTGAAATTCCTATGATTTTTTCTTAATTTTGAAGTCTTTAGCTAGTTGTGAGTTGTTATAGTTTTACAATTTTCATAATTTTTCTAATGTTGGGAATTTTCTCGAATTTTTGAAACTTAAATCTTTCGGTTTTTTTTTGATTTCTGAGAGGTTTTTGCTAATTTGTCGACCCTTTTTGAATTTTTTTTTGAGTTTTTATGATTTTTTCTTAATTTTGAAGTTTTCAGTTACTTGCAAGTTGTGATAATTTTCTCAATTTTTATAATTTTTCTATTGTTGGGATTTTTTTAAATTTTTGATTTTTTTTTTATTTCTAAGAGGTTTTTGCTAATTTTTCGATACTTTTTGAATTTGTTTTGGAGTTTTTATGATTTTTTCTTAATTTTGAAGTCTTCAGCTACTTGTAAGTTGTTATATTTTTTCAATATTTATACTGTTGGGAATTTTTTCAAATTTTTGAAACTTAAAAATATGGTTTTTTTTTAGATATCTGAGAGGTTTTTGCTAATTTTTCGACCCTTTTTGTATTTTTTTTGGAATTTTTATAATTTTTTCTTAATTTTGAAGTCTTCAGCTACTTGTAAGTTGTTACAGTTTTTCAATTTTTATAATTTTTCTATTGTTGGGAATTTTTTCAAATTTTTGAAACTTATAACTATGGTTTTCTTTTTTTATTTCTGAGAGGTTTTTGCTAATTTGTTGACCCTTTTTGAATTTGTTTTGGAATTTTTATGATTTTTTTCTTAATTTTGAAGTCTTCAGCTACTTGTGAATTGTTATATTTTTTCAATTTCTATAATTTTTCTACTGTTGGGAATTTTTTGTAATATTTTAAACTTAAATATGTGGTTTTTTTTTAGATTTCTGAGAGGTTTTTGCTAATTTTTCGACCATTTTTGAATTTTTTTTTGAAATTCCTATGATTTTTTCTTAATTTTGAAGTCTTCAGCTACTTGTAAGTTGTTATAGTTTTACAATTTTTATAATTTTTCTACTGTTGGGAATTTTCTCAAATTTTTGAAACTTAAATCTTTCGGTTTTTTTTTGATTTCTGAGAGGTTTTTGCTAATTTGTCGACCCTTTTTGAATTTTTTTTGGAGTTTTTATGATTTTTTCTTAATTTTGAAGTCTTCATGTACTTGTAAGTTGTTATAGTTTTTCAATATTTATACTGTTCGGAATTTTTTCAAATTTTTGAAACTTAAAAATATGGTTTTTTTTTTAGATATCTGAGAGGATATCTGAATTTTTATAATTTTTTCTTAATTTTGAAGTCTTCAGCTACTTGTAAGTTGTTATAATTTTCTCAATTTTTATAGTTTTTCTATTGTTGGGAATTTTTTCAAATTTTTGAAACTTATAACTATGAATTTCTTTTTTTTTTTATTTCTGAGAGGTTTTTGCTAATTTGTCGACCGTTTTTGAATTTTTTTTTGAGTTTTTATGATTTTTTCTTAATTTTGAAGTCTTTAGCTAGTTGTGAGTTGTTATAGTTTTTCAATTTTTATAATTTTTCTACTGTTGGGAATTTTTTCTAATTTTTGAAACTTAAATATGTGGCTTTTTTTTAGATTTCGGAGAGGTTTTTTCTAATTTGTCGACCCTTTTTGAATTTTTTTTGGAGTTTTTATGATTTTTTCTTAATTTTGAAGTCTTCAGCTACTTGTAAGTTTTTATAGTTTTTCAATATTTATAATTTTTCTACTGTTGGGAGATTTTTCAAATTTTTGAAACTTAAAAATGTGGTTTTTTTTGATTTCTGAGAGGTGTTTGCTAATTTTTCGACCCTTTTTGAATTTATTTTGGAGTTTTTATGATTTTCATTAATTTTGAAATCTTCAGGTACTTGTTAGTTGTTATAGTTTTTCAATATTTATACTGTTGGGAATTTTTTCAAATTTTTGAAACTTAAATATATGGCTTTTTTTTTGATTTCTGAGAGGTTTTTTGCTAATTTTTCGACTTTTTTTGAATTTGTTTTGGAGGTTTTATGATTTTTTCTTAACCCTTTGAGTACATTTGACGAGTGAGACTCGTCATGTGTTTACTTGGGCGAAGTTACGGTGGAGGAGTCTGACTCGTCATCTGAGTTTGATAAGTAGGCGTTGATTTTTACGACACCCCCGCTAGTTTTCGTTGATCGCAAACAATTGCCTAACGTTTTTTTCGACATCTTACAGTTGCAAATAAGGGTAATTCCATTTATTATTTTATCCCTGTTTTTTTGATACGCTATTCTAAGATGTCTAAATTAAAAAATTCATTTTATGAAAGCGATAATGATAGTTCCGATGAAGTAGAATTAAATCTGTATGATAACAGTGATTGCAGTGAATTAGAGAATGAAAATGATGAAAACGACAATGAATTGGAAAGTGATACTGACAATAGTGAAGTAATACCAGTACGTCGAAAACGCGCGCGGCTTTTATCGAGCGATAGTGATTCTTCTATCGAACAATTGCAAGAACCATGGATTTGGGAAGAAAAAGAAAATCTTGCTACACCTTTGAAAGTGCTAGACCAAGTTCTTACTGAAATTTTTTGGAAAATGATAGTAGAAGAAACGAATAGATATGCCAGTCAAATAATTGCGAAAGAAGGTGCAAATAAACGAAACCTAAAGTGGTTTCCAGTAACTTTGGAGAAATGAGGGGATATATTGCATTATGCATTATTATATCTCAAGTAAAAAAACTAATTTGGGTTCATATTGGTCAAAAATAACTATTATAAATACTCCAATTTTTGCAGAAACTATGCCACGGGATAGATTTTTTGATATCTCAAAATATATTATTATTTGATATAATAAAATGTATTACTCTTACATATTAATCCATATAGCAAAAAATTAAATCCGTTCCATATGCATAAAAGTCTCCAAATAATTCCGTACTAAAGGGAAGTCTTCAGCTACTTGTAAATTGTTATAGATTTTCAATTTTTATAATTTTTCTATTTTTGGGAATTTTTTCAAATTTTTGAAACTTATAACTATGGTTTTCTTTTTTGATTTCTGAGAGGTTTTTGCTAATTTTTCGACCCTTTTTGAATTTGTTTTGGAGTTTTTATGATTTTTTCTTAATTTTGAAGTCTTCAGCTACTTGTAAGTTTTTATAGTTTTTCAATTTTAATAATTTTTCTACTGTTGGGAATTTTTTTTAATATTTTAAACTTAAATATGTGGTTTTTTTTAGATTTCTGAGAGGTTTTTGCTAATTTTTCGACCATTTTTGTATATTTTTTTGAAATTCCTATGATTTTTTCTTAATTTTGAAGTCTTCAGCTACTTGCAAGTTGTTATAGTTTTACAATTTTAATAATTTTTCTACTGTTGGGAATTTTTTCAAATTTTTGAAACTTAAATCTTTCGGTTTTTTTTTGATTTCTGAGAGGTTTTTGCTAATTTGTCGACCCTTTTTGAATTTTTTTTGGAGTTTTTATGATTTTTTCTTAATTTTGAAGTCTTCAGCTACTTGTAAGTTTTTATAGTTTTTCAATATTTATACTGTTGGGAATTTTTTCAAATTTTTGAAACTTAAAAATATGGTTTTTTTTTTAGATATCTGAGAGGTTTTTGCTAATTTTTCGACCCTTTTTGAATTTTTTTTGGAGTTTTTATGATTTTTTCTTAATTTTGAAGTCTTCAGCTACTTGTAAGTTTTTATAGTTTTTCAATATTTATACTGTTGGGAATTTTTCCAAATTTTTGAAACTTAAAAATGTGGCTTTTTTTTATTTCTGAGATATTTTTGCTAATTTTTCGACTCTTTATGAATTTTTTTTTGAGTTTTTATGATTTTCCTTAATTTTGAAATCTTCAGGTACTTGTTAGTTGTTATAGTTTTTCAAAATTCATACAGTTGGGAATTTTTTCAAATTTTTGAAACTTAAATATATGGCTTTTTTTTGATTTCTGAGAGGTTTTTGTTAATTTTTCGACTTTTTTTGAATTTGTTTTGGAGGTTTTATGATTTTTTCTTAACCCTTTGAGTACATTTGACGAGTGAGACTCGTCATGTGTTTACTTGGGCGAAGTTACGGTGGAGGAGTCTGACTCGTCATCTGAGTTTGATAAGTAGGCGTTGATTTTTGCGACACCCCCGCTAGTTTTCGTTGATCGCAAACAATTGCCTAACGTTTTTTTCGACATCTTACAGTTGCAAATAAGGTTAATTCCATTTATTATTTTATCCCTGTTTTTTTGATACGCTATTCTAAGGTGTCTAAATTAAAAAATTCATTTTATGAAAGCGATAATGATGGTTCCGATGAAGTAGAATTAAATCTGTATGATAACAGTGATTGCAGTGAATTAGAGAATGAAAATGATGAAAACGACAATGAATTGGAAAGTGATACTGACAATAGTGAAGTAATACCAGTACGTCGAAAACGCGCGCGGCTTTTATCGAGCGATAGTGATTCTTCTATCGAACAATTGCAAGAACCATGGATTTGGGAAGAAAAAGAAAATCTTGCTACACCTTTGAAAGTGCTAGACCAAGTTCTTACTGAAATTTTTTGGAAAATGATAGTAGAAGAAACGAATAGATATGCCAGTCAAATAATTGCGAAAGAAGGTGCAAATAAACGAAACCTATTGCATTATGCATTATTATATCTCAAGTAAAAAAATCTAATTTGGGTTCATATTGGTCAAAAAGAACTATTATAAATACTCCAATTTTTACAGCCACTATCCCACGGGATAGATTTTTTGATATCTCAAAACATATTATTATTTGATATAATAAAATGTATTACTCTTACATATTAATCCATATAGCAAAAAATTAAATCCGTTCCATATGCATAAAAGTCTGCAAATAATTCCGTACTAAAGGGAAGTCTTCAGCTACTTGTAAGTTGTTATAGTTTTTCAATTTTTTTAATTTTTCTACTGTTGGGAATTTTCTCAAATTTTTGAAACTTAAATCTTTCGGTTTTTTTTTTTATTTCTGAGAATTTTTTGCTAATTTGTCGACCCTTTTTGAATTTTTTTTGGAGATTTTATGATTTTTTCTTAATTTTGAAGTCTTCAGCTACTTGTAAGTTTTTATAGTTTTTCAATTTTTCTACTGTTGGGAATTTTTTCAAATTTTTGAAACTTAAAACTGTGGTTTTTTTTTGAATTCTGAGAGGTTTTTGCTAATTTTCGGACCCTTTTTGAATTTTTTTTTGAGTTTTTATGATTTTGTCTTAGTTTTGAAGTCTTCAGTTACTTGTAAGTTGTGATAATTTTCTCAATTTTTATACTGTTCGGATTTTTTTAAAATTTTTGAAACTTAAAAATATAACTTTTTTTTTTGATTTCTGAGAGGTTTTTGCTAATTTTCGGACCCTTTTTGAATTTTTTTTTGAGTTTTTATGTTTTTTTCTTAATTTTGAAGTCTTCTGTTATTTGCAAGTTGTGATAATTTTCTCAATTTTTATAATTTTTCTACTGTTGGGATTTTGTTTTAAATTTTTGATTTTTTTTTATTTCTAAGAGGTTTTTGCTAATTTTTCGATACTTTTTGAATTTGTTTTGGAGTTTTTATGATTTTTTTCTTAATTTTGAAGTCTTCAGCTACTTGTAAGTTGTTATAGTTTTTCAATACTGTTGGGAAGTTTTTAAAATTTTTGAAACTTAGAAATATGGCTTTTTTTTGTTTTGTGAGAGGTTTTTGCTAATTTTTCGACCCGTTTTGAATTTGTTTTGGAGTTTTTATGATTTTTTCTTAATTTTGAAGTCTTCAGCTACTTGTAAGTTGTTATAGTATTTTAATTTTTATAATTTTTCTACTGTTGGGAATTTTCTCTAATTTTTGAAACTTAAATCTATTGTTTTTTTTGTTGATTTCTGAGAGGTTTTTGGTAATTTTTCGACCCTTTTTGAATTTGTTTTGTAGTTTATATGATTTTTTCTTAATTTTGAAGTCTTCAGCTACTTGTAAGTTGTTATAGTTTTTCTATTTTTATACTGTTGGGAATTTTTTCAAATTTTTGAAACTTTAAAATATGGTTTTTTTTTCGGATTTCTGAGAGGTTTTTGTTAATTTTTCGACCCTTTTTGTATATTTTTTGGAATTTTTATGATTTTTTCTTAATTTTGAAGTCTTTATCTACTTGTAAGCAGAGCTGCTGAAACCGGCACAATCGTGCCAAACTGGCACTTTCAAAAAATGTTCGGCACTCTGACTCTCATGGCACTTTTTGGCACTGAGCGTGTTAATTTTGACCGATTAACTTTTATATAACTTTAAAAACACTGAACATGTAATTTGTAGTATATTCCTGCCGCGAACTTATGTATGTACATATATGAGTATGTACAATGCACATATACCTATATTGTTTAATAAGAATAAGTTATTATTCCTTAAACAAAAATATTTCTGCATACTATTTATAGCAATGATTAAAAATTGTCAATAAAAAAATACATATGTACTACAAACAGAATTCATGAGTTGATAAATATAAATATGTAAATAGATCTTTGTAGGCACAATCCAGACAATGGAATATGCTTTTCGTTCTTAATCAGACTTAATGATTTTTCTCAATTTACAACCTAAAATTCAGACGATAAAACTAGGCGAACTCACAGTTGTATATTTTGACACGTTGCAATTTTACTATAAAGTGTAAATTGCATAAGATTCTTAATTTTCCATTAGTATGTCGTGATGAGACATCAGAAGCTTCAGATAGCGTTCTCATACTTTGTTCTTTAATTTCGTATTAACTTGGCTTGGCAAGCTTTGGCACTCTAAGTGTCATGTGGTTGGAACTGAAATTTTTTATGGTGCAGCAGTGCGGCTGCCCAACAACCATCTAGAGAAAATGATTACGAAAAAATGCAACTACCTCCCGGACAAGTAGGAATAAAAATGTGAGAGCATTTGCCATCAAAGCTAGTAGTATTTGTTGCACTCACTGTAAAGTGTTTGGAATAGGATTTCGAATATAGTGCGTTCCCTTTTGAGCTCATGACTGATCGTATGGAGATTTTTCAGGCATGAATTCCATGTGTTTTTTTATAATCTCTTCTCAATATTTTTCAACTTGTTTGTTGACGCCCCTAACTCATATGTTCAAAATGGTTAAAGGACATAGGGGTATCCTTACGTCCGTTATCAAATTTTCATTAGAATAAAAGAAACTAAAAATTATCTTCTTTTAAAAATTTGTGCATTATATAGAAGCAAAAAGTTTTAATGCAGAGTTATAGGTCTAGAAATGGTCTATAACTATGTAGTATAAAATTACGCGTAGTGTTAACGTTTAAAGGAGATTTCGAAAATGGCAGTAAATAAATAATACTTATGATCATCTTCATTTTTCCGAAAGTAAAATGGTTTTTACTGAAAATTTTAAACAGAACTCGTTTGAATCTGAAAACTGCATTTTTTACCCAAAATAACGATTATGTATTGATCAAAATTATGGTGTTTTTTGGAAACTTTAGAACGCTGAAAAGTGGTGGGTTAGTAATCTTCAGCTACTTGAATTAGTTGTTAAAGTTTTTCAGTTTCTATAATTTTTCTACTGTTGGGATTTTTTTAAAATTTTTGATTTTTTTTATTTATAAGAGGTTTTTGCTAATTTTTCGATACTTTTGAATCATTTAACTCTAAACGTGCAGGTTAAGTTCCTACTCCACCATATTGTGAATATCTGTAATGTTCCAAAGGAGTCTGTTTGATTCTCCTAGCCTGAAAAAAAATGTGTATTAACATAAAAAGTATAAGAACAGAGCTGTATGATCCATCAAAATTGAAATCCCTATTTAGCTACTTGTTCATCAAATGACTCGTTAATTACCCAACAGATATTATAATCTATGAAAAAATTCCAATTTGACAGATTATTTCAAAAACGACACAAATAATTTTTACAAGAATCAACTAATTTGTTGACAATCCCTTTATTAAGCAACAATTATGTAATTGGGTATGTAATTGAGAAATCGGTATTATATTATAACATGTAACCCGAAAACCAAATTATAGATTACAAATTATGAATAAAAAATATTTCGAGCCACAAAGATGATTTTATAAAATGCCCAAATAATTTCAATAATTTTTTATAAGTCTTTTTTTTATTTATATAATCTCTATTAATAAAATGATAGCCGATTTCCTTCGCGCAAAACGCAAAACTACTGAATTTTTCTACTGTTGGGAATTTTTTCAAATTTTTGAAAATTAAAAATATGGCTTATTTTTATTTCTCAGAGGTTGTTGCTAATTTTTCGACCCTTTTTGAGTTTTTTTTGGAGTTTTTATGAAATTTTCTTAATTTTGAAGTCTTCAGCTACTTCTTAGTTGTTACAGTTTGTCAATTTTTATGATTTTTCTACTGTCGGGAATTTTTTCAACTTTTTGAAACTTAAAAATATGGCTTTTTTTTTTTTTTGATTTCTGAGAGGTTTTTGCTAATTTATCGATCCTTTTTGAATTTTTTTTGGAGATTTTATGATTTTTTCTCAATTTTGAAGTCTTCAGCTACTTGTAAGTTGTTATAGTTTTTCAATTTTTCTACTGTTGGGAATTTTTTCAAATTTTTGAATCTTAAAACTGTGGTTTTTTTTTTGAATTCTGAGAGGTTTTTGCTAATTTTCGGACCCTTTTTGAATTTTTTTTTGAGTTTTTATGATATTGTCTTAATTTTGAAGTCTTCAGTTACTTGTAAGTTGTGATAATTTTCTCAATTTTTATAATTTTTCTACTGTTGGGTGTTTTTTCATATTTTTGAAACTTAAAACTATGGTTTTCGTTTTTGAGTTCTGAGAGGTTTTTGCTAATTTTTCAACCCTTTTTGAATTTGTTTTGGAGTTTTTATGATTTTTTCTTAATTTTGAAGTCTTTAGCTACTTGTAAGTTGTTATAGTTTTTCAATTTTTATAATTTTTCTACTGTTGGGAATTTTTTCAAATTTTTGAAACTTTAAAATATGGCTTTTTTTTTTTGATTTGTGAGAGGTTTTTGCTAATTTTTCGACCCTTTTTGAATTTGTTTTGGAGTTTTTATGATTTTTTCTTAATTTTGAAGTCTTCAGCTACTTCTAAGTTGTTATAGTTTTTCAATTTTTATAATTTTTCTACTGTTGGAATTTTTTCAAATTTTTGAAACTTAAAAATATGGCTTTTTTTTGATTTCTGAGAGGTTTTTGCTAATTTTTCGACACTTTTTGAATTTGACTTGGAGTTTTTATGATTTTTTCTTAATTTTGAAGTCTTCAGCTACTTGTTAGTTGTTAAAGTTTTTCAATTTTTATACTGTTGGGAGTTTTTTCAAATTTTTGAAACTTAAAAAATGGTTTTTTTTTTCATATTTCTGAGAGGTTTTTGCTAATTTTTCGACCTTGTTTGTATTTTTTTGGAATTGTTATGATTTTTTCTTAATTTTGAAGTGTTCAGCTCCTTGTAAGCAGCGCTGGTGAAACCGCCACAATCGTGCCAAACAGGCGCTTTCAAAACATGTTCGGCAATCTGACTCTCATGGCACTCTTTGGCACTGAGCGTGTTAATTTTGACCGATTAACTTTTATATAACTTTAAAAACACTGAACATGTAATTTGTAGTATATTCCTGCCGCGAACTTATGTATGTACATATATGAGTATGTACAATGCACATATACCTATATTGTTTAATAAGAATAAGTTATTATTCCTTAAACAAAAATATTTATAGCAATGATTAAAAATTGTCAATAAAAAAATACCTATGTACTACAAACAGAATTCATGAGTTCATAAATATCAATATGTAAATAGATCTTTGTAGGCACAATCCAGACAATGGAATATGCATTTCGTTCTTAATCAGACTTAATGATTTTTCTCAATTTACAACCTAAAATTCAGACGATAAAACTAGGCGAACTCACAGTTGTATATTTTGACACGTTGCAATTTTACTATAAAGTTTAAATTGCATAAGATTCTTAATTTTCCATTAGTATGTCGTGATGAGACATCGAAAGCTTCAGATAGCGTTCTCATACTTTGTTCCTTAATTTCTTATTAACTTGGCTTGGGTCGCTTTGGCACTCTAAGTGTCATGTGGTTGGCACTGAAATTTTTTATGGTGCGGCAGCGCTGCTCCCCAACAACCATCTAGAGAAAATGACTACGAAAAAATGCAACTACCTCCCGGACAAGAAGGAATAAAAATGTGAGAGCATTTGCCATCAAAGCTAGAAGTATTTGTTGCACTCACTGCAAAGTGTTTGGAATTGGATTTCGAAAATAGTGCGTTCCCTCTTGCGCTCATGACTGATCTTATGGAGATTTTTCAGGCATGAAATCAATGAGTTTCTTTATAGTCTCTTCTCAATATTTTTCAACCTGTTTGTTGACGCCCCCTAGCACAAATGTTCAAAATGGTTAAAGGACATTGAGGTATTCATACAGCCGTACATTATACGTCCGTTATTAAATTTTCATTAGAATAAAAGAACTAAAAATTATCTTCTCTTAAAAATTTGTGCATTATATAGAAGCAAAAAGTGTAATTGCAGAGTTATAGGTCTAGAAAGGGTCTATAACTATGTAGTATAAAATTACGCGTAAGTGTTAACGTTTAAAGGAGATTTCGAAAATGGCAGTAAAATAAATAATACTTATGATCATCTTCATTTTTCCGAAAGTAAAATGGTTTTTATTGAAAGTTTTAAACAGAACTCGTTTGAATCTGAAAACTGCATTTTTTACCCAAAATAACGATTATGTATTGATCAAAATTATGGTGTTTTTTGGAAACTTTAGAACGGTGAAAAGTAATCTTCAGCTACTTGAATTAGTTCTTAAAGTTTTTCAATTTATATAATTTTTCTACTGTTGGGATTTTTTAAAAATTTTTGATTTTTTTTAATTGCTAATTTTTTGATGCTTTTTGAATTTTTGGGAGTTGATAGTCCATCGTTTAACTCTAAACGTGCAGGCTAAGTTCCCACTCCGCCATATTGTGAATATCTGTAATGTTCCAAAGGAGTCTATTTGATTCTCCTAGCCTGAAAATTTGTGTATGAACATAAAAAGTATAAAAACAGAGCTGTATGATCCATCAAAATTGAAATCCCTATTCAGCTACTTGTTCATCAAATGACTCGTTAATTACCCAACAGATATTATAATCTATGAAAAATTCCAATTTGACAGTTTATTTCAAAACCGACACAAATAATTTTTACAAGAATCAACAAATTTGTTGACTACCCCTTTATTAAGCAACAATTATGTAATTGGGTATGTAATTGCGAAATCGGTTTCATATTATAACATGTAACCCGAAAACCAAATTATAGATTACAAATTATAAATAAAATATATTTCGAGCCACAAAGATGATTTTATAAAATGCCCAAATAATATCAATAATTTTTTATGATTCTTTCTTTTATTTATATAATCTCTATTAACAAAATGATAGCCGATTTCTTTCGCGCATAACGCAAAACTACTGAATTTTTCTACTGTTGGGAATTTTTTCAAATTTTTGAAACTTAAAAATATTGCTTTTTTTTTATTTCTGAGAGGTTTTTGCTAATTTTTCGACCCTTTTTGAATTTTTTTAGGAGTTTTTATGATTTTTTCTTAATTTTGAAGTCTTCAGCTACTTCTTAGTTGTTACAGTTTTTCAATTTTTATAATTTTTCTACTGTTGGGAATTTTTTCAAATTTTTGAAACTTAAATCTATGGTTTTCGTTTTTGATTTCTGAGAGGTTTTTGCTTATTTTTCGACCCTTTTTGTATATTGTTTGGAATTTTTATGATTTTTTCTTAATTTTGAAGTCTTCAGCTACTTGTAAGCAGAGCTGCTGAAACCGGCACAATCGTGCCAAACTGGCACTTTCAAAAAATGTTCGGCACTCTAACTCTCATGGCACTTTTTGGCACTGAGCGTGTTAATTTTGACCGATTAACTTTTATATAACTTTAAAAACACTGAACATGTATTTTGTACTATATTCCTGCCGCGAACTTATGTATGTACATATATGAGTATGTACAATGCACATATACCTATATTGTTTAATAAGAATAAGTTATTATTCCTTAAACAAAAATATTTGTGCATACAATTTATAGCAATGATTAAAAATTGTCAATAAAAAAATACCTATGTACTACAAACAGAATTCATGAGTTCATAAATATCAATATGTAAATAGATCTTTGTAGGCACAATCCAGACAATGGAATATGCTTTTCGTTCTTAATCAGACTTAATGTTTTTTCTCAATTTACAACCTAAAATTCAGACGATAAAACTAGGCGAACTCACAGTTGTATATTTTGACACGTTGCAATTTTACTATAAAGTTTAAATTGCATAAGATTCTTAATTTTCCATTAGTATGTCGTGATAAGACATCAGAAGCTTCAGATAGCGTTCTCACACTCTGTTCTTTAATTTCGTATTAACTTGGCTTGGCAAGCTTTGGCACTCTAAGTGTCATGTGGTTGGCACTGAAATTTTTTATGGTGCGGCAGCGCTGCTCCCCAACAACCATCTAGAGAAAATGACTACGAAAAAATGCAACTACCTCCCGGACAAGAAGGAATAAAAATGTGAGAGCATTTGCCATCAAAGCTAGAAGTATTTGTTGCACTCACTGCAAAGTGTTTGGAATTGGATTTCGAAAATAATGCGTTCCCTCTTGCGCTCATGACTGATCTTATGGAGATTTTTCAGGCATGAAATCAATGAGTTTCTTTATAGTCTCTTCTCAATATTTTTCAACCTGTTTGTTGACGCCCCCTAGCACAAATGTTCAAAATGGTTAAAGGACATTGAGGTATTCATACAGCCGTACATTATACGTCCGTTATTAAATTTTCATTAGAATAAAAGAACTAAAAATGATCTTCTCTTAAAAATTTGTGCATTATATAGAAGCAAAAAGTGTAATTGCAGAGTTATAGGTCTAGAAATGGTCTATAACTATGCAGTATAAAATTACGCGTAGGAGTTAACGTTTAAAGGAGATTTCGAAAATGGCAGTTAAATAAATAATACTTATGATCATCTTCATTTTTCCGAAAGTAAAATTGTTTTTATTGAAAGTTTCAAACAGAACTCGTTTGAATCTGAAAACTGCATTTTTTACCCAAAATAACGATTATGTATTGATCAAAATTATGGTGATTTTTGGAAACTTTAGAACGGTGAAAAGTGGTGGGTTAGTAATCTTCAGCTACTTGAATTAGTTGTTAAAGTTTTTCAATTTATATAATTTTTCTACTGTTGGGATTTTTTTAAAATTTTTGATTTTTTTTATTTCGAACTGGTTTTTTCTAATTTTTCGATACTTTTTGAATTTTTGGGTGTTGATAGTCCATCGGTTAACTCTAAACGTGCAGGTAAAGTTCCTACTCCGCCATATTGTGAATATCTGTAATGTTCCAAAGGAGTCTGTTTGATTCTCCTAGCCTGAAAAAAATTGTGTATTAACATGAAAAGTATAAGAACAGAGCTGTATGATCCATCAAAATTGAAATCCCTATTCAGCTACTTGTTCATCAAATGACTCGTTAATTACCCAACAGATATTATAATCTATGAAAAATTCCAATATGACAGTTTATTTCAAAAACGACACAAATAATTTTTACAAGAATCAACAAATTTGTTGACAACACCTTTATTAAGTAAAAATTATGTAATTGGGTATGAAAATGAGAAATCGGTATTACATCATAACACGTAACCCGAAAACATAATTATAGATTACAAATTATGAATAAAATATATTTCGAGCCACAAAGATGATTTTATAAAATGCCCAAATAATTTCAATCATTTTTTATAATTCTTTTTCTTATTTATATAATCTCTATTAATAAAATGATAGCCGATTTCGTTCGCGCATAGCGCAAGACTACTGAATCTATTCTAATGCAATCTATTTGGTCTTATTCCTTAGACCCTTGGTCTCAATATCCAACAAAAAAAAACACGATATTCTTTTTAAATATGTTTTTAAAGTGATCTTTTCTAAATATTTTTCAACTTGTAGCTTACTCTTCGAGTTATTCTGCAAGCTTTTTTGCTGAAACTCCCCAACAACCATCCAGAGAAAATGACTACAAAAAAATGTAACACTACCTCCCGCACAAGAATGAATAAAAATGTGAGAGCATTTACCATCAAAGCTAATAGTATTTGTTGCACTCACTGTCAGTGTTTGGAATTGAATTTCGAATATAGTGCGTTCCCTCTTGCGCTCATGACTGATCGTATGGAGATTTTTCAGGCATGAAGTCAATGAGTTTCTTTATAGTCTCTTCTCAATATTTTTCAATTTGTTTGTTGACGCCCCCTAGCTCAAATTTTCAAAATGGTTAAAGGACATTGAGGTATTCATACAGCCGTATATTATACGTCCGTTATTAAATTTTCATTAGAATAAAAGAAACTAAAAGTGATCTTCTATTAAAAATTTGTGAATTATATAGAAGCAAAAAGTTTTAATGCAGAGTTATAGGTCTAGAAATGGTCGATAACTATGTAGTATAAAATTACGCGTAAGAGTTAACGTTTAAAGGAGATTTCGAAAATGGCAGTTAAATAAATAATACTTATGATCATCTTCATTTTTCCGAAAGTAAAATTGTTTTTATTGAAAGTTTCAAACAGAACTCGTTTGAATCTGAAAACTGCATTTTTTACCCAAAATAACGATTATGTACTGATCAAAATTATTGTTTTTTTTGGGAACTTTAGAACGGTGAAAAGTGGTGGGTTAGTAATCTTCAGCTACTTGAATTAGTTGTTAAAGTTTTTCAATTTCTATAATTTTTCTACTGTTGGGATTTTTTTAAAATTTTTGGATTTTTATTTTTTCTAAGAGGTTTTTGCTAATTTTTCGATACTTTTTGAATTTTTTGGTGTTGATGGTCCATCGTTTAACTCTAAACGTGCAGGTTAAGTTCCTATCCGCCATATTGTGAATATCTGTAATGTTCCAAAGGAGTCTGTTTGATTCTCCTAGACTGAAAAAAATTGAGTATTAACATAAAAAGTATAAGAACAGAGCTGTATGATCCATCAAATTTAAATGTCTTTTCAGCTACTTGTTTATCAAATGACTCGTTAATTACCCAACAGATATTATAATCTATGAAAAAAATCCAATTTGACAGTTTATTTCAAAACGACTTACATATTTTTAAAAGAATCAACAAGAAATGTAATTTGTTGACAACCCCTTTATTAAGCAACAATTATGTAATTGGGTATGTAATTGAGAAATCGGTATTATACATGTAACCCGAAAACAAATTATGAATAAAATATAATTTGAGAATTTTTTTTGACCTTTTTATTACATTATTAAAACACTTTTTTTGGCTATAGGTTTATTTAAAAAATAATCACAATATTTCGAGGAAGATCCTTCCTAATCTTCAGGGGTGACTAATAAATAACAATTTAAAAAATAAATAAATTAGCACAATACACAATTGAATAAATTAACAAGCAAAACTTACGTTACAATAATAGAAAGACTAAAATTAAACTAACTAATTGTCAACTCAATGTCTATAAATATGAGCACAATTTTCTGTGTCACTCTTGAAATTTATTCTCTTGGCAGTGGGGGTGTTAATAATGTGGAGCATCTCTAATATGAATCTCTTCTCATGATTGCTTTCTTCTTGTAAGATCTCCATATCGTCAAAATTAGGGAAATGCCAAAGCTCAGCATAATGGGCTGACCTACATTAACCTATAGCCAAAAAAATGTTTTTAATATTGAAAAAAATATATTTGGAGCCACAAAGATGATTTTATAAAATGCCCAAATAATTTCAATAATTTTTTATAATTCTTTTTTTATTTATGTAATCTCTATAAATCAAATGATAGCTGATTTCGTTCGCGCATAACGCAAAACTACTGAATCTACAGTCCGACCTTGCTCAACGCAACTAATAGAAATTCGGGCAGTTGCGATGACTGAGCTTGTTGCAAAAACCGAGTCAAGAAATTTTTTCGCCCAAAGGTGCTGATTTTGAATAATAATGCATATTTTTCATTAACCTCGTTGGAATGAGAGTAAAAGTATTAAATTGAAAATACTGCATTCTGTATTTAAAACCAAAAAAACTAAAATAAATTTTTCTGACGCAGTAATGTACGTATGTATGTAGAACATAATTTTGGTAAAATTATTTTTGAAAAAAATATGAAATTTTTGACACCATTTTATTATATGCCATTAGGTATATGCTGCACTGCATTTTCGCCAAGATCTTGAAGAATCAAAATATTTTTTACGTCATTTTCTTCAGCCCATTGAATACAAGTGCTGAATGAACTAAAAGAAGTGCTAGCTTTAATCTTAGACATTGGTTTCGTCTGCGCTTTCAATTTCCTCCACCTGATCTTCGTTTTTTGACAACTGGCATTTTGCAGCACACAGAAAGCAAACGGTCGTCAAATAAATTTAATCAAACTGAATAAGCACGAAATAAATGTATACGTAGTTCTTAAATGTTGTACATACAAACATATACTTGTTCTGAGAAATAGCAGTAACATTTAAAGAAGCATTTCAAAATCAAAAAAGAAGTCAAAGCAAACTAGATCAAAAGTTAAAAAATTCAAGTTGCGATAGTTGAGTACTGCTTCTCTTAAAGTTGCGTTAACAGAGTCAACAAGTAAGCAACTGAGGTGTTGCAATAATCAAGGAGTTGCGTTCATCGAGGGTTGCGTTGAGCGAGGTTATACTGTATTTGGTTTTATTCCTTAGACCCTTGGTCTCAATATCCAATAACAACTAACACGTTATTTTTTTAAATATGTTTTTAAAGTGATCTCTTCCACATATTTTTCAACTTGTGGCTTACTCTTCGAGTTATTCTGCAAGCTTTTTTGCTGAAACTCCCCAACAACCATCCAGAGAAAATGACTACAAAAAAAAGCAACACTACTTTCCGGACAAGTATGAATCATGGTGCAATAACCAAGGTGAAGTAATTATGACACTTCTCTCAAAATTTTCTGCGTATTGGCCATTAATAGACTCACATTGATATTTATCATCAAATCGATTTTATTGTGTTTCGTTATATTTTTGATTATTGGGAACGTTCAGCAACTTCAACAGTTATGAATCACTTTCAGCAAGTGTTTAGTGATCAAAATTCTGATGTGAACAAAAAACGACGCAAAATAGTGCAGCGTGTTTCAATCCGACAGCAATAAGTGGTTTTTGTTATTAAATAACAACAACTGCGTCTAAATTTCTCAAAAATAAAGTAGTTTGCAACATTTTCAGCACATTGTTCAGAGATTTTTGAAGAGTTTTATGTCTTAGCGCTTCAATTGCCTAAAGCGCTTAACGCATTCACTGCCAAGGCCGTTTTCATAAATCTAACGTCAGGTGCCAACATAAATTTAGGCATTTTTAAGTAATACGAGTTATCTCTTCATCAGCAGAAAAATCGTTGTCACTAGATACTTCTAAACTATCTAAAAATTTTTCTATGTCTTCATCCTCTATTTAAGAAAATCAAAAACAACCTTTAATCTCAAAAATCTAAGCACGACTAAATTTTATACGTATAAAAATTCAACTTCAATAAAGCATTACTTTTTGGGGAATTCCCAATTTGATAAAACCGTTACTGTTTGTTTTTTTGAAAAAAGCACTTTTTCCATGTGCCAAAACGAAATAATAAAGTTAATTCAATAAGCCATATCAAAATTATGTTCAATATAATCGCAAAGTTCTTGCTACGAGTTATCTCGTAGTTGGCCTGTTGAGTAAGGTTTGCTACTACGAGATAACTCGTAGTTGGCAGTGAATGCGTTAACTTTGCTGAACGGGCAATTGATATGCCAAGAATGTCAACGTTAAAGCGAATAGGCGCTCTACTCCCGCTCTCTCAAAATGGCTTCCATTCATACTTATTGCTTTCCTTAATTAATCCATCTTGGTTATTGCACCATGGTATGAATAAAAATGTGAGTGCATTTGCCATCATAGCTATAGTATTCGTTGCACTCACTGTCAGTGTTTGGAATTGGATTTCGAATATAGTGAATTCTCTCTTTCGCTCATAACTGATCGTATGGAGATTTTTCAGGCATGAAATCAATAAGTTTCTTTATAGTCTCTTCTCAATATTTTTCAACTTGCTTGTTGACGCCCCCTAGCTCAAATGTTCAAAATGGTTAAAAGGACATAGGGGTATCCATACAACCGAATATTATACGTCCGTTATTAAATTTTCATTAGAATAAAAGAAACTAAAAGTGATCTTCTCTTAAAAATTTGTGCATTATATAGAAGCAAAAAGTTTGAATGCAGAGTTATAGGTCTAGAAATGGTCTATAACTATGTAGTATAAAATTACGCGTAACTGTTAACGTTTAATGGAGATTTTGAAAATGGCAGTAAATAAATAATACTTATGATCATCTTCATTTTTCCGAAAGTAAAATGGTTTTTATGGTATAAGTATAAGAATAGAGCTGTATGATCCATCAAAATTGAAATCCCTATTCAGCTACTTGTTCATCAAATGACTCGTTAATTACCCAACAGATATTATAATCTATTAAAAAATTCCAATTTGACAGTTTATTTCAAAAACGACACAAATAATTTTTAAAAGAATGAAAAAAAATTTACTTTGTTGACAACCCCTTCATTAAGCAAAAATTATGTAATTGGGTATGTAAATGAGAAGTCGGTATTATATTATAACATGTAACCCGAAAACCAAATTATAGATTACAAATTATGAATAAAATATATTTGGAGCCACAAATATGATTTTATAAAATGCCCAAATAATATCAATAATTTTTTATGATTCTTTTTTTTATTTATATAATCTGCATAAATAAAATTATAGCCGATTTCGTTCGCGCATAACGCAAAAATACTGAATCTTTTCTAATGCAATCTATTTGGTCTTATTCCTTAGACCCTTGGTCTCAATATCAAGTTTTTAAAGTGATCTCTTCCACATATTTTTCAACTTGTGGCTTACTCTTCGAGTTATTCTGCAAGCTTTTTTGCTGAAACTCCCCAATAACCATCCAGAGAAAATGACTACAAAAAAAAGCAACACTACTTTCCGGACAAGTATGAATCATGGTGCAATAACCAAGGTGGAGTAATTATGACACTTCTCTCAAAATTTTCTTGGTATTGGCCATTAATAGACTCACATTGATATTTATCATCAATTCGATTTTATTGTGTTTCGTTATATTTTTGATTATTGGGAACGTTCAGCAACTTTAACAGTTATGAATCACGTTCAGCAAGTGTTTAGTGATCAAAATTCTGATGTGAACAAAAAACAACGCAAAATAGTGCAGCGTGTTTCAATCCGACAACGATAAGTGGTTTTTGTTATTAAATAACAACAACTGCGTCTAAGTTTCTCAAAAATAAAGTAGTTTGCAACATTTTCAGCACATTGTTCAAAGATTTTTGAAGAGTTTTATGCTTAAGCGCTTCAAATGCCTAAAGCGCTTAACTTTGCTGAACGGGCAATTGATATGTCGAGAATGTCAACGTTAAAGCGAAGAGGCGATATACTCTCGCGCTCTCAAAATGGGTTCCGAATATAGTGCGTTCTCTCTTTCGCTCATAACTGATCGTATGGAGATTTTTCTGGCATGAAGTCCATGTGTGTTTTTCTAATCTCTTCTCAACATTTGTCAACTTGTTGGTTGACACCACTAGTTCAAATGTTCAAAATGGTTAAAGGACATTGGGGTATTCATACAGCCGAATATTATACGTCCGTTATTAAATTTTCATTAGAATAAAAGAAATTAAAAATTATCTTCTCTTAAAAATTTGTGAATTATATAGAAGCAAAAAGTTTGAATGCAGAGTTATAGGTCTAGAAATGGTCTATAACTATGTAGTATAAAATTACGCGTAACTGTTAACGTTTAATGGAGATTTTGAAAATGGCAGTAAAATAAATAATACTTATGATCATCTTCATTTTTCCGAAAGTAAAATGGTTTTTATTGAAAGTTTTAAACAGAACTCGTTTGAATCTGAAAACTGCATTTTTTACCCAAAATAACGATTATGTACTGATCAAAATTATGGTGTTTTTTAGAAACTTTAGAACGGTGAAAAGTGGTGGGTTAGTAATCTTCAGCTACTTGAGTTAGTTGTTAAAGTTTTTCAATTTATATAATTTTTCTACTGTTGAGATTTTTTTAAAATTTTTGATTTTTTTTTATTTCTAAGAGGTTTTTGTTAATTTTTCGATACTTTTTGGATTTTTGGGTGTTGATAGTCCATCGTTTAACTCTAAACGTGCAGGTTAAGTTCCCACTCCGCTATGTTGTGAATATCTGTAATGTTCCAAAGGAGTCTGTTTGATTCTCCTAGCCTGAAAAAAAAAATTGTGTATTAACATAAAAAGTATAAGAATAGAGCTGTATGATCCATCAAAATTGAAATCCCTATTCAGCTACTTGTTCATCAAATGACTCGTTAATTACCCAACAGATATTATAATCTATGAAAAAATTCCAATTTGACAGTTTATTTCAAAAACGACTTACATATTTTTAAAAGAATCAACAAGAAATGTAATTTGTTGACAACCCCTTTATTAAGCAACAATTATGTAATTGGGTATGTAATTGAGATATCGGTATTATATGATAACAAGTAACCCGAAAACAAATTATGAATAAAATATAATTTGAGAATTTTTTTTGACCTTTTTATTACATTATTTAAACACTGTTTTTGGCTATAGGTTTATTTAAAAAATAATCACAAAATTTCGAGGAAGATCCTTCCTAATCTTCAGGGGTGACTAATAAATAACAATTTAAAAAATAAATAAATTAGCACAATACACAATTGAATAAATTAACAAGCAAAACTTACGTTACAATAATAGAAAGACTAAAATTAAACTAACTAATTGTCAACTCAATGACTATAAATATGAGCACAATTTTCTGTGTCACTCTTGAAATTTATTCTCTTGGCAGTGGGGGTGTTAATAATGTGGAGCATCTCTAATATGAATCTCTTCTCATGATTGCTTTTTTCTTGTAAGATCTCCACATCGTCAAAATTAGGGAAATGCCAAAGCTTAGCACAATGGGCTGACCTACATTAACCTATAGCCAAAAAAATGTTTTTAATATTGAAAAAAATATATTTGGAGCCACAAAGATGATTTTATAAAATGTCCAAATAATTTCAATAATTTTTTATAATTCTTTTTTTTTATTTATATAATCTCTATATAATTTCGTTCGCGAATAACGCAAAACTACTGAATCTACAGTCCGACCTTGCTCAACGCAACTAATAGAAATTCGGGCAGTTGCGATGACTGAGATTGTTGCAGAAACTTAGTCAAGAAATTTTTTCGCGCAATGGTGCTGATTTTGAATAATAATGCATATTATTCATTAAAATAAACTCGCATTGGAATGAGATTAAAAGTATTTTATTGAAAATACTGCATTCTTTATTTAAAACCAAAAAAACTAAAATATATTTTTCTGACGCAGTAATGTACGTATGTATGTAGAATATAATTTTGGTAAAATTATTTTTGAAAAACATATGAAATTTTTTACACCATTTTATTATATGCTTGAATTAGTTGTTAAAGTTTTTCAATTTATATAATTTTTCTACTGTTGGGATTTTTTTAAAATTTTTGATTTTTTTTTATTTCTAAGAGGTTTTTGCTAATTTTTCGATACTTTTTGAATTTTTGGGTGTTGATAGTCCATCGTTTAACTCTAAACGTGCAGGTTAAGCTCCTACTCCGACATATTGTGGATATCTGTAATGTTCCAAAGGAGTCTGTTTGATTCTCCTAGCCTGAAAATTTGTGTATGAACATAAAAAGTATAAAAACAGAGCTGTATGATCCATCAAAATTGAAATCCCTATTCAGCTACTTGTTCATCAAATGACTCGTTAATTACCCAACAGATATTATAATCTATGAAAAATTCCAATTTGACAGTTTATTACAAAACCGACACAAATAATTTTTACAAGAATCAACAAATTTGTTGACAAACCCTTTATTAAGCAACAATTATGTAATTGGGTATGAAAATGAGAAATCGGTATTATATTATAACATGTAAACCGAAAACATAATTATAGATTACAAATTATGAATAAAATATATTTCGAGCAACAAAGATGATTTCATAAAATGCCCATATAATTTCAATAATTTTTTATAATTCTTTTTCTTTTGCATAACGCAAAACTACTGAATCTATTCTAATGCAATCTATTTGGTTTTATTCCTTAGACCCTTGGTCTCAATATCTAACAAAAAATATCACGATATTCTTTTTAAATATGTTTTTAAAGTGATCTCTTCTACATATTTTTCAAATTGTGGCTACTCTTTTTGTTAATTTTTCAATACTTTTTGAATTTTTGGGTGTTGATAGTCCATCGTTTAACTCTAAACGTGCAGGTTAAGTTCCCACTCCGCCATCTTGTGAATATCTGTAATGTTCCAAAGGAGTCTGTTTGATTCTATTAGCCTAAAAAAAATTGTGTATTAACATAAAAAGTATAAAAACAGAGCTGTATGATCCATCAAAATTGAAATTTCTATTCAGCTACTTGTTCACCAAATGACTCGTTAATTACCCAACAGATATTATAATCTATGAAAAAATTCCAATTTGACAGTTTATTTCAAAAACGACACAAATAATTTTTACAAGAATCAACAAATTTGTTGACAACCCCTTTATTAAGCAACAATTATGTAATTGGGTATGTAATTGAGATATCGGTATTATACATGTAACCCGAAAACAAAACTATCGATGACAAATTATGAATTAAATATATTTTGAGAATTTTGTTTGACCTTTTTATTACACTGTTTTTGGCTATAGGTCAATACAAATTTAAAAAATAATCACAATATTTCTAGGAAGATCCTTCCTAATCTTCAGGGGTGACTAATAAATAAGAAATAAAAAATAAATAAATTAGCACAATACACAATTGAATAAATTAACAAGCAAAACTTACGTTACAATAATAGAAAGACTAAAATTAAACTAACTAATTATCAACTAAATGTCTATAAATATGAGCACAATTTTCTGTGTCACTCTTGAAATTTATTCTCTTGGCAGTGGGTGTGTTAATAATGTGGAGCATCTCTAATATGAATCTCTTCTCATGATTGCTTTCTTCTTGTAAGATCTCCACATCGTCAAAATTAGGGAAATGCCAAAGCTCAGCACAATGGGCTGACCTACATTGACCTATAGCCAAAAAAATGTTTTTAATATTGAAAAAAATATATTTGGAGACACAAAGATGATTTTATAAAATGCCCAAATAATATCAATAATTTTTTATAATTCTTTTTTTATTTATGTAATCTCTATAAATAAAATGATAGCCGATTTCGTTCGCTCATAACGCAAAACTACTGAATCTATTCTAATGCAATCTACAGTACGACCTTGCTCAACGCAACTAACAGAAATTTGGGCAGTTGCGATGACTTAGGTTGTTGCTTTAAAATAAACTCGCATTGAAATGAGAGTAAAAGTATTTTATTGAAAATACTGCATTCTTTATTTAAAACCAAAAAAACTAAAATAAATTTTTCTGACGCAGTAATGTACGTACGTATGTAGAATATAATTTTGGTAAAATTATTTTTCAAAAAAATATGAAATTTTTGACACCATTTTATTATATGCCATTAGGTATATGCTGCACTGCATTTTCGCCAAGATCTTGAAGAATCAAAATAGTTTTTACGTCATTTTCTTCAGCCCATTGAATACAAGTGCTGAATGAACTAAAAGCAGTGCTAGCTTTAATCTTCGATATAGGTGGAGTAAGACATTGGTTTCGTCTGCGCTTTCAATTTCCTCCACCTGATCTTCGTTTTTTGACAACTGGCATTTTGCAGCACACAGAAAGCAACCGGTCGTAAACTAAATTTAATCAAACTGAATAAGCACGAAATAAATACCTATATTGTTTAATAAGAATATGTTATTATTCCTTAAACAAAAATATTTGTGCATACCATTTATAGCAATGATTAAAAATTGTCAATAAAAAAATACCTTTGTACTACAAACAGAATTCATGAGTTGATAAATATCAATTTGTAAATAGATCTTTGTAGGCACAATCCAGACAATGGAATATGCTTTTCGTTCTTAATCAGACTTAATGTTTTTTCTCAATTTACAACCTAAAATTCAGACGATAAAACTAGGCGAACTCACAGTTGTATATTTTGACACGTTGAAATTTTACTATAAAGTGTAAATTGCATAAGATTCTTAATTTTCCATTAGTATGTCGTGATGAGACATCAGAAGCTTCAGATAGCGTTCTCATACTTTTTTTTTTTTTTTTTTATTTATTGAAGTCTATCTTGTATGTACATATTTCAGAATGATATATTTACAAGTTCAAACCCGAAGGTCTTATGAACTAACGTTAAACTAGCAACTAAATAACAGAAGATTTTAGATTATATTACAATGAATTTTATTACAATGAATTCAAGTATCTTTTCAATAATAAATTTCATAATAAGTATAAAAGTAAAAATATCAATAACAAAATATTATTAAATTATTTAAAAATAATGCATTTCATAGGAAGTATAGTAGTAAAAATACAAACAACAGAAAATTATTGGAATAAACACATAAGCATATCTCTATTTAACAAATGCTCTTTTACCTTTTTTTTAAATAGTTCCATGCTGGACAAGTTTTTGATAGATCTATTGAGTTCATTATACCATATTGCTCCAATGTGAGAAACATTCTGGGTCGACATTGCATTTACTGAACGGGCGACAACTAAGTTATCTCTGAATCGAGTATTATAAGAGTGCTGCAGACTCGTGATTTGAACCGAGTTGCGAATTAAACCTTTGGCGACTTTATGAACATGACACAATAACTGATATCTATGAATAAACTTTACTGGTAGTATATAAAAAGTGGAGTGGAAACGGCAATGAAGCCCAAAAACATTTTTCAGCATTTTATTAGCATTAGAAACACCAGCCCATAAACCGGCTGCATAGGAAATGTGACAATGAGCTAAACCAAAATATATTAGTTTTTTTGTGACTGTTGGAATTTTATGTCTAATTTTATACAGTAAACCATTGACCATAGCCAACTTATTTTCAATTAGATCAATATGCTCATGCCAGCGTAATGAGCTATCAATGTTAACACCTAGAAATTTAACACAATTAACCTCATTTAATAACACACCATTATGAAAGATATCGAACCTATTAATTGAAGTTCGTCTACCTCGGAAACAAATGACATTAGTCTTGTTAACGTTTAAACTCAACTTATTTAGTCTAAAAAACTCATCCAAAATGATCAAGTCTTCCTTTATGTTAACTCTGATATCATCAATGCTATTATTTGGGTAAAATATAGAACAATCATCTGCAAACAAAAAAATTTTTCCTTTTAATGGTAATCTGGAAATGTCATTGATATAAATCAGAAATAGCAAAGGCCCCAATACAGAGCCCTGCGGAACACCGACATTAACACCTTTGAGCTCACTAGCAGTTTCATTAATAAGTACATACTGCGTTCGGCAACTTAAATAACTTTTGATAAGATTAATGGAACTTGAAGAAAAGCCATAGTAGCACAATTTATCGAGTAAAATATTATGATCTATAGAGTCAAACGCCTTGCTAAGGTCAAGAAACATTCCACCAACAAACTTATTCGAAACAATGTTTTTTGAAATAAGATCTACTAACTCAATGAGAGCAGACTGCGTACCCAGGCCTCGTAGAAATCCATATTGGTGCTCATATAATAATTCATTATCAGAGATAAAGGAGTACATTTGGTCATATAGTAATTTTTCAATAACTTTACTAAGGGTAGGAGGTATTGAAATTGGCCGGTAGTTATCTATCACACTTTTATCACCTTTTTTAAAAATAGGAATCACAAATTGAATTTTAAGGGATTCAGGATAAGAATTAGTATCTAAAATTGAATTAAAAATATTGAACACTAAGCCAGAGATATGATCGATTGACCTTTTGAGGATTACACTCGAGACGCCATCCCATCCCGAGGAGGGTTTATTGTTAAGGGAAGTTATAACTTTTTTTACTTCAGATACAGATCTTCTCTGAAAATTAAAGCAAATGTTGCGCGGCATATCACTGAGAGTCTGGAAAAAATTAATGTCATCCCACGGAAAACTAATAAGCGACCTGGCTAGGCTTTCACCTATGGAAGTGAAAAACTCATTAAATTTGATAGCGATAGAAAGGTCGTCAAGCAAAACATTATTCTCATAAAATGGGATTGTTTTTTTCGAACTGTCCTTGACCAGGTAATTAATTTTCCTCCAGATTTTTGTTGGATCCCCTTGATATCTTTCAATTTCACTATTTAAGTAGTTGGATCGCTTTTCTTTCAGAGTTGGTTTAATTAATGCGTTGAGCCTTTTAAAGTTTTCAAGATACGCCAGGTTGTGCTTGTTTTTCTTAAATTTAGACCAATAGTCATTTTTGATTGTTATTAGTTTTCCTAAATTACCACTGACCCATGGGGACAATTTTTTATGCTTACTGATACGAATTTTAGTAAACTGTGTGTTGTCTTTGACAATAGTGGATAATGAATTCATAACGAGATCACAATTGCAATCCGTGTTATTCATAGACGCAGTGAGCGTTTGAATTTCTAGATCAATCATTTGATAATTAATTCTTTTTATACTTTGATCCATATAGTTGTCTAGTTTCACAGGAGACTGGAGAGCCACATGAATTAAATTATAGTCACTGAAGCAGTTCAATAAAAGACTCAATATCACATTGTTGGGATCTATAATAACCAACTATATTCACACCAAAATCTAACAATTTGAGTCCAATAATTTCACAATATTGGGAGCTCTCATTAAAAAGCACCGAATGGGCAATTTTTACATCAATAAACACAGTTAAACCCCCATAACCATCAAATCTACAGCAATGTACAGCAGAGTATCCAGCGAGCTGGTACAGATCTATCAAGCCTCTATCAAACCATGTTTCTTGAATAATCAGAATACTTGACAAATTTTTAAAAGACGAAATTAATTCTTTAAAGCGATTGAATTTAACAATAGAGCTAATACTGCGAACATTAAATGAAACAATACTTAAGTTATTAACAGCAGTGTTTGAAAAATTAAAATCAAGAATACTATTAAAATTCATAAATGAAGGAAAACCAGTAATACTAAAGTAAGGTAAACTAATAAATACATACTTTATTCAAACTAATTAGACTGCACTATTCCACCAACTCCCTGTGGGCTTATACAGTTTTTCATGAGGACATCAACAGCTGCTTTATCGTTTAATACAATTGGTTTGGAATCAGGACCACGCTTAGCAAAAATCCGACCATGAAAAGAGTATACTGATGAGTAGTCCAACTTACGGAGATTCCCTGCATACTGCAGCAGCTCAAGCATCCGACTCGGTAACGCTTCACGTAGAAAAACAAAGCGGAAGTTTTTAGAATTTTTCAACTTATTCTTGTTTTTTAACATTTCGTCTCTTAGAAGGCCGTTCTTCATGGACACTTTCAAGACAACCTTCTCATATACGACACCAGTTTTATCAGTAACGTTGTATGTTTTTAAAACATTTGTAGATATAATGCCACCGTTTGATAGTGAGACACCTATATCCGATGTAATTGCACTTAAAGAAGCTATTGGATCATTCATCAAGTTTTTTTCAGAGGTTACCACCAAGTCATTGCGAACAGATCTTTTGTCGTACGAGAGCATTTCCTTCTCCAGTTTTTCAATTCTGTCTTTAAAGACACAGTTTTTAGATTGGTGGGTGGAGATTTCCTGTCTGTACTGCGTAACCAGCAGTTTAATGTCATCATACTGATTGCTTATATAAGTAACAGAAACTTTAAGCTCTCTAACTTCTTTTAAAACTTCTTTTTTTAAACTTTCAATCAGATTAATAACTGCTGCATCATTTCTCGCAATAGAGTTTGAGGTTAGGTTTGAGGCTACACCACTCATGCTTGGCAAAGAGTTCGGATCACACTTATAGCACTTGAACTCATTGTCCGAGTTAGCCAGCAAATTATACTGAGTTTTAGTAAGTTTGGAACATGTCGCGTGAACCCACTTGATGCAACTATCACAGCAAATACACTCTTGACCATCAAGGCATTCTTTTTTACACCCAGTACAAGGAAACCTAGGATTTAGTATTTTGGTTTTCGGCATGACAATGTAGATCAATTAATTTCACACTTTCAACGCTTAAAATTATAAGTTATTTTAGTTTTTTATGTTGATAAAAAAACAGACTTATATTAATTTTATTTTATTTTTACTTGAGCAAAATATTTTTATAACTTGTAAGTAGCAGTGTTGCCAGACGCTGCTCCACAACCATCTAGAGAAAATGACTACGAAAAAATGCAACACTACCTCCCAGACAAGAATGAATAAAAATGTGAGAGCATTTGCCATCAATGCTAGTAGTATTTGTTGCACTCACTGTCAGTGTTTGGAATTGGATTTCGAATATAGTGCGTTCCCTTTTGAGCTCATGACTGATCGTATGGAGATTTTTCAGGCATGAAATCCATGTGTTTTTTTATAATCTCTTCTCAATATTTTTCAACTTGTTTGTTGACGCCCCTAACTCAAATGTTCAAAATGGTTAAAGGACATAGGGGTATCCTTACGTCCGTTATCAAATTTTCATTAGAATAAAAGAAACTAAAAATTATCTTCTTATAAAAAATTTGTGCATTATATAGAAGCAAAAAGTTTTAATGTAGAGTTATAGGTCTAGAAATGGTCTATAACTATGTAGTATAAAATTACGCGTAGTGTTAACGTTTAAAGGAGATTTCGAAAATGGCAGTAAATAAATAATACTTATGATCATCTTCATTTTTCCGAAAGTAAAATGGTTTTTACTGAAAATTTTAAACAGAACTCGTTTGAATCTGAAAACTGCATTTTTTACCCAAAATAACGATTATGTATTAATCAAAACTATGCTGTTTTTTGGAAACTTTAGAACGGTGAAAAGTGGTGGGTTAGTAATCTTCAGCTACTTGAATTAGTTGTTAAAGTTTTTCAGTTCCTATAATTTTTCTACTGTTGGGATTTTTTTAAAATTTTTGATTTTTTTTATTTCTAAGAGGTTTTTGCTAATTTTTCGATACTTTTGAATCATTTAACTCTAAACGTGCAGGTTAAGTTCCTAGTGTATTAACATAAAAAGTATAAGAACAGAGCTGTATGATCCATCAAAATTGAAATCCCTATTTAGCTACTTGTTCATCAAATGACTCGTTAATTACCCAACAGATATTATAATCTATGAAAAAATTCCAATTTGACAGATTATTTCAAAAACGACACAAATAATTTTTACAGGAATCAACTAATTTGTTGACTATCCCTTTATTAAGCAACAATTATGTAATTGGGTATGTAATTGAGAAATCGGTATTATATTATAACATGTAACCCGAAAACCAAATTATAGATTACAAATTATGAATAAAAAATATTTCGAGCCACAAAGATGATTTTATAAAATGCCCAAATAATTTCAATAATTTTTTATAAGTCTTTTTTTTATTTATATAATCTCTATTAATAAAATGATAGCCGATTTCTTTCGCGCAAAACGCAAAACTACTGAATTTTTCTAATGTTGGGAATTTTTTCAAATTTTTGAAAATTAAAAATATGGCTTATTAAAAAATAAAACTTTTTTAACAGGCTCTAGGTCCAATTTTAATGAAAAACTATTTTTTGTTTGTCATATTAAATTTTATTACCAATATTTCGACTACCATTGGTAGTCATCTTCAGGGTAATCTGTTTAAAAAAATGTTACAACAATTAAAATAAAATAATATAAACAAAAACAGCACAAAAAATAACTTACGTATGTCAGGATCAAATAAATAATTACTTTAAAAATAAATAATTACTTAAAACTAACAACGCGGTGGACAAAACAAAAACATAAATATTGCACAGAAATATTGCACATAATTTTAAGTTTTTGTAAACAAATCACAGCTGATCTTAATGGTGATCTCTCGTCCACTAATATTACTTGTTTTGTTTTGTTATTATATATCTGTAGCTTTGAGCAATTCTCTCTGTGTCCGTTTTAAAGTTTAATCGTTGTGGGTGTGGTGTATTAATTATGTGGAGCATTTCTAGAGTATAGCGTTTGATGTAATTTGTCTCTTGTTGTAATATCTCTACGTTGTCAAAGTCAGCAAAGTGTTGGTGTTTTGTACAGTGGGCCGAAAGAGCTGTTCTCTGCTCCATTGGTTTGTCTCGTGACTTATGCTCAGATTTGTGTGATGAAATTCTTGTCCGTAGTTTGTTTTTAGTTGTCCCCACATATGTTTTGTTGCATAAGTGGGACCCGTCTCCTTTGCATGTTATTTTATAAATTACGTTTGATTTGTCGTATTTGTCTATTTTGGTTTTTGTATTGCTGTATAGTCGTTGAAGTGTGTTGTTTGACTTGGCCGCTACTATGTATTTTTCCCTGTCCACAATGCCTGCTCTGGAAAATCGTTCTGAAAACTCAGGAACGTAAGTCATTGATCTGTAGACCTTAGGTGATTTATCGTTTTCTTTTGTCATCTGTGAGAAGAATTTTGTAATCAATTTTTCCGTGGTCTTTTTTGGGAAGTTATTTTGATGCAATATTGTTTTAATTTTACTGATGTTCTGTTTGTAAAAATTTATCAGTCGTCCCGATGCTGTAGGCTTCTGATGCCAGTCAATTTTAATTATGTTTCCTTTTCTTATGATCCTTGTGTCCAAATATGCCAGTGTTTCGTTAGCTGCTTCTTCTTTTGTAAACTTTATACTTCTATGAAACGAGTTTAATTTTTCCAATGTCGATTTTATTGCACTTGTTTTAATTATGGCAAAAAGGTCGTCTACATATTTTGTCACTAGTCTGGGTTGTTCCTCAAGGTCTTCCATGGATTTGTCAAGTAGTTCTTCCATGATGATGTCTGCAATTACTGGTGAAGCCGGCGATCCCATCGGCATGCCTTTTTGTTGTTCATATATTTTCCCTTTGTATAAAAAGTACCTATTTTCTTTTATGCAGAACCTAACAATTTCCATGAATAGTTTTCTGGTCATTTTAGTGTGATTTTTGATAATATCCCATTTACTGTCAATAACACTTATTGCATAGTCAACAGGGATACTCGGGAATAGCGAAATTACGTCAAATGATATTAGTTTTTCGTCGTCATATATGTAAGTGTCATTAATTCTCTGTTTAAAATGCATTGCGTCCTTTATATTGTACATGGAATTTATGGTTAAATGATTTAAAATTTGTATGATGTATTTGCATAAACCATATGACGGTGAGTTAATAGAAGAGCAAATTGGTCTTAGTGGCATGCCTACTTTGTGAACTTTTGGCAGTCCATAGATTCTTGTTGCTGTTGTCGCGTTTTGCACTAAATTATTTTTTTCCTTTTTTGTAATAATATTGCTGTTGAATAATGTTTCAGCAAATTTGTTGTTTTTTTGTTGTCTTGTTGTTGTTGGATCTCGTTTTAATGTTTTGTATATAGTTATGTTATTAAGGATTAAAGGCATTCGTCTCTCATATTCCGTTTTGTCCATAGCAACTGTCATGTTACCTTTATCCGCATTTAGTATAAGTATGTCTTTGTTTTTGTTTAGAAAAGTTTTTGTTTTTCCCACTGTGTTTAAGATGTATTTGTCTCTCTCGTTTAACTGCATTGTCTTTAAATATTCTTCGATTAGTGTGGTCAGCTTCGTTCTTGCAATTTCTTGTTCTTCTTTATTGTTGTTTGTGTTGATGCAGTTTTCACCAACGCGTTGTTAGTTTTAAGTAATTATTTATTTTTAAAGTAATTATTTATTTGATCCTGACATACGTAAGTTATTTTTTGTGCTGTTTTTGTTTATATTATTTTATTTTAATTGTTGTAACATTTTTTTAAACAGATTACCCTGAAGATGACTACCAATGGTAGTCGAAATATTGGTAATAAAATTTAATATGACAAACAAAAAATAGTTTTTCATTAAAATTGGACCTAGAGCCTGTTAAAAAAGTTTTATTTTATAATAAAAGAGGTCGAAAAATCATCACTTAATATGGCTTATTTTTATTTCTCAGAGGTTGTTGCTAATTTTTCGACCCTTTTTGAGTTTTTTTTGGAGTTTTTATGAAATTTTCTTAATTTTGAAGTCTTCAGCTACTTCTAAGTTGTTACAGTTTGTCAATTTTTATGATTTTTCTACTGTTGGGAATTTTTTCAAATTTTTGAAACTTAAAAATATGGCTTTTTTTTTTTTGATTTCTGAGAGGTTTTTGCTAATTTATCGATCCTTTTTGAATTTTTTTTTGGAGATTTTATGATTTTTTCTTAATTTTGAAGTCTTCAGCTACTTGTAAGTTGTTATAGTTTTTCAATTTTTCTACTGTTGGGAATTTTTTCAAATTTTTGAAACTTAAAACTGTGGTTTTTTTTTGAATTCTGAGAGGTTTTTGCTAATTTTCGGACCCTTTTTGAATTTTTTTTTGAGTTTTTATGATTTTGTCTTAATTTTGAATTACTTGCAAGTTGTGATAATTTTCTCAATTTTTATAATTTTTCTACTGTAGGGTGTTTTTTCATATTTTTGAAACTTAAAACTATGGTTTTCTTTTTTGAGTTCTGAGAGGTTTTTGCTAATTTTTCAACCCTTTTTGAATTTGTTTTGGAGTTTTTATGATTTTTTCTTAATTTTGAAGTCTTTAGCTACTTGTAAGTTGTTATAGTTTTTCAATTCTTATAATTTTTCTACTGTTGGGAATTTTTTCAAATTTTTGAAACTTTAAAATATGGCTTTTTTTTTTGATTTGTGAGAGGTTTTTGCAAATTTTTCGACCCGTTTTGAATTTGTTTTGGAGTTTTTATGACTTTTTCTTAATTTTGAAGTCTTCAGCTACTTCTAAGTTGTTATAGTTTTTCAATTTTTATAATTTTTCTACTGTTGGGAATTTTTTCAAATTTTTGAAACTTAAAACTGTGGTTTTCTTTTTTGATTTCTGAGAGGTTTTTGCTAATTTTTCGACCCTTTTTGAATTTGTTTTGGAGTTTTTATGATATTTTCTTAATTTTGAAGTCTTCAGCAACTTGCACGTTGTTATAGTTTTTCAATTTTTATAATTTTTCTACTGTTGGGAATTTTTTCAAATTTTTGAAACTTAAAAATATGGCTTTTTTTTTGATTTCTGAGAGGTTTTTGCTAATTTTTCGACACTTTTTGAATTTGACTTGGAGTTTTTATGATTTTTTCTTAATTTTGAAGTCTTCAGCTACTTGTAACTTGTTAAAGTTTTTCAATTTTTATACTGTTGGGAATGTTTTCAAATTTTTGAAACTTAAAAAATGGTTTTTTTTTCATATTTCTGAGAGGTTTTTGCTAATTTTTCGACCTTGTTTGTATTTTTTTGGAATTTTTATGATTTTTTCTTAATTTTGAAGTGTTCAGCTCCTTGTAAGCAGCACTGCCGAAACCGGCACAATCGTGCCAAACTGGCACTTTCAAAACATGTTCGGCAATCTGACTCTCATGGCACTTTTTGGCACTGAGCGTGTTAATTTTGACCGATTAACTTTTATATAACTTTAAAAACACTGAACATGTAATTTGTAGTATATTCCTGCCGCGAACTTATGTATGTACATATATGAGTATGTACAATGCACATATACCTATATTGTTTAATAAGAATAAGTTATTATTCCTTAAACAAAAATATTTATAGCAATGATTAAAAATTGTCAATAAAAAAATACCTATGTACTACAAACAGAATTCATGAGTTCATAAATATCAATATGTAAATAGATCTTTGTAGGCACAATCCAGACAATGGAATATGCTTTTCGTTCTTAATCAGACTTAATGTTTTTTCTCAATTTACAACCTAAAATTCAGACGAGAAGACTAGGCGAACTCACAGTTGTATATTTTGACACGTTGCAATTTTACTATAAAGTTTAAATTGCATAAGATTCTTAATTTTCCATTAGTATGTCGTGATGAGACATCGAAAGCTAGTAGTATTTGTTGCACTCACTGCAAAGTGTTTGGAATTGGATTTCGAAAATAGTGCGTTCCCTCTTGCGCTCATGACTGATCTTATGGAGATTTTTCAGGCATGAAATCAATGAGTTTCTTTATAGTCTCTTCTCAATATTTTTCAACTTGTTTGTTGACGCCCCCTAGCTCAAATGTTCAAAATGGTTAAAGGACATTGAGGCATTCATACAGCCGTATATTATACGTCCGTTATTAAATTTTCATTAGAATAAAGGAAACTAAAAATGATCTTCTTTTAAAAATTTGTGCATTATATAGAAGCAAAAAGTTTTAATGCAGAGTTATAGGTCTAGAAATGGTCTATAACTATGCAGTATAAAATTACGCGTAGGAGTTAAAGTTTAAAGGAGATTTCGAAAATGACAGTTAAATAAATAATACTTATGATCATCTTAATTTTTCCGAAAGTAAAATCGTTTTTATTGAAAGTTTCAAACAGAACTCGTTTGAATCTGAAAACTGCATTTTTTACCCAGAATAACGATTATGTATTGATCAAAATTATGGTGTTTTTTGGAAACTTTAGAACGCTGAAAAGTGGTGGGTTAGTAATCTTCAGCTACTTGAATTAGTTGTTAAAGTTTTTCAATTTATATAATTTTTCTACTTTTGGATTTTTTAAAATTTTTGATTTTTTTTATTTCGAACAGGTTTTTTTTTAATTTTTCGATACTTTTTGAATTTTTGGGTGTTGATAGTCCATCGTTTAACTCTAAACGTGCAGGTAAAGTTCTTACTCCGCCATATTGTGAATATCTGTAATGTTCCAAAGGAGTCTGTTTGATTCTCCTAGCCTGAAAAAAATTGTGTATTAACATTAAAAGTATAAGAACAGAGCTGTATGATCCATCAAAATTGAAATCCCTATTCAGCTACTTGTTCATCAAATGACTCGTTAATTACCCAACAGATATTATAATCTATGAAAAATTCCAATATGACAGTTTATTTCAAAAACGACACAAATAATTTTTACAAGAATCAACAAATTTGTTGACAACCCCTTCATTAAGCAACAATTATGTAATTGGGTATGAAAATGAGAAATCGGTATTATATCATAACATGTAACCCGAAAACATAATTATAGATTACAAATTATGAATAAAATATATTTCGAGCCACAAAGATGATTTTATAAAATGCCCAAATAATATCAATAATTTTTTATGATTCTTTTTTTTATTTATATAATCTCTATTAATAAAATGATAGCCGATTTCTTTCTCGCTTAACGCAAAACTACTGAATCTATTCTAATGCAATCTATTTTTTTTTATTCCTTAGACCCTTGGTCTCAATATCTAACAAAAAATAACACGATATTCTTTTTAAATCTGTTTTTGAAGTGATCTCTTCTGCATATTTTTAACTTGTGGCTTACTCTTCGAGTTATTCTGCAAGCTTTTTTGCTGAAACTCCCCAACAACCATCCAGAGAAAATGACTACATAAAAATGCAACACTACCTCGCGGACAAGTATTAATAAAAATGTGAGAGCATTTACCATCAATGCTAGTAGTATTTGTTGCACTCACTGTCAGTGTTTGGAATTGGATTTCGAATATAGTGCGTTCCCTTTTGCGCTCATAACTGATCGTATGGAGATTTTTCTGGCATGAAGTCCATTTGTGTTTTTATAATCTCTTCTCAATATTTTTCAACTTGTTTGTTGACACCCCTAGCTCAACTGTTCAAAATGGTTAAAAGGACATAGGGGTATCCATACAGCCGTATATTATACGTCCGTTATTAAATTTTCATTAGAATAAAAGAAACTAAAAATGATCTTCTCTTAAAAATTTGTGCATTATATAGAAGCAAAAAGTTGTAACGAACCTTCGGCCGGGGATCTTGACTCGCCGGAGTCCAGAGGTTCGGTCACAAAAATGTATAATTTGCGAGGAGTGGCTCTTTTATTGAAAGGAGAGAGTTGCCCAGCTTTCGTGACTTTTTTCCAGTTTTATTTCATTATTTATAAAATATATATATATATGTGGAAATTATATGATTAAATATTTCTACGTATTTGCCGTCGTGTCAGCGTACCCTGGTTGTCGTGTTTCCACTGCGTCGTTGTAGTGAGATTTGTGAGAAAAAGGTCAGACTGAGTGTTCTGCCCACGCTCTGCCTAGCTTCGCCTTCTGCCTTGCTCTCAACCTCCACCGTGACTCACTGATACGGTAGCGAGCGAGTCACCATGGAAACCTCGAGTTTAGCTTGCTCGTATGCGTGTCCAGTTCTAGGCCTCAAGTGTATGAATACGGTAGTGCACACACTTGCGAACCCAAACTCTGACGCTCACGACAGTTTCTACGCTCTTTACCCCTGCCGTGCTCTCTACCTCCACCACGACTCACTGATACGGTAGCGAGCGAGTCACCATGGAAACCTCGAGTTTAGCTTACTCGTATGCGTGTCCAGTTCTAGGCCTCAAGCGTATGGATACGGTAGTGCACACACTTGCGAACCCAAACTCTGACGCTCACGACAGTCTTTATGTTACCTACTCAGTCAGAACCTCTACTCTACTCACTACGAAATTGAAAATATACCTGTAACCTCTTTGTCGGTACTGCTAATACTCCGCTTCTCTTGCTGCCACTGCTTCGACTGCTACTACTGCTCTTGCTGCTATTTCTGCTTCCACTGCTACTTCTGCGACCACTGCTGCTGTTGCTATTTCTGCTTCCACTGCTACTTCTGCGACCACTGCTGCTACTGCTTATTGGCTTACGAGGACTTAAGTCCGCCTTCGCCGGCGGCCCGGCACAACTCATCCGATTTTTGCTTGAGTTTCCTCTTTTATACTCTGTCGCTTTTTTTAATTTTTACCAACATATGGTTAAAATAGCTGGGTTTATTATTTCGCCATTTCGTGGTTGTAACAGCTGATCGATGACATCGCTGGTATGTTGATACCTCTGGTGTATTGACAGTAGTGTCTCGTGTTGCCACCTGGGCATTCGATGCAACTTTACTCCGATTCTCACGCGATCCAACGCGATTATAAACTAAATATTCTAATTAAATACTTATTAATTAACAAATTCTAACTTAATGTGCCTTCATGGTCTTTTCACTTATAATTAGTGTATCAAATAAAATAAAAAGTAAGAAATAAACGGTAGCTCTGCTGCTGCTGTTGGAGTTGTGGGCGAAAACGAGGCCCTGCCGACTTTCGTCTTCACAAAGTGTAATTGCAGAGTTATAGGTATAGAAATGGTCTATAACTATGTAGTATAAAATTACGCGTAAGTGTTAACGTTTAATGGAGATTTTGAAAATGGCAGTAAAATAAATAATACTTATGATCATCTTCATTTTTCCGAAAGTAAAATGGTTTTTATTGAAAGTTTTAAACAGAACTCGTTTGAATCTGAAAACTGCATTTTTTACCCAAAATAACGATTATGTATTGATCAAAATTATGGTGTTTTTTGGAAACTTTAGAACGGTGAAAAGTAATCTTCAGCTACTTGAATTAGTTGTTAAAGTTTTTCAATTTCTATAATTTTTCTACTGTTGGGAATTTTTTAAAATTTTTAATTTTTTTTATTTCTAAGAGGTTTTTGCTTATTTTTCGATACTTTTTGAATTTTTGGATGTTGATAGTCCATCGTTTAACTCTAAACGTGCAGGTAAAGTTCTTACTCCGCCATATTGTGAATATCTGTAATGTTCCAAAGGAGTCTGTTTGATTCTCCTAGCCTGAAAAAAAATTGTGTATTAACATTAAAAGTATAAGAACAGAGCTGTATGATCCATTAAAATTGAAATCTCTATTCAGCTACTTGTTCATCCAATGACTCGTTAATTACCCAACATATATTATGATCTATGAAAAAATCCCAATTTGACAGTTTATTTCAAAAACGACACAAATAATTTTTACAAGAATCAACAAATTTGTTGACAACCCCTTTATTAAGAAACAATTATGTGATTGTGTATGAAAATGAAAAATCGGTATTATATTATAACATGTAACCCGAAAACATAATTATAGATTACAAATTATGAATAAAATATATTTCGAGCCACAAAGATGATTTTATAAAAGGCCCAACTAATATCAAAAGTTTTTTATAATTCTTTTTTTCTTTATATAATCTGCATATATAAAATTATAGCCGATTTCGTTCGCGCATAACGCAAAAATACTGAATCTATTCTAATGCAATCTATTTGGTCTTATTCCTTAGACCCTTGGTCTCAATATCTAACAAAAAATATCACGATATTCTTTTTAAATATGTTTTTAAAGTGATCTCTTCCACATATTTTTCAACTTGTGGCTTACTCTTCGAGTTATTCTGCAAGCTTTTTTGCTGAAACTCCCCAACAACCATCCAGAGAAAATGACTACAAAAAAATGCAACACTACCTCTCGGACAAGAATGAATAAAAATGTGAGAGCATTTACCATCAAAGCTAGAAGTATTTGTTGCACTCACTGTCAGTGTTTGTAATTGGATTTCGAATATAGTGCGTTCGCTTTTGCGCTCATGACTGATCGTATGGAGATTTTTCAGGCACGAAATCAATGAGTTTCTTTATAGTCTCTTCTCAATATTTTTCAACTTGTTTGTTGACGCCCCCTAGCTCAAATGTTCAAAATGGTTAAAGGACATTGGGGTATTCATACAGCCGTATATTATACGTCCGTTATTAAATTTTCTTTAGAATAAAAGAAACTAAAAATGATCTTCTCTTAAATATATGTGTATTATAAAGAAGCAAAAAGTTTGAATATAGAGTTATAGGTCTAGAAATGGTCTATAACTATGTAGTATAAAATTACGCGTAAGTGTTAACGTTTAAAGGAGATTTCGAAAATGGCAGTAAATAAATAATACTTATGATCATCTTCATTTTTCCGAAAGTAAAATGGTTTTTATTGAAAGTTTTAAACAGAACTCGTTTGAATCTGAAAACTGCATTTTTTACCCAAAATAACGATTATGTATTGATCAAAATTATGGTGTTTTTTGGAAACTTTAGAACGGTGAAAAGTGGTGGGTTAGTAATTTTCAGCTACTTGAATTAGTTGTTAAAGGTTTTCAATTTATATAATTTTTCTACTGCAGGGAATTTTTTTAAGTTTTTTGATTTTTTTTTTATTTCTAAGAGGTTTTTGTTAATTTTTCGATACTTTTTGAATTTTTTGGTGTTGATGATCCATCGTTTAACTCTGAACGTGCAGGTTAAGTTCCCACTCCGCCATCTTGTGAATATCTGTAATGTTCCAAAGGAGTCTGGTTGATTCTCCTAGCCTGAAAAAAAATTGTGTATAAACATAAAAAGTATAAAAACAGAGCTGTATGATCCATCAAAATTGAAATCCCTATTCAGCTACTTGTTCATCAAATGACTCGTTAATTACCCAACAGATATTATAATCTATGAAATATTCCAATTTGACAGTTTATTTCAAAAACGACACAAATAATTTTTAAAAGAATGAAAAAAAATTTACTTTGTTGACAACTCCTTCATTAAGCAAAAATTATGTAATTGGGTATGAAAATGAGAAATCGGTATTATATCATAACATGTAACCCGAAAACATAATTATAGATTACTAATTATGAATAAAATATATTTCGAGCCACACAGATGATTTTATAAAATGCCCAAATAATTTCAATCATTTTTTATAATTCTTTTTCTTATTTATATAATCTATATTAATAAAATGATAGCCGATTTCGTTCGCGCATAACGCAAAACTACTGAATCTATTCTAATGCAATCTATTTGGTTTTATTCCTTAGACCCTTGGTCTCAATATCCAACAAAAAAAAAACGATATTCTTTTTATATGTTTTTAAAGTGATCTTTTCTAAATATTTTTCAACTTGTAGCTTACTCTTCGAGTTATTCTGCAAGCTTTTTTGCTGAAACTCCCCAACAACCATCCAGAGAAAATGACTACAAAAAAAAGCAACACTACTTTCCGGACAAGTATGAATCATGGTGCAATAACCAAGGTGAAGTAATTATGACACTTCTCTCAAAATTTTCTGCGTATTGGCCATTAATAGACTCACATTGATATTTATCATCAAATCGATTTTATTGTGTTTCGTTATATTTTTGATTATTGGGACCGTTCAGCAACTTCAACAGTTATGAATCACTTTCAGCAAGTGTTTAGTGATCAAAATTCTGATGTGAACAAAAAACGACGCAAAATAGTGCAGCGTGTTTCAATCCGACAGCAATAAGTGGTTTTTGTTATTAAATAACAACAACTGCGTCTAAATTTCTCAAAAATAAAGTAGTTTGCAACATTTTCAGCACATTGTTCAGAGATTTTTGAAGAGTTTTATGTCTTAGCGCTTCAATTGCCTAAAGCGCTTAACGCATTCACTGCCAAGGCCGTTTTCATAAATCTAACGTCAGGTGCCAACATAAATTTAGGCATTTTTAAGTAATACGAGTTATCTCTTCATCAGCAGAAAAATCGTTGTCACTAGATACTTCTAAACTATCTAAAAATTTTTCTATGTCTTCATCCTCTATTTAAGAAAATCAAAAACAACCTTTAATCTAAAAAATCTAAGCACGACTAAATTTTATATGTATAAAAATTCAACTTCAATAAAGCATTACTTTTTGGGGAATTCCGAATTTGATAAAACCGTTACTGTTTGTTTTTTTGAAAAAAGCACTTTTTCCATGTGCCAAAACGAAATAATAAAGTTAATTCAATAAGCCATATCAAAATTATGTTCAATATAATCGCAAAGTTCTTGCTACGAGTTATCTCGTAGTTGGCCTGTTGAGTAAGGTTTGCTACTACGAGATAACTCGTAGTTGGCAGTGAATGCGTTAACTTTGCTGAACGGGCAATTGATATGCCAAGAATGTCAACGTTAAAGCGAATAGGCGATCTACTCCCGCTCTCTCAAAATGGCTTCCATTCATACTTATTGCTTTCCTTAATTAATCCATCTTGGTTATTGCACCATGGTATGAATAAAAATGTGAGTGCATTTGCCATCATAGCTATAGTATTCGTTGCACTCACTGTCAGTGTTTGGAATTGGATTTCGAATATAGTGAATTCTCTCTTTCGCTCATAACTGATCGTATGGAGATTTTTCAGGCATGAAATCAATAAGTTTCTTTATAGTCTCTTCTCAATATTTTTCAACTTGCTTGTTGACGCCCCCTAGCTCAAATGTTCAAAATGGTTAAAAGGACATAGGGGTATCCATACAACCGAATATTATACGTCCGTTATTAAATTTTCATTAGAATAAAAGAAACTAAAAGTGATCTTCTCTTAAAAATTTGTGCATTATATAGAAGCAAAAAGTTTGAATGCAGAGTTATAGGTCTAGAAATGGTTTATAACTATGTAGTATAAAATTACGCGTAACTGTTAACGTTTAATGGAGATTTTGAAAATGGCAGTAAAATAAATAATACTTATGAACATCTTCATTTTTCCGAAAGTAAAATGGTTTTTATGGTATAAGTATAAGAATAGAGCTGTATGATCCATCAAAATTGAAATCCCTATTCAGCTACTTGTTCATCAAATGACTCGTTAATTACCCAACAGATATTATAATCTATGAAAAAATTCCAATTTGACAGTTTATTTCAAAAACGACACAAATAATTTTTAAAAGAATGAAAAAAAATTTACTTTGTTGACAACCCCTTCATTAAGCAAAAATTATGTAATTGGGTATGTAAATGAGAAGTCGGTATTATATTATAACATGTAACCCGAAAACCAAATTATAGATTACAAATTATGAATAAAATATATTTCGAGCCACAAAGATGATTTTATAAAATGCCCAAATAATATCAATAATTTTTTATGATTCTTTTTTTTATTTATATAATCTGCATAAATAAAATTATAGCCGATTTCGTTCGCGCATAACGCAAAAATACTGAATCTTTTCTAATGCAATCTATTTGGTCTTATTCCTTAGACCCTTGGTCTCAATATCAAGTTTTTAAAGTGATGTGGAAGAATATTTTTCAACTTGTGGCTTACTCTTCGAGTTATTCTGCAAGCTTTTTTGCTGAAACTCCCCAACAACCATCCAGAGAAAATGACTACAAAAAAAAGCAACACTACTTTCCGGACAAGTATGAATCATGGTGCAATAACCAAGGTGGAGTAATTATGACACTTCTCTCAAAATTTTCTTGGTATTGGCCATTAATAGACTCACATTGATATTTATCATCAATTCGATTTTATTGTGTTTCGTTATATTTTTGATTATTGGGACCGTTCAGCAACTTTAACAGTTATGAATCACTTTCAGCAAGTGTTTAGTGATCAAAATTCTGATGTGAACAAAAAACAACGCAAAATAGTGCAGCGTGTTTCAATCCGACAACGATAAGTGGTTTTTGTTATTAAATAACAACAACTGCGTCTAAGTTTCTCAAAAATAAAGTAGTTTGCAACATTTTCAGCACATTGTTCAGAGGTTTTTGAAGAGTTTTATGCTTAAGCGCTTCAATTGCCTAAAGCGCTTAACTTTGCTGAAAGGGCAATTGATATGTCGAGAATGTCAACGTTAAAGCGAAGAGGCGATATACTCTCGCGCTCTCAAAATGGGTTCCGAATATAGTGCGTTCTCTCTTTCGCTCATAACTGATCGTATGGAGATTTTTCTGGCATGAAGTCCATGTGTGTTTTTCTAATCTCTTCTCAACATTTGTCAACTTGTTGGTTGACACCACTAGTTCAAATGTTCAAAATGGTTAAAGGACATTGGGGTATTCATACAGCCGAATATTATACGTCCGTTATTAAATTTTCATTAGAATAAAAGAAATTAAAAATTATCTTCTCTTAAAAATTTGTGAATTATATAGAAGCAAAAAGTTTGAATGCAGAGTTATAGGTCTAGAAATGGTCTATAACTATGTAGTATAAAATTACGCGTAACTGTTAACGTTTAATGGAGATTTTGAAAATGGCAGTAAAATAAATAATACTTATGATCATCTTCATTTTTCCGAAAGTAAAATGGTTTTTATTGAAAGTTTTAAACAGAACTCGTTTGAATCTGAAAACTGCATTTTTTACCCAAAATAACGATTATGTACTGATCAAAATTATGGTGTTTTTTAGAAACTTTAGAACGGTGAAAAGTGGTGGGTTAGTAATCTTCAGCTACTTGAGTTAGTTGTTAAAGTTTTTCAATTTATATAATTTTTCTACTGTTGAGATTTTTTTTAAATATTTGATTTTTTTTTATTTCTAAGAGGTTTTTGTTAATTTTTCGATACTTTTTGAATTTTTGGGTGTTGATAGTCCATCGTTTAACTCTAAACGTGCAGGTTAAGTTCCCACTCCGCTATGTTGTGAATATCTGTAATGTTCCAAAGGAGTCTGTTTGATTCTCCTAGCCTGAAAAAAAAAATTGTGTATTAACATAAAAAGTATAAGAATAGAGCTGTATGATCCATCAAAATTGAAATCCCTATTCAGCTACTTGTTCATCAAATGACTCGTTAATTACCCAACAGATATTATAATCTATGAAAAAATTCCAATTTGACAGTTTATTTCAAAAACGACACAAATAATTTTTACAAGAATCAACAAATTTGTTGACAACCCCTTTATTAAGCAACAATTATGTAATTGGGTATGTAATTGAGATATCGGTATTATATTATAACAAGTAACCCGAAAACAAATTATGAATAAAATATAATTTGAGAATTTTTTTTGACCTTTTTATTACAGTGTTTACACTGTTTTTGGCTATAGGTTTATTTAAAAAATAATCACAAAATTTCGAGGAAGATCCTTCCTTATCTTCAGGGGTGACTAATAAATAACAATTTAAAAAATAAATAAATTAGCACAATACACAATTGAATAAATTAACAAGCAAAACTTACGTTACAATAATAGAAAGACTAAAATTAAACTAACTAATTGTCAACTCAATGTCTATAAATATGAGCACAATTTTCTGTGTCACTCTTGAAATTTATTCTCTTGGCAGTGGGGGTGTTAATAATGTGGAGCATCTCTAATATGAATCTCTTCTCATGATTGCTTTCTTCTTTTAAGATCTCCATATCGTCAAAATTAGGGAAATGCCAAAGCTCAGCATAATGGGCTGACCTACATTAACCTATAGCCAAAAAAATGTTTTTAATATTGAAAAAAATATATTTGGAGCCACAAAGATGATTTTATAAAATGCCCAAATAATTTCAATAATTTTTTATAATTCTTTTTTTATTTATGTAATCTATATAAATAAAATGATAGCCGATTTCGTTCGCGCATAACGCAAAACTACTGAATCTACAGTCCGACCTTGCTCAACGCAACTAATAGAAATTCGGGCAGTTGCGATGACTGAGCTTGTTGCAAAAACCGAGTCAAGAAATTTTTTCGCCCAAAGGTGCTGATTTTGAATAATAATGCATATTATTCATTAATCTCATTGGAATGAGAGTAAAAGTATTTAATTGAAAATACTGCATTCTGTATTTAAAACCAAAAAAACTAAAATAAATTTTTCTGACGCAGTAATGTACGTACGTATGTAGAATATAATTTTGGTAAAATTATTTTTGAAAAAAATATGAAATTTTTGACACCATTTTATTATATGCCATTAGGTATATGCTGCACTGCATTTTCGCCAAGATATTGAAGAATCAAAATATTTTTTACGTCATTTTCTTCAGCCCATTGAATACAAGTGCTGAATGAACTAAAAGAAGTGCTAGCTTTAATCTTAGACATTGGTTTCGTCTGCGCTTTCAATTTCCTCCACCTGATCTTCGTTTTTTGACAACTGGCATTTTGCAGCACACAGAAAGCAAACGGTCGTCAAATAAATTTAATCAAACTGAATAAGCACGAAATAAATGTATACGTAGTTCTTAAATGTTGTACATACAAACATATACTTGTTCTGAGAAATAGCAGTAACATTTAAAGAAGCATTTCAAAATCAAAAAAGAAGTCAAAGCAAACTAGATCAAAAGTTAAAAAATTCAAGTTGCGATAGTTGAGTACTGCTTCTCTTAAAGTTGCGTTAACAGAGTCAACAAGTAAGCAACTGAGGTGTTGCAATAATCAAGGAGTTGCGTTCATCGAGGGTTGCGTTGAGCGAGGTTATACTGTATTTGGTTTTATTCCTTAGACCCTTGGTCTCAATATCCAATAAAAACTAACACGTTATTTTTTTAAATATGTTTTTAAAGTGATCTCTTCCACATATTTTTCAACTTGTGGCTTACTCTTCGAGTTATTCTGCAAGCTTTTTTGCTGAAACTCCCCAACAACCATCCAGAGAAAATGACTACAAAAAAAAGCAACACTACTTTCCGGACAAGTATGAATCATGGTGCAATAACCAAGGTGAAGTAATTATGACACTTCTCTCAAAATTTTCTGCGTATTGGCCATTAATAGACTCACATTGATATTTATCATCAAATCGATTTTATTGTGTTTCGTTATATTTTTGATTATTGGGACCGTTCAGCAACTTCAACAGTTATGAATCACTTTCAGCAAGTGTTTAGTGATCAAAATTCTGATGTGAACAAAAAACGACGCAAAATAGTGCAGCGTGTTTCAATCCGACAGCAATAAGTGGTTTTTGTTATTAAATAACAACAACTGCGTCTAAATTTCTCAAAAATAAAGTAGTTTGCAACATTTTCAGCACATTGTTCAGAGATTTTTGAAGAGTTTTATGTCTTAGCACTTCAATTGCCTAAAGCGCTTAACGCATTCACTGCCAAGGCCGTTTTCATAAATCTAACGTCAGGTGCCAACATAAATTTAGGCATTTTTAAGTAATACGAGTTATCTCTTCATCAGCAGAAAAATCGTTGTCACTAGATACTTCTAAACTATCTAAAAATTTTTCTATGTCTTCATCCTCTATTTAAGAAAATCAAAAACAACCTTTAATCTAAAAAATCTAAGCACGACTAAATTTTATATGTATAAAAATTCAACTTCAATAAAGCATTACTTTTTGGGGAATTCCGAATTTGATAAAACCGTTACTGTTTGTTTTTTTGAAAAAAGCACTTTTTCCATGTGCCAAAACGAAATAATAAAGTTAATTCAATAAGCCATATCAAAATTATGTTCAATATAATCGCAAAGTTCTTGCTACGAGTTATCTCGTAGTTGGCCTGTTGAGTAAGGTTTGCTACTACGAGATAACTCGTAGTTGGCAGTGAATGCGTTAACTTTGCTGAACGGGCAATTGATATGCCAAGAATGTCAACGTTAAAGCGAATAGGCGATCTACTCCCGCTCTCTCAAAATGGCTTCCATTCATACTTATTGCTTTCCTTAATTAATCCATCTTGGTTATTGCACCATGGTATGAATAAAAATGTGAGTGCATTTGCCATCATAGCTATAGTATTCGTTGCACTCACTGTCAGTGTTTGGAATTGGATTTCGAATATAGTGAATTCTCTCTTTCGCTCATAACTGATCGTATGGAGATTTTTCAGGCATGAAATCAATAAATTTCTTTATAGTCTCTTCTCAATATTTTTCAACTTGCTTGTTGACGCCCCCTAGCTCAAATGTTCAAAATGGTTAAAAGGACATAGGGGTATCCATACAACCGAATATTATACGTCCGTTATTAAATTTTCATTAGAATAAAAGAAACTAAAAGTGATCTTCTCTTAAAAATTTGTGCATTATATAGAAGCAAAAAGTTTGAATGCAGAGTTATAGGTTTAGAAATGGTTTATAACTATGTAGTATAAAATTACGCGTAACTGTTAACGTTTAATGGAGATTTTGAAAATGGCAGTAAAATAAATAATACTTATGAACATCTTCATTTTTCCGAAAGTAAAATGGTTTTTATGGTATAAGTATAAGAATAGAGCTGTATGATCTTGTTCATCAAATGACTCGTTAATTACCCAACAGATATTATAATCTATGAAAAATTCCAATTTGACAGTTTATTTCAAAAACGACACAAATAATTTTTAAAAGAATGAAAAAAAATTTACTTTGTTGACAACCCCTTCATTAAGCAAAAATTATGTAATTGGGTATGTAAATGAGAAGTCGGTATTATATTATAACATGTAACCCGAAAACCAAATTATAGATTACAAATTATGAATAAAATATATTTCGAGCCACAAAGATGATTTTATAAAATGCCCAAATAATATCAATAATTTTTTATGATTCTTTTTTTTATTTATATAATCTGCATAAATAAAATTATAGCCGATTTCGTTCGCGCATAACGCAAAAATACTGAATCTTTTCTAATGCAATCTATTTGGTCTTATTCCTTAGACCCTTGGTCTCAATATCAAGTTTTTAAAGTGATGTGGAAGAATATTTTTCAACTTGTGGCTTACTCTTCGAGTTATTCTGCAAGCTTTTTTGCTGAAACTCCCCAATAACCATCCAGAGAAAATGACTACAAAAAAAAGCAACACTACTTTCCGGACAAGTATGAATCATGGTGCAATAACCAAGGTGGAGTAATTATGACACTTCTCTCAAAATTTTCTTGGTATTGGCCATTAATAGACTCACATTGATATTTATCATCAATTCGATTTTATTGTGTTTCGTTATATTTTTGATTATTGGGACCGTTCAGCAACTTTAACAGTTATGAATCACTTTCAGCAAGTGTTTAGTGATCAAAATTCTGATGTGAACAAAAAACAACGCAAAATAGTGCAGCGTGTTTCAATCCGACAACGATAAGTGGTTTTTGTTATTAAATAACAACAACTGCGTCTAAGTTTCTCAAAAATAAAGTAGTTTGCAACATTTTCAGCACATTGTTCAGAGGTTTTTGAAGAGTTTTATGCTTAAGCGCTTCAATTGCCTAAAGCGCTTAACTTTGCTGAAAGGGCAATTGATATGTCGAGAATGTCAACGTTAAAGCGAAGAGGCGATATACTCTCGCGCTCTCAAAATGGGTTCCGAATATAGTGCGTTCTCTCTTTCGCTCATAACTGATCGTATGGAGATTTTTCTGGCATGAAGTCCATGTGTGTTTTTCTAATCTCTTCTCAACATTTGTCAACTTGTTGGTTGACACCACTAGTTCAAATGTTCAAAATGGTTAAAGGACATTGGGGTATTCATACAGCCGAATATTATACGTCCGTTATTAAATTTTCATTAGAATAAAAGAAATTAAAAATTATCTTCTCTTAAAAATTTGTGAATTATATAGAAGCAAAAAGTTTGAATGCAGAGTTATAGGTCTAGAAATGGTCTATAACTATGTAGTATAAAATTACGCGTAACTGTTAACGTTTAATGGAGATTTTGAAAATAGCAGTAAAATAAATAATACTTATGATCATCTTCATTTTTCCGAAAGTAAAATGGTTTTTATTGAAAGTTTTAAACAGAACTCGTTTGAATCTGAAAACTGCATTTTTTACCCAAAATAACGATTATGTACTGATCAAAATTATGGTGTTTTTTAGAAACTTTAGAACGGTGAAAAGTGGTGGGTTAGTAATCTTCAGCTACTTGAGTTAGTTGTTAAAGTTTTTCAATTTAAATAATTGTTCTACTGTTGGGATTTTTTTAAAATTTTTGATTTTTTTTTATTTCTAAGAGGTTTTTGTTAATTTTTCGATACTTTTTGAATTTTTGGGTGTTGATAGTCCATCGTTTAACTCTAAACGTGCAGGTTAAGTTCCCACTCCGCTATGTTGTGAATATCTGTAATGTTCCAAAGGAGTCTGTTTGATTCTCCTAGCCTGAAAAAAAAAATTGTGTATTAACATAAAAAGTATAAGAATAGAGCTGTATGATCCATCAAAATTGAAATCCCTATTCAGCTACTTGTTCATCAAATGACTCGTTAATTACCCAACAGATATTATAATCTATGAAAAAATTCCAATTTGACAGTTTATTTCAAAAACGACTTACATATTTTTAAAAGAATCAACAAGAAATGTAATTTGTTGACAACCCCTTTATTAAGCAACAATTATGTAATTGGGTATGTAATTGAGATATCGGTATTATATTATAACAAGTAACCCGAAAACAAATTATGAATAAAATATAATTTGAGAATTTTTTTTGACCTTTTTATTACATTATTTAAACACTGTTTTTGGCTATAGGTTTATTTAAAAAATAATCACAAAATTTCGAGGAAGATCCTTCCTAATCTTCAGGGGTGACTAATAAATAACAATTTAAAAAATAAATAAATTAGCACAATACACAATTGAATAAATTAACAAGCAAAACTTACGTTACAATAATAGAAAGACTAAAATTAAACTAACTAATTGTCAACTCAATGACTATAAATATGAGCACAATTTTCTGTGTCACTCTTGAAATTTATTCTCTTGGCAGTGGGGGTGTTAATAATGTGGAGCATCTCTAATATGAATCTCTTCTCATGATTGCTTTCTTCTTGTAAGATCTCCACATCGTCAAAATTAGGGAAATGCCAAAGCTTAGCACAATGGGCTGACCTACATTAACCTATAGCCAAAAAAATGTTTTTAATATTGAAAAAAATATATTTGGAGCCACAAAGATGATTTTATAAAATGTCCAAATAATTTCAATAATTTTTTATAATTCTTTTTTTTTATTTATATAATCTCTATATAATTTCGTTCGCGAATAACGTAAAACTACTGAATCTACAGTCCGACCTTGCTCAACGCAACTAATAGAAATTCGGGCAGTTGCGATGACTGAGATTGTTGCAGAAACTTAGTCAAGAAATTTTTTCGCCCAATGGTGCTGATTTTGAATAATAATGCATATTATTCATTAAAATAAACTCGCATTGGAATGAGATTAAAAGTATTTTATTGAAAATACTGCATTCTTTATTTAAAACCAAAAAAACTCAAATATATATTTTTCTAACGCAGTAATGTACGTATGTATGTAGAATATAATTTTGGTAAAATTATTTTTCAAAAAAATATGAAATTTTTTATACCATTTTATTATATGCTTGAATTAGTTGTTAAAGTTTTTCAATTTATATAATTTTTCTACTGTTGGGATTTTTTTAAAATTTTTGATTTTTTTTTATTTCTAAGAGGTTTTTGCTAATTTTTCGATACTTTTTGAATTTTTGGGTGTTGATAGTCCATCGTTTAACTCTAAACGTGCAGGTTAAGTTCCCACTCCGCCATCTTGTGAATATCTGTAATGTTCCAAAGGAGTCTGTTTGATTCTATTAGCCTAAAAAAAAATTGTGTATTAACATAAAAAGTATAAAAACAGAGCTGTATGATCCATCAAAATTGAAATTTCTATTCAGCTACTTGTTCACCAAATGACTCGTTAATTACCCAACAGATATTATAATCTATGAAAAAATTCCAATTTGACAGTTTATTTCAAAAACGACACAAATAATTTTTACAAGAATCAACAAATTTGTTGACAACCCCTTTATTAAGCAACAATTATGTAATTGGGTATGTAATTGAGATATCGGTATTATATTATAACATGTAACCCGAAAACAAAACTATCGATGACAAATTATGAATTAAATATATTTTGAGAATTTTGTTTGACCTTTTTATTACACTGTTTTTGGCTATAGGTCAATACAAATTTAAAAAATAATCACAATATTTCTAGGAAGATCCTTCCTAATCTTCAGGGGTGACTAATAAATAAGAAATAAAAAATAAATAAATTAGCACAATACACAATTGAATAAATTAACAAGCAAAACTTACGTTACAATAATAGAAAGACTAAAATTAAACTAACTAATTATCAACTAAATGTCTATAAATATGAGCACAATTTTCTGTGTCACTCTTGAAATTTATTCTCTTGGCAGTGGGTGTGTTAATAATGTGGAGCATCTCTAATATGAATCTCTTCTCATGATTGCTTTCTTCTTGTAAGATCTCCACATCGTCAAAATTAGGGAAATGCCAAAGCTCAGCACAATGGGCTGACCTACATTGACCTATAGCCAAAAAAATGTTTTTAATATTGAAAAAAATATATTTGGAGACACAAAGATGATTTTATAAAATGCCCAAATAATATCAATAATTTTTTATAATTCTTTTTTTATTTATGTAATCTCTATAAATAAAATGATAGCCGATTTCGTTCGCTCATAACGCAAAACTACTGAATCTATTCTAATGCAATCTACAGTACGACCTTGCTCAACGCAACTAACAGAAATTTGGGCAGTTGCGATGACTTAGGTTGTTGCTTTAAAATAAACTCGCATTGAAATGAGAGTAAAAGTATTTTATTGAAAATACTGCATTCTTTATTTAAAACCAAAAAAACTAAAATAAATTTTTCTGACGCAGTAATGTACGTACGTATGTAGAATATAATTTTGGTAAAATTATTTTTCAAAAAAATATGAAATTTTTGACACCATTTTATTATATGCCATTAGGTATATGCTGCACTGCATTTTCGCCAAGATCTTGAAGAATCAAAATAGTTTTTACGTCATTTTCTTCAGCCCATTGAATACAAGTGCTGAATGAACTAAAAGCAGTGCTAGCTTTAATCTTCGATATAGGTGGAGTAAGACATTGGTTTCGTCTGCGCTTTCAATTTCCTCCACCTGATCTTCGTTTTTTGACAACTGGCATTTTGCAGCACACAGAAAGCAACCGGTCGTAAACTAAATTTAATCAAACTGAATAAGCACGAAATAAATACCTATATTGTTTAATAAGAATATGTTATTATTCCTTAAACAAAAATATTTGTGCATACCATTTATAGCAATGATTAAAAATTGTCAATAAAAAAATACCTTTGTACTACAAACAGAATTCATGAGTTGATAAATATCAATTTGTAAATAGATCTTTGTAGGCACAATCCAGACAATGGAATATGCTTTTCGTTCTTAATCAGACATAATGTTTTTTCTCAATTTGCAACCTAAAATTCAGACGATAAAACTAGGCGAACTCACAGTTGTATATTTTGACACGTTGAAATTTTACTATAAAGTGTAAATTGCATAAGATTCTTAATTTTCCATTAGTATGTCGTGATGAGACATCAGAAGCTTCAGATAGCGTTCTCATACTTTTTTTTTTTTTTTTATTTATTGAAGTCTATCTTGTATGTACATATTTCAGAATGATATATTTACAAGTTCAAACCCGAAGGTCTTATGAACTAACGTTAAACTAGCAACTAAATAACAGAAGATTTTAGATTATATTACAATGAATTTTATTACAATGAATTCAAGTATCTTTTCAATAATAAATTTCATAATAAGTATAAAAGTAAAAATATTAATAACAAAATATTATTAAATTATTTAAAAATAATGCATTTCATAGGAAGTATAGTAGTAAAAATACAAACAACAGAAAATTATTAGAATAAACACATAAGCATATCTCTATTTAACAAATGCTCTTTTACCTTTTTTTTAAATAGTTCCATGCTGGACAAGTTTTTGATAGATCTATTGAGTTCATTATACCATATTGCTCCAATGTGAGAAACATTCTGGGTCGACATTGCATTTACTGAACGGGCGACAACTAAGTTATCTCTGAATCGAGTATTATAAGAGTGCTGCAGACTCGTGATTTGAACCGAGTTGCGAATTAAACCTTTGGCGACTTTATGAACATGACACAATAACTGATATCTATGAATAAACTTTACTGGTAGTATATAAAAAGTGGAGTGGAAACGGCAATGAAGCCCAAAAACATTTTTCAGCATTTTATTAGCATTAGAAACACCAGCCCATAAACCGGCTGCATAGGAAATGTGACAATGAGCTAAACCAAAATATATTAGTTTTTTTGTGACTGTTGGAATTTTATGTCTAATTTTATACAGTAAACCATTGACCATAGCCAACTTATTTTCAATTAGATCAATATGCTCATGCCAGCGTAATGAGCTATCAATGTTAACACCTAGAAATTTAACACAATTAACCTCATTTAATAACACACCATTATGAAAGATATCGAACCTATTAATTGAAGTTCGTCTACCTCGGAAACAAATGACATTAGTCTTGTTAACGTTTAAACTCAACTTATTTAGTCTAAAAAACTCATCCAAAATGATCAAGTCTTCCTTTATGTTAACTCTGATATCATCAATGCTATTATTTGGGTAAAATATAGAACAATCATCTGCAAACAAAAAAATTTTTCCTTTTAATGGTAATCTGGAAATGTCATTGATATAAATCAGAAATAGCAAAGGCCCCAATACAGAGCCCTGCGGAACACCGACATTAACACCTTTGAGCTCACTAGCAGTTTCATTAATAAGTACATACTGCGTTCGGCAACTTAAATAACTTTTGATAAGATTAATGGAACTTGAAGAAAAGCCATAGTAGCACAATTTATCGAGTAAAATATTATGATCTATAGAGTCAAACGCCTTGCTAAGGTCAAGAAACATTCCACCAACAAACTTATTCGAAACAATGTTTTTTGAAATAAGATCTACTAACTCAATGAGAGCAGACTGCGTACCCAGGCCTCGTAGAAATCCATATTGGTGCTCATATAATAATTCATTATCAGAGATAAAGGAGTACATTTGGTCATATAGTAATTTTTCAATAACTTTACTAAGGGTAGGAGGTATTGAAATTGGCCGGTAGTTATCTATCACACTTTTATCACCTTTTTTAAAAATAGGAATCACAAATTGAATTTTAAGGGATTCAGGAAAAGAATTAGTATCTAAAATTGAATTAAAAATATTGAACACTAAGCCAGAGATATGATCGATTGACCTTTTGAGGATTACACTCGAGACGCCATCCCATCCCGAGGAGGGTTTATTGTTAAGGGAAGTTATACTTTTTTTACTTCAGATACAGATCTTCTCTGAAAATTAAAGCAAATGTTGCGCGGCATATCACTGAGAGTCTGGAAAAAATTAATGTCATCCCACGGAAAACTAATAAGCGACCTGCCTAGGCTTTCACCTATGGAAGTGAAAAACTCATTAAATTTGATAGCGATAGAAAGGTCGTCAAGCAAAACATTATTCTCATAAAATGGGATTGTTTTTTTCGAACTGTCCTTGACCAGGTAATTAATTTTCCTCCAGATTTTTTTTGGATCCCCTTGATATCTTTCAATTTCACTATTTAAGTAGTTGGATCGCTTTTCTTTCAGAGTTGGTTTAATTAATGCGTTGAGCCTTTTAAAGTTTTTAAGATACGCCAGGTTGTGCTTGTTTTTCTTAAATTTAGACCAATAGTCATTTTTGATTGTTATTAGTTTTCCTAAATTACCACTGACCCATGGGGACAATTTTTTATGCTTACTGATACGAATTTTAGTAAACTGTGTGTTGTCTTTGACAATAGTGGATAATGAATTCATAACGAGATCACAATTGCAATCCGTGTTATTCATAGACGCAGTGAGCGTTTGAATTTCTAGATCAATCATTTGATAATTAATTCTTTTTATACTTTGATCCATATAGTTGTCTAGTTTCACAGGAGACTGGAGAGCCACATGAATTAAATTATAGTCACTGAAGCAGTTCAATAAAAGACTCAATATCACATTGTTGGGATCTATAATAACCAACTATATTCACACCAAAATCTAACAATTTGAGTCCAATAATTTCACAATATTGGGAGCTCTCATTAAAAAGCACCGAATGGTCAATTTTTACATCAATAAACACAGTTAAACCCCCATAACCATCAAATCTACAGCAATGTACAGCAGAGTATCCAGCGAGCTGGTACAGATCTATCAAGCCTCTATCAAACCATGTTTCTTGAATAATCAGAATACTTGGCAAATTTTTAAAAGACGAAATTAATTCTTTAAAGCGATTGAATTTAACAATAGAGCTAATACTGCGAACATTAAATGAAACAATACTTAAGTTATTAACTAATAAATACATACTTTATTCAAACTAATTAGACTGCACTATTCCACCAACTCCCTGTGGGCTTATACAGTTTTTCATGAGGACATCAACAGCTGCTTTATCGTTTAATACAATTGGTTTGGAATCAGGACCACGCTTAGCAAAAATCCGACCATGAAAAGAGTATACTGATGAGTAGTCCAACTTACGGAGATTCCCTGCATACTGCAGCAGCTCAAGCATCCGACTCGGTAACGCTTCACGTAGAAAAACAAAGCGGAAGTTTTTAGAATTTTTCAACTTATTCTTGTTTTTTAACATTTCGTCTCTTAGAAGGCCGTTCTTCATGGACACTTTCAAGACAACCTTCTCATATACGACACCAGTTTTATCAGTAACGTTGTATGTTTTTAAAACATTTGTAGATATAATGCCACCGTTTGATAGTGAGACACCTATATCCGATGTAATTGCACTTAAAGAAGCTATTGGATCATTCATCAAGTTTTTTTCAGAGGTTACCACCAAGTCATTGCGAACAGATCTTTTGTCGTACGAGAGCATTTCCTTCTCCAGTTTTTCAATTCTGTCTTTAAAGACACAGTTTTTAGATTGGTGGGTGGAGATTTCCTGTCTGTACTGCGTAACCAGCAGTTTAATGTCATCATACTGATTGCTTATATAAGTAACAGAAACTTTAAGCTCTCTAACTTCTTTTAAAACTTCTTTTTTTAAACTTTCAATCAGATTAATAACTGCTGCATCATTTCTCGCAATAGAGTTTGAGGTTAGGTTTGAGGCTACACCACTCATGCTTGGCAAAGAGTTCGGATCACACTTATAGCACTTGAACTCATTGTCCGAGTTAGCCAGCAAATTATACTGAGTTTTAGTAAGTTTGGAACATGCCGCGTGAACCCACTTGATGCAACTATCACAGCAAATACACTCCTGACCATCAAGGCATTCTTTTTTCCACCCAGTACAAGGAAACCTAGGATTTAGTTTTTTGGTTTTCGGCATGACTATGTAGATCAATTAATTTCACACTTTCAACGCTTAAAATTATAAGTTATTTTAGTTTTTTATGTTGATAAAAAAACAGACTTATATTAATTTTATTTTATTTTTACTTGAGCAAAATATTTTTATAACTTGTAAGTAGCAGTGTTGCCAGACTTTGTTCTTTAATTTCGTATTAACTTGGCTTGGCACGCTTTGGCACTCTAAGTGTCATGTGGTTGGAACTGAAATTTTTTATGGTGCGGCAGCGCTGCTCCCCAACAACCATCTAGAGAAAATGACTACAAAAAAATGCAACACTACCTCCCAGACAAGAATGAATAAAAATGTGAGAGCATTTGCCATCAAAGCTAGTAGTATTTGTTGCACTCACTGTCAGTGTTTGGAATTGGATTTCGAATATAGTGCGTTCCCTTTTGCGCTCATGACTGATCGTATGGAGATTTTTCAGGCATGAAATCCATGTGTTTTTTATAATCTCTTCTCAATATTTTTCAACTTGTTTGTTGACGGCCCCTAGTTTAAATGGTCAAAATAGTTAAAGGACATAGGGGTATTCATACAGCCGTATATTATACGTCCGTTATAATCTCATTAGAATAAAAGAAACTAAAATGATTTTCTTTTAAAAATTTGTGCATTATATAGAAGCAAAAAGTTTGAATGCACAGTAATAGGTCTAGAAATGATCTATAATTATATAATATAAAATTACGCGTTAGTGTTAACGTTTAAAGGAGATTGCGACACTGGCAGTGAAATAAATAATACTTATGACCATCTTAATTTTTCCGAAAGTTAAATGGTTTTTATTGAAAGTTTTGAACAGAACTCGTTTGAATCTGAAAACTGCATTTTTTACCCAAAATAACGATTATGTATTGATCAAAATTATGGTGTTTTTTGGAAACTTTAGAACGGTGAAAAGTGGTGGGTTAGTAATCTTCAGCTACTTGAATTAGTTGTTAAAGTTTTTCAATTTCTATAATTTTTCTACTGTTGGGATTTTTTAAAATTTTTAATTTTTTTTATTTCTAAGAAGTTTTTGCTAATTTTTCGATACTTTTTGAATTTTTGGGTGTTGATAGTCCATCGTTTAACTCTAAACGTGCAGGTTAAGTTCCTACTCCGCCATATTGTGAATATCTGTAATGTTCCAAAGGAGTCTGTTTGATTCTCCTAGCATGAAAAAAAAAATGGTGTATTAACATAAAAAGCATAAGAACAGAGCTGTATGATCCATCAAAATTGAAATCCCTATTAAGCTACTTGTTCATCAAATGACTCGTTAATTACCCAACAGATATTATAATCTATGAAAAAATTCCAATTCGACAGATTAATTCAAAAACGACACAAATAATTTTTACAAGAATCAACAAATTTGTTGACAACCCCTTTATTAAGCAACAATTATGTAATTGGCTATGTAATTGAGAAATCGGTATTATATTATAACATGTAACCCGAAAACAAATTATGAATAAAATATGATTTGAGAATTTTTTTTGACCTTTTTATTACATTATTAAAACACTTTTTTTGGCTATAGGTTTATTTAAAAAATAATCACAATATTTCTAGGAAGATCCTTCCTAATCTTCAGGGGTGACTAATAATTAACAATTTATAAAATAAATAAATTAGCACAATACACAATTGAATAAATTAACAAGCAAAATTTACGTTACAATAATAGAAAGACTAAAATTAAACTAACTAATTGTCAACTCAATGTCTATAAATAGGAGCACAACTTTCTGTGTCACTCTTGAAATTTATTCTCTTGGCAGTGGGGGTGTTAATAATGTGGAGCATCTCTAATATGAATCTCTTCTCATGATTGCTTTCTTCTTGTAAGATCTCCACATCGTCAAAATTAGGGAAATGCCAAAGCTCAGCACAATGGGCTGACCTACATTGACCTATTGTCAAAAAAATGTTTTTAATATTGAAAAAAAAATATATTTGGAGCCACAAAGATGATTTTGTAAAATGCCCAAATAATTTCAATAATTTTTTATAATTCTTTTTTTATTTATGTAATCTCTATAAATAAAATGATAGCCGATTTCGTTCGCTCATAACGAAAAACTACTGAATCTACAGTCCGACCTGGCTCAACGCAACTAATAGAAATTCGGGCAGTTGCGATGACTGAGCTTGTTGCAAAAACCGAGTCAAGAAATTTTTTCGCCATTTTATTATATGCCATTAGGTATATGCTGCACTGCATTTTCGCCAAAATCTTGAAGAATCAAAATATTTTATACGTCATTTTCTTCAGCCCATTGAATACAAGTGCTGAATGAACTAAAAGAAGTGCTAGCTTTAATCTTAGACATAAGTTTCGTCTGCGCTTTCAATTTCCTCCACCTGTAATGAACATCTTTTTATAAGTTTGTTGGATTGTGGTTTGACCTTTATTAAAATTATGCAAATTGTATATTTAGTCAGTACACTCACCATATCGCATGATCACTTGACACTACTGTCATGATTAAACTAATTCAAGTATGTACTAAAATGCATCACTGCATTTCTTCAGAAAAAAAGTTGGCAATTATGACGAAAAGATTTTGACTTCCTTTTTCTTGGAGCCATCAAACAACGAACATCGTATTACCTCTTGCTATATGGTAATATAAATATTTTTACATCATAAATCATCCAGTAAGTTTAGTGAAATCAAGATTTTATTTAATAATTTTTCTATCGATTTTCAAAGTAAAAACGGTTTTGCAAACGCTTCACGCAATATTAAACTTTTTAAAGAAAAATAATTATCTTTGGATTTCAACCAAAAATCATGTCACTCAGTTTTCCTTTTTTCTAGAAAAGTACATATGTACGTTTGATATTAACAAAAAGAAAAAGAAAGAGTGCATATTTTATTCAGCGTCGAATTTTGAGAGCAAAGCTTGTTCCACTGAGACAAGAATTACTTGCCTAGATTTGGATGTTGTCGAGGGTACATTTTTCCGCACATGGAAAGGGCTGCATAATTTTCTTGCTCGAAAGTTTATCTGCCTAAGCTTTCAAAATTCCAGAGACTGCATTCACTTTGTCAAATAAATAGGTAAATTGAAATACTTTGCATAACTTTTTGGGTCAGATCATATTCTATTTGGATCACATTTCTCGAATAGTTTCAGAAAATTGGTCATCTTAATGCTGAGAAATTTAAGTACGGCGTTAAATGATCATTTGCGCTACAGACCACATGTTCCACTTTCACCAGTTCCATCAGTCAGCAAAAATTGTTTTCGCATCCAACTCAGCACAACAACGGCATTGTCTCAGCATCATCAGTTAGTCTACCAGAACCGGTAAACCACGCGTTGGCTTGACGTCTCGTAAAAAGTGTAAACAAGAAATCTCTAAATTCGCGTTAAATTCTTACGAAAAAGTTTTAAAACTCTACTAAAACTCGACCCTAATAATGTTCCTTAAACAAAATTTCAGTTAAATTAATTGATTGAAGTGAATCTATTTAGATACAAATTCCAAAAAGAAAACTAAAAAAATATTGAAATTTGCTTTTCAATAAGCAGCTTAATCTGCTAAATATTGTGAAAGTTTAAAAATAACACTAGTGAATTCGCTAAAAAAGTATTTCTTTAAAAAAAACTATATTACATACACTATTTCTTTGTTTTAGTCAAAATTCTACCAAAATCTATTAAAAAGTGAATTAAAACTCAGTAAAAAACCTTAAACCTAAGCTTAAAAATAAGAGAAACATATTTTTTTCAATTTGTGAACAAATCCTTAACCTAAAGCTACAACCAATACTTATTTTCACTTAAAAGTTTGAAAAAGTAAAAATTTATGTAAAGTGCATAAATTTCAGAAAGTTAAATCTTGTTGACTAGAATGATTTTGGCCAGTCTGTTGAGTCAGGGTGCATTTTCTAATACCAATGAGAATGCTATTCTGCTCAATTTTATTTTTATGGTCATTATGAATATGCTCAATTTAATTTTGCTCAACACAGCTCAATGCTTGCTCTACATCACCAGTGAAGGCCTTCATCGATGGAGTGCAGCATACTAACGCAAAAAGTGAGTAATTTTGCACTATAAATAAACTATTAAAATTTGATATAAAAATGATCGGGTTTAATTAAATTAATATTAAATTTATATAAAATAATGATTTTTTTTGCTTCGAAAGTAAATTTTCATAAATGCAACAACAATAATGCATAGCATAAATTGCAATTGCTAACTCACGCTCTCTTTGTTCCAAGAGCGTAGGTTCTTGTAAACAAGTTTTTTCTTCTTTTTTGTAATCGCGCTCTCAGTGCTTGCAATTCTTGTTGTTGATTAGGGTTGTCGGTTTGCTAAAATATATTTTGCTATGTTAACTTAAAATAGCTAGTACTTATTTTAAATTTATAATTTATTAATACCTATGAATTAACAAATTAATTTAAAATGAGAAATTTAAGATTTCAATGAACTGGAATTAATTTAGTTTACACTATTATATTATACATATATATATATATAGATAATTTAATTTTCTACTACATTTTCACTACTTTTTTTTTACTACTTAAACATAAAGCTTTTTGATTTTTGTCCACAAATGATCACATTTGTTTTTGAGTAAAACTCTCTAATTAGTATAATAACATACATAATATGGATAAAGTGTTTTAGATAAGAAACTATCTCTTTCAGTTACACATTTTTTTTTGTGAGTTTTAGAAATAAAGTTTCTTATTGTTAAAGATCTTCGCCTTGTGAAAATGATTGAATATGGTATCTTTTTTTTTTAAATGAATAAAATTAATATTAAAATGTCGGAATAAACGCAATCTTGTTTCCTTAATGTGATATGGCAGGACATGGATAAGTAGGCTGTTTGTGGGGTCATATAAAATATTTGTGCAATATATGACCAATGGTAGGGTGGGTTTCGAGCACGTATCTTCGCAGCCATCTAGAAGATACATTTTAAAGTAATATAGAGTTCGATATCTTCATTTTTGTTTTGATAAACTTTTTTGATATACATATATTTGTATAATACATGATCATTGGGGCTTGGTTTTGCATATGGTCATGTAGGTCCATTTAGTGTAGCTTTATAGGGAGTCTACAATAATAATTTGTATGTATGGTGTTATCGTTAGTTGAATTGGTCACGTACCCCCCCAACGACTGAAGCTAGTGGCTTTAATGGCTCCCGCCCCCGACCCTTTCACTACTACAACTTGCGGTAATCAGAGAGTGTACCAAAATAAATTGGTAATAAATATTTTAACTTGGCCATTTATCTTGCGATAAATGAGAATTGCTCTGATTGCATAATTTAGAGCCCAACGTGGGTCAAATACGTATATCACATGATTTGACACCCAACGTGAGGCAAATACGTACATTACATAATTTGGCGCCCAACGTGGGGCAGTCACGTGTCTTTGAAGCGTTTTAGTGGATGCTTAAATTTTTTTTTAAGAAAAGTATTTAATCAGATGCTACTTTACACAGTGAAGAAACGCAGATTAAGATGGGTGTCTCCACACATCCCAGGACAGGCTAAGCCTTCAGTAAGGTCTGTTCTCCGTTAAGTAAATTTCTTTACAAATTTCGCAAAATCTTGGTTGATTATTTGGTAATATTGTTTTGGCTTTTAAACGTGTTTGATCAATTCTGGAAATTCGACTTTTTGGCATTATGGACCGAATTGTATCGACCGATTTGCTCTCAGACATATCTTTTAGCTTAGAACATATCTTCTGTGATCACTACACATCGATTTTAGGAGCTTTGACTCTTTTTGATGGATAGATTCTGCTTGTTTCCATTTTCCTGAATATGAATTATTTTCTGTCTTTCTAAAAATGAGAAAAGTCTTAGAATAGATGTAAGTCAATTCGTATTTGCTTTTGGAAATACAGATTATTTGCAGTAGCCGAATTTCTGTCCAAAGCATAACATATTGAGTAACTTATTCAGCAGTTTCATTTTAAAGAGATATTAGTTTCATTTTACAATAGTCCAGCTTTTTCGCCTTTATCGATCTATATTATTTTATTTTCGCTTATCCATAAATCCATATCACTAAAATAAGGAAAACATAAATTTTAACATAGTATATATCTCGAAATATATTTCATTTTAAGTTTATTTCTTTACTTAACTGAAATTTTCAAGTGTTTTTAGAAATGGCTGTTAGACACAGTTCAGAGGATATACCAGCTTTGGTACCTCACAATGAATCGTCTTGCACCATTTGTATTCAACCGTTGATTAACGGGTCAGAATGTCTGATTACCAGATGCAATCATGTATTCCACAAAAGTTGCATTGAGCACTGGTTAACAGATTCTCAAGAATGTCCGAATTGTAGGCGTTCTGCTCAAATTAATGAGCTACAGCCAATTAACATTGACACTCAGTCATTTAATAATAATAATAACAATCTTAACAATTCAATTCGAAACTCATCGCGTAGTCTTAGTAACACTCGTAATCATGGCCGCGGAGCAATTCCTAAGCGTCATAATACGCGCGGTTACAGACGCAGAGTTGACGGAAGCTCAGCTCAATCCTCTTTACCTGAATTACACCAACGTAATTTAGAATCAAACCAAATTAATGATAGAAACTTTACATTGCCTTTGCTTGATTTAGAGTTACAGCAGCCAAATCTTAATTCCGATAGAATTAATAATGTTACTCATACGACACCGAGTGCTGCTAATAATCATGCAAACTCGAATGCAATTGATTACAGTCATATTACTAATATGATTGAAAGCAGTCTCCAGCGTATGCTAGGGAACTTAAATTTGCAAGCAAATCGCGAAAGCTCAACTGCTTATTTGAACAATCGTTCTAATTTTAGTATGCGTAATGACAATTTTAACAGACAAAATCCTTTGACTACACAAAACAATTTTCACTCAGGTTTGAGTACAGAAAAAGTTACTTCAATCATTCAAAACTGGAATGTTAAGTTTGATGGTTCTCCTAGTGGCTTAAGTGTTGAGGAATTTTTATACCGAATTCGTTCTCTAACGTCTTCTGGACTTAATAATGATTACCAGGCCTTATGTAATAATTTACATATTTTACTTTTTGGAAAAGCCAGAGACTGGTTTTGGCGTTACCACAAGCAGGTGCGTGACGAAGGAATTAGTTGGGAAGTATTTTGCGAAGCCATAAAAGAGCAGTATAGAGACTTTAAATCTAATTACGACATACGAGAGGAGATACGAAGCCGAAAACAAAAACCCAATGAATCTTTTGAGGCTTTTTATGAGTCAATATTATCGATAACTGATAGATTGTCTGAGCGAATTTCTGATTCCGATTTGATAGAAATTATCACTAGAAATTTGAGGCCAGATATACGGCACGAACTGTTATATGTTAGAATTTCTTCGATAGCACATTTACGCAGTTTATGTCAAATGCGTGAAAACCTTCTGTCAGAAGAAGCATATAAACGTAGTCAGCAAACTCGGAACTTTCCAAATAATTTTGTTTCACGACGAAATATTGCTGAAGTTAATTTTGGTGACACAATCGAAGATGAGGCTTTTGCACATAGCCAACCATTTTCAATTGATGCTTTGCAACAACAAGTATTTAAGTGCTGGAATTGTGATGAAGAAGGTCATCATTGGGAAGATTGCCTATGCGAGCGAAAAATCTTTTGCTACGGTTGTGGAGCGAAAAATACTTATAAGCCACAATGTCAGAAATGTATAACCAAACGATCGGAAAACTCGAAATCGGGTACCTTCAAAAACAGCCGAATGGCAACCCGATAAATAATGTAAAGAAAATAATACCTAACCAATTACCGGTTAGCTCAGTTAACCGAACTGAAAATTTAGTAGAGCCTCAAACAAACTTTTCAATTAAACAAATTTTGAAACGAGACGATTTAACTAAGAATAATTTTAAAACAATTTTGTGTCCAATTCGACCATATCACGTGCGATTGAGCGAATACATGTCTGCAAAGAAAAGAATTTTTGAAAATTTTTCGAATGTAAACAATAAAGCGAAAAGATCAACTTTAAGATTGCGTAGATTTTGGAAAGCTCTCCGACAAACTAAGAAATTGCTAGTTTCTGCAGTTTTCAACAAAAACGACGACATGCGCTTCTATGCAAAAGTTTCATTTTTAAATAAAACTGAACTGGGTTTGTTGGATACTGGCGCAAACATAAGTTGCATAGGCTCAAATTTAGCACTTGAGGATTTTTCGAAATTAAATGGATTTCACAAAACTAGGTCCACGGTCAAAACTGCTGATGGAAAGGCCCAGAAAGTTTTAGGTTGGATAAATGTTGATCTGGAATATAAAGGAAAAATACAGAGACTGAAGTTGTTTGTTATTCCTTCGCTTTCACAACGACTAATATTAGGAATAGATTTTTGGAGAAAGTTCGAGATAGCACCTGGTGTAATTAATTCGATCGATTCGAGCATAGTTGATGATCAACAATTTCCTCTTACACAACAACAGCAACACCAATTAGAAGCAGTTAAAAGTTTATTTCCTGATTTTGCATTGCAAGGACTTGGGAGGACTAACCTTATCCAGCATCATATCGATGTCGGAGAGGCAAAGCCAATCAAACAAAGATTTTACCCTGTTTCACCAGCGGTCGAAAAATTAATTTTTATAGAAGTAGATAGAATGCTACAGTTAGGCATAATAGAGCAATCAAATAGCGCATGGAGTTCTCCAATGAGATTGGTAATTAAGCCAAATAAAGTAAGACTATGCTTGGATGCCAGAAAGATTAATAACGTCACTAAAAAAGACGCCTATCCTCTGCCGAGCATAGAAGGTATTTTTGCGAGACTTCCAAAAGCCAATTTAATTTCTAAAATAGATTTAAAAGATGCTTTTTGGCAGATTGGCCTTTCTCAAGAATCCAAGCATATTACTGCATTTACTGTGCCAGGACGTCCATTGTATCAGTTTAAGGTAATGCCATTTGGACTGTGCAATGCGGCTCAAACTATGTCCCGTCTCATGGATGAAATTATTCCGCCCGATTTGCGGCACTGTGTTTTTGGATACCTAGACGATATTTGTGTTGTGTCTGAAAATTTCGAAACCCATCTTTCAATCTTGATTAGAATTGCAGAGCAATTCAAAAAGGCTAACTTGACGATAAATATAGGCAAAAGTAAATTTTGTGTCACGAAAGTGAATTACCTTGGCTACCTGATAGGAAATGGAGGCATTGCAACAGATCCAGAAAAAGTGCAATCAATTCTATCATGGCCAGTGCCTAAAAATTTAAAACAGGTCCGAGGATTTCTAGGTCTAGCGGGCTGGTACCGGCGTTTCGTTGAAAACTTTTCAGATTTGACTTTTCCTATAACCGAAACTCTATCGACAAAAAAGAAGTTTAGTTGGACTTGCGACGCTCAAAAGGCTTTTGAAAAGATTAAAACTTTGCTTACTTCAGCTCCAGTCCTCATAAACCCTGATTTTTCAAAAAAATTTTATGTACATTGCGACGCAAGCAACTTCGGTATCGGCGCTGTTTTAGTTCAACTATCAGATGATGGTAGTGAAAGACCTGTGGCATTTATGTCAAAAAAACTAAACACTGCGCAACGCAACTACAGCGTAACCGAGCGCGAGTGCTTAGCAGCAATCGAAGCAATTAGACGATTTAGATGTTATTTGGAACTTCAAGAATTCGAAGTGATAACAGATCACTCTAGCTTAGTGTGGCTTATGAAGCAGCAAGTTCTAAGTGGTAGACTAGCACGGTGGGCATTAAAATTGCAATCGTACAAATTCACGGTGAGTCACCGTAAGGGCAAGGACAATGTTGTACCGGACGCCTTATCGCGAGTCTACTGCGAAGAAATCTGTACCTTGGAAGATGTTGGCCCAGAAGTTAATCTAAATTCTGTCCATTTTGAAGATTCTGATTACCAAACGTTAAAAGAAAAAGTTGTTGCAAATCAAGGAAAGTTTCCTGATATTAAAGTCATTGATAAATTCGTATATTTCAGAACAGAACATTATTCTGGAAATGTTGATGAAGAAGATATTACTTGGAAATTATGGATTCCAGAAAAACTTCGTACACAATTACTTGAAAGAGCTCACAGTTCTGTTATTTCCGCCCATGGAGGCATTGTTAAAACTTTAAATCTTCTAAAGAGATATTTTTATTGGCCAGGAATGGTGCGGGATGTTCGCAATTTTGTTAAAAATTGTGATACTTGTAAAACCACAAAGTCTCCAAATATTTGTTTAAAACCACCCATGGGAATGCAGGCTTATTCAGAAAGACCATTTCAGCGTTTATATATTGATTTATTAGGACCATATCCGCGAAGCAAGCATGGTAACATAGGTATATTAATTGTTGTTGACCATATGACTAAGTTTCATTGGTTATGCCCGCTGAAAAAATTTACATCAGTTTTGATCCAAAAATTTATTTTAGAAAATATATTTCATGTTTATGGTGTGCCACAAACTATAATAAGTGACAATGGTTCGCAGTTTAAATCAAATGATTTTAACGCATTTTTGACCAAACTTGGAATTAACCATATATACACTGCGTTATATTCACCCCAGTCGAATGCGTCAGAACGCGTCAACCGCTCACTTATAGCAGCGATAAGAGCGTATATTAACGACGACCACAAACTGTGGGATGAAAATTTAACAGCCATCAGTTGTGCATTGAGAAATTCTGTGCACCAATCAATAAATTGCTCTCCATATCACGCACTATTCGGATTTGATATGATCACGCACGGATCAACATATTCACTTCTCAAAAACTTAAATATTCTAGATGAGCCATCTTTTAAATTAAATCATGATGATCATATGGCTTTGTTACGTAAGGATATCAGAGAAAATATAGCAAAAGCGTACGACCAAAACGCACGGCAATATAATACTCGTTCACGTCCAGTTTGTTTTAAAGTAGGGCAAGAAGTTTTTCGGCGTAATTTTGCACAAAGCAACTTTAAGAAAAATTTTAATGCAAAACTAAGCCCAGTATTCCTTAAAGCTCGCGTGAGAGAAAGAATTGGAAATCATTATTATATCTTGGAAGACTTACGGGGTAAATTAGAGGGCACATTTCACGCAAAAGATATGCGACAGTAAATACTCGATTTCCATCTAATATTTTTGTTAAACAACAAAATATTATCTGGTTTTGTAATGAACATCTTTTTATAAGTTTGTTGGATTGTGGTTTGACCTTTATTAAAATTATGCAAATTGTATATTTAGTCAGTACACTCACCATATCGCATGATCACTTGACACTACTGTCATGATTAAACTAATTCAAGTATGTACTAAAATGCATCACTGCATTTCTTCAGAAAAAAAGTTGGCAATTATGACGAAAAGATTTTGACTTCCTTTTTCTTGGAGCCATCAAACAACGAACATCGTATTACCTCTTGCTATATGGTAATATAAATATTTTTACATCATAAATCATCCAGTAAGTTTAGTGAAATCAAGATTTTATTTAATAATTTTTCTATCGATTTTCAAAGTAAAAACGGTTTTGCAAACGCTTCACGCAATATTAAACTTTTTAAAGAAAAATAATTATCTTTGGATTTCAACCAAAAATCATGTCACTCAGTTTTCCTTTTTTCTAGAAAAGTACATATGTACGTTTGATATTAACAAAAAGAAAAAGAAAGAGTGCATATTTTATTCAGCGTCGAATTTTGAGAGCAAAGCTTGTTCCACTGAGACAAGAATTACTTGCCTAGATTTGGATGTTGTCGAGGGTACATTTTTCCGCACATGGAAAGGGCTGCATAATTTTCTTGCTCGAAAGTTTATCTGCCTAAGCTTTCAAAATTCCAGAGACTGCATTCACTTTGTCAAATAAATAGGTAAATTGAAATACTTTGCATAACTTTTTGGGTCAGATCATATTCTATTTGGATCACATTTCTCGAATAGTTTCAGAAAATTGGTCATCTTAATGCTGAGAAATTTAAGTACGGCGTTAAATGATCATTTGCGCTACAGACCACATGTTCCACTTTCACCAGTTCCATCAGTCAGCAAAAATTGTTTTCGCATCCAACTCAGCACAACAACGGCATTGTCTCAGCATCATCAGTTAGTCTACCAGAACCGGTAAACCACGCGTTGGCTTGACGTCTCGTAAAAAGTGTAAACAAGAAATCTCTAAATTCGCGTTAAATTCTTACGAAAAAGTTTTAAAACTCTACTAAAACTCGACCCTAATAATGTTCCTTAAACAAAATTTCAGTTAAATTAATTGATTGAAGTGAATCTATTTAGATACAAATTCCAAAAAGAAAACTAAAAAAATATTGAAATTTGCTTTTCAATAAGCAGCTTAATCTGCTAAATATTGTGAAAGTTTAAAAATAACACTAGTGAATTCGCTAAAAAAGTATTTCTTTAAAAAAAACTATATTACATACACTATTTCTTTGTTTTAGTCAAAATTCTACCAAAATCTATTAAAAAGTGAATTAAAACTCAGTAAAAAACCTTAAACCTAAGCTTAAAAATAAGAGAAACATATTTTTTTCAATTTGTGAACAAATCCTTAACCTAAAGCTACAACCAATACTTATTTTCACTTAAAAGTTTGAAAAAGTAAAAATTTATGTAAAGTGCATAAATTTCAGAAAGTTAAATCTTGTTGACTAGAATGATTTTGGCCAGTCTGTTGAGTCAGGGTGCATTTTCTAATACCAATGAGAATGCTATTCTGCTCAATTTTATTTTTATGGTCATTATGAATATGCTCAATTTAATTTTGCTCAACACAGCTCAATGCTTGCTCTACATCACCAGTGAAGGCCTTCATCGATGGAGTGCAGCATACTAACGCAAAAAGTGAGTAATTTTGCACTATAAATAAACTATTAAAATTTGATATAAAAATGATCGGGTTTAATTAAATTAATATTAAATTTATATAAAATAATGATTTTTTTTGCTTCGAAAGTAAATTTTCATAAATGCAACAACAATAATGCATAGCATAAATTGCAATTGCTAACTCACGCTCTCTTTGTTCCAAGAGCGTAGGTTCTTGTAAACAAGTTTTTTCTTCTTTTTTGTAATCGCGCTCTCAGTGCTTGCAATTCTTGTTGTTGATTAGGGTTGTCGGTTTGCTAAAATATATTTTGCTATGTTAACTTAAAATAGCTAGTACTTATTTTAAATTTATAATTTATTAATACCTATGAATTAACAAATTAATTTAAAATGAGAAATTTAAGATTTCAATGAACTGGAATTAATTTAGTTTACACTATTATATTATACATATATATATATATAGATAATTTAATTTTCTACTACATTTTCACTACTTTTTTTTTACTACTTAAACATAAAGCTTTTTGATTTTTGTCCACAAATGATCACATTTGTTTTTGAGTAAAACTCTCTAATTAGTATAATAACATAAATAATATGGATAAAGTGTTTTAGATAAGAAACTATCTCTTTCAGTTACACATTTTTTTTTGTGAGTTTTAGAAATAAAGTTTCTTATTGTTAAAGATCTTCGCCTTGTGAAAATGATTGAATATGGTATCTTTTTTTTTTAAATGAATAAAATTAATATTAAAATGTCGGAATAAACGCAATCTTGTTTCCTTAATGTGATATGGCAGGACATGGATAAGTAGGCTGTTTGTGGGGTCATATAAAATATTTGTGCAATATATGACCAATGGTAGGGTGGGTTTCGAGCACGTATCTTCGCAGCCATCTAGAAGATACATTTTAAAGTAATATAGAGTTCGATATCTTCATTTTTGTTTTGATAAACTTTTTTGATATACATATATTTGTATAATACATGATCATTGGGGCTTGGTTTTGCATATGGTCATGTAGGTCCATTTAGTGTAGCTTTATAGGGAGTCTACAATAATAATTTGTATGTATGGTGTTATCGTTAGTTGAATTGGTCACGTACCCCCCCAACGACTGAAGCTAGTGGCTTTAATGGCTCCCGCCCCCGACCCTTTCACTACTACAACTTGCGGTAATCAGAGAGTGTACCAAAATAAATTGGTAATAAATATTTTAACTTGGCCATTTATCTTGCGATAAATGAGAATTGCTCTGATTGCATAATTTAGAGCCCAACGTGGGTCAAATACGTATATCACATGATTTGACACCCAACGTGAGGCAAATACGTACATTACACACCTGATCTTCGTTTTTTGACAACTGGCAACAAGTCGTCAAATAAATTTAATCAAACTGAATAAGCACGAAATAAATGTATACGTAGTTCTTAAATGTTGTACATACAAACATATACTTGTTCTGAGAAATAGCAGTAACATTTAAAGAAGCATTTCAAAATCAAAAAAGAAGTCAAAGCAAACTAGATCAAAAGTTAAAAAATTCAAGTTGCGATAGTTGAGTACTGCTTTTCTTAAAGTTGCGTTAACAGAGTCAACAAGTAAGCAACTGACGTGTTGGAATAATCAAGGAGTTGCGTTCATCGAGGGTTGCGTTGAGCGAGGTTATACTGTATTTGGTTTTATTCTTTAGACCCTTGGTCTCAATATCCAACCAAAAATATCACGATATTCTTTTTAAATATGTTTTTAAAGTGATCTCTTCTACATATTTTTCAACTTGTGGCTTACTTACGAGTTATTCTGCAAGCTTTTTTGCTGAAACTCCCCAACAACCATCCAGGGAAAATGACTACAAAAAAATGCAACACTACCTCCCGGACAAGATTGAATAAAAATGTGAGAGCATTTGCCATCAATGCTAGTAGTATTTGTTGCTCTCACTGTCAGTGAGTGGAATTGGATTTTTAATATAGTGCGTTCCCTCTTGCGCTCATAACTCATCGTATTGGGATTTTTCAGGCATAAAATCCATCTGTTTTTTTATAATCTCTTCTCATTATTTTTCAACTTGTTTGTTGACGCCCCCTAGCTCAAATGTTCAAAATGGTTAAAGGACATAGGGGTATTCATACAGCCGTATATTTAACGTGCTTTATCAAATTTTCATTAGAATAAAAGAAATTAAAAATTATCTTCTCTTAAAAATTTGTGAATTATATAGAAGCAAAAAGTTTGAATGCAGAGTTATAGGTCTAGAAATGGTCTATAACTATGTAGTATAAAATTACGCGTAACTGTTAACGTCTAATGGAGATTTTGAAAATGGCAGTTAAATAAATAATACTTATGATCATCTTCATTTTTCCGAAAGTAAAATGGTTTTTATTGAAAGTTTTAAACAGAACTCGTTTGAATCTGAATACTGCATTTTTTACCCAAAATAACGATTATGTACTGATCAAAATTATGGTGTTTTTTGGAAACCTTAGAACGGTGAAAAGTGGTGGGTTAGTAACCTTCAGCTACTTGAGTTAGTTGTTAAAGTTTTTCAATTTATATAATTTTTCTACTGTTGGGATTTTTTTAAAATTTTTGATTTTATTTTATTTCTAAGAGGTTTTTGTTAATTTTTCGATACTTTTTGAATTTTTGGGTTTTGATAGTCCAATGTTTAACTCTAAACGTGCAGGTTAAGTTCCCACTCCGCTATGTTGTGAATATCTGTAAAGTTCCAAAGGAGTCTGGTTGATTCTCCTAGCCTGAAAAAAAAAATTGTGTATTAACATAAAAAGTATAAGAATAGAGCTGTATGATCCATCAAAATTGAAATCCCTATTCAGCTACTTGTTCATCAAATGACTCGTTAATTACCCAACAGATATTATAATCTATGAAAAAATTCCAATTTGACAGTTTATTTCAAAAACGACTTACATATTTTTAAAAGAATCAACAAGAAATGTAATTTGTTGACAACCCCTTTATTAAGCAACAATTATGTAATTGGGTATGTAATTGAGATATCGGTATTATATTATAACAAGTAACCCGAAAACAAATTATGAATAAAATATAAATTGAGAATTTTTTTTGACCTTTTTATTACATTATTTAAACACTGTTTTTGGCTATAGGTTTATTTAAAAAATAATCACAAAATTTCGAGGAAGATCCTTCCTAATCTTCAGGGGTGACTAATAAATAACAATTTAAAAAATAAATAAATTAGCACAATACACAATTGAATAAATTAACAAGCAAAACTTACGTTACAATAATAGAAAGACTAAAATTAAACTAACTAATTGTCAACTCAATGACTATAAATATGAGCACAATTTTCTGTGTCACTCTTGAAATTTATTCTCTTGGCAGTGGGGGTGTTAATAATGTGGAGCATCTCTAATATGAATCTCTTCTCATGATTGCTTTCTTCTTGTAAGATCTCCACATCGTCAAAATTAGGGAAATGCCAAAGCTTAGCACAATGGGCTGACCTACATTAACCTATAGCCAAAAAAATGTTTTTAATATTGAAAAAAATATATTTGGAGCCACAAAGATGATTTTATAAAATGTCCAAATAATTTCAATAATTTTTTATAATTCTTTTTTTTTATTTATATAATCTCTATATAATTTCGTTCGCGAATAACGTAAAACTACTGAATCTACAGTCCGACCTTGCTCAACGCAACTAATAGAAATTCGGGCAGTTGCGATGACTGAGATTGTTGCAGAAACTTAGTCAAGAAATTTTTTCGCCCAATGGTGCTGATTTTGAATAATAATGCATATTATTCATTAAAATAAACTCGCATTGGAATGAGATTAAAAGTATTTTATTGAAAATACTGCATTCTTTATTTAAAACCAAAAAAACTAAAATATATTTTTCTAACGCAGTAATGTACGTATGTATGTAGAATATAATTTTGGTAAAATTATTTTTCAAAAAAATATGAAATTTTTTATACCATTTTATTATATGCTTGAATTAGTTGTTAAAGTTTTTCAATTTATATAATTTTTCTACTGTTGGGATTTTTTTAAAATTTTTGATTTTTTTTTATTTCTAAGAGGTTTTTGCTAATTTTTCGATACTTTTTGAATTTTTGGGTGTTGATAGTCCATCGTTTAACTCTAAACGTGCAGGTTAAGTTCCCACTCCGCCATATTGTGAATATCTGTAATGTTCCAAAGGAGTCTGTTTGATTCTCCTAGCCTGAAAAAAAAAATTGTGTATTAACATAAAAAGTATAAGAATAGAGCTGTATGATCCATCAAAATTGAAATCCCTATTCAGCTACTTGTTCATCAAATGACTCGTTAATTACCCAACAGATATTATAATCTATGAAAAAATTCCAATTTGACAGTTTATTTCAAAAACGACTTACATATTTTTAAAAGAATCAACAAGAAATGTAATTTGTTGACAACCCCTTTATTAAGCAACAATTATGTAATTGGGTATGTAATTGAGAAATCGGTATTATATTATAACAAGTAACCCGATAACAAATTATGAATTAAATATAATTTGAGAATTTTTTTTGACCTTTTTATTACATTATTTAAACACTTTTTTTGGCTATAGGTTTATTTAAAAAATAATCACAAAATTTCGAGGAAGATCCTTCCTAATCTTCAGGGGTGCCTAATAAATAACAAATAAAAAATAAATAAATTAGCACAATACACAATTGAATAAATTAACAAGCAAAACTTACGTTACAATAATAGAAAGACTAAAATTAAACTAACTAATTATCAACTAAATGTCTATAAATATGAGGACAATTTTCTGTGTCACTCTTGAAATTTATTCTCTTGGCAGTGGGGGTGTTAATAATGTGGAGCATCTCTAATATGAATCTCTTCTCATGATTGCTTTTTTCTTGTAAGATCTCCACATCGTCAAAATTAGGGAAATGCCAAAGCTTAGCACAATGGGCTGACCTACATTAACCTATAGCCAAAAAAATGTTTTTAATATTGAAAAAAATATATTTGGAGCCACAAAGATGATTTTATAAAATGTCCAAATAATTTCAATAATTTTTTATAATTCTTTTTTTTTATTTATATAATCTCTATATAATTTCGTTCGCGAATAACGCAAAACTACTGAATCTACAGTCCGACCTTGCTCAACGCAACTAATAGAAATTCGGGCAGTTGCCCAATGGTGCTGATTTTGAATAATAATGCATATTATTCATTAAAATAAACTCGCATTGGAATGAGATTAAAAGTATTTTATTGAAAATACTGCATTCTTTATTTAAAACAAAAAAAACTAAAATATATTTTTCTGACGCAGTAATGTACGTATGTGTGTAGAATATAATTTTGGTAAAATTATTTTTCAAAAAAATATGAAATTTTTTACACCATTTTATTATATGCTTGAATTAGTTGTTAAAGTTTTTCAATTTATATAATTTTTCTACTGTTGGGATTTTTTTAAAATTTTTGATTTTTTTTTATTTCTAAGAGGTTTTTGCTAATTTTTCGATACTTTTTGAATTTTTGGGTGTTGATAGTCCATCGTTTAACTCTAAACGTGCAGGTTAAGTTCCTACTCCGACATATTGTGGATATCTGTAATGTTCCAAAGGAGTCTGTTTGATTCTCCTAGCCTGAAAATTTGTGTATGAACATAAAAAGTATAAAAACAGAGCTGTATGATCCATCAAAATTGAAATCCCTATTCAGCTACTTGTTCATCAAATGACTCGTTAATTACCCAACAGATATTATAATCTATGAAAAATTCCAATTTGACAGTTTATTTCAAAACCGACACAAATAATTTTTACAAGAATCAGCAAATTTGTTGACAAACCCTTTATTAAGTAACAATTATGTAATTGGGTATGAAAATGAGAAATCGGTATTATATTATAACATGTAACCCGAAAGCATAATTATAGATTACAAATTATGAATAAAATATATTTCGAGCAACAAAGATGATTTCATAAAATGCCCAAATAATTTCAATAATTTTTTATAATTCTTTTTCTTTTGCATAACGCAAAACTACTGAATCTATTCTAATGCAATCTATTTGGTTTTATTCCTTAGACCCTTGGTCTCAATATCTAACAAAAAATATAACGATATTCTTTTTAAATATGTTTTTAAAGTGATCTCTTCTACATATTTTTCAAATTGTGGCTACTCTTTTTGTTACTTTTTCGATACTTTTTGAATTTTTGGGTGTTGATAGTCCATCGTTTAACTCTAAACGTGCAGGTTAAGTTCCCACTCCGCCATCTTGTGAATATCTGTAATGTTCCAAAGGAGTCTGTTTGATTCTATTAGCCTAAAAAAAAAATTGTGTATTAACATAAAAAGTATAAAAACAGAGCTGTATGATCCATCAAAATTGAAATTTCTATTCAGCTACTTGTTCACCAAATGACTCGTTAATTACCCAACAGATATTATAATCTATGAAAAAATTCCAATTTGACAGTTTATTTCAAAAACGACTCAAATAATTTTTACAAGAATCAACAAATTTGTTGACAACCCCTTTATTAAGCAACAATTATGTAATTGGGTATGTAATTGAGATATCGGTATTATATTATAACATGTAACCTGAAAACAAAACTATCGATGACAAATTATGAATTAAATATATTTTGAGAATTTTGTTTGACCTTTTTATTACAATATTAAAAACACTTTTTTTGGGTATAGGTCAATACAAATTTAAAAAATAATCACAATATTTCTAGGAAGATCCTTCCTAATCTTCAGGGGTGCCTAATAAATAACAAATAAAAAATAAATAAATTAGCACAATACACAATTGAATAAATTAACAAGCAAAACTTACGTTACAATAATAGAAAGACTAAAATTAAACTAACTAATTATCAACTAAATGTCTATAAATATGAGCACAATTTTCTGTGTCACTCTTGAAATTTATTCTCTTGGCAGTGGGGGTGTTAATAATGTGGAGCATCTCTAATATGAATCTCTTCTCATGATTGCTTTTTTCTTGTAAGATCTCCACATCGTCAAAATTAGGTAAATGCCAAAGCTTAGCACAATGGGCTGACCTACATTAACCTATAGCCAAAAAAATGTTTTTAATATTGAAAAAAATATATTTGGAGCCACAAAGATGATTTTATAAAATGTCCAAATAATTTCAATAATTTTTTATAATTCTTTTTTTTTATTTATATAATCTCTATATAATTTCGTTCGCGAATAACGCAAAACTACTGAATCTACAGTCCGACCTTGCTCAACGCAACTAATAGAAATTCGGGCAGTTGCGATGACTGAGATTGTTGCAGAAACTTAGTCAAGAAATTTTTTCGCCCAATGGTGCTGATTTTGAATAATAATGCATATTATTCATTAAAATAAACTCGCATTGGAATGAGATTAAAAGTATTTTATTGAAAATACTGCATTCTTTATTTAAAACCAAAAAAACTAAAATATATTTTTCTGACGCAGTAATGTACGTATGTATGTAGAATATAATTTTGGTAAAATTATTTTTCAAAAACATATGAAATTTTTTACACCATTTTTTTATATGCTTGAATTAGTTGTTAAAGTTTTTCAATTTATATAATTTTTCTACTGTTGGGATTTTTTTAAAATTTTTGATTTTTTTTTATTTCTAAGAGGTTTTTGCTAATTTTTCGATACTTTTTGAATTTTTGGGTGTTGATAGTCCATCGTTTAACTCTAAACGTGCAGGTTAAGTTCCTACTCCGACATATTGTGGATATCTGTAATGTTCCAAAGGAGTCTGTTTGATTCTCCTAGCCTGAAAATTTGTGTATGAACATAAAAAGTATAACAACAGAGCTGTATGATCCATCAAAATTGAAATCCCTATTCAGCTACTTGTTCATCAAATGACTCGTTAATTACCCAACAGATATTATAATCTATGAAAAATTCCTATTTGACAGTTTATTTCAAAAACGACACAAATAATTTTTACAAGAATCAACAAATTTGTTGACAAACCCTTTATTAAGCAACAATTATGTAATTGGGTATGAAAATGAGAAATCGGTATTATATTATAACATGTAACCCGAAAACATAATTATAGATTACAAATTATGAATAAAATATATTTCGAGCAACATAGATGATTTCATAAAATGCCCAAATAATTTCAATAATTTTTTATAATTATTTTTCTTTTGCATAACGCAAAACTACTGAATCTATTCTAATGCAATCTATTTGGTTTTATTCCTTAGACCCTTGGTCTCAATATCTAACAAAAAATATCACGATATTCTTTTTAAATATGTTTTTAAAGTGATCTCTTCTACATATTTTTCAAATTGTGGCTACTCTTTGTGTTAATTTTTCGATACTTTTTGAATTTTTGGGTGTTGATAGTCCATCGTTTAACTCTAAACGTGCAGGTTAAGTTCCCACTCCGCCATCTTGTGAATATCTGTAATGTTCCAAAGGAGTCTGTTTGATTCTATTAGCCTACAAAAAAAATTGTGTATTAACATAAAAAGTATAAAAACAGAGCTGTATGATCCATCAAAATTGAAATTTCTATTCAGCTACTTGTTCACCAAATGACTCGTTAATTACCCAACAGATATTATAATCTATGAAAAAATTCCAATTTGACAGTCTATTTCAAAAACGACACAAATAATTTTTACAAGAATCAACAAATTTGTAATGTAATTGAGATATCGGTATTATATTATAACATGTAACCCGAAAACAAAACTATCGATGACAAATTATGAATTAAATATATTTTGAGAATTTTGTTTGACCTTTTTATTACACTTTTTTTGGCTATAGGTCAATACAAATTTAAAAAATAATCACAATATTTCTAGGAAGATCCTTCCTAATCTTCAGGGGTGACTAATAAATAAGAAATAAAAAATAAATAAATTAGCACAATACACAATTGAATAAATTAACAAGCAAAACTTACGTTACAATAATAGAAAGACTAAAATTAAACTAACTAATTATCAACTAAATGTCTATAAATATGAGCACAATTTTCTGTGTCACTCTTGAAATTTATTCTCTTGGCAGTGGGTGTGTTAATAATGTGGAGCATCTCTAATATGAATCTCTTCTCATGATTGCTTTCTTCTTGTAAGATCTCCACATCGTCAAAATTAGGGAAATGCCAAAGCTCAGCACAATGGGCTGACCTACATTGACCTATAGCCAAAAAAATGTTTTTAATATTGAAAAAAATATATTTGGAGACACAAAGATGATTTTATAAAATGCCTAAATAATATCAATAATTTTTTATAATTCTTTTTTTATTTATGTAATCTCTATAAATAAAATGATAGCCGATTTCGTTCGCTCATAACGCAAAACTACTGAATCTATTCTAATGCAATCTACAGTACGACCTTGCTCAACGCAACTAACAGAAATTTGGGCAGTTGCGATGACTTAGGTTGTTGCTTTAAAATAAACTCGCATTGGAATGAGAGTAAAAGTATTTTATTGAAAATACTGCATTCTTTATTTAAAACCAAAAAAACTAAAATAAATTTTTCTGACGCAGTAATGTACGTACGTATGTAGAATATAATTTTGGTAAAATTATTTTTCAAAAAAATATGAAATTTTTGACACCATTTTATTATATGCCATTAGGTATATGCTGCACTGCATTTTCGCCAAGATCTTGAAGAATCAAAATATTTTTTACGTCATTTTCTTCAGCCCATTGAATACAAGTGCTGAATGAACTAAAAGCAGTGCTAGCTTTAATCTTCGATATAGGTGGAGTAAGACATTGGTTTCGTCTGCGCTTTTAATTTCCTCCACCTGATCTTCGTTTTTTGACAACTGGCATTTTGCAGCACACAGAAAGCAACCGGTCGTAAACTAAATTTAATCAAACTGAATAAGCACGAAATAAATACCTATATTGTTTAATAAGAATATGTTATTATTCCTTAAACAAAAATATTTGTGCATACCATTTATAGCAATGATTAAAAATTGTCAATAAAAAAATACCTTTGTACTACAAACAGAATTCATGAGTTGATAAATATCAATTTGTAAATAGATCTTTGTAGGCACAATCCAGACAATGGAATATGCTTTTCGTTCTTAATCAGACTTAATGTTTTTTCTCAATTTACAACATAAAATTCAGACGATAAAACTAGGCGAACTCACAGTTGTATATTTTGACACGTTGAAATTTTACTATAAAGTGTAAATTGCATAAGATTCTTAATTTTCCATTAGTATGTCGTGATGAGACATCAGAAGCTTCAGATAGCGTTCTCATACTTTTTTTTATTTTTTTTATTTATTGAAGTCTATCTTGTATGTACATATTTCAGAATGATATATTTACAAGTTCAAACCCGAAGGTCTTATGAACTAACGTTAAACTAGCAACTAAATAACAGAAGATTTTAGATTATATTACAATGAATTTTATTACAATGAATTCAAGTATCTTTTCAATAATAAATTTCATAATAAGTATAAAAGTAAAAATATCAATAACAAAATATTATTAAATTATTTAAAAATAATGCATTTCATAGGAAGTATAGTAGTAAAAATACAAACAACAGAAAATTATTAGAATAAACACATAAGCATATCTCTATTTAACAAATGCTCTTTTACCTTTTTTTTAAATAGTTCCATGCTGGACAAGTTTTTGATAGATCTATTGAGTTCATTATACCATATTGCTCCAATGTGAGAAACATTCTGGGTCGACATTGCATTTACTGAACGGGCGACAACTAAGTTATCTCTGAATCGAGTATTATAAGAGTGCTGCAGACTCGTGATTTGAACCGAGTTGCGAATTAAACCTTTGGCGACTTTATGAACATTGCACAATAACTGATATCTATGAATAAACTTTACTGGTAGTATATAAAAAGTGGAGTAAATATCGATTGAGTGGAAACGGCAATGAAGCCCAAAAACATTTTTCAGCATTTTATTAGCATTAGAAACACCAGCCCATAAACCGTCTGCATAGGAAATGTGACAATGAGCTAAACCAAAATATATTAGTTTTTTTGTGACTGTTGGAATTTTATGTCTAATTTTATACAGTAAACCATTGACCATAGCCAACTTATTTTTAATTAGATCAATATGCTCATGCCAGCGTAATGAGCTATCAATGTTAACACCTAGAAATTTAACACAATTAACCTCATTTAATAACACACCATTATGAAAGATATCGAACCTATTAATTGAAGTTCGTCTACCTCGGAAACAAATGACATTAGTCTTGTTAACGTTTAAACTCAACTTATTTAGTCTAAAAAACTCATCCAAAATGATGAAGTCTTCCTTTATGTTAACTCTGATATCATCAATGCTATTATTTGGGTAAAATATAGAACAATCATCTGCAAACAAAAAAATTTTTCCTTTTAATGGTAATCTGGAAATGTCATTGATATAAATCAGAAATAGCAAAGGCCCCAATACAGAGCCCTGCGGAACACCGACATTAACACCTTTGAGCTCACTAGCAGTTTCATTAATAAGTACATACTGCGTTCGGCAACTTAAATAACTTTTGATAAGATTAATGGAACTTGAAGAAAAGCCATAGTAGCACAATTTATCGAGTAAAATATTATGATCTATAGAGTCAAACGCCTTGCTAAGGTCAAGAAACATTCCACCAACAAACTTATTCGAAACAATGTTTTTTGAAATAAGATCTACTAACTCAATGAGAGCAGACTGCGTACCCAGGCCTCGTAGAAATCCATATTGGTGCTCATATAATAATTCATTATCAGAGATAAAGGAGTACATTTGGTCATATAGTAATTTTTCAATAACTTTACTAAGGGTAGGAGGTATTGAAATTGGCCGGTAGTTATCTATCACACTTTTATCACCTTTTTTAAAAATAGGAATCACAAATTGAATTTTAAGGGATTCAGGATAAGAATTAGTATCTAAAATTGAATTAAAAATATTGAACACTAAGCCAGAGATATGATCGATTGACCTTTTGAGGATTACACTCGAGACGCCATCCCATCCCGAGGAGGGTTTATTGTTAAGGGAAGTTATACTTTTTTTACTTCAGATACAGATCTTCTCTGAAAATTAAAGCAAATGTTGCGCGGCATATCACTGAGAGTCTGGAAAAAATTAATGTCATCCCACGGAAAACTAATAAGCGACCTGGCTAGGCTTTCACCTATGGAAGTGAAAAACTCATTAAATTTGATAGCGATAGAAAGGTCGTCAAGCAAAACATTATTCTCATAAAATGGGATTGTTTTTTTCGAACTGTCCTTGACCAGGTAATTAATTTTCCTCCAGATTTTTTTTGGATCCCCTTGATATCTTTCAATTTCACAATTTAAGTAGTTGGATCGCTTTTCTTTCAGAGTTGGTTTAATTAATGCGTTGAGCCTTTTAAAGTTTTCAAGATACGCCAGGTTGTGCTTGTTTTTCTTAAATTTAGACCAATAGTCATTTTTGATTGTTATTAGTTTCCCTAAATTACCACTGACCCATGGGGACAATTTTTTATGCTTACTGATACGAATTTTAGTAAACTGTGTGTTGTCTTTGACAATAGTGGATAATGAATTCATAACGAGATCACAATTGCAATCCGTGTTATTCATAGACGCAGTGAGCGTTTGAATTTCTAGATCAATCATTTGATAATTAATTCTTTTTATACTTTGATCCATATAGTTGTCTAGTTTCACAGGAGACTGGAGAGCCACATGAATTAAATTATAGTCACTGAAGCAGTTCAATAAAAGACTCAATATCACATTGTTGGGATCTATAATAACCAACTATATTCACACCAAAATCTAACAATTTGAGTCCAATAATTTCACAATATTGGGAGCTCTCATTAAAAAGCACCGAATGGGCAATTTTTACATCAATAAACACAGTTAAACCCCCATAACCATCAAATGTACAGCAATGTACAGCAGAGTATCCAGCGAGCTGGTACAGATCTATCAAGCCTCTATCAAACCATGTTTCTTGAATAATCAGAATACTTGGCAAATTTTTAAAAGACGAAATTAATTCTTTAAAGCGATTGAATTTAACAATAGAGCTAATACTGCGAACATTAAATGAAACAATACTTAAGTTATTAACAGCAGTGTTTGAAAAATTAAAATCAAGAATACTATTAAAATTCATAAATGAAGGAAAACCAGTAATACTAAAGTAAGGTAAACTAATAAATACATACTTTATTCAAACTAATTAGACTGCACTATTCCACCAACTCCCTGTGGGCTTATACAGTTTTTCATGAGGACATCAACAGCTGCTTTATCGTTTAATACAATTGGTTTGGAATCAGGACCACGCTTAGCAAAAATCCGACCATGAAAAGAGTATACTGATGAGTAGTCCAACTTACGGAGATTCCCTGCATACTGAAGCAGCTCAAGCATCCGACTCGGTAACGCTTCACGTAGAAAAACAAAGCGGAAGTTTTTAGAATTTTTCAACTTATTCTTGTTTTTTAACATTTCGTCTCTTAGAAGGCCGTTCTTCATGGACACTTTCAAGACAACCTTCTCATATACGACACCAGTTTTATCAGTAACGTTGTATGTTTTTAAAACATTTGTAGATATAATGCCACCGTTTGATAGTGAGACACCTATATCCGATGTAATTGCACTTAAAGAAGCTACTGGATCATTCATCAAGTTTTTTTCAGAGGTTACCACCAAGTCATTGCGAACAGATCTTTTGTCGTACGAGAGCATTTCCTTCTCCAGTTTTTCAATTCTGTCTTTAAAGACACAGTTTTTAGATTGGAGGGTGGAGATTTCCTGTCTGTACTGCGTAACCAGTAGTTTAATGTCATCATACTGATTGCTTATATAAGTAACAGAAACTTTAAGCTCTCTAACTTCTTTTAAAACTTCTTTTTTTAAACTTTCAATCAGATTAATAACTGCTGCATCATTTCTCGCAATAGAGTTTGAGGTTAGGTTTGAGGCTACACCACTCATGCTTGGCAAAGAGTTCGGATCACACTTATAGCACTTGAACTCATTGTCCGAGTTAGCCAGCAAATTATGCTGAGTTTTAGTAAGTTTGGAACATGCCGCGTGAACCCACTTGATGCAACTATCACAGCAAATACACTCCTGACCATAAAGGCATTCTTTTTTCCACCCAGTACAAGGAAACCTAGGATTTAGTTTTTTGGTTTTCGGCATGACTATGTAGATCAATTAATTTCACACTTTCAACGCTTAAAATTATAAGTTATTTTAGTTTTTTATGTTGATAAAAAAACAGACTTATATTAATTTTATTTTATTTTTACTTGAGCAAAATATTTTTATAACTTGTAAGTAGCAGTGTTGCCAGACTTTGTTCTTTAATTTCGTATTAACTTGGCTTGGCACGCTTTGGCACACTAAGTGTCATGTGGTTGGAACTGAAATTTTTTATGGTGCGGCAGCGCTGCTCCCCAACAACCATCTAGAGAAAATGACTACAAAAAAATGCAACACTACCTCCCAGACAAGAATGAATAAAAATGTGAGAGCATTTGCCATCAAAGCTAGTAGTATTTGTTGCACTCACTGTCAGTGTTTGGAATTGGATTTCGAATATAGTGCGTTCCCTTTTGCGCTCATGACTGATCGTATGGAGATTTTTCAGGCATGAAATCCATGTGTTTTTTATAATCTCTTCTCAATATTTTTCAACTTGTTTGTTGACGGCCCCTAGTTTAAATGGTCAAAATAGTTAAAGGACATAGGGGTATTCATACAGCCGTATATTATACGTCCGTTATAATCTCATTAGAATAAAAGAAACTAAAATGATTTTCTTTTAAAAATTTGTGCATTATATAGAAGCAAAAAGTTTGAATGCACAGTAATAGGTCTAGAAATGATCTATAATTATATAATATAAAATTACGCGTTAGTGTTAACGTTTAAAGGAGATTGCGACACTGGCAGTGAAATAAATAATACTTATGACAATCTTAATTTTTCCGAAAGTTAAATGGTTTTTATTGAAAGTTTTGAACAGAACTCGTTTGAATCTGAAAACTGCATTTTTTACCCAAAATAACGATTATGTATTGATCAAAATTATGGTGTTTTTTGGAAACTTTAGAACGGTGAAAAGTAATCTTCAGCTACTTGAATTAGTTGTTAAAGTTATTCAATTTCTATAATTTTTCTACTGTTGGGATTTTTTAAAATTTTTGATTTTTTTTATTTCTAAGAGCTTTTTGCTAATTTTTCGATACTTTTAGAATTTTTGGGTGTTGATAGTCCATCGTTTAGCTCTAAACGTGCAGGTTAAGTTCCTACTCCGCCATTTTGTGAATATCTGTAATGTTCCAAAGGAGTCTGTTTGATTCTCCTAGCCTGAAAAAAAATGGTGTATTTACATAAAAAGCATAAGAACAGAGCTGTATGATCCATCAAAATTGAAATCCCTATTCAGCTACTTGTTCATCAAATGACTCGTTAATTACCCAACAGATATTATAATCTATGAAAAAATTCCAATTCGACAGATTAATTCAAAAACGACACAAATAATTTTTACAAGAATCAACAAATTTGTTGACAACCCCTTTATTAAGCAACAATTATGTAATTGGGTAAGAAAATGAGAAATCGGTATTATATTATAACATGTAACCCGAAAACATAATTATAAATTACAAATTATGAATAAAATATATTTCGAGCCACAAAGATGATTTTATATACCATTTTATTATATGCTATTAGGTATATGCTTACATTGTTTTTGCTTGCAGAAAAATCAAAAATATTTGCATATATGTAAGTTAAAATGATAATAAAGACAACACAAAATTATAAAAAGAATTACGAATAGCACTCAATTTTATAAAAAACGACACTATATACCTACGCACAATTGTCAAATTGTTATTTACTACATATATTAATATCAACTAATTAGAAATAAAAGTTAAAAATCGCAATACTACACACACAACACAACCGACACTGACAAAGGAACGAAGTCAACTGATAATTTTTATTGGATATGGAGACCAAGGGTCTAAGGAATAAAACCAAATAAATTTCATTAGAATTGGTTCAGTAGTTTTGAGTTATGCGCGAACGAAATCAAATTTATACAGATTATATACATAAAAAAAAAGTATTATAAAAAATTATTGAAATTATTTAAGGCGTTTTATAACATCATCTTTGTGGCTCGAAATATATTTTATTCATAATTTGTAATCGATAATTTTGTTTTCGGGTTACATGTTATAATATAATACCGATTTCTCAAATACATACCCAATTACATAATTGTTGCTTAATAAAGGTGTAGTCAACAAATTACATTTTTTATTGATTCTTGTAAAAATTATTTGTGTCATTTTTGAAATAAACTGTTGAATTGGAATTTTTTCATAGATTATAATATCTGTTGGGTAATGAACAAGTCATTTGATGAACAAGTAGCTGAATAGTAATTTCATTTTTGATGGATCATACAGCTCTGTTTTTATACTTTTTATGCTAAGACACAATTTTTTTTCAGGCAAGGAGAATCAAAAGACTCCTTTGGAACTTTACAGATATATTCCAAAATTCACATGATGGCGGAGTGGGAACTTTACGTGCACGTTTAGAGTTAAACGATGGACCATCAACACCCGCTATGCTAACAACTCAATTTAATTACGAAGGCACTACCTTGTCAGGCATAGAATTTGAACTAAAGGGTGGTGGATACAGACTATCGTTAGTAAAACGGAGTTTTGTTTCTGGTAAATATAAATTCTTAAAATGTTTTTTATTTTCCTTAGATGTTAATTTTTGTATCTCAAGGAAATTATGTTTGTGAAGGCGATGGCATTCGTAGCGCAGCCACACCAACTCCACCATCTGTGGACTCGTCGAGCACGTTTTCAGCTAAATCGAATTGAAAATAGATAATAATTTATATGGACATAGTAATTTATAAATAACACATCTTCTGCTTTAAATTGTGACCTTAAAAGTTGAACAACACTAAAACACTAAACATACGAAACAAAATCAAAGCTGACAGATATAATTTTTTCCAATTTAATTAAGGGACAGTTATTGTACCATTATGATTTATTTCTGAAAGTGCGTAAAACTGACATCGAAAACCCTTATGAGATATATGTATTGTTAGTAAATAAAATGTTTATTTTATTTATAAAATTATAAAACTACACACACAATAAATAACATTATGTTTAATGTCTCTACCCACAGGGAATAACATCTTAAGTCTACATTTCTTATGTTTAAAAGTAAGAAAGGTTTTTTTTCATTCTCTGAAAATAAAACTGTGGTTTAAAATTATTATAAGAAAACGAATTGGTGTTTGATTGTTTTTTCACGCACAACAAATCGATTAACTGATCTTCTCAAATTTTTTTCTTTTTTATGCGTCACAGCAATCTATCAGATCCCTACTTTTCGCATTTGTTCAAATTTTACTAAAAAATTGAAACAATATCACAAGTGTCCAAATTTAGTTTTCGTTCGCCATACACAATGTATGGAAGCTTCAATTTGTTTTTGTTTTTTACAAGTAGCTGATGATTTCAAAATTTATAAAAAATTATAACAATTCCAAAAAAAATTCTAAAAGTATCGAAAAATTAGCTAAAATCTCTTAGAAATCAAAAAAAAACAAAAAATTTTTAAATTTTAAGAATTTGAAAAAACTCTCAAAATTAGAAAAATTATAAAAACTGAACAACCTTAGCAACTTAACCAATTAGCTGAGGATTTCAAAATTTTGGAACAAATATAAAAATTCCAAAAAAGACTCCAAAAGTACCGAAAAATTATCAAAAACCTCTTCGAAATCAAAAAAAAAAAAAAGTTTTTAAATTTCAAGAATTTGAAAAAATTCCCAAAATTAGAAAAATTATAACATTATAACAACTTATACAGGGAGCTGAAGATTTCTAAATTTGGATGGAAATATAAAATTTCCAAAAAAATTTCTAAAAGTATCGAAAAATTACCAAAACCACTTAGAAATAAAAAAAAAACAATTTTTTTGAGTTTCAAAAATTTGAAAAAACTCATAACAGTAGAAAAATTATAAAAATTGAAATATTTTTACAACTTATACAAGTAGCTGAAGATTGAAGATCATCAAAGCACATCAATTTCATCCCCGAAAAATCCTCATACGATAATATCTAACCCACCACCTTTAACCGTTCTAAAAATTCCAAAAAATACTATACTTTTGATCAATTTATAATCGTTATTTTGGGTGAAAAAATCAGTTTTCAGATTCAAACAAGCTCTGTTTAAAACTTTCAATAAAACCATTTAACTTTTACTGCCAGTGTCGAAATCTCCTTTAAGCGTTAACACTTACGCGTAATTTTATACTATATAATTATAGACTATTTCTAGGCCTATTACTCTGCATTCAAACTTTTTGCTACAAATTTTTAAAAGAAAATCATTTATAGTTTCTTTCCTTCTAATAAAAATTTAATAATGGACGTATAATATACGGCTGTATGAATACCCCTATGTCCTTTAACCATTTTGGACATTTGAGCTAGTGGGCGTCAACAAACAAGTTAAAAAATATTGAGAAGAGATTATGAAAAACACATGGATTTCATGCCTGAAAAATCCCCATACGATCAGTCACGAGCGCAAGAGAGAACGCCTTATATTCGAAATCCAATTCCACTCACTGACAGTGAGTGCAACAAATACTACTAGCATTGATGGCAAATGCTCTCACATTTTTATTCATACTTGTCCGGGAGATAGTGTTGCATTTTTTTATAGTCATTTTCCCTGGATGGTTGTTGGGGACTTTCAGCAAAAAAGCTTGCGGAATAACTCGAAGAGTAAGCCACAAGTTGAAAAATATGTAGAAGAGATCACTTTAAAAACAAGTTTAAAAAGAATATCGTTATAATTTTTATTGGCTATGAAGACCAAGGTAGACCCTTGGAATAAAAACAGATAAATTTCATTACAATAATATAATAATTGTTGCTTAATACAGGGGTTGTCAACAAATTTGTTGATTCTTGTAAAAATTATTTGTGTCGTTTTTAAAATAAACTGTCAAATTGGAATTTTTCATAGATTATAATATCTGTTGGGTAATTAACGAGTCATTTGATGAACAAGAAGCTGAATAGAGATTTCAATTTTGATGGATCATACAGCACTGTTCTTATACTTTTTATCTTAATACACAATTTTTTTTCAGGCTAGGAGAATCAAACAGACTCCTTTGTAACATTACAGATATTCACAATATGGCGGAGTAGGAACTTAACCTGCACGTTTAGAGTTAAACGATGGACTATCAACACCAAAAAATTAAAAAAAAAATCGAAAAATTATCAAAAACCTCTTAGAAATAAAAAAAATCAAAAATTTTAACAAAATCCTAACAGTAGAAAAATTATATAAATTGAAAAACTTTAACAACTAATTCAAGTAGCTGAAGATTACTAACCCACCACTTTTCAGCGTTCTAATGTTTCCAAAAAACACCATAATTTTGATCAATACATAATCGTTATTTTGGGTAAAAAATGCAGTTTTCAGATTCAAACGAGTTCTGTTTAAAATTTTCAGTAAAAACCGTTTTCCTTTCGGAAAAATTAAGATGATCATAAGTATTATTTATTTACTGCCATTTTCGAAATCTCCTTTAAACGTTAACACTACGCGTAATTTTATACTACATAGTTATAGACCATTTCTAGACCTATAACTCTGCATTCAACCTTTTTGCTTCTATATAATGCACAAATTTTTATAAGAAGATAAATTTTAGTTTCCTTTATTCTAATGAAAATTTGATAAAGCACGTTAAATATACGGCTGTATGAATACTCCTATGTACTTTAACCATTTTGAACATTTGAGCTAGGGGGCGTCAACAAACAAGTTGAAAAATAATGAGAAGAGATTATAAAAAAACAGATGGATTTCATGCCAGAAAAATCCCCATACGATGAGTTATGAGCGCAAGAGGGAACGCACTATATTAAAAATCCAATTCCACTCACTGACAGTGAGAGCAACAAATACTACTAGCATTGATGGCAAATGCTCTCACATTTTTATTCCTATTTGTCCGGGAGGTAGTGTTGCATTTTTTTGTGGTCATTTTCCCTGGATGGTTGTTGGGGAGTTTCAGCAAAAAAGCTTGCAGAATAACTCGAAGAGTAAGCCACAAGTTGAAAAATATGTAGAAGAGATCACTTTAAAAACAAGTTTAAAAAGAATATCGTGATAATTTTTATTGGATATGGTGACCAAGGGTCTAAGGAATTAAACCAAATAAATTTCATTAGAATTGGTTCAGTAGTTTTGCGTTATGCGCGAACGAAATCGGCTATCATTTTATTTATACAGATTATATAAATAAAAAAAAATGAATCATAAAAATTATTGAAATTATTTGGGCATTGGGTAATTAACAAGTCATTTGATGAACAAGTAGCTGAATAGTGATTTCATTTATGATGGATCATAGAGCTCTGTTTTTATACTTTTTATGTTAAAACACAATTCTTTTTCAGGCTAGGAGAATCAAACAGACTCCTTTGGAACTTTACAGATATATCCCAAAATTCACAAAACGGTGGAGTGGCACTACCTTGTCAGGCATAGAATTGGAACTAAAGGGTGGTGGATACTGACTTTCGTTAGTAAAACGGCGTTTTGTTTCTGGTAAATATAAATTCTTAAAATGTTTTTCTTAACCTTAGAGGTTAATTTTTGTAGGAAAGTATGTTTGTGAAGGCGATGGCATTCGTAGCGCAGCCACACCAACTCCACAATCTGTGGACTCGTGGAGCCCGTTTTCAGCTAAATCGGACTAATAAATCGAATTCCACTGTCAATGTTAAATTTTACTCTCGATATGACAGAAACTATGTTCTGCGTATTTTTGGCAACTACAAGCGTACAATCAAAAAAGCTGTCTCTTTCGAAGATCCTAGTTCTGCACAGTTAAATAACATTTTCATTCACGAAAGCCTATCAGTAGAAAGCAGAAAAATTTTTCAATCTGCAATTAAACTTAAAAGCCTGGGAAAGCTGTTTAGTGTTTATTCGTTTCGCGGAGTAGTCTATGTGAAAAGCAAAAGGGACACCAGTGCAAGCCCCATAATGTGTTCGGATGATTTAAAAGTTTTTTAGTATGTATATTGCCATTAATAACTAAAGTAGTCATCAAATAATCAATGTAACTGACATTTGTCAATAATTACTGTTATCATTAGTATTGTTATTATTTTTTATTTTTTCTTAGCCTGTAAAAATGCCTGGTCTTTTTGTGCCTTATATTTACTATTTTAAAATTTACGAAATTATAAACGCTTATTGTTGTTGGTTATGTGACTTATGACGTTGAATTCGGATGGCAGCAGTGACGTATCCCGGATTTTATTTCGGGTGGTTTTTGATATGAGATTTTTCTACGTAGTGTATTTTCTTTGCAAAATCGTTTATATACAGTGTCCGTCAAAATATTTCGGGGGGGCGGGTTCTATCCCCTTGCCTTCCCCCCTAGATACGGCCCTGGATGACAGTAATGCTGTTACACTTAACAAGGATAAAATTTTAATAGATGTGTTGTGTAAGCAGCATAGTGGATTGAAAATAGTACATTTTAATGCTCGTAGCTTAAATGTGACTAAAATAGATTATATTAAGTTCGTATTGATGTAATCTGTGTTTCAGAAACTTTGTTTGACAGTGAAATCAATAATAATTATTATCAAATACCTAATTATCAGCTTTTTAGGAATGATAGATCTCACTTTAAGACTAATGTTGTTAGCAATTATAACAATAATACAATTGAGTATTTAAATGTTGAGTTGAATAATAATAATAATAGAATACTAATATCTTGTGTCTATAACCCCAATAGAACTTTTAATCTTGATCCTTTATTTACGGATTTAGGCTCAAGAGTGATTGATTATGATCATTTCGTTTTATGTGGTGATTTCAATGTCAATATTCTAGTGTGTGACAATATCACTGATAGGTTTTCTGACCAGGTTAGTGCTAATGGTTTATCAGTTGTGAATTATGTTATGCCTACACGCTTTGCTAATAATGCAACACCTAGTTTGCTTGACCTTTTCATAACCTCTGATAATACACCAGTTTTAAAATTTGATCAAATCGGCTTCATATCGGATCATGACTTGATATTTTGTGCTCTTTGTATAAATCTTTGTCGTACGACTGAAACTACAACAATCTCTTTTCCAGTTTTTAGTTCTGTACGTCTTGATTTGCTTTTTGATAATGTAATTCAGACGGATTTGAATGAATATTGGTTCTATTGATGTGAAATTAGAATCTTTATATGGTAAGATTAATAATTTATTTAACACCCACGTACCATTGTATTGTAACCTCTTGCTTTCCCCAAATTTGGAAGGTGGCTGTTGTAATACCAATTCCAAAGAAATCAGCTGCAACCAACACAAATGATTTCCGTCCTATTAGTATTTTGTCGGTTTTATCTAAGATATGTGAAGCGCTTTTGCATGAGCAAATAACTGAATTTTTAAATAAACACCAACTGCTTTCCCCACTACAATCTGGATTTCGTGTTGGGCAACTGCCATGCTTAAAGTTATTGATGACCTTCGCACTGCCTATGATCAGGATCAAATTACTCTTTTGTGCCTTCTGGGCTTTTCTAAAGCGTTTGATAGTGTTGACCACCACCTTTTGTGTCAGAAATTAGAGTTTTATTTTGGATTTTGTGAAAGTTCAGTTAGGCTAATAAGAAGCTATCTTCATAATAGATTCCAAAAGGTTAAAGTAGGTGATAAATACTCCACTTACAGGCAGTGTACCTCTGGAGTACCTCAAGGTTCAATTTTGGGGCCACTTTTGTTTTGTATGTTCTTGAATGATATATTTTTAGTTACCAAAAATGTTAAAATGCATGCTTATGCTGACGATGTTCAATTGTATTTGTCACGTAGATTGGGTCTTGTTGATGATCTTGCTTGCAGACTTAACGAAGACTTGGTTTGTATTGTAAATTGGGCTGAATCAAATAATCTTTCGTTAAATCCGTCCAAATCATATATTTTACCAATATCGCGAGCCCAACTTGATTTGAATATTGTCCCCCCTTTATTCTTTGGTGACTCTTCAATAATGTTTGTTAATAACATTGTCTGCTTAGGTTTCCATCTCAATTCCTCCCTATCCTACAATGATCATATCAATCATGTGACCAGGAAAATTTACATGACGGTACGGTATCTGCGCAGATCCGCTGAGTACACACCTCTAGTAATTAAAAAAAGATTAGTTATGCAGCTTATTGTACCATTATTTTGAAGTTGTTTACAGTAGGTTGGACTCTAGGTCATTACTTAAGCTACAAGTTGAAGTTAATAATGCTACTCGATATATTTTTGGTCTGCGTAGATATGATCATGTCTCTTCATGGAGTAAGGATCTTCTAGGATGTTCCCTCGAGAACTACCTTATGGCTAGGAATTGTATTTTCTTACATAAAATTATATACACGCATACACCATCTTTCTTGTTTGATAAACTTCGGTTTAGCATGTCGAATGGAATTAACTACTTAATTGTTCCTAAATTTGTGTATCTTAACTCCACGCGTTTGTTTTTTGTCAACGCCATTAGAATTTGGAATTCTCTGCCTATTGAACTTAAATGTACTGATAATCTCAACAACTTTAAGCGTTTAGTTTTTAATCATTTTTCGCGTTAGTTTTTTTGTTCAAATAATGTTGTAAGTTTAATTACTTTAATTTCCAGACAGGCTTTTTGTAAGATTATTCTTTTGTTTTAGTTTTAGCTTTAGTAATAATTATTGTATTACGTAACTTTTAAATGTTGACCATTATTTGTATAGTAAGCTAAAAGAATTAAGTTCTTACTGTACTGATGTTTACCTTATATAAATAAATAAATAAATAAAAATAAATAGTTATTGTACCATTATGATTTATTTCTGATAGTGCGTAAAACTGACATAGAAAACCCTTATGAGATATATGTATTGTTAGTATATAAAATGTTTATTTTATTTATAAAATTATAAAACTACACACACAATAAATAACATTATGTCTCTACCCACAGGGAATAACATCTTAAGTCTATATTTCTTATGTTTAAAAGTAAGATGGGTTTTTTTCACATTCTCTGAAAATAAAACTATGATTTAAAATAATTATAAAAAAACGAATTGGTGTTTGATTGTTTTTTCACGCACAACAAATCGATTAATTCCACTTCTCATATATTTTCTTTTTTATGCGTCACAGCAATCTATCAGATCCCTACTTTTCACATTTGTTCAAATTTTACTAAAAAATTGAACCAATATCACAAGTGTCCAAATTTAGTTTTCGTTCGCCATACACAATGTATGGAAGCTTCAATTTGTTCTTGTTTTTTACAAGTAGTTGAAGATTTTAAAATTTATAAAAAATTATAACAATTCCAAAAAAAATTCTAAAAGTATCGAAAAATTAGCAAAAATCTCTTAGAAATTAAAAAAAACAAAAAATTTTTCAATTTTAAGAATTTGAAAAAACTTTCAAAAGTAGAAAAATTATAAAAACTGAACAACCTTAGCAACTTAACCAAGTAGCTGAGGATTTCAAAATTTTAAAAATAATATACAAATTCCAAAAAAAACTCTAAAAGTATCGAAAAATTAGCAAAAACCTCTTCAAAATCAAAAAAAAAATTTTAAATTTCAAGAATTTGAAAAAATTCCTAAAATTAGAAAAATTATAAAAACTGAAAAACTTTAGCAACTTCAACAAGTAGCTGAGGATTTCGAAATTTTGAAAATACTATAATAATTCCAAAAAATCTGTAAAAGTATCGAAAAATTAGCAAAAACTTCTTTGAAATCAAAAAACACCAAAAATTTTTTAATTTCAAAAACTTAAAAAAATTCCCAAACCGAGAAAAATTATAAAAACTATAACAACTTATACAAGTAGCTGAAGATTGAAGATCATCAAAGCACACCAATTTTATGCCCGAAAAATCCTCATACGATAATATCTAACCAACCACCTTTCACCGTTCTAAAGTTTTCAAAAAATGTTATAATTTTGATCAATACATAATCGTTATTTTGGGTGAAAAATTCAGTTATCAGATTCAAACGAGTTCTGTTTAAAACTTTCAATAAAAACAATTTAACTTTCGGAAAAATTAAGATGGTCATTGGCTATCATTTTATTTATACAGATTAATAAATAAGGATTAAGAGTTATAAAAAATTATTGAAATTATTTGGGCATTTTATAAAATCATGTTTGTGGCTCGAAATATATTTTATTCATAACTTGTAATCGATAATTTTGTTTTCGGCTTACATGTAGTAATATAATACCGATTTCTCAATTACATAATTGTTGCTTAATAAAGGGGTTGTCAACAAATTACATTTTTTGTTGATTCTTGTAAAAATTATTTGTGTCGTTTTTGAAATAAACTGTTGAATTGGAATTTTTTCATAGATTATAATATCTGTTGGGTAATTAACAAGTCATTTGATGAATAAGTAGCTGAATAGTGATTTCATTTTTGATGGATCATACAGCTCTGTTTTTATACTTTTTATGCTAAGACACAATTTTTTTTCAGGCAAGGAGAATCAAACAGACTCCTTTGGAACTTTACAGATATATTCCAAAATTCACATGATGGCGGAGTGGGAACTTTACGTGCACGTTTAGAGTTAAACGATGGACCATCAACACCCGCTATGCTAACAACTCAATTTAACTACGAAGGCACTACCTTGTCAAGCATAGAATTTGAACTAAAGGGTGGTGGATACAGACTATCATTAGTAAAACGGAGTTTTGTTTCTGGTAAATATAAATTCTTAAAATGTTTTTTTTTCCTTAGATGTTAAGTTTTGTATCTCAAGGAAATTATGTTTGTGAAGGCGATGGCATTCGTAGCGCAGCCACACCAACTCCACCATCTGTCGACTCGTCGAGCCCGTTTTCAGCTGAATCGAATTGAAAATAGATAATAATTTATATGGACATAGTAATTTATAAATAACACATCTTCTGCTTTAAATTGTGACCTTAAAAGTTGAACAACACTAAAACACTAAACATACGAAACAAAATCATAGCTGACAGATATAATTTTTTCCAATTTAATTAAGGGACAGTTATTGTACCATTATAATTTATTTCTGAAAGTGCGTAAAACTGACATAGAAAACCCTTATGAGATATATGTATTGTTAGTAAATAAAATGTTTATTTTATTTATAAAATTATTAAACTACACACACAATAAATAACATTATGTTTAATGTCTCTACCCACAGGGAATAACATCTTAAGTCTACATTTCTTATGTTTAAAAGTAAGAAAGGTTTTTTTTCATTCTCTGAAAATAAAACTGTGGTTTAAAATTATTATAAAAAAACGAATTGGTGTTTGATTGTTTTTTCACGCACAACAAATCGATTAACTGCTCTTCTCAAATTTTTTTCTTTTTTATGCGTCACAGCAATCTATCAGATCCCTACTTTTCGCATTTGTTCAAATTTTACTAAAAAATTGAACCAATATCACAAGTGTCCAAATTTAGTTTTCGTTCGCCATACACAATGTATGGAAGCTTCAATTTGTTTTTGTTTTTTACAAGTAGCTGAAGATTTCAAAATTTATAAAAAAATATAACAATTCCAAAAAAAAATTCTAAAAGTATCGAAAAATTAGCAAAAATCTCTTAGAAATCAAAAAAAAACAAAAAATTTTTAAATTTTAAGAATTTGAAAAAACTCTCAAAATTAGAAAAATTATAAAAACTGAACAACCTTAGCAACTTAACCAAGTAGCTGAGGATTTCAAAATTTTGGAAGAAATATAAAAAATCCAAAAAAGACTCTAAAAGTATCGAAAAATTAGCTAAAACCTCTTCGAAATCACAAAAAAATAAAAAATTTTTAAATTTCAAGAATTTGAAAAAATTCCCAAAATTAGATAAACTATAAAAACTGAAAAACTTTAGCAACTTCAACAAGTAGCTGAGGATTTCGAAATTCTGAAAATAATATAAAAATTCCAAAAAATCTGTAAAAGTATCGAAAAATTAGCAAAAACCTCTTAGAAATCAAAAAACACCAAAAATTTTCTAATTTCAAAAATTTGAAAAAATTCCCAAAACGAGAAAAATTATAAAAACTATAACAACTTATACAAGTAGCTGAAGATTGAAGATCATCAAAGCACACCAATTTTATGCCCGAAAAATCCTCATACGATAATATCTAACCAACAACCTTTCACCGTTCTAAAGTTTTCAAAAAATACTATAATTTTGATCAAAACATAATCGTTATTTTAGGTGAAAAATTCAGTTTTCAGATTCAAACGAGTTCTGTTTAAAACTTTCAATAAAAACCATTTAACTTTCGGTAAAATTAAGATGGTCATAAGTATTATTTATTTCACTGCCAGTGTCGCAATCTCCTTTAAACGTTAACACATTGTCGTAAGTCGAATGAGAATATGGGTTGTATGGGGGGGAGAGGTGACGCAGCTGTTAACCGTAAAAAAACTCCTTTAGAGGCCACTCTAAATTCCTCTCCAACTACTTCCAATTTTCCCGCTTCTACTGCTCTTAACAACCCTCCATCACTTTCCTCCACTTTAAATACTCCTGTATCCATTTCTGTCATTCCTAATCCACAAGGGGTTGTTACGGTTGGTGGTTCTGTGGCGCCTGTCTCTTTGCAAGCATTGCCTAGGTTGAAATCGATTTTTATTTCCCGACTTCATTCTAACACTACCACTGAATACAAAATCATAGCATTCCTGCTGACGCCTTCGTTTCTTGCAGGAAAATCGGTAACAAACCTACTCATGCGTCTTTTAAAATAAAAGTGGCCTTTTCTCATTTTTCTGCCATTCTTAATTCTAAAGCATGGGTGGATAATATCTTTATTTCAGAATTTGAGTTGAAAAAAAAAAAAAAATAATAAGACTGTCAGACATACAGTTCGTTCCAGTTCAAAAAACTGAAGCGGCTATCCCTTTACTACCAAAATGTAAGGGGTTTGCGATCCAAGACGCACGACATCTTTTTATCTTCTCAGAATTTCTCTGAGGATATTACCGTTTTTACCGAAACTTGGTTAAATAACACTTTTCTCAATTTAGAACTTTTTGACAATAGTTTCAATGTTTTTAGAAGAGACAGACACTTGGAAGATATTTCTTCTGTTGGTGGCGGCTTCTTAATAGCCATAAAAAACCATTTAACTAGTTCATTAATCGAAATTGCCTGCGCATCTTACATTGAACTTTTATGCGTTAAAATTACACATTGTAACTCCAATATTTATATTCTTAACGTTTATGTTCCTCCAAATAGTGGCGCAGATGTCTACGAATGTCTTTCGATGTCCGTAGAATACATAATTAATGAACTAGATGCTGATGACGACATTTTGTTGTTAGGTCACTTCAATCTGCCTGACCTAAAATGGACTCCTTCGGATGATGGTACATATTATTATGCATCTTGTCCAAAAACTCAACAACAACAAATTTTTGTTGACGAAATACTTTGGAATTTACAACAAGTAAGTTGTATAACTAATTGCCACGGACGACAACTTGACTTAGTCTTGGCTGCAAATAGAGGTAATGTTGTTGTAAGAAAAGCTATCCATGCTCTTTCTACGGTTGATTCCTATTATCCACCTTTGAGTATTGTGTATCAATCCGATATTGAAAATTTATCTAATGCATGTCCTTCCATTAATGTTTATGAATTCAATTTTAAGAAAGCTAACTTCTTGAAATTGAATGAGTAATTACGAAATAATGAATTTTTTATTTATTTTAATAATAATACATTCGATGACTGCATTAAATTTTTCTATGGTGAACTTTTTTCGGCCATAGCATTGTCGGTGCCATATTCACGGAGGTATGTTAGTAATTCCTCGTACCCTTGGTACACTAAGGATTTAAAGAAAATTCGTAATGGCCGTAATAGGGCATGGAACCAATACGTTTGTAGCCAGGACCGAAATGACCTAGTTGCTTATCAGCGACTGTTTTTTGAATTCAAAGGTATGTCAGCTTTAGTTTATTCTGAATATTTGAATAAAATTAGGCTGAATATTCTTCATGACCCCAAGAACTATTTTGAATATATGGATAACGACCCTTTAGTTTCGGTTAATGAGATATATTTCACACCTGACCTCATAGAGAAATATATCTCGTCTATTGATGATGACTTTAGCTCCGGGCCTGATGGTATTCCTGCGACAGTTTTAGTTAACTGCAGCTCTGTGCTGAGTCAGCCCCTTAGTTTTTTATTTAATAGATCAGTCAGAGAAAGTTATTTTCCTAAATTTTGGATAAATGCATACATTAGCCCCATTTTCAAGAAAGGCTGTAAAAATGATGTTTCAAACTACAGGCCCGTGGCTAAGTTATCATCAATACCGAAAATTTTTGTACATATAATATACGATAAAGTTAAGGTGTGCTGCGGTGAAGTCATAACAACTCGTCAACATGGTTTTGTTAATGGCAAATCTACAGTTTCTAACCTCCTTGATTTCACTTCTTTTGTTTTAAGCTCTTTTGACTCTGGTGGGCAAGTTGACTGCATCTACACTGACTTTAGTAAAGCATTTGACAAACTACCACATAATTTGATTTTGTTTAAGTTAAAGAAGCTTTGGATTTCCTTTACGTTTTGTCAGCTGGATTGAGTCTTATTTATCTGATCGCTCATATCAAATAAGATTTCGGAGAGTGTTTTCCTCCCCATTTAGCGCGGCATCAGGTGTTCCACAAGGAAGGCACCTGGGGCCGCTCCTGTTCATTTTAGCAATTAATGACGTTACACATGTAATTAAAAACTCCCATCTGTTAGTATATGCAGATGACATGAAAATTTACAGGAACGTAAAGAGGGTTGGCGATACTATTCCACTTCAGTCTGACTTGAAATCCTTTGAGGTTTGGTGTTCTAAAAATAACTTACATCTTAATCCTGATAAATGCCAATCTATGATTTTCACCAGGAAGAAAAATATTGTGGAGTTTGATTATCAATTAAAAGATAAGAAAATATGTCGTGTCGATTTAGTCAAAGACCTAGGCATACATTTTGATGTTAAATTAACTTTTAATGAGCATATTGATCTAATATGTAAAAAATCCTCATCTCTGCTTGGCTTTATTAAGAGGTGGGCAAAAGAATTTAATAGCCCTTTAGTAACGGTGACTTTATATAATACAATAGTGCGTCCTCACTTAGAGTACGCCAGCCAAGTATGGTCACCATTTTATAATATTCATATAAATAGAATTGGGAGAATTCAAGAAAACTTTATTCGTTTTGCTCTCAATGGCTTAAATTGGACTGCCTCTTTGAACCTTCCTCCTTATGAGGATCGTTTGAAGTTATTACATTTGCAGTCTTTGAAGTCCCGTAGAAATATTGCGGATATAATTTATTTGCATCATTTTATAACAGGGTCTCTTGCTGCACCAGAGCTTCTTGATTACATACATTTTAATACTAATCGGAGAAGTACTCGTAACTCTAATCAATTATTTTATCAACCGGTTAGTAGAACTAATTATATGGCTACAGCTCCTTTTAATCGTATGACAACTCTTATTAATAATTGCGATTTTTATAACATTAGCTTGTCAAAAGGTCAACTCAAGCATAGATTGAAAACTAACTGTAGCTAAATTTGTAGCTTAATGGTGGTCTGTATTTTAATGTTTGTGTTTCCCGAGCCCCACAGCATGCAGGGTAAATTTTTTCCAACATTTACGCCTTGGACCATGTAAAATTACACATATAATTATTTTAATATCTATATCGCATTGTCTGAGTGGGTATGTTGAGAAAGTGTGATAAAGCTAAGAAAAAATTATAAAAAAATAACAAATTAATTGCATGCATAATTTTTTCCATATTCATTATTTATTTAAAAGCTTTTTACTTGATTTAAAGCTTAAAGCTAAGAAGGCTAATAGCTGTAGTAGCTAAACTCTATTATTATTATTATTACTATAACACTTATGCGTAATTTTATACTTCATAGTTATAGATCATTTCTAGACCTATTACTCTGCATTCAAACTTTTTGCTTCTATATAATGCACAAATTTTTAAAAGAAAATCATTTTAAGTTATTTTCTTCTAATGAAAATTTAATGACGGACGTATAATATACGGCTGTATGAATACCCCTATGTCCTTTAACCATTTTGGACATTTGAGCTAGTGGGCGTCAACAAACAAGTTAAAAAATATTGAGAAGAGATTATAAAAAACACATTTATTTCAAGCATGAAAAATCCCTATACGATCAGTCACGAGCGCAAGAGAGAACGCTTTATATTCGAAATCCAATTCCACTCACTGACAGTGAGTGCAACAAATCCTACTAGCATTGATGGCAAATGCTCTCACATTTTTATTCACACTTGTCCGGGAGATAGTGTTGCATTTTTTTGTAGTCATTTTCCCTGGATGGTTGTTAGTGAGTTTCAGCATAAAAGCTTGCAGAATAACTCGAGGAGTAAGCCACAAGTTGAAAAATATGTAGAAGAGATCACTTTAAAAACAAGTTTAAAAAGAATATCGTGATAATAATAATAATAAAAATAATAGAGTTTAGCTACTACAGCTATTAGCCTTCTTAGCTTTTTAGCTTGAAGCTTTAAATCAAGTAAAAAGCTTTTTAATAAATAATGGAGATGGAAAAAATTATACATGCAATTAATTTGTTATTTTTTTATAATTTTTTCTTAGCTTTATCGCACTTTCTCAACATATCCACTCAGACCATGTGATATAGATATTAAAATAATTATATGTGTAATTTTACATGGTCCGAGGCGTAAATGTTAAAAAAATTTACCGTGCATGCTGTGGGGCTCGGACAACACAAACATAATAATACAGACCACCATTAAGCTACACATTTAGCTACAGTTAATTTTCAATCTAAGCTTGACAAGCTAACGTTATAAAAATCGCAATGTTATAAAATGGTTTCCTTGTGGAACACCTGATGCCGCGCTAAATGGGGAGGAAAATACCCTCCGAAATCTTATTTGATATGAGCGATCAGATAAATAAGATTCAATCCAGGTGACAAAACTTAAAGGAAATCCAAGCTTTAACTTAAACAAAATCAAATTATGTGGTAGTTTATCAAATGCTTTACTGAAGTCAAAGTAGATGCAGTCAACTTGCCTTCTAGAGTCAAAAGAGCTTAAAGCAAAAAAAGTGAAATCAAGGAGGTTAGAAACTGTAGATCTGCCATTAACAAAACCTTGTTGACGAGTTGTTATGACTTCACCACAGCACACCTTAACTTGATCGTATATTATATGTTCAAAAATTTTCGGTATTGATGATAACTTAGCCACTGGCCTGTAGTTTGAAACATCATTTTTACAGCCTTTCTTGAAAATGGGGATAATGTATGCATTTTTCCAAAATTTTGGAAAATAGCTTTCCCTGACTGATTTATTAAATAAAAAACTGAGGGGCTGACTCAGCACAGAGCTGCAGTTAACTAAAACTGTCGCAGGAATACCATCAGTACCGGAGCTGAAGTCATCATCAATAGACGAGATATATTTCTCAATGAGGTCAGGTGTGAAAGATATCTCATTAACCGAAACTAAAGGGTCGTTATCCATATATTCAAAATAGTTGATCTCAGGGCTAAATGAATTCGTAGAAAATGACTCTTTAAACAAATTAGCAAACAACCCGGCTATAATTTGGGGGTCGCTAGTGAGCCCATCAACTGTTTTAAATTCAGATGGAAACCCGTCAGATTTTTTTTTAGAATTAATAAAACCCCAAAAAATTCTTGGGATCATAAAGAATATTCAGCTTAATTTTATTCAAATATTCAGAATAAACTATAGCTGAGATATCTTTAAATTCAATAAACAGTCGCTGATAAGTAACTAGGTCATTTTGGTCCTGGCTACAAACGTATTTGTTCGATGCCCTATTACGGCCATTACGAATTTTCTTTAAAACCTTAGTGTACCAAGGGTACGAAGAATTATTAACGAACCTCCGCGTATATGGCACCGACAATTCAATGGCGGAAAACAATTCACCGTAGAAAAATTTAATGCAGTCATTGAATGTATTATTGTTAAAATAAATAAATAATTCATCTAGTTTATTTCTTAAATTCTCATTCAATTTCAAGAAGTCAGCTTTCTTATAATTGAATTCATAAACATTAATAGAAGGACATGCATTAGATAAATTTTCAATGTCAGATTGATAAACAATGCTTAAAGGTGGATGATAGGAATCAACCGTAGAAAGAGCATGGATAGCATTTCTTACAACAACATTACCACTATTTGCAGCCAAGACCAAGTCAAGTTGTCGTCCGTGACAATTAGTTATACAACTTACTTGTTGTAACTTTGAAAGAATTTCGTCAACAAAAATTTGTTGTTGTCGAGTTTTTGGACAAGATGCATAATAGTATGTACCATCGTCCGTTGGAGTCCATTTAAGGTCAGGTGATTGAAGTCACCTAGCAACAAAATGTCGTCATTAGCGTCGAGTTCATTAATTATGTATTCTACGGCCATCGAAAGACGTTCGTAGACATCTGCGCTACTATTTGGAGGAACATAAACGTATATAAATATTGGAGTTACAATGTGTAACTTTAACGCATAAAAGTTCAATGTTAGATGCGCAGGCAATTTCGATTAATGAACTAGTTAAATGGTTTTTTATGGCTATTAAGAAGCCGCCACCAACAGAAGAAATATCTTCCAAGTGTCTGTCTTTTCTAAAAAAAGTTCCAAATTAAGAAAATTTTTGTTTAACCAAGTTTCGGTAAAAACGATAATATCCTCAGAAAAATTCTGAGTAGATAAAAAAATGTCATGCGTCTTGTAACGCAAACCCCTTACATTTTGATAGTAAAGGGATTGCCGCTTCAGTTTTTCGAATCGGAACGGATAGTTTTATTATTATTTTTCTTCGACTTAAATTCTGAAATAAAGATATTATCCACCCATGCATTAGAGTTAGGAATGGGAGACACATGAGAAGATGCCACTGTTATTTTAAAAGATGCATGAGTTGGTTTATTACCGAGTTTCCTGCAAGAAATGAAGGCGTCGGCAGGAATAATTTGATTTTGTCGAATAAAATTTTTAACGCTGTCAGTGGTGGTGTTGGAATGAAGTCGTGAAATGAAAATCGATTTTAACCTAGGCAATGCCTGCAGGGAAACCGGAGGCACAGAGCCATCAATCGCATCATCTACCCGCGGATTGGCAATGATCGAAATAGAGAGATGATTGTTTATAGTGGAGGAAGGAGATGGAAGATTGTTAGAAGAAATGATAGCGGGAAAATTGGGAGTTGGTGAAGAGGTATTTATAGAGCAATCCACGTGAGTTTTGTCACGACTGACGGCCACACATAGATTTCAATATATTTTGGCTTTTGCACTGATCTCCTAGAGAGCAACCTAACAAATTTTCAGAGGAAAAATAGTCCATCGTGAAAATGATAAAAAAAGAAAACGTACGCAAAAGAAAATAAAAGTTATTTCCTAAAGATTTTAGAAAAATCTAAAAAAATTGATTTATTTATATAAATTAAAAATATTTTTGGAGCAGTGCAAAAAGGGTTAATATGAAGCAGAAATTCACCCGTTAAGCAGCAACAACAACAACACAACAGAGTTTAAGTCTAGCTTAGTACACGTACAAAGCATAAAAGAGAATCAAAAAACAAAGCTGTTGCACTGCTTACATTGTTTTTGCTTGCAGAAAAATTAAAAATATTTGCATATATGTATGTTAAAATGATAATAAAGACAACACAAAATTATAAAAAGAATTACGAATAGCACTCAATTTTATAAAAAACGACACTATATACCTACGCACAATTGTCAAATTGTTATTTACTACATATATTAATATCAACTAATTAGAAATAAAAGTTAAAAATCGCAATACCACACACACAACACAACCGACACTGACAAAGGAACGAAGTCAACTGATAATTTTTATTGGATATGGAGACCAAGGGTCTAAGGAATAAAACCAAATAAATTTCATTAGAATTGGTTCAGTAGTTTTGAGTTATGCGCGAACGAAATCAAATTTATACAGATTATATAAATAAAAAAAAAGTATTATAAAAAATTATTGAAATTATTTAAGGCGTTTTATAACATCATCTTTGTGGCTCGAAATATATTTTATTCATAATTTGTAATCGATAATTTTGTTTTCGGGTTACATGTTATAATATAATACCGATTTCTCAATTACATACCCAATTACATAATTGTTGCTTAATAAAGGTGTAGTCATCAAATTACATTTTTTGTTGATTCTTGTAAAAATTATTTGTGTCGTTTTTGAAATAAACTGTCGAATTGGAATTTTTTCATAGATTATAATATCTGTTGGGTAATGAACAAGTAGCTGAATAGTAATTTCATTTTTGATGGATCATACAGCTCTGTTTTTATACTTTTTAAGCTAAGACACAATTTTTTTTCAGGCAAGGAGAATCCAAAAGACTCCTTTGAACTTTACAGATGTATCCCAAAACGCACTTTACGTGCATGTTTAGAGTTAAACGATGGACCATCAACACCCGCTATGCTAACAACTCAATTTAATTAAGAAGGCAAGGAATGTTGGTGGATACAGACTATCTTTAGTAAAATGGAGTTTTGTTTCTGGTAAATATCAATTCTTAATATTTTTTTTTTCTTATCCTTAGAGGTTAATTTTTGTATCTCTAGGAAAGTATGTTTGTGAAGGCGATGGCATTCGTAGCGCAGCCACACCAACTCCACCATCTGTGGACTCGTCGAGCCCGTTTTCAGCTGAATCGAATTGAAAATAGATAATAATTTATATGGACATAGTAATTTATAAATAACACATCTTCTGCTTTAAATTGTGACCTTAAAAGTTGAACAACACTAAAACACTAAACATACGAAACAAAATCATAGCTGACAGATATATTTTTTTCCAATTTAATTAAGGGACAGTTATTGTACCATTATGATTTATTTCTGAAAGTGCGTAAAACTGACATAGAAAACCATTATGAGATATATGTATTGTTAGTAAATAAAATGTTTATTTTATTTATAAAATTATAAAACTACACACACAATAAATAACATTATGTTTAATGTCTCTACCCACAGGGAATAACATCTTAAGTCTACATTTCTTATGTTTAAAAGTAAGAAAGGTTTTTCTTCATTCTCTGAAAATAAAACTGTGGTTTAAAATTATTATAAAAAAACGAATTGGTGTTTGATTGTTTTTTCACGCACAACAAATCGATTAAGTGCTCTTCTCAAATTTTTTTCTTTTTTATGCGTCACAGCAATCTATCAGATCCCTACTTTTCACATTTGTTCAAATTTTACTAAAAAATTGAACCAATATCACAAGTGTCCAAATTTAGTTTTCGTTCGCCATACACAATGTATGGAAGCTTCAATTTGTTTTTGTTTTTTACAAGTAGCTGAAGATTTCAAAATTTATAAGAAATTATAACAATTCCAAAAAAAATTCTAAAAGTATCGAAAAATTAGCAAAAATCTCTTAGAAATCAAAAAAAAACAAAAAATTTTTAAATTTTAAGAATTTGAAAAAACTCTCAAAATTAGAAAAATTATAAAAACTGAACAACCTTAGCAACTTAACCAAGTAGCTGAGGATTTCAAAATTTTGGAACAAATATAAAAATTCCAAAAAAGACTCTAAAAGTACCGAAAAATTATCAAAAACCTCTTCGAAATCAAAAAAAAATAAAAAAATTTTAAATTTCAAGAATTTGAAAAAATTCCCAAAATTAGAAAAATTATAACATTATAACAACTTATACAGGGAGCTGAAGATTTCAAAATTTGGATGGAAATATAAAATTTCCAAAAAAATTTCTAAAAGTATCGAAAAATTACCAAAACCACTTAGAAATAAAAAAAAAACAATTTTTTTAAGTTTCAAAAATTTGAAAAAATTCATAACAGTAGAAAAATTATAAAAATTGAAATATTTTAACAACTTATACAAGTAGCTGAAGATTGAAGATCATCAAAGCACATCAATTTCATCCCCGAAAAATCCTCATACGATAATATCTAACCCACCACCTTTCACCGTTCTAAAAATTCCAAAAAATACTATACTTTTGATCAATTTATAATCGTTATTTTGGGTGAAAAATTCAGTTTTCAGATTCAAACGAGCTCTGTTTAAAACTTTCAATAAAAACCATTTAACTTTCGGAAAATTAAGATGGTGATAAGTATTATTTATTTCACTGCCAGTGTCGAAATCTCCTTTAAGCGTTAACACTAACGCGTAATTTTATACTATATAATTATAGACTATTTCTAGACCTATTACTCTGCATTCAAACTTTTTGCTTCTATATAATGTACAAATTTTTAAAAGAAAATCATTTATAGTTTCTTTCCTTCTAATGAAAATTTAATAATGGACGTTTAATATACGGCTGTATGAATACCCCTATGTCCTTTAACTATTTTGGACATTTGAGCTAGTGGGCGTCAACAAACAAGTTAAAAAATATTGAGAAGAGATTATAAAAAACACATGGATTTCATGCCTGAAAAATCCCCATACGATCAGTCACGAGCGCAAGAGAGAACGCAAGTGATGGCAAATGCTCTCACATTTTTATTCATACTTGTCCGGGAGATAGTGTTGCATTTTTTTGTAGTCATTTTCCCTGGATGGTTGTTAGTGAGTTTCAGCATAAAAGCTTGCAGAATAACTCGAGGAGTAAGCCACAAGTTGAAAAATATGTAGAAGAGATCACTTTAAAAACAAGTTTAAAAAGAATATCGTGATAATAATAATAATAAAAATAATATAGTTTAGCTACTACAGCTATTAGCCTTCTTAGCTATTTAGCTTGAAGCTTTAAATCAAGTAAAAAACTTTTTAATAAATAATGGAGATGGAAAAAATTATACATGCAATTAATGTTGAAAATCGCAATACTACACACACAACACAACCGACACTGACAAAGGAACGAAGTCAACTGATAATTTTTATTGGATATGGAGACCAAGGGTCTAAGGAATAAAACCAAATAAATTTCATTAGAATTGGTTCAGTAGTTTTGAGTTATGCGCGAACGAAATCAAATTTATACAGATTATATAAATAAAAAAAAAGTATTATAAAAAATTATTGAAATTATTTAAGGCGTTTTATAACATCATCTTTGTGGCTCGAAATATATTTTATTCATAATTTGTAATCGATAATTTTGTTTTCGGGTTACATGTTATAATATAATACCGATTTCTCAATTACATACCCAATTACATAATTGTTGCTTAATAAAGATGTAGTCAACAAATTACATTTTTTGTTGATTCTTGTAAAAATTATTTGTGTCGTTTTTGAAATAAACTGTCGAATTGGAATTTTTTCATAGATTATAATATCTGTTGGGTAATGAACAAGTCATTTGATGAACAAGTAGCTGAATAGTAATTTCATTTTTGATGGATCATACAGCTCTGTTTTTATACTTTTTATGCTAAGACACAATTTTTTTTCAGGCAAGGAGAATCAAACAGACTCCTTTGGAACTTTACAGATATATTCCAAAATTCACATGATGGCGGAGTGGGAACTTTACGTGCACGTTTAGAGTTAAACGATGGACCATCAACACCCGCTATGCTAACAACTCAATTTAATTACGAAGGCACTACCTTGTCAGGCATAGAATTTGAACTAAAGGGTGGTGGATACAGACTATCGTTAGTAAAACGGCGTTTTGTTTCTGGTAAATATAAATTCTTAAAATGTTTTTTCTTTTCCTTAGATGTTAATTTTTGTATCTCAAGGAAATTATGTTTGTGAAGGCGATGGCATTCGTAGCGCAGCCACACCAACTCCACCATATGTGGACTCGTCGAGCACGTTTTCAGCTAAATCGAATTGAAAATAGATAATAATTTATATGGACATAGTAATTTATAAATAACACATCTTCTACTTTAAATTGTGACCTTAAAAGTTGAACAACACTAAAACACTAAACATACGAAACAAAATCATAGCTGACAGATATATTTTTTTCCAATTTAATTAAGGGACAGTTATTGTACCATTATGATTTATTTCTGAAAGTGCGTAAAACTGACATAGAAAACCCTTATGAGATATATGTATTGTTAGTAAATAAAATGTTTATTTTATTTATAAAATTATAAAACTACACACACAATAAATAACATTATGTTTAATGTCTCTACCCACAGGGAATAACATCTTAAGTCTACATTTCTTATGTTTAAAAGTAAGAAAGGTTTTTTTTCATTCTCTGAAAATAAAACTGTGGTTTAAAATTATTATAAAAAAACGAATTGGTGTTTGATTGTTTTTTCACGCACAACAAATCGATTAACTGCTCTTCTCAAATTTTTTTCTTTTTTATGCGTCACAGCAATCTATCAGATCCCTACTTTTCGCATTTGTTCAAATTTTACTAAACAATTGAACCAATATCACAAGTGTCCAAATTTAGTTTTCGTTCGCCATACACAATATATGGAAGCTTCAATTTGTTTTTGTTTTTTACAAGTAGCTGAAGATTTCAAAATTTATAAAAAATTATAACAATTCCAAAAAAAAATTCTAAAAGTATCGAAAAATTAGCAAAAATCTCTTAGAAATCAAAAAAAAACAAAAAATTTTTAAATTTTAAGAATTTGAAAAAACTCTCAAAATTAGAAAAATTATAAAAACTGAACAACCTTAGCAACTTAACCAAGTAGCTGAGGATTTCAAAATTTTGGAACAAATATAAAAATTCCAAAAAAGACTCTAAAAGTACCGAAAAATTATCAAAAACCTCTTCGAAATCAAAAAAAAATAAAAAAATTTTAAATTTCAAGAATTTGAAAAAATTCCCAAAATTAGAAAAATTATAACATTATAACAACTTATACAGGGAGCTGAAGATTTCAAAATTTGGATGGAAATATAAAATTTCCAAAAAAATTTCTAAAAGTATCGAAAAATTACCAAAACCACTTAGAAATAAAAAAAAACAATTTTTTTAAGTTTCAAAAATTTGAAAAAATTCATAACAGTAGAAAAATTATAAAAATTGAAATATTTTAACAACTTATACAAGTAGCTGAAGATTGAAGATCATCAAAGCACATCAATTTCATCCCCGAAAAATCCTCATACGATAATATCTAACCCACCACCTTTCACCGTTCTAAAGTTTTCAAAAAATACTATACTTTTGATCAATTTATAATCGTTATTTTGGGTGAAAAATTCAGTTTTCAGATTCAAACGAGCTCTGTTTAAAACTTTCAATAAAAACCATTTAACTTTCGGAAAATTAAGATGGTGATAAGTATTATTTATTTCACTGCCAGTGTCGAAATCCCCGTTAAGCGTTAACACTTACGCGTAATTTTATACTATATAATTATAGACTATTTCTAGACCTATTACTCTGCATTCAAACTTTTTGCTTCTATATAATGTACAAATTTTTAAAAGAAAATCATTTATAGTTTCTTTCCTTCAAATGAAAATTTAATAATGGACGTTTAATATACGGCTGTATGAATACCCCTATGTCCGTTAACTATTTTGGACATTTGAGCTAGTGGGCGTCAACAAACAAGTTAAAAAATATTGAGAAGAGATTATAAAAAACACATGGATTTCATGCCTGAAAAATCCCCATACGATCAGTCACGAGCGCAAGAGAGAACGCAAATGATGGCAAATGCTCTCACATTTTTATTCATACTTGTCCGGGAGGTAGTGTTGCATTTTTTTGTAGTCATTTCCCTGGATGGTTGTTAGTGAGTTTCAGCATAAAAGCTTGCAGAATAACTCGAGGAGTAAGCCACAAGTTGAAAAATATGTAGAAGAGATCACTTTAAAAACAAGTTTAAAAAGAATATCGTGATAATAATAATAATAAAAATAATAGAGTTTAGCTACTACAGCTATTAGCCTTCTTAGCTTTTTAGCTTGAAGCTTTAAATCAAGTAAAAAGCTTTTTAATAAATAATGGAGATGGAAAAAATTATACATGCAATTAATTTGTTATTTTTTTATAATTTTTTCTTAGCTTTATCGCACTTTCTCAACATATCCACTCAGACCATGTGATATAGATATTAAAATAATTATATGTGTAATTTTACATGGTCCGAGGCGTAAATGTTAAAAAAATTTACCGTGCATGCTGTGGGGCTCGGACAACACAAACATAATAATACAGACCACCATTAAGCTACACATTTAGCTACAGTTAATTTTCAATCTAAGCTTGACAAGCTAATGTTATAAAAATCGCAATGTTATAAAATGGTTTCCTTGTGGAACACCTGATGCCGCGCTAAATGGGGAGGAAAATACCCTCCGAAATCTTATTTGATATGAGCGATCAGATAAATAAGATTCAATCCAGGTGACAAAACTTAAAGGAAATCCAAGCTTTAACTTAAACAAAATCAAATTAATTGGTAGTTTATCAAATGCTTTACTGAAGTCAAAGTAGATGCAGTCAACTTGCCTTCCAGAGTCAAAAGAGCTTAAAGCAAAAGAAGTGAAATCAAGGAGGTTAGAAACTGTAGATCTGCCATTAACAAAACCTTGTTGACGAGTTGTTATGACTTCACCACAGCACACCTTAACTTGATCATATATTATATGTTCAAAAATTTTCGGTATTGATGATAACTTAGCCACTGGCCTGTAGTTTGAAACATCATTTTTACAGCCTTTCTTGAAAATGGGGCTAATGTATGCATTTTTCCAAAATTTAGGAAAATAGCTTTCTTTGACTGATTTATTAAATAAAAAACTAAGGGGCTGACTCAGCACAGAGCTGAAGTTAACTAAAACTGTCGCAGGAATACCATCAGGACCGGAGCTCAAGTCATCATCAATAGACGAGATATATTTCTCAATGAGGTCAGGTGTGAAAGATATCTCATTAACCGAAACTAAAGGGTCGTTATCCATATATTCAAAATAGTTGATCTCAGGGCTAAATGAATCCGTAGAAAATGACTCTTTAAACAAATTAGCAAACAACCCGGCTATAATTTGGGGGTCGCTAGTGAGCCCATCAACTGTTTTTAATTCAGATGGAAACCCGTCAGATTTTTTTTTAGAATTAATAAAACCCCAAAAAATTCTTTGGATCATAAAGAATATTCAGCTTAATTTTATTCAAATATTCAGAATAAACTATAGCTGAGATATCTTTAAATTCAATAAACAGTCGCTGATAAGTAACTAGGTCATTTTGGTCCTGGCTACAAACGTATTTGTTCGATGCCCTATTACGGCCATTACGAATTTTCTTTAAATCCTTAGTGTACCAAGGGTACGAAGAATTAATAACGAACCTCCGCGTATATGGCACCGACAATTCAATGGCGGAAAACAATTCACCGTAGAAAAATTTAATGCAGTCATTGAATGTATTATTGTTAAAATAAATAAATAATTCATCTAGTTTATTTCTTAAATTCTCATTCAATTTCAAGAAGTCAGCTTTCTTATAATTGAATTCATAAACATTAATAGAAGGACATGCATTAGATAAATTTTCAATGTCAGATTGATAAACAATGCTTAAAGGTGGATGATAGGAATCAACCGTAGAAAGAGCATGGATAGCATTTCTTACAACAACATTACCACTATTTGCAGCCAAGACCAAGTCAAGTTGTCGTCCGTGACAATTAGTTATACAACTTACTTGTTGTAACTTTGAAAGAATTTCGTCAACAAAAATTTGTTGTTGTCGAGTTTTTGGACAAGATGCATAATAGTATGTACCATCGTCCGTTGGAGTCCATTTAAGGTCAGGCAGATTGAAGTCACCTAGCAACAAAATGTCGTCATTAGCGTCGAGTTCATTAATTATGTATTCTACGGCCATCGAAAGACGTTCGTAGACATCTGCGCTACTATTTGGAGGAACATAAACGTATATAAATATTGGAGTTACAATGTGTAACTTTAACGCATAAAAGTTCAATGTTAGATGCGCAGGCAATTTCGATTAATGAACTAGTTAAATGGTTTTTTATGGCTATTAAGAAGCCGCCACCAACAGAAGAAATATCTTCCAAGTGTCTGTCTTTTCTAAAAAAAGTTCCAAATTAAGAAAATTTTTGTTTAACCAAGTTTCGGTAAAAACGATAATATCCTCAGAAAAATTCTGAGTAGATAAAAAAATGTCATGCGTCTTGTAACGCAAACCCCTTACATTTTGATAGTAAAGGGATTGCCGCTTCAGTTTTTCGAATCGGAACGGATAGTTTTATTATTATTTTTCTTCGACTTAAATTCTGAAATAAAGATATTATCCACCCATGCATTAGAGTTAGGAATGGGAGACACATGAGAAGATGCCACTGTTATTTTAAAAGATGCATGAGTTGGTTTATTACCGAGTTTCCTGCAAGAAATGAAGGCGTCGGCAGGAATAATTTGATTTTGTCGAATAAAATTTTTAACGCTGTCAGTGGTGGTGTTGGAATGAAGTCGTGAAATGAAAATCGATTTTAACCTAGGCAATGCCTGCAGGGAAACCGGAGGCACAGAGCCATCAATCGCATCATCTACCCGCGGATTGGCAATGATCGAAATAGAGAGATGATTGTTTATAGTGGAGGAAGGAGATGGAAGATTGTTAGAAGAAATGATAGCGGGAAAATTGGGAGTTGGTGAAGAGGTATTTATAGAGCAATCCACGTGAGTTTTGTCACGACTGATGGCCACACATAGATTTCAATATATTTTGGCTTTTGCACTGATCTCCTAGAGAGCAACCTAACAAATTTTCAGAGGAAAAATAGTCCATCGTGAAAATGATAAAAAAAGAAAACGTACGCAAAAGAAAATAAAAGTTATTTCCTAAAGATTTTAGAAAAATCTAAAAAAATTGATTTATTTATATAAATTAAAAATATTTTTGGAGCAGTGCAAAAAGGGTTAATATGAAGCAGAAATTCACCCGTTAAGCAGCAACAACAACAACACAACAGAGTTTAAGTCTAGCTTAGTACACGTACAAAGCATAAAAGAGAATCAAAAAACAAAGCTGTTGCACTGCTTACATTGTTTTTGCTTGCAGAAAAATTAAAAATATTTGCATATATGTATGTTAAAATGATAATAAAGACAACACAAAATTATAAAAAGAATTACGAATAGCACTCAATTTTATAAAAAACGACACTATATACCTACGCACAATTGTCAAATTGTTATTTACTACATATATTAATATCAACTAATTAGAAATAAAAGTTAAAAATCGCAATACTACACACACAACACAACCGACACTGACAAAGGAACGAAGTCAACTGATAATTTTTATTGGATATGGAGACCAAGGGTCTAAGGAATAAAACCAAATAAATTTCATTAGAATTGGTTCAGTAGTTTTGAGTTATGCGCGAACGAAATCAAATTTATACAGATTATATACATAAAAAAAAAGTATTATAAAAAATTATTGAAATTATTTAAGGCGTTTTATAACATCATCTTTGTGGCTCGAAATATATTTTATTCATAATTTGTAATCGATAATTTTGTTTTCGGGTTACATGTTATAATATAATACCGATTTCGCAATTACATACCCAATTACATAATTGTTGCTTAATAAAGGTGTAGTCAACAAATTACATTTTTTGTTGATTCTTGTAAAAATTATTTGTGTCGTTTTTGAAATAAACTGTCGAATTGGAATTTTTTCTTAGATTATAATATCTGTTGGGTAATGAACAAGTAGCTGAATAGTAATTTCATTTTTGATGGATCATACAGCTCTGTTTTTATACTTTTTATGCTAAGACACAATTTTTTTTCAAGCAAGGAGAATCCAAAAGACTCCTTTGAACTTTGCAGATGTATCCCAAAACGCACTTTACGTGCACGTTTAGAGTTAAACGATGGACCATCAACACCCGCTATGCTAACAACTCAATTTAATTAAGAAGGCAAGGAATGTTGGTGGATACAGACTATCTTTAGTAAAATGGAGTTTTGTTTCTGGTAAATATCAATTCTTAATATTTTTTTTTTCTTATCCTTAGAGGTTAATTTTTGTATCTCTAGGAAAGTATGTTTGTGAAGGCGATGGCATTCGTAGCGCAGCCACACTAACTCCACCATCTGTGGACTCGTCGATCCCGTTTTCAGTTTAATCGAATTGAAAATAGATGGACATAGTAATATATAAATTACCCGCCTTCTGCTTTAAATTGTGACCTTAAAAAATGAAAAACACTAAAACACTAAACTTACGAAACAAAATCGTAGATGACAGATATAATTTTTTCCAATTTAATTAAGGGACAGTTATTGTACCATTATGATTTATTTCTGAAAGTGCGTAAAACTGACATAGAAAAATATTATAAAAATAGAAAAGCTATAAAAATAGCAAAATTTTTACAACTAAGAAGTATGTAAAGATTTCAAAATTTACAAAAAAATTTTAAAACATTCCAAAAAAATTCTAAAAGTATTTAAAAGTTAGCAAAAACCTCTTAGAAATCAAAAAAAAAACCAAAAATTTTTAAATTTCAAAATTTGAAAAAGTTCCCCAAAGTAGAAAAATTATAAAAATTGCAAAATTTTAACAACTTACAAGTAGCTGAAGATTTCAAAAATTAAAAATATTTATAACGGTTATAAAACAAAATTCTAAAAGTATCGAAAATTAGCAAAAACCTCTTAGAAATCAAACAAAATAAAAAATTTTTAAATATCAAGATTTTAAAAATTTTTCAAAATTAGAAATATTATTAAAATTGAAAAACTTTAACAACTTAAACAAGTAGCTAAAGATTTCAAAATTTTGAAAATAAGATATAAATTCAAAAAAAATTTTAAAAGTATCAAAAAATTAGCAAAAACCTCTTAGAAATCAAAAAAAAAACAAATATCTTATAATTTCAAATATTATAAAAAAATTCCCAAAAATAGAAAAATTATAAAAAATTGGAAAACTTTAACAATTTATACAAGTAGTTGAAGATTGAAGATCACAAAGCATGAGAATTTTATGCCCGAAAAATCCTCATACGATTATTCACCGTTCACCGTTTGATCACTACATAATTGTTATTTTGGGTGAAAAATGCAGTTTTCAGATGCAAACGAGTTCTATTTAAAACTTTCAATAAAAACCATTTAACTTTCGGAAAAATTAAGATGGTCATAAGTATTATTTATTTCACTGCCATTTTCCAATCTCCTTTAAACGTTAACACTTACGCGTAATTTTAGACTATATCATTATCCCTCTAGCAGGCCAATTTTTTTTTTATAAAAATACTATAAGCATGGTATCAATGAACCAGAAAACTGAAAAAAAAGAGTACTTTTTTCGAAACGATGAGTAGTTGAGTTTCCAGGTAGAAAAAAAGACTCTCCGCCTCTAGGCGGACCTGCCAGTTTAAGTATGCAAAGTAAACAAAATATAGTTAACATCTATTTCTGTTTATTATAAAACACAACTCAGAAAGTGTTTCAAAGTACTAAAACTAAACAATAGATCTAAATTATAGCATAAGTGGAATCTACGAAAACAGTTTCGCGTTGGTGTGGAAGATAAGTTCAGCTTACATTTCAAGCAAATGACTTGGGTATCCGATTTGCATCCTGGATTTTTGCACATAAGTATACCCTTATGATCCAAAAATTCTGCTAGATGATCAAGTCTGTTGAAGCGTAGATCTGGAGGTGGTATATAAACTCTGTTCGGAAGTGGTAAACATTTCTCTGGAACTTCTTTGGATGGCCTGCCCACTGGTCTGCGACCTATTACATAAAACAATTGCCACTTCCCTGCAGAATTTGGGAAGTTCAAATACGGTTGATCCAAGGATACGTCTATGCAGTAGATATGCATTACCTAATGCCATATCAATAAAATGATAAAATAGCCGGAGTGATGTAACGAACCTTCGGCCGGGGATCTTGACTCGCCGGAGTCCAGAGGTTCGGTCACAAAAATTTATAATTTGCGAGGAGTGGCTCTTTTATTGAAAGAAGAGAGTTGCACAGCTTTTGTGATTTTTTCCAGTTTTATTTCATTATTTATAATATATATATATATGTGTAAATTATGTGATTAAATATTTCTATGTATTTGCCGTCGTGTCAGCGTACCCTGGATGTCGTGTTTCCACTGCGTCGTTGTAGTGAGATTTGTGAGAAAAAGGTCAGACTGAGGGTCCTGCCCACGCTCTGTCTAGCTTCGCCTTCTGCCTTGCTCTCAACCTCCACCGTGACTCACTGATACGGTAGCGAGCGAGTCACCATGGAAACCTCAAGTTTAGCTTGCTCGTATGCGTGTCCAGTTCTAGGCCTCAAGTGTATGAATACGGTAGTGCACACACTTGCGAACCCAAACTCTGACACTCACGACAATTTCTACGCTCTTTACCCCTGCCGTGCTCTCAACCTCCACCGCGACTCAGTGATACGGTAGCGAGCGAGTAACCATGGAAACCTCGAGTTTAGCTTACTCGTATGCGTGTCCAGTTCTAGGCCTCAAGCGTATGAATATGGTAGTGCACACACTTGCGAACCCAAACTCTGACGCTCACGACAGTCTTTATGTTACCTACTCAGTCAGAACCTCTACTCTACTCACTACGAAATTGAAAATATACCTGTAGCCTCTTTGTCGGTACTGCTAATACTCCGCTTCTCTTGCTGCCACTGCTTCGACTGCTACCTCATCTACTACTGCTCCTGCTGCTATTTCTGCTTCCACTGCTACTTCTGCGACCACTGCTGCTGTTGCTATTTCTGCTTCCACTGCTACTTCTGCGACCACTGCTTATTGGCTTACGAGGACTTAAGTCCGCCTTCGCCAGCGGCCCGGCACAACTCACCCGATTTTTGCTTGAGTTTCCTCTTTTATACTCTGTCGCTTTGATTAATTTTTACCAACATATGGTTAAAACAGCTGGGTTTATTATTTCGCCATTTCGTGGTTGTAACAGCTGATCGGTGACATCGCTGGTATGTTGATACCTCTGGTGTATTGACAGTAGTGTCTCGTGTTGCCACCTGGGTGTCTCGGGTGTTAACTTTGTTTATATCTCTGTTGTTGACTTGGCTGGGAACTAGGTTGGGTCTCTGCTGGGAACTTTACTGTTGCCCTCGCTGGGGACTCTGCTGGGAACTCTTTTGGGACTCTGCCGGGAACTTTGCTGTTGACGCTTCTGTTGACTATGCTGGGAACTTTGCTGCGAACTCTGTTGTGTACTCTGCGGTTGGCTCTGCTGTTGACTCTGCTGTGTACTCTGCGGTTGACTCTGCTGGGAAATTTTTAAAGACTCTGCTGGGAACTATGCTGTTGATTCTACGGTTGATTCTGCTTGGAACTCTGTTAGGACTCTGCGGGGAACTCTGCTGTTGACTCTGCTGCTCTGCTGGGAACTCCGTTGTGTACTCTGCGGTTGACTCTGCTGGAAACTCTGCTGGGAACTGTGCTGTTGACTCTGCTGGGAACTTTGTAGGGACTCTGCTTGGAACTCTGCTGTTGACTCTGTGGTTGACTCTGCTGGGAAATCTGCTGTGAACTCTGTGGTTGACTTTGCTGTGCACTCTGTGGTTGACTCTGCTGGGAACTCTGTTGCGACTCTGCTGGGAACTCTGTTGCGACTCTGCTGGAAACTCTGCCGGGAACTGTGCCGTTGACTCTGCTGGAAACTTTGTAGGGACTCTGCTGGGAACTCTGCTGTTGACTCTGCTGGGAACTCTACTGTGCACTCTGTGGTTGACTCTGCTGTTGATTATGCTGTGTAGTCTGCGGTTGAGTCTGCTGGGAAATCTATTAAGACTCTGATGGGGACTCTGTTGGAACTCTGCTGTGACCTCAGTTATTGATCTGTTCGTATCTGCGGTGCTGAGTTTGCTTAAATTTCTGTTGCTGACTCGGCTACGAATTCGTATGGGACTCTGCAGGGAATTTTCTGTTGTTGTTGTGGGCGAAAACGATTCCCTCGACATATTCAACATTTTTTCCAAAAGTATGTATACTTTTTTTTCTTTGCTCCTTCCTAAGCGTATTTTTTTTTTACTTTTCATGCACTTTATTACTATTTTTTTTTTTTAAAAGATTCTCATTGTGCACTTTATTATTTTCCTTCACATTTCTTTCAGTGTTTTCATGCTGGGCTTGCGCAGCTCGAATGATTTGTTATTTTTTTTTTGTTTTTTTTTTTATTTTTTGAAAGTTGTGTTTCGTTTTGTTCCCTGTCTGATCTTCTCTGTAACAGGTGGTTGGTTTTTCCCTGTTTGATTTTCACTTTCTGATTTTTTTTAAACTTTTCTTTTGGAATTGTTCTGACTTTTTTTTTATATTTGAACTGTCTTTTTGACCCCGAATTGTTTTTATTGTTTTTTTTTTTTTAAACTTTATGTATTTTTGAAAAGTTGTGATTATATTAATTTTCACTAAAATTACACTTTTGATTTTAAGTTTTACTCCGCCGGCGTAGTATGAAATTTCCCTCGTACTTATGTTTTTTTTGGTTTTTCATCGCTGCTTGTGATATTCTTGTTCTCTCGTGACGTTTAAGCTTCTGCGTTGGTCGTGACGTTGGTTTTTACGCTGCTGCTCTTCGTTGGTTGTGACTTTGGTTTCTTGTGACGTGCTCGGCTGCATCTACGTTGCTGGGTTAGAATTATTGCACACATATATTTTTTTTCTCTCTCCCCTCTTAAAGAGCCAAGGTCCCTGCTCGGGCGCCATTGTAACGAACCTTCGGCCGGGGATCTTGACTCGCCGGAGTCCAGAGGTTCGGTCACAAAAATTTATAATTTGCGAGAAGTGGCTCTTTTATTGAAAGGAGAGAGTTGCACAGCTTTTGTGATTTTTTCCAGTTTTATTTCATTATTTATAATATATATATATATGTGTAAATTATGTGATTAAATATTTCTACGTATTTGCCGTCGTGTCAGCGTACCCTGGATGTAGTGTTTCCACTGCGTCGTTGTAGTGAGATTTGTGAGAAAAAGGTCAGACTGAGTGTTCTGCCCACGCTCTGTCTAGCTTCGCCTTCTGCGTTGCTCTCAACCTCCACCGTGACTCACTGATACGGTAGCGAGCAAATCACCATGGAAACCTCGAGCTTAGCTTGCTCGTATGCGTGTCCAGTTCTAGGCCTCAAGTGTATGAATACGGTAGTGCACACACTTGCGAACCCAAACTCTGACACTCACGACAATTTCTACGCTCTTTACCCCTGCCGTGCTCTCAACCTCCACCGCGACTCACTGATACGGTAGCGAGCGAGTCACCATGGAAACCTCGAGTTTAGCTTACTCGTATGCGTGTCCAGTTCTAGGCCTCAAGCGTATGAATATGGTAGTGCACACACTTGCGAACCCAAACTCTGACGCTCACGACAGTCTTTATGTTACCTACTCAGTCAGAACCTCTACTCTACTCACTACGAAATTGAAAATATACCTGTAGCCTCTTTGTCGGTACTGCTAATACTCCGCTTCTCTTGCTGCCACTGCTTCGACTGCTACCTCATCTACTACTGCTCCTGCTGCTATTTCTGCTTCCACTGCTACTTCTGCGACCACTGCTGCTGTTGCTATTTCTGCTTCCACTGCTACTTCTGCGACCACTGCTTATTGGCTTACGAGGACTTAAGTCCGCCTTCGCCAGCGGCCCGGCACAACTCACCCGATTTTTGCTTGAGTTTCCTCTTTTATACTCTGTCGCTTTGATTAATTTTTACCAACATATGGTTAAAACAGCTGGGTTTATTATTTCGCCATTTCGTGGTTGTAACAGCTGATCGGTGACATCGCTGGTATGTTGATACCTCTGGTGTATTGACAGTAGTGTCTCGTGTTGCCACCTGGGCATTCGATGCAACTTTACTCCGATTCTCACGCGATCCAACGCGATTATAAACTAAATATTCTAATTAAATACTTATTAATTAACAAATTCTAACTTAATGTGCCTTCATGGTCTTTTAACTTATAATTAATGTATCAAATAAAATAAAAAGTAAGAAATAAGCGGTAGCTCTGCTGCTGCTGTTGGAGTTGTGGGCGAAAACGAGGCCCTGCCGACTTTCGTCTTCACAGTGAAAAACTTTTTGTTTTCAATCGTATATGATACCGACCTAACAAGCCATCCATGAGGTTTACTCCTCCCATATGATAGTTATATTCTTTTATTGCATTTGGGCAACCGACTTCGAAATATTTTTTTTGTGTTTTGTCATACCGTTTTCCGCTAAAACCACCATCATGGGATTCGAAAAATGGGCCATCTTCTTCTAATGGCAATGGTGAACGAATCCGTTTCGCTGGTTTAGTTGACAAATATCGAAAATTCGAAGTCTCTTTTTCGACTTGTGGCTTTTCAATGGAGATTGCATATGTTGGCACTTCTAGTTGTTGCAATGGCTGATAATTGTCTGATGTTGAAGCTGGTGCAGAAGACTTTGTTGTCGCGGCATATCTAAATCAATGAAAACACAATTATATGTATAAAAGTCATATTGTAGAACCTGCCGTAACCTGTAAGGTTCGCCTGTAGGCTATCATCAGTTGAAGTGCTTTTTTGCATGTTTTCACCCATATTACAACTTTATGTAAAATATTTTTTGACTATAAACAGTTTAACCTACTCACCAGTAATTTATTCAATTTATTTCGATGTCTCTAAGTATTTCTGATAAATTTTTAAAAATCACTACTTTTCACATATAATTTTAACGTTCATTCAACTCAAACTTTCTGTTTTAAATTATCGCGGCAGTGAAAATATGCCTCGTACGATAAGCAAACGTTTTTCTGTAAGTGCATCGAACATTTTTACAAAGCCTGCTTAGCGAATTTAAGCAAAAACGTTTAGTTTTGAAGTTTAGGGTCACTAAATGGTACCCAGTTTACAGGCGGACTAGCCGGCTAAAGGGTTATAGACAATTTCTAGACCTATAACTCTGCATTCAAACTGTTTGCTTCTATATAATGCACAAATTTTTAAAAGAAAATCATTTTAGTTTCTTGTATTCTAATGAAAATTTAATAACGGACATATAAAATACGCCTGTATGATTACCCCTATGTCTTTTAACCATTTTGAACATTTGAGCTAGGGGGCGTCAACAAACAAGTTGAAAAATGTTGAAAAGAGTTTATAAAAAAACACATGGATTTCATGCCTGAAAAATCCCATAAATTCAGTCATGAGTGCAAGAGAGAACGCAGAACGCACTATATTCGAAATCCAATTCCACTCACTGACAGTGAGAGCAACAAATACTACTAGCATTGATGGCAAATGCTCTCACATTTTTATTCATACTTGCCCAGGAGGTAAAGTTGCATTTTTTTGTAGTCGTTTTCTCTGGATGGTTGTTATGGAGTTTCAGCAAAAAAGCTTGCAGAATAACTCGAAGAGTAAGCCACAAGTTGAAAAATATGTAGAAGAGATCACTTTAAAAACATATTTAAAAAGAATATCGTGATAATTTTTATTGGATATAGAGACCAAGGGTCTAAGGAATAAAACCAAATAAATTTCATTAGAATTTGTTCAGTAGTTTTGCGTTATGCGCGAACGAATTCGGCTATCATTTTATTTATACAGATTATATAAATAAAGAAAAAGAATTATAAAAAATTATTAAAATTTTATAAAATCATCAATGTGGCTCGAAATATATTTTATTCATAATTTGTAATCGATAATTTTGTTTTCGGGTTACATGTAATAATATAATACCGATTTCACCATTACATGCCCAATTACATAATAGTTGCTTAATAAAGAGGTTGTCAACAAATTACATTTTTTGTTGATTCTTGTAAAAATTATTTGTGTCGTTTTCGAAACAAACTGTCGAAATTGAATTTTTTCATAGTTTATAATATCTGTTGGGTATATAGAACTTTTCGCGCACTTTTAGAGTTAAACGATGGACCATCAACACCCGCTATGCTAACAACTCAATTTAATTACGAAGGCACTACCTTGTCAGGCATAGAATTTGAACTAAATAGTGGTGGATACAGACTATCGTTAGTAAAACGGCGTTTTGTTTCTGGTAAATATCAATTCTTAAAATGTTTTTTCTTATCCTTAGAGGTTAATTTTTGTATCTCTAGGAAAGTATGTTTGTGAAGGCGATGGCATTCGTAGCGCAGCCACACTAACTCCACCATCTGCGGACTCGTCGAGCCCGTTTTCAGCTAAATCGAATTGAAAATAGATAATAATTTATATGGACATAGTAATTTATAAATAACACATCTTCTGCTTTAAATTGTGACCTTAAAAGTTGAACAACACTAAAACACTAAGCATACGAAACAAAATCATAGCTGACAGATATAATTTTTTCCAATTTAATTAAGGGACAGTTATTGTACCATTATGATTTATTTCTGAAAGTGCGTAAAACTGACATAGAAAACCCTTATGAGATATATGTATTGTTAGTAAATAAAATGTTAATTTTATTTATAAAATTAAAAAACTACGTACACAATAAATAACATTATGTTTAATGTCTCTACCCACAGGGAATAACATCTTAAGTCTACATTTCTTACGTTTAAAAGTAAGATGAGTTTTTTTTTCATTCCCTGAAAATAAAACTGTGGTTTCAAATAATTATAAAAAAAAAACGAATTGGTTTTGATTGTTTTTTCACGCACAACAAATGATTAACTCCATTTCTCAAATTTTTTTCTTTTTTATGCGTCACAGCTATCTATCAGATCCCTACTTTTCACATTTGTTCAAATTTTACTAAACAATTGAACCAATATTACAAGTGTCCAAATTTAGTTTTCGTTCGCCATACACAATGTATGGAAGCTTCAATCTGTTCTTGTTTTTTACAAGGAACTGAAGATTTCAAAATTTATAAAATTTTATAAGAACTCCAAAAAAAATCTAAAAGTATCAAAAAATTAGCAAAAACCTGTTAGAAATCAAAAAAAAATAAATAAAAGTTTAAATTTCAAAGATTTGAAAAAATTCCCAAAAGTAGAAAAATTATAAAAATTGAAAAATTTAACAAGCTATACAAGTAGCTAAGGATTTCAAAATCTATAAAAAGTTGTTAACATTCCAAACAAAATTCAAAAAGTGTTGAAAAATTAGCTAAAACCTCTTAGAAATCAAAAAAAAAAACATAGTTTTAAGTTTCAAACATTTGACAAAATTCCCAAAAGTAGAAAAATTATAATAACTGAAAAACTTTAACAACTTATACAAGTAGCTGAAGATTGAAGATCATCAAAGCACATCAATTTCATCCAAGAAAAATCCTCATACGATACTATCAAACCCACCATCTTTCACCGTTCTAAAGTTTTCAAAAAATACTATAATTTTGATCAATTCATAATCATTATTTTGGGTGAAAAATGCAGTTTTCAGATTCAAACGTGTTCTATTTAAAACTTTTAATAAAAACAATTTTACTTTCGGAAAAATTAAGATGGTCCTAAGTATTATATATGTTTCTGCCATTTTCGAAATCTCCTTTAAAAGTCAACACTAACGCGTAATTTTATACTATATAATTATAGACTATTTCTAGACCTATAACTCTGCATCCAAATTGTTTGCTTCCACATAATGAACAAATTTTTAAAAGAAATCATTTTTAGTATCTTTTGTTCTAATGAAAATTTAATAAAGGGCGTATAATATACGGCTGAATGAATACCCCTATGTCCTATAACCATTTTGAACATTTAAGCTAGTGGGCGTCAACAAACAAGTTGAAGATTATTGAGAAGAGTTTATAAAAAAAAACATTGATTTCATGCCTAAAAAATCCCCATTCGATCAGTCATGAGCGCAAGAGGGAACGCACTATATTCGTAATCCAATTCCACTCACTGACAGTGAGAGCAACAAATACTACTAGCTTTGATGGCAAATGCTCTCACATTTTTATTCATAATTGTCGGGGAGGTAGTGTTGAATTTTTTTGCAGTCATTTTCTCTGGATGGTTGTTAGGGAGTTTCAGCAAAAAAGAAGAGATCACTTTAAAAACATATTTAAAAAGAATATCGTGATAATTTTTATTGGATATTGAGACCAAGGGTCTAAGGAATAAAACCAAATAAATTTCATTAGAATTGGTACAATAGTTTTGCGTTATGCTGAACGAAATCGGCTATCATTTTATTTATACAGATTATATAAATAAAGACAAAGAATTATAAAAAATTATTGAAATTATTTGGGCATTTTATAAAATCATCTTTGTGGCTCGAAATATATTTTATTCATAACTTGTAATCGATAATTTTGTTTTCGGGCTACATGTTGTTTACGTGCAAAGCAAACTAGTGTGTATCGTGCATATCTGCTTCAGTTTTGCTATTCACCGCAAGGTGCACGTTTACTCGTTGTAGCCAACAAGCCAACCGGCTACAGCAACAACGAGCAAAAACGCGAAAAGTTCATTCTTCTACTTACTTCACGAAGTCAGCGAACCCTCCCGCGTACGCGCTGTGAAAAAACATAAAATTTAAATTAAACAGTTATACGACCAATCAACAAATTTCACATAAAACATTTTACAGTTTACAACTAACAGTAATATTGAACAATTTACACATCAAAAAATACCACGAACCACAAACAAAACATCTTTAAACACCAAATTACAAATAAAATCAAGTATAGTATAAATCCATTTATTGTACCCTTTAATCATTTGAATTTATATTATAATTTATTTTGAAAAATATTTTAATATAAGCCCTTAAAACCGATTTAGTGTGTCCAACTTTTTTCGCACCCTCGATTAAACATTTGGTCCATACGAGCCGTCGACTTTTGGAGCAGCAGAATCAAAGTATTGGACGGACATCGAAAGTTGATACACAAACTCTGCAGAATACATTTTACAATAACCCAGGAAACATCACAGCATATACAAAAAATTGAATTGAATTGTTTGATTGAAATTTAAAGTGCGAAGTTTTAATCAAAATTGTCTATACAAAAAGCATAATTAATCTTTTTGTGCAGCATTTTGAAAAGTTATATTTTCGAGCTTCATTTTTACAAGCCGAAAATTTTTGAATAACTTACTCAAACCCTCAACAAATTTCATTTTTTGATTTAAATTTCAATTACGATACACATATACATATTGGTTCATACATATATTGCGTGCATTTACCACTTGCACTTGTTTTTTGCAAAAAAATATTGCATGAAATTTAGCCTACACAGTTGCTGTGCCGTTTTTTTCTAATTTTATTGCTGAGTACAAGTTCTGAGTAACTTGTACTTTTGTTTTTGTATTCACTCCAACCAGTTCTCAAATTGAGTTGACAGATTGGTGCGAAAAATCCCGGAAATTTTTTCATCCGGATTTTATTAAAAGTTTTCCCAAATTGTGGGAATTGATTTAAAATTTAAATTTTGTTTAACCCATTGTGAATTTCGTTAACACTTTGTGCCAAAAAAATTATTTAAATAATTTCGTAATATTACGACTTTTTCGTTTTCGCTAGAACCCAATTGTTGATATATTTTTGAAAAAAATTTTTAACCCGTTATAGCCCCATAGGAAAAACAAGGAATTGCAGAATTTTTTGAAGAATTTCAAAATAAGTGATTGTTTTCTCAACAGTGTGCTGAAATTAAAGCAATTTACTAAAATTTTTTGAATAATTTTTTAGCCCATTTTCAACAAATTTTCATAATTTGTTGGATTTTTTACAAATTTTTGTTCATTTTGGAACAAACTCTTTTATATTTGAACCCAACTAATTCAACTGATTTTAAAATATGGCAACAGCAGCTACTAAGACTTTCATCCACTTTGCCAAGGATATAGTGGAGCTAGAGATATCTCACAGCGAGACCCCAATAACTGAAACGTTCACAGTCTCAAAGCCCAGCAAAAGCAACTGGAATATTTGTGGCAGAAGTTCCAAACTGCATATGAGGAACGTCGGGAAAATCAAGACAAAGAAATTGACATGGAAAAGGTGAAAAAGGAATACAAGAAGACAGTGACATATACAGGATTTTATTTCGGGGGAGGTTTTGAATATGAGTGTATATTCTTTGCAAAATCGTTTATATACAGTGTCCGTCAAGATATTTCGGGGGGAGAGGTTCTATCCCTTAGCATCCCCCCCTAGATACGGCCCTGCAAGAAGACATATAAGTCATACTTGAACTTTTTCGCATCTCTGAACGATCACTTAGAGACCATGACAAACCCAACAAAAAATGATTTGCAAACACCTGTTGCCACCAATAGGGTATCAAATGCTCTGTTTCCAGCTGTCCACCTTCCACCTTGTGACACGGACATTTTTAATGGAGACTATGAAAGCTGGCCCACCTTCCGAGACATGTTTACTGCGCTCTACATAAACAACTCTCGGCTGAGTAGTGTGGAAAAATTGTTCCACCTCAAACAAAAACCCGTGGTGAAGCTCGTGACATAATAAAGAATGTCCCTCTTACAAATGATAGTTTCTTCATTGCGTGGTGAAATCTCTCAGAAATGTATGAGAATACACGCATACAAATATATGCTCAGTTGAAAATGCTTATTAATTTGCCCCAAGTTTTTGAATCCGTTCAGTCAAAAAACTGCAACGAACGATTAACAACTGTATCACGACGCTTCGATATTTGGAAATAGACACAGGTAGCTGCGATCCTATCTTAGTGTACCTATGTTCCACAAAATTGCCCAATGTGTTCCTTGAAGATTTTGAAAAGTCGTTAAAGGATAATTCTAAGATTCCATCTTGGAAGGAATTAGATTGTTTTCTGACCCACAAATACAAAACCCTTGAGTCTGTTGGTGACATAAAGGCTTCATTTTCAAAGCCAAGTCAGCATAAAGTTGCAAATTTATATTAAGAATTATTACATTGAACTTGCAGTCATTTTGCAAAGACCAATATGATCGTGAAATTTTACTTAATTGATCAATGCTTTTTATTCAACAAACATGACAAAGATAACAAATGGAACAATTTAACCTGGTAATTGGTGACATATGTTTCGGCTATTACCACATATATACACATTCTCATATGTATATACATAGCCTCATCAGACCAGTTTTTGGTTAATGTTGTAATGTTATTTTTGACGGTCGCTCTTAACACTTGAGCTGTTGGGGACATGACCTTACAATGTGCGCTTATCTATTTCAATCCACACACAATGTTGTGCAAATTTTGGTCAAAATTCATTTAAGGAAAAGCGTGTCAGTTCTTTTCACATGAATGTGGCAAAGAAGCCCCAATCTACAGAGAAACAAAATGGATATTGTTTCAATTGCTTAGCTATGTCACATGGAGTAAAAGAATGCAAAAGTTCATATGTTTGTCGTATTTGTAATAAAAGACATCATACCTTACTCCATAAAACGATAGACCCTGATTCGATTCCAAGCACGAGCTCACAAGCCAAAGCAACAGAGCCCAGTAAGACATTCAAAGTTTTATTATATTGCAGTTGCTGCAAATATAGGTTTTCTAATTTAATGTCCTCAATCGTACAGTTTTCTTGTATTATCATTACAAGATTTGATACAATAATTTTATCAACTACTTTAATATTTGTGTTCCGATATGTTTTGTTTTGAATACTTAATTTACAATTATCGAATTTTACAAGAAAACTTCCTTTAGTTTTTATTTTTATTTGGTTACAATTGTGCTCTATGTTTGACAGGAAATTTTTGAAAAGTATTACTCCCGGTAACATTTCTTTTATTTCGGTTGTATTGAAATTTTCTGTATAACAAATTGGATTTTCATATTTAACAATATTTTTTATACAATCGTCTTTAATTTCAATCAAATTCTTTTTCAAATTTTCTTTTACGGGATTTTTATACGAATTTTCGTTTGAGTCGATTAAAACTTTCGATATTTCAAAATGGATTGATTTGTTTTGATTGTTAGGCAATGGTTCAAATTTGACATGTGATAGAATTTGATCGGAATAATTTGGAATCAAAAGGATTATAATAATTGAAGACTTATGATTGCTTACTGTGACTTTTGTGTTTGTGTAACTGTCATAATCGTTCACTAATTCGAGTTCGGTTGTTGTTAAAATATCTGTAGGTGTAGAGAATATAATATTTCCTATTGCTTCTACTTGATTTTGAAATAGTGTTATGTCATTATTTATTTGATATATGTGTGGTAAAAATGTAATTTTGTTTTTGTATTTTGTTTTTGTATTTTCCCTGTAACTTATTGATATAATTTTCAATTTCCATTGTTGATTGTTTATATGAGTTTTTATAGACTGAATTTGTGAGCTTAATTTTTCATTTATAAAGGTCAATTCATTAATTCTTCCTGTGGTAATCTTGCCATTTTCTGTTATATTACCTAGGATTTTTTTAGTACTGTTTCTATCTTCGTCATCCATTGTTCCAGATATAATTTTTAGACCGGCACTTACTGCGTTTATAGGTCCCCGTTTTGTTTTAAAATGTGGAGTCAAATTTTCCAATTTCGTTGATAGTAACACAAAGTTTTTTTCAGTTGTTTCCATAAGACTTCCTATGTCAGTTGCTGATGTTTTTAAGTTGTTTATATTATTTTAGATAAGGTGCAATGCATATTCGTATTCGGTTAAGTTAACAATATAATAATTTTGTTGTTACTTGAAATGATTTTTACGTCTCCAAGTTTAATTGGAATGTAACCATGATTATTAGATAGGTCTTGTACTTCGAGAAATTGAGTTTTAGCCAAAGTTATTAAAATTAATACAATATAATGTACAATCATTTTGCTTTGAAAAAAGAAAAAGGAAAATATTTTCGACTTAGTTTTTTTCGCCTCTTGTTCTATTTCTATTCATTATATCTTCTATTATTTAGTTCCATTCATTATATAGTTCTACTTAATATACCGTTGTATCTTTCTCTGGCTTCTATTTACTCAATAATATTTGCCTTTCTTCTACTGCTTCTAACATTCAATTCTCACAAAATTCTATTACGAAGGGTTCATTTCTTAGAGAAACTACTTCTTGTTCCATAAAGAAAATTTACCGTTATAACTAATATCATTTTTTGATTTTTTTATTTTCCCTTACTTTTGATAGTGGGTTTATACCTTTTTTGATATTTTTTATCTCTTTGAACATTATTTCTATAATATTTAAGTCCTGTTTTTCCATTAATTACATGATCATCATCAATTAAGTCTGCTTCTACTTTCATATATTTTGCGAAATTTTTTCCACCACGTATTTCTTTAATGAATATTGGTCCTGGTTTTAATATTTGATTGTCGTTTAGCTTGCTATTTATCTTTTCTATTGATTTTCTTTTTTTCTCTCCGTTAACAAAATCTATTGGTTTCCTATTGGTAGTACTATGTATGGTATTGTTATAAAAGGTCATTATTCTGAACATTTTTTCTTCAAATGTTTCTGATTTATTTTGTTCGTCATGTCTAAATAACCTAATATGTTCATTAATAGTGTTATGTAGTCTCTCTACGTCACTATTTGATGTATGATTATTATTTGAAGTGTAACGGATTTCAATACTCTCTTGTCGTAAGAATTCTTTAATAGGGATTGCCTTAAACCCAAGTTCGTTGTCAACTACAATTTTTTTCATTTTTCCATGGGCACATATATATTGTAATAATTTGCTTCTGAATTCTGTCCATGTGCATCCATTTATTTTGTATGCTACTGCAAACTTTGAAAATTTATCTATCATTGTCTTGAACAATTGTTTTTGTAGAGTATAAAAAACGTCGATATGTAAAATTTCATTGGGTTTTGAAGGTGTTTCAGTTAACTTATAGGGCAATTTTGGAGGATGTCTGTCGTATTTTTCTAATGCACATATCTCACAATTATTTATGAATTGTGTAATTCTCAATTTTAAATGTGGATTATAGATCTTATTATACCCTACACAGAGGGTATATTCACTTTGTCATTCCGTTTGTAACGCATAGAAGGGGGCGTCGCAGGTATGAAAAAGTATACAGTGGCTCCAACGAATAATCGGACAAACACTAACTATCTTAAAATTATATTAAAAAACAATGAAATGGTTGAATTTAAAAAAAAGTATTATGTCATTTAATTGCTCCTTTATTTGTCATTAAAGCAGCAGAAAAAAAAAAACAGAAAACTCCTTATTTTGAACTTTGTGCATGTTTTAAAACACTTGCACGTTTTGACAAGTTCAACGAATAATCGGACACAATAGCAATCAGTGAAAAAAGTGCCGTTATTTTTTCTTGTGACGCTTTTTTTAAGTTTTTGATATTCATTCTTAAAAATTTTATTGAATAAGAAGCAAATTATCGCGATGGCTCCAAAAGGAAAACAAGCTACCTTTCAAATCAGACGGCTTATAGTAAAATTATATGGAGAAGAAGAAACTGTTCGAAATATTGCTGAAATTGTTGGAAAAAGTCGTTCAACTATTCACGACACTATCAAGAAGTATCGAGAAGAGTTCAGACTGTCATATAAAAGCAGAGAGGGGCAGGGAAAAAAGTTAAATGAAAGGGAAGAACGCAGCATATTAAAAGAAATTAAAAAGGATCCTTTTAAATCTGCAAGGGAACTACAGATATCCTTACAAATCAGGACCGTAAAGGATGTATGCCTGCACACTATACGTGGTGTTTTACATAAAAATGATTATAATGGCAGAATTGCTAGGAAAAAGCCATTTATAAGCCTAGCAAATACAAGCAAGAGGATAAAATTTGCTAAAGAATACCTTCTTAAAGATACAGAATTTTGGAAAACCGAAAGTACTTGTCTAAAATGTTAGAAGATGTATCATAATAATTTTTTTTTGCATATTAAAGGTTATGTTTACAGACGAAAGCAAATTTAACCTCCATGGATCAGATGGCAGGTCATACGTATGGCGTAAAGCTAACGAAGAATTTCAGCATAAAAAAACTCGCGCTACCGTCAAGCATTGAGGAGGTTATGTAATGGTTTGGGGCTGCATGTCCTATGCTGGAGTGGGCAACCTCCAATTTATAGATGGGAGAATGGATAAATTTGCTTATATCAACATTCTTAAAGCCAATGTTAAGCAGAATGAAGAGAAATTGGGCATTTTAAGTAACTTTGCTTTTTATCAGGATAATTATTTTATATTATATTTTATTTTAAGTGAGTTGGATACTTTGTCCGATTATTCATTGAACTCAAAAAAAACGTGATTTTATTATTACTACAGCTAATATCATATAAAATTAAATTTTTTTTTTTAGTTACTGTTTAAATTCATGGAGAAAAGAAGAAATAAATTATATTTAAAAATTTATATTCAATTATTTAGTGTTTTATTATCACAGTTTTTAAACGGATACGTTTTGTCCGATTATTCGTTGGAGCCACTGTATATATTCTTGATCAGCGTCACCACCTGAGTCGATATAGCTGTGTCTGTCTGTCTATCTGTCTGTCTGTCTGTTGAAATCAGGTTTACGAGAAAACTATGCAAGCTAACGCAATGAAATTTGGCACACAGGTCAAACCTTCTTGCAAGCTGCTAGCATATAAAAATTGGCGAAATCGGTTAACGGCCACGCCTTCCGCCCATACTCTATGTAAATAGAGTACCCAAGTCCATTTTGAAAAAGAGATGATGCGATTTTGATAAAATTTGGTGATTTGTTGAAGATGAGAACAAAATTAAGATTAGGCTAGGTTTGAAGTTTGCAAAGACTCTTAAAGAGGCGTGGCACAGCCCTAAATTTTAACTTTTATAACACCATAGCTCGTAAACCGTGCAAGATATTGTGATGAACTTTGGTACGCGAATATAGATCTTATAAATCTTGAATTGCGCATAAAGTTGGCGGAATTGTAAAAGTCGGCGTGGCACTTTTTAGCAATTGAAAATTTGGATTTCGTATAACTCCAAATTGGCACATACGATTTTCATTAAAATTTTAGAGATGGTACCACTAAAAGTTGTCATCAATACAAGTTTATTCAATATTCTGGAAAATTTTGTTGAAGGGCGTGGCACAGCCTACAATATTTATAAACGTTATAAAAAGAGAACAACAATCAAAAGCTGGCGAAATAGCAACAGTGGGCGTGGAACCTCCCATACAATTAAAATACCTTAAGTGGCATAACTATCGAAATATATGAGCAATCATACTGAAATTTGGTGTTTTTGGAAGGCTATTTGTGGACCAAAATCTGACTGGATTGTACCAGTGGGTGTGTCACCGCCCTAAATTTTACGGCACATATCGCAAACTGTACAAGCTATTGTGCTAAAATTTGGTTTGTGCATGTCAATCACGAAAGTCATTTATTGAAACAAAAGTGGGTGGAATTGGAGGAGTGGGCGTGACATATTTCGTGTTTTTCATTTCTATTCTATTTTTTTCAACATTTCCCATATTCTTTTGACATTTTCAATCTTTTACCTTTCCCCTTCAATTTCATTCGACATTTTCTTTATTCTTTCGACTTTTTCATCAATTTTTCAGCATTTTTCATATCTTTCGACTTATTCAATTTCTCTCGACTTTCTTTAATGGTTTTCATATTTTTTCAACATTTTTAGTTTTTTCCAACACTTTCCAACATTTTTGAACCTTTTTACATTATTTTCGACTTTTTCAACCTCTTCAACATTTTTTTAACATTTACTTAAAAAGTACTGGCCGAAGATAACACCTTTGCTAGTTTTTTAATTCCTTGAATACAACGTCTATTCCTCTGTGATTATTGTTCTTACGTTCGGTTTCTATTAGATCTACTAATTTTTCTTCATCTATTATGTCTTCTAGTACTTTCTTACATCTTATAATTCTGAATTTTGTATTGGTTGAAAAGAAATCTTTGAAGGCTTTATTTAATTGTTGAAACATTTCCTCCTCTATCAAAAGAGCATTAATTGATTAGGATTAAAGTGTGTTTTCAATATGGTTTTTGCTGTTTGCTCATCCATATGTTTAACTAATATGGTTTTACGTTTATTTTTAAAAACTTGAACATTTTGTATATTAAGGGAACCTGAGTTAGTTTTTTTTATGATTATTTGATTTTTGAACATATTCAGGGCTGATTCGCTTGGCCTAATTGTATTGCATTTTTCTTCAGGTAATACTTTTGTATTATTTATTTCGATTCTTGACAATGCGTCTACATTACTGTTTTTCGACCCCTTTTTGTATTTTATAACGTAATTAAATTCAGATAATTTAAACTTCCACCTGACTAATTTGGAATTTGGTTCCTTAATTGAGAATAACCAAGTCAAAGGTTTGTGATCAGTTTCTATGGTGAATTTCCTACCAAATAAGTATGGCCTATAATATTTGGTAGCCCAGATAGTTCCTTTTCTATGGTACTGTAATTTATTTCGTGCTCATTTAGCGTACGGCTAGCATAAGAAATCGGATGATTTTCTTGTGACAAGATTGCCCCTAAAGAATAGTTACTAGCATCGGTAGTTAATGTGAATTCCTTCTCAAAGTCTGGATACTACTCTACTCACAGTAGAGTTTTTAACGAATGAAAACTTTTTTTGTAATCTTCTTGATTTATGTCAATTTTAGCGTTCTATTTTAGAAAGTTAGTCATTGGTTTTGCTATCATCGAATAATCTTTCATAAATTTACGATAATATCCCGTCAAGCCTAAGAATTGTTAAATTTGTTTTTGGGTTTTAGGTGTTGGAAAGTTTATAACGCAATCAATTTTCTTTGGATTTGGTTTGATCCCGTTCGGAGCTATAATATGACCAAGGAATTCGGTTTCTTTTTTAAGAAATTCCGACTTATCCAGCTGTACTTTTAAATTTACTTCGCGTAAACGATTAAAAATTTTTCGCAACGAATCTAAATGTTCTTGAAGTGAGGTTGAAAATATTACAATGTCGTCTAAATAAACGAGACATATTTTATTCATATATTCCCGTAATACATTATTCATTAATCTTTGGAATGTGGCTGGTGCTGTCTTCAGACCAAACGGCATCCTTAAAAATTCATAATGACCACCTTCTACACTGAAAGCAGTCTTATGTATATCGGATTCTTCAATCTCAATTTGGTGATAACCCTTTGCTAAATCCAATGTGTTTATCTAAGATTTCATCAATATTTGGTGTAGGGAACCTATCATCAATTGTTACGTCATTTAATTTTCGGAAGTCTATTACTAACCTCCATTTTTGTTCTTCACTTGCATCAATTTTTTTTGGTACAATCCATATTGGTGCTGAGTAAGGAGAATTACTGGGTCTTATAATTTTGCTTTTAAGAAAGTCTTGGATCTGTTTTTCTACCTCGTTTTTATGTACGTATGGATACCTATATGTTTTAACGTGAATGGGAATATTGTTTATAGTTCGAATTTTATGTTTTGTCGCGTTTGTAAAAGTCAAATCACTATTTTCTTGATAAAAGATATCTAAATAATTTTTAAAATTTTCCCGAGTCCCTTTCTTTCTTCTTCGTTCAAATGATTCAGTCTAATCATTTCAAGAATAGAGGTTTTATTTTCTCTTTCAATAATATCAAAATTATCTGTATTTACTTCCTCGAATGAAACGCTTATATCATCCGTACTAACATTGAAGTTAATTATTTCTACTATTGCATCTACTTTAAAATTTTCTACCTCATAGATACCTTCCTTAATCACAATTTCACCTCCTTTGGATCTTTGCTCGTTTTAAATACGCTAACCCTTTTTCTTGTTTAATTGGTAACTTTGAAGATTGACATACAAGATTTCTATATTGTAATGGAATATGTTTCTTATTTATAATCAATTTGTTTTCTTTGTAATTGATAATGGCATTAAAACGTTTTAATATATCACTACCAATAAACGTAGTATTCGTGAAACTTACACACTAAAAATTCAATTTTTTCCCCCACATTTCCCAGTTCTTTAAATATGGGTATTTTTACTTTGTCTAAAATGTCTACTCTATGGTTCAATGTTAAAAGTGCCATGGGTTTGAAAGGTATTTGCCATTTAGGATAACATAAATTTGGGTTTATTATGGAGTGAGTGGCTCCACTGTCTATTATGAACTTTAAAGGTTGCATTTTCGTTTGTACCGTTATATAGGGTATGCTCGGATTGAGGCATTTGCTTGAAAAACTTCCCTCAGTTTCGTGATTATTGATATCCATCTTCTGGTGGATTTTGGTTGTTAAATTGTTGTCGGTTATTAAAATTCTTGTTATTTACTTGATTTTTTCTTTGCGATTGGTTTTGATTATGGTAATTCCCGTTATTGTTTCTTTGATAACCGTTTACCCGGTATCCATTTTCTCTTATCCGTTACCGTTATTTTGATTTATTAGAACCTCATTTGCCCTTCGTTGGTGGTATTGACCATTATCTTGCCTATATCGCCCATTATTAATATTTTGATTTGGTCTGTATTTGGAATTTTGGTTTTCTACTTTCAAATCCGCGTATCCTGCTTGGAACAGGATGTCCATCGCAACTTCTAAAGAGTCAGGATTGCGACAAATCAAAATTGTTCGCATTGGTTCTGGTATTTTGTTTTTAAATATATTTAAGGCAGTTCGCTTATTATTTATTGCGCACTGGTTTGCTGCCTCACCCAGTCCTAACACTGCTACTGTTCTGTTACTGAGTTTCCTTAATTTTTGCTGCATTTCTTTGTAAAAATTTAGACTTGTTGTCCTAAATGTTACTGCACGTAATTTGTCAAATAATTCTTCACAAGAAAGTCTTTCTCCGAAATTGTTAATCAAAACCGTCCTAATTTCAGCTCAAGATGTGGCATAAGTATTAATTTCTATAATTTGCCTAGCTTTTCTAATTAATTTACTTTTAATTATGTCCGAAAACAGTAACTGTCCGAGAGCGTCATAAGTTGCCAAAATGGGATGTATATGGTCAACTAATTTTAGGAACGTCTGTAAGTCTTCAGAGTTGCCATCATAAGCCGTGAGGTTATTTAAGTATCTGATAGGATCTAATATTAAGGCTGCCATAATATATTTTTTATTTTTTGTTTAACTTACTTAGATTAAAAAAAAAAAAATTTTTAAGATGCCTTATGATCGATGATGGGCACAAGTTCTTCTGCAAGTTCTAGCAAGAGCGTAATTGAGAGTAATTGAGTGTAACAAGATCGAACTCTGTGTACGTATACAAATCTGAACGCACAACAGCCACTCAGTTCTACTTCAACAACCAACGAAGCAGGATCTGCGACAGATAATTGCTAGCAAGCGTATTTTTTTGAAGCGATTTATGATACACCCAAAAAATGTTGACTTCTTTACAATCTATGACTTGCATTTTCAATGTGACACCTCCCTTCACCTTGAGCGCGGGCTGAATTTTTATTGAAAAATCGATGATTTTATTTATCCGATTTTAAAAAGTAAAATGTTGTCACTATATTCCATGTTCAGCGAAACATATTTTTGCGAAGCAACTTATTCTTCTATAGTATTTACTAAAAAGAACGCATAGAAGGGGGCGTCGCAGGTATGAAAAAGTATACAGTGGCTCCAACGAATAATCGGACAAACACTAACTATCTTAAAATTATATTAAAAAACAATGAAATGGTTGAATTTAAAAAAAAGTATTATGTCATTTAATTGCTCCTTTATTTGTCATTAAAGCAGCAGAAAAAAAAAACAGAAAACTCCTTATTTTGAACTTTGTGCATGTTTTAAAACACTTGCACGTTTTGACAAGTTCAACGAATAATCGGACACAATAGCAATCAGTGAAAAAAGTGCCGTTATTTTTTCTTGTGACGCTTTTTTTAAGTTTTTGATATTCATTCTTAAAAATTTTATTGAATAAGAAGCAAATTATCGCGATGGCTCCAAAAGGAAAACAAGCTACCTTTCAAATCAGACGGCTTATAGTAAAATTATATGGAGAAGAAGAAACTGTTCGAAATATTGCTGAAATTGTTGGAAAAAGTCGTTCAACTATTCACGACACTATCAAGAGGTATCGAGAAGAGTTCAGACTGTCATATAAAAGCAGAGAGGGGCAGGGAAAAAAGTTAAATGAAAGGGAAGAACGCAGCATATTAAAAGAAATTAAAAAGGATCCTTTTAAATCTGCAAGGGAACTACAGATATCCTTACAAATCAGGACCGTAAAGGATGTATGCCTGCACACTATACGTGGTGTTTTACATAAAAATGATTATAATGGCAGAATTGCTAGGAAAAAGCCATTTATAAGCCTAGCAAATACAAGCAAGAGGATAAAATTTGCTAAAGAATACCTTCTTAAAGATACAGAATTTTGGAAAACCGAAAGTACTTGTCTAAAATGTTAGAAGATGTATCATAATAATTTTTTTTTGCATATTAAAGGTTATGTTTACAGACGAAAGCAAATTTAACCTCCATGGATCAGATGGCAGGTCATACGTATGGCGTAAAGCTAACGAAGAATTTCAGCATAAAAAAACTCGCGCTACCGTCAAGCATTGAGGAGGTTATGTAATGGTTTGGGGCTGCATGTCCTATGCTGGAGTGGGCAACCTCCAATTTATAGATGGGAGAATGGATAAATTTGCTTATATCAACATTCTTAAAGCCAATGTTAAGCAGAATGAAGAGAAATTGGGCATTTTAAGTAACTTTGCTTTTTATCAGGATAATTATTTTATATTATATTTTATTTTAAGTGAGTTGGATACTTTGTCCGATTATTCATTGAACTCAAAAAAAACGTGATTTTATTATTACTACAGCTAATATCATATAAAATTAAATTTTTTTTTTAGTTACTGTTTAAATTCATGGAGAAAAGAAGAAATAAATTATATTTAAAAATTTATATTCAATTATTTAGTGTTTTATTATCACAGTTTTTAAACGGATACGTTTTGTCCGATTATTCGTTGGAGCCACTGTATATATTCTTGATCAGCGTCACCACCTGAGTCGATATAGCTGTGTCTGTCTGTCTATCTGTCTGTCTGTCTGTTGAAATCAGGTTTACGAGAAAACTATGCAAGCTAACGCAATGAAATTTGGCACACAGGTCAAACCTTCTTGCAAGCTGCTAGCATATAAAAATTGGCGAAATCGGTTAACGGCCACGCCTTCCGCCCATACTCTATGTAAATAGAGTACCCAAGTCCATTTTGAAAAAGAGATGATGCGATTTTGATAAAATTTGGTGATTTGTTGAAGATGAGAACAAAATTAAGATTAGGCTAGGTTTGAAGTTTGCAAAGACTCTTAAAGAGGCGTGGCACAGCCCTAAATTTTAACTTTTATAACACCATAGCTCGTAAACCGTGCAAGATATTGTGATGAACTTTGGTACGCGAATATAGATCTTATAAATCTTGAATTGCGCATAAAGTTGGCGGAATTGTAAAAGTCGGCGTGGCACTTTTTAGCAATTGAAAATTTGGATTTCGTATAACTCCAAATTGGCACATACGATTTTCATTAAAATTTTAGAGATGGTACCACTAAAAGTTGTCATCAATACAAGTTTATTCAATATTCTGGAAAATTTTGTTGAAGGGCGTGGCACAGCCTACAATATTTATAAACGTTATAAAAAGAGAACAACAATCAAAAGCTGGCGAAATAGCAACAGTGGGCGTGGAACCTCCCATACAATTAAAATACCTTAAGTGGCATAACTATCGAAATATATGAGCAATCATACTGAAATTTGGTGTTTTTGGAAGGCTATTTGTGGACCAAAATCTGACTGGATTGTACCAGTGGGTGTGTCACCGCCCTAAATTTTACGGCACATATCGCAAACTGTACAAGCTATTGTGCTAAAATTTGGTTTGTGCATGTCAATCACGAAAGTCATTTATTGAAACAAAAGTGGGTGGAATTGGAGGAGTGGGCGTGACATATTTCGTGTTTTTCATTTCTATTCTATTTTTTTCAACATTTCCCATATTCTTTTGACATTTTCAATCTTTTACCTTTCCCCTTCAATTTCATTCGACATTTTCTTTATTCTTTCGACTTTTTCATCAATTTTTCAGCATTTTTCATATCTTTCGACTTATTCAATTTCTCTCGACTTTCTTTAATGGTTTTCATATTTTTTCAACATTTTTAGTTTTTTCCAACACTTTCCAACATTTTTGAACCTTTTTACATTATTTTCGACTTTTTCAACCTCTTCAACATTTTTTTAACATTTACTTAAAAAGTACTGGCCGAAGATAACACCTTTGCTAGTTTTTTAATTCCTTGAATACAACGTCTATTCCTCTGTGATTATTGTTCTTACGTTCGGTTTCTATTAGATCTACTAATTTTTCTTCATCTATTATGTCTTCTAGTACTTTCTTACATCTTATAATTCTGAATTTTGTATTGGTTGAAAAGAAATCTTTGAAGGCTTTATTTAATTGTTGAAACATTTCCTCCTCTATCAAAAGAGCATTAATTGATTAGGATTAAAGTGTGTTTTCAATATGGTTTTTGCTGTTTGCTCATCCATATGTTTAACTAATATGGTTTTACGTTTATTTTTAAAAACTTGAACATTTTGTATATTAAGGGAACCTGAGTTAGTTTTTTTTATGATTATTTGATTTTTGAACATATTCAGGGCTGATTCGCTTGGCCTAATTGTATTGCATTTTTCTTCAGGTAATACTTTTGTATTATTTATTTCGATTCTTGACAATGCGTCTACATTACTGTTTTTCGACCCCTTTTTGTATTTTATAATGTAATTAAATTCAGATAATTTAAACTTCCACCTGACTAATTTGGAATTTGGTTCCTTAATTGAGAATAACCAAGTCAAAGGTTTGTGATCAGTTTCTATGGTGAATTTCCTACCAAATAAGTATGGCCTATAATATTTGGTAGCCCAGATAGTTCCTTTTCTATGGTACTGTAATTTATTTCGTGCTCATTTAGCGTACGGCTAGCATAAGAAATCGGATGATTTTCTTGTGACAAGATTGCCCCTAAAGAATAGTTACTAGCATCGGTAGTTAATGTGAATTCCTTCTCAAAGTCTGGATACTACTCTACTCACAGTAGAGTTTTTAACGAATGAAAACTTTTTTTGTAATCTTCTTGATTTATGTCAATTTTAGCGTTCTATTTTAGAAAGTTAGTCATTGGTTTTGCTATCATCGAATAATCTTTCATAAATTTACGATAATATCCCGTCAAGCCTAAGAATTGTTAAATTTGTTTTTGGGTTTTAGGTGTTGGAAAGTTTATAACGCAATCAATTTTCTTTGGATTTGGTTGATCCCGTTCGGAGCTATAATATGACCAAGGAATTCGGTTTCTTTTTTAAGAAATTCCGACTTATCCAGCTGTACTTTTAAATTTACTTCGCGTAAACGATTAAAAATTTTTCGCAACGAATCTAAATGTTCTTGAAGTGAGGTTGAAAATATTACAATGTCGTCTAAATAAACGAGACATATTTTATTCATATATTCCCGTAATACATTATTCATTAATCTTTGGAATGTGGCTGGTGCTGTCTTCAGACCAAACGGCATCCTTAAAAATTCATAATGACCACCTTCTACACTGAAAGCAGTCTTATGTATATCGGATTCTTCAATCTCAATTTGGTGATAACCCTTTGCTAAATCCAATGTGTTTATCTAAGATTTCATCAATATTTGGTGTAGGGAACCTATCATCAATTGTTACGTCATTTAATTTTCGGAAGTCTATTACTAACCTCCATTTTTGTTCTTCACTTGCATCAATTTTTTTTGGTACAATCCATATTGGTGCTGAGTAAGGAGAATTACTGGGTCTTATAATTTTGCTTTTAAGAAAGTCTTGGATCTGTTTTTCTACCTCGTTTTTATGTACGTATGGATACCTATATGTTTTAACGTGAATGGGAATATTGTTTATAGTTCGAATTTTATGTTTTGTCGCGTTTGTAAAAGTCAAATCACTATTTTCTTGATAAAAGATATCTAAATAATTTTTAAAATTTTCCCGAGTCCCTTTCTTTCTTCTTCGTTCAAATGATTCAGTCTAATCATTTCAAGAATAGAGGTTTTATTTTCTCTTTCAATAATATCAAAATTATCTGTATTTACTTCCTCGAATGAAACGCTTATATCATCCGTACTAACATTGAAGTTAATTATTTCTACTATTGCATCTACTTTAAAATTTTCTACCTCATAGATACCTTCCTTAATCACAATTTCACCTCCTTTGGATCTTTGCTCGTTTTAAATACGCTAACCCTTTTTCTTGTTTAATTGGTAACTTTGAAGATTGACATACAAGATTTCTATATTGTAATGGAATATGTTTCTTATTTATAATCAATTTGTTTTCTTTGTAATTGATAATGGCATTAAAACGTTTTAATATATCACTACCAATAAACGTAGTATTCGTGAAACTTACACACTAAAAATTCAATTTTTTCCCCCACATTTCCCAGTTCTTTAAATATGGGTATTTTTACTTTGTCTAAAATGTCTACTCTATGGTTCAATGTTAAAAGTGCCATGGGTTTGAAAGGTATTTGCCATTTAGGATAACATAAATTTGGGTTTATTATGGAGTGAGTGGCTCCACTGTCTATTATGAACTTTAAAGGTTGCATTTTCGTTTGTACCGTTATATAGGGTATGCTCGGATTGAGGCATTTGCTTGAAAAACTTCCCTCAGTTTCGTGATTATTGATATCCATCTTCTGGTGGATTTTGGTTGTTAAATTGTTGTCGGTTATTAAAATTCTTGTTATTTACTTGATTTGTTCTTTGCGATTGGTTTTGATTATGGTAATTCCCGTTATTGTTTCTTTGATAACCGTTTACCCGGTATCCATTTTCTCTTATCCGTTACCGTTATTTTGATTTATTAGAACCTCATTTGCCCTTCGTTGGTGGTATTGACCATTATCTTGCCTATATCGCCCATTATTAATATTTTGATTTGGTCTGTATTTGGAATTTTGGTTTTCTACTTTCAAATCCGCGTATCCTGCTTGGAACAGGATGTCCATCGCAACTTCTAAAGAGTCAGGATTGCGACAAATCAAAATTGTTCGCATTGGTTCTGGTATTTTGTTTTTAAATATATTTAAGGCAGTTCGCTTATTATTTATTGCGCACTGGTTTGCTGCCTCACCCAGTCCTAACACTGCTACTGTTCTGTTACTGAGTTTCCTTAATTTTTGCTGCATTTCTTTGTAAAAATTTAGACTTGTTGTCCTAAATGTTACTGCACGTAATTTGTCAAATAATTCTTCACAAGAAAGTCTTTCTCCGAAATTGTTAATCAAAACCGTCCTAATTTCAGCTCAAGATGTGGCATAAGTATTAATTTCTATAATTTGCCTAGCTTTTCTAATTAATTTACTTTTAATTATGTCCGAAAACAGTAACTGTCCGAGAGCGTCATAAGTTGCCAAAATGGGATGTATATGGTCAACTAATTTTAGGAACGTCTGTAAGTCTTCAGAGTTGCCATCATAAGCCGTGAGGTTATTTAAGTATCTGATAGGATCTAATATTAAGGCTGCCATAATATATTTTTTATTTTTTGTTTAACTTACTTAGATTAAAAAAAAAAAAATTTTTAAGATGCCTTATGATCGATGATGGGCACAAGTTCTTCTGCAAGTTCTAGCAAGAGCGTAATTGAGAGTAATTGAGTGTAACAAGATCGAACTCTGTGTACGTATACAAATCTGAACGCACAACAGCCACTCAGTTCTACTTCAACAACCAACGAAGCAGGATCTGCGACAGATAATTGCTAGCAAGCGTATTTTTTTGAAGCGATTTATGATACACCCAAAAAATGTTGACTTCTTTACAATCTATGACTTGCATTTTCAATGTGACACCTCCCTTCACCTTGAGCGCGGGCTGAATTTTTATTGAAAAATCGATGATTTTATTTATCCGATTTTAAAAAGTAAAATGTTGTCACTATATTCCATGTTCAGCGAAACATATTTTTGCGAAGCAACTTATTCTTCTATAGTATTTACTAAAAAGAACGCATAGAAGGGGGCGTCGCAGGTATGAAAAAGTATACAGTGGCTCCAACGAATAATCGGACAAACACTAACTATCTTAAAATTATATTAAAAAACAATGAAATGGTTGAATTTAAAAAAAAGTATTATGTCATTTAATTGCTCCTTTATTTGTCATTAAAGCAGCAGAAAAAAAAAAACAGAAAACTCCTTATTTTGAACTTTGTGCATGTTTTAAAACACTTGCACGTTTTGACAAGTTCAACGAATAATCGGACACAATAGCAATCAGTGAAAAAAGTGCCGTTATTTTTTCTTGTGACGCTTTTTTTAAGTTTTTGATATTCATTCTTAAAAATTTTATTGAATAAGAAGCAAATTATCGCGATGGCTCCAAAAGGAAAACAAGCTACCTTTCAAATCAGACGGCTTATAGTAAAATTATATGGAGAAGAAGAAACTGTTCGAAATATTGCTGAAATTGTTGGAAAAAGTCGTTCAACTATTCACGACACTATCAAGAGGTATCGAGAAGAGTTCAGACTGTCATATAAAAGCAGAGAGGGGCAGGGAAAAAAGTTAAATGAAAGGGAAGAACGCAGCATATTAAAAGAAATTAAAAAGGATCCTTTTAAATCTGCAAGGGAACTACAGATATCCTTACAAATCAGGACCGTAAAGGATGTATGCCTGCACACTATACGTGGTGTTTTACATAAAAATGATTATAATGGCAGAATTGCTAGGAAAAAGCCATTTATAAGCCTAGCAAATACAAGCAAGAGGATAAAATTTGCTAAAGAATACCTTCTTAAAGATACAGAATTTTGGAAAACCGAAAGTACTTGTCTAAAATGTTAGAAGATGTATCATAATAATTTTTTTTTGCATATTAAAGGTTATGTTTACAGACGAAAGCAAATTTAACCTCCATGGATCAGATGGCAGGTCATACGTATGGCGTAAAGCTAACGAAGAATTTCAGCATAAAAAAACTCGCGCTACCGTCAAGCATTGAGGAGGTTATGTAATGGTTTGGGGCTGCATGTCCTATGCTGGAGTGGGCAACCTCCAATTTATAGATGGGAGAATGGATAAATTTGCTTATATCAACATTCTTAAAGCCAATGTTAAGCAGAATGAAGAGAAATTGGGCATTTTAAGTAACTTTGCTTTTTATCAGGATAATTATTTTATATTATATTTTATTTTAAGTGAGTTGGATACTTTGTCCGATTATTCATTGAACTCAAAAAAAACGTGATTTTATTATTACTACAGCTAATATCATATAAAATTAAATTTTTTTTTTAGTTACTGTTTAAATTCATGGAGAAAAGAAGAAATAAATTATATTTAAAAATTTATATTCAATTATTTAGTGTTTTATTATCACAGTTTTTAAACGGATACGTTTTGTCCGATTATTCGTTGGAGCCACTGTATATATTCTTGATCAGCGTCACCACCTGAGTCGATATAGCTGTGTCTGTCTGTCTATCTGTCTGTCTGTCTGTTGAAATCAGGTTTACGAGAAAACTATGCAAGCTAACGCAATGAAATTTGGCACACAGGTCAAACCTTCTTGCAAGCTGCTAGCATATAAAAATTGGCGAAATCGGTTAACGGCCACGCCTTCCGCCCATACTCTATGTAAATAGAGTACCCAAGTCCATTTTGAAAAAGAGATGATGCGATTTTGATAAAATTTGGTGATTTGTTGAAGATGAGAACAAAATTAAGATTAGGCTAGGTTTGAAGTTTGCAAAGGCTCTTAAAGAGGCGTGGCACAGCCCTAAATTTTAACTTTTATAACACCATAGCTCGTAAACCGTGCAAGATATTGTGATGAACTTTGGTACGCGAATATAGATCTTATAAATCTTGAATTGCGCATAAAGTTGGCGGAATTGTAAAAGTCGGCGTGGCACTTTTTAGCAATTGAAAATTTGGATTTCGTATAACTCCAAATTGGCACATACGATTTTCATTAAAATTTTAGAGATGGTACCACTAAAAGTTGTCATCAATACAAGTTTATTCAATATTCTGGAAAATTTTGTTGAAGGGCGTGGCACAGCCTACAATATTTATAAACGTTATAAAAAGAGAACAACAATCAAAAGCTGGCGAAATAGCAACAGTGGGCGTGGAACCTCCCATACAATTAAAATACCTTAAGTGGCATAACTATCGAAATATATGAGCAATCATACTGAAATTTGGTGTTTTTGGAAGGCTATTTGTGGACCAAAATCTGACTGGATTGTACCAGTGGGTGTGTCACCGCCCTAAATTTTACGGCACATATCGCAAACTGTACAAGCTATTGTGCTAAAATTTGGTTTGTGCATGTCAATCACGAAAGTCATTTATTGAAACAAAAGTGGGTGGAATTGGAGGAGTGGGCGTGACATATTTCGTGTTTTTCATTTCTATTCTATTTTTTTCAACATTTCCCATATTCTTTTGACATTTTCAATCTTTTACCTTTCCCCTTCAATTTCATTCGACATTTTCTTTATTCTTTCGACTTTTTCATCAATTTTTCAGCATTTTTCATATCTTTCGACTTATTCAATTTCTCTCGACTTTCTTTAATGGTTTTCATATTTTTTCAACATTTTTAGTTTTTTCCAACACTTTCCAACATTTTTGAACCTTTTTACATTATTTTCGACTTTTTCAACCTCTTCAACATTTTTTTAACATTTACTTAAAAAGTACTGGCCGAAGATAACACCTTTGCTAGTTTTTTAATTCCTTGAATACAACGTCTATTCCTCTGTGATTATTGTTCTTACGTTCGGTTTCTATTAGATCTACTAATTTTTCTTCATCTATTATGTCTTCTAGTACTTTCTTACATCTTATAATTCTGAATTTTGTATTGGTTGAAAAGAAATCTTTGAAGGCTTTATTTAATTGTTGAAACATTTCCTCCTCTATCAAAAGAGCATTAATTGATTAGGATTAAAGTGTGTTTTCAATATGGTTTTTGCTGTTTGCTCATCCATATGTTTAACTAATATGGTTTTACGTTTATTTTTAAAAACTTGAACATTTTGTATATTAAGGGAACCTGAGTTAGTTTTTTTTATGATTATTTGATTTTTGAACATATTCAGGGCTGATTCGCTTGGCCTAATTGTATTGCATTTTTCTTCAGGTAATACTTTTGTATTATTTATTTCGATTCTTGACAATGCGTCTACATTACTGTTTTTCGACCCCTTTTTGTATTTTATAATGTAATTAAATTCAGATAATTTAAACTTCCACCTGACTAATTTGGAATTTGGTTCCTTAATTGAGAATAACCAAGTCAAAGGTTTGTGATCAGTTTCTATGGTGAATTTCCTACCAAATAAGTATGGCCTATAATATTTGGTAGCCCAGATAGTTCCTTTTCTATGGTACTGTAATTTATTTCGTGCTCATTTAGCGTACGGCTAGCATAAGAAATCGGATGATTTTCTTGTGACAAGATTGCCCCTAAAGAATAGTTACTAGCATCGGTAGTTAATGTGAATTCCTTCTCAAAGTCTGGATACTACTCTACTCACAGTAGAGTTTTTAACGAATGAAAACTTTTTTTGTAATCTTCTTGATTTATGTCAATTTTAGCGTTCTATTTTAGAAAGTTAGTCATTGGTTTTGCTATCATCGAATAATCTTTCATAAATTTACGATAATATCCCGTCAAGCCTAAGAATTGTTAAATTTGTTTTTGGGTTTTAGGTGTTGGAAAGTTTATAACGCAATCAATTTTCTTTGGATTTGGTTGATCCCGTTCGGAGCTATAATATGACCAAGGAATTCGGTTTCTTTTTTAAGAAATTCCGACTTATCCAGCTGTACTTTTAAATTTACTTCGCGTAAACGATTAAAAATTTTTCGCAACGAATCTAAATGTTCTTGAAGTGAGGTTGAAAATATTACAATGTCGTCTAAATAAACGAGACATATTTTATTCATATATTCCCGTAATACATTATTCATTAATCTTTGGAATGTGGCTGGTGCTGTCTTCAGACCAAACGGCATCCTTAAAAATTCATAATGACCACCTTCTACACTGAAAGCAGTCTTATGTATATCGGATTCTTCAATCTCAATTTGGTGATAACCCTTTGCTAAATCCAATGTGTTTATCTAAGATTTCATCAATATTTGGTGTAGGGAACCTATCATCAATTGTTACGTCATTTAATTTTCGGAAGTCTATTACTAACCTCCATTTTTGTTCTTCACTTGCATCAATTTTTTTTGGTACAATCCATATTGGTGCTGAGTAAGGAGAATTACTGGGTCTTATAATTTTGCTTTTAAGAAAGTCTTGGATCTGTTTTTCTACCTCGTTTTTATGTACGTATGGATACCTATATGTTTTAACGTGAATGGGAATATTGTTTATAGTTCGAATTTTATGTTTTGTCGCGTTTGTAAAAGTCAAATCACTATTTTCTTGATAAAAGATATCTAAATAATTTTTAAAATTTTCCCGAGTCCCTTTCTTTCTTCTTCGTTCAAATGATTCAGTCTAATCATTTCAAGAATAGAGGTTTTATTTTCTCTTTCAATAATATCAAAATTATCTGTATTTACTTCCTCGAATGAAACGCTTATATCATCCGTACTAACATTGAAGTTAATTATTTCTACTATTGCATCTACTTTAAAATTTTCTACCTCATAGATACCTTCCTTAATCACAATTTCACCTCCTTTGGATCTTTGCTCGTTTTAAATACGCTAACCCTTTTTCTTGTTTAATTGGTAACTTTGAAGATTGACATACAAGATTTCTATATTGTAATGGAATATGTTTCTTATTTATAATCAATTTGTTTTCTTTGTAATTGATAATGGCATTAAAACGTTTTAATATATCACTACCAATAAACGTAGTATTCGTGAAACTTACACACTAAAAATTCAATTTTTTCCCCCACATTTCCCAGTTCTTTAAATATGGGTATTTTTACTTTGTCTAAAATGTCTACTCTATGGTTCAATGTTAAAAGTGCCATGGGTTTGAAAGGTATTTGCCATTTAGGATAACATAAATTTGGGTTTATTATGGAGTGAGTGGCTCCACTGTCTATTATGAACTTTAAAGGTTGCATTTTCGTTTGTACCGTTATATAGGGTATGCTCGGATTGAGGCATTTGCTTGAAAAACTTCCCTCAGTTTCGTGATTATTGATATCCATCTTCTGGTGGATTTTGGTTGTTAAATTGTTGTCGGTTATTAAAATTCTTGTTATTTACTTGATTTGTTCTTTGCGATTGGTTTTGATTATGGTAATTCCCGTTATTGTTTCTTTGATAACCGTTTACCCGGTATCCATTTTCTCTTATCCGTTACCGTTATTTTGATTTATTAGAACCTCATTTGCCCTTCGTTGGTGGTATTGACCATTATCTTGCCTATATCGCCCATTATTAATATTTTGATTTGGTCTGTATTTGGAATTTTGGTTTTCTACTTTCAAATCCGCGTATCCTGCTTGGAACAGGATGTCCATCGCAACTTCTAAAGAGTCAGGATTGCGACAAATCAAAATTGTTCGCATTGGTTCTGGTATTTTGTTTTTAAATATATTTAAGGCAGTTCGCTTATTATTTATTGCGCACTGGTTTGCTGCCTCACCCAGTCCTAACACTGCTACTGTTCTGTTACTGAGTTTCCTTAATTTTTGCTGCATTTCTTTGTAAAAATTTAGACTTGTTGTCCTAAATGTTACTGCACGTAATTTGTCAAATAATTCTTCACAAGAAAGTCTTTCTCCGAAATTGTTAATCAAAACCGTCCTAATTTCAGCTCAAGATGTGGCATAAGTATTAATTTCTATAATTTGCCTAGCTTTTCTAATTAATTTACTTTTAATTATGTCCGAAAACAGTAACTGTCCGAGAGCGTCATAAGTTGCCAAAATGGGATGTATATGGTCAACTAATTTTAGGAACGTCTGTAAGTCTTCAGAGTTGCCATCATAAGCCGTGAGGTTATTTAAGTATCTGATAGGATCTAATATTAAGGCTGCCATAATATATTTTTTATTTTTTGTTTAACTTACTTAGATTAAAAAAAAAAAAATTTTTAAGATGCCTTATGATCGATGATGGGCACAAGTTCTTCTGCAAGTTCTAGCAAGAGCGTAATTGAGAGTAATTGAGTGTAACAAGATCGAACTCTGTGTACGTATACAAATCTGAACGCACAACAGCCACTCAGTTCTACTTCAACAACCAACGAAGCAGGATCTGCGACAGATAATTGCTAGCAAGCGTATTTTTTTGAAGCGATTTATGATACACCCAAAAAATGTTGACTTCTTTACAATCTATGACTTGCATTTTCAATGTGACACCTCCCTTCACCTTGAGCGCGGGCTGAATTTTTATTGAAAAATCGATGATTTTATTTATCCGATTTTAAAAAGTAAAATGTTGTCACTATATTCCATGTTCAGCGAAACATATTTTTGCGAAGCAACTTATTCTTCTATAGTATTTACTAAAAATAAGCACAGAAATTTATTAACTAATGAACATCTAGAGTACTTATTACGAATAAAGGTCTCTCGTTTTGAAATTGATTTTGATAAACTAATAAAATATTCAAAAGCTTAATTAATTTTTAAATTCTTTGAAAATAAAACATATATTCAACATTTTTCTGATACCACAGCTGCCACTTAATACAACAATAGGTATTTTAATTTGATTACAACAACAAGTGTAAGTATTTTGAATATTAAATTTTCATCAAAAATAGGCAAACCAAATAAAACCTTTCAGCGCACGATAACATTTTTTTTTTGCAGTGCAAAGCATGAATAAGTTATTCTATGCTCATAAGTTATGATGCTTTATTTTTTCTTGTTTTCCGTTGTTTTCCTTCAGGCTTCTTGCTTTAGCTATTATTTCTTTGTATCTTTGTGATTCCGAAAAGTCCCAGGTGTCTTCGTTGTCTGACAGAACCTGTGTTTTCCCAAAGGTATATTTCACGCTGTAGTTCACGTCGTTGTTTGATGACATTAATGATTGAGGTGTTTTTTTTATGTATATATATTGCCAGGAGGCTTCGCGCCTTTGCTGGTTACCCTGGTCTTTTTGTCACTGCCCACAGTTAGCCAAATACTTGCGTTCTATAACTAGCAAGGTCTTACTGTCATGGGTCTTCTAACTCACTTTTATTTATTTTTTTTTTAAACAAACTTCACTTTTTCCCGATACTATTCACTCGGTGTGCGAATATCTACTGACTCCTGCCAGTTGATCCTTGTTGGATTCTAGAATAAAGGACTTGAAAGTCCACGAAAAGCTCTGCTCTGATTAACTGCTCCTGCAGCAACTTGCTCGATTTAACTCCTGTTAATTCTGGCTTCCAGAAAGGTCTGCCTTGCTCTTGCAAGGATATTAACTCCTGTTAATATGAAGTCTTTGTTGCAGAGATTCGTCCTAGTATCCTACCGACTGCGCCACTTTTGTCACGATTTTATTTGTAAAAATAAAACGCGGAGAGATTAAATTAATACTTCTTTATTCGTATCTAGAATTAACTCTGAACTTTTCACAATTAGAATTTACTTTATATAGAAAGACTTTCATCGTTGCCTCAAGGGAAAAGTGTTTACGTAGGAGAAAACGAAAGTGCACGCGAAAGAGAAAGAGCGCGTGTATTATTTTCATTACCAAGCATTATTGCACAGAACTCGTAAAATTGGAGTTCTTAGGAAATGATCGCGAGAAAGTGGAGTAACGAAAATATACGCAAAAGAGTGTGGTGTAATACTTCACTTATCAAGCGTTCTTATTTACAAGTTCGATTTCTTACTTTGTTGCACAATTCTTTGTGCAACTAGAAGTTGATGAACTCATAAATTGGGAGTACTTGAGAATTGATTTAATTTAGGCTTGTGTATACGAACTTACCAACTTTGTATGTAAGTTTGTGTACCAAGCTTTAATTGTTTATGCACTCAAATTTGATTTACGCATAAAGTCGAAATAATGTAAATAAGTTTTAATTTATGGCTTTACGCATAAAATTGGTAATGAAAAATATTATAAGGTACTATGACCTAATTCAAATCATGCTTACAGGGTGTTTTACAATAACTGAGATCATCAAAGCATATCAATTTGTTAGGGAGAATAACTCGAAGAGTAAAGACTTAACCAAAATAGATGTGACGAGACGATAGCAGCTGAACGCACGTTTGCACTCGTTACGTCTGTTTTGACACTTAACCCAAAATGTTAAGTTAGGCAACTAATCGAAACACGTCTATTTTGGTTTAGGCATAAGCCACAAGTTGAAAACTATGTAAAAGAGATCACTTTAAAAACATATTTAATAAGAATATCTTAATAATTTTTATAGGATATTGAGACCAAGGGTATAAGGAATAAAACCAAATAACTTTCATTAGAATTGGTTAAGTAGTTTTGCGATAAGCGCGAACGAAATCGGCTATCATTTTATTTATACAGATTATATAAATAAAGAAAAAGAATTATAAAAAATTATTGAAAATATTTGGGCATTTTATAAAATCATCTTTGTGGCTCGAAATATATTTTATTCATAATTTGTAATCGATAATTTTGTTTTCGGGTTACATGTAATAATATAATACCGATTTCGCAATTACATACCCAATTACATAATTGTTGCTTAAGATAGGGGTTGTCAACAAATTAAATTTTTGTTGATTCTTGTAAAAATTATTTGTGTCGTTTTTGAAATAAAATATCTGTTGGGTAATTAACGAGTCATTTGATGAATAAGTAGCTGAATAGGGATTTAATTTTTGATGGATCATACAGTTCTGTTTTTATACTTTTTATGTTAAAACACAATTTATTTTCAGGCCAATAGAATCAAACAAGCTCCTTTGGAACTTTACAGATATATCCCAAAATTCACAAGATGGCAGAGTGGGAACTTTACGTGCACGTTTAGAGTTAAACGATGGACCATCAACACCCGCTATGCTAACAACTCAATTTAATTATGAAGGCACTACCTTGTCAGGCATAGAATTTGAACTAAAGGATGGTGGATACAGACTATCGTTAGTAAAACGGCGTTTTGTTTCTCATAAATATAAATTCTTAAAAAGTTTTTTCTTATCCTTAGAGGTTAATTTTTGTATCTCTAGGAAAGTATATTTATGAAGGCGATGGCATTCGTAGCGCAGCCACACCAACTCCACCATCTGTATACACCTAGAGCCCGTTTTCAGCTAAATCGAATTGAAAATAGATAATAATTTATATGGACATAGTATTTTATAAATTACACGCCTTCTGCTTTAAATTGTTACCTTAAAAGTTGAACAACACTAAAACACTAAGCACACGAAACAAAATCATAGCTAACAGATATAATTTTTTCCAATTTAATTAAGGGACAGTTATTGTGCTGTGGCAACACTATAATAATATGCCAGATAAGTCAACAAGTCAAAAGTTCAACTGCAACCAACTTCAGCATTCTTTTTTTATATTCGAACAATTAAGCAAACAGTCCAGTCTAACGCAGCAGTATCAGCAAACATTACAATTTCAACAGCAACAACCAAGGAACTCCCAAAACACTTATAAACCTAAATTGTTCTTACTTGTAGTTGTATTATTCATTTTGTGATTAAGCATTCAAAATAATAATTAATAATAATATATGAACCTACAATTTCTTGTAATCACAAGTTTCGAATTTTTGCATAGTTTTATAAAATTAATCCCCAAACTGGTGACCCCGACGACTAAAACACGTGCTTACAAACGAAAGGAATTACTTTTTCACCGAAGTAGCTAAAGGGTGTTTTTTTTAGAGGTATAAAGCTTTGAATTGAAATAAAACATAAGAAAATCGTTTGAATGTCCATCAATTTAGCTTTATTGGAAGGATAATTTTATGCCATTAATGTTTAAATATGATTTCGGGCATGTGGCCGCCGCGGCTGGCTCGAATAAAGCCAATTCTACAGGTTCAATTTTGAACCACTTTTTCGAGCATATGGGGCCGTATGTCGGCAATAACGCCACGAATGTTGGCTTCCAAGTCCCCTAACGTTTCTGGTTTGTTGGCGTAGACGAGCGACTTCACATATCCCCAAAGAAAATAATCCAATGGTGTGAAATCACACGATCTTGGTGGCCAATTGACAGGTCCATTCCGCGAAATTATGCGCTCATCGTATGTTTTCTTCAATAAATCGATTGTGACGTGCGCTGTGTGGCATGTAGTGCCGTCTTGTTGGAACCACAACTCCTCCACATTCATGCCATCCAATTCGGGAACAAAATAGTCGGTTATCATGGCTCTATACCGGTCTCCATTAACGGTAACTGACTCTCCAGCATTATTTCGGAAGAAGTATGGCCCAATGACTCCACCAGCCCATAGAGCACACCAAACAGTCAGTTTTTGTGGATGTAATGGCGTCTCAAGGGTCTCATGTGGATTCTCTTCACTCCAAATGCGGCAATTTTGCTTGTTGACGTAGCCATTCAACCAAAAATGAGCCTCATCACTGAACAAAATTTTGCGATGAAAATCAGCATCGAGATCAATCTCATTTTCGGCCCATACACCAAAATCACGACGCATTGCATGGTCTCGCGGCTTTAATTCTTGCACAAGCTGGATCTTGTAAGGTCGCAAGCCAAGATCTTTGCGCAAAATCTTCCATAAAGTTGATGGACAAAGCTCCAATTGCTGTGCACGGTGGCGAATCGATTCATTCGGGTCCTCTTCAACATTTTGCTCTACAGCGGCAATTGTTTCTTCGGTGCGCACTGTTCGACGTCTCTGCGGATGCGTATTATCACATAGAGTAAACGTAGTGCGAAAACGATCCATGGTTAACCGAATTAATTGCTCTGATGGACGATTATGTCGACCATAAAATGGACGGAGCTTGCGGTAAACTTCGCGAACTGAACCATTATTTTCGAAATAAATTTGCACGATTTGCAAGCGTTGTTCTTTTGTCAACCTGTTCATTATAAAATGGCAAACCAAACTGAACATAAATGACATTAGAGTTGCCAGATTTGACCATAAAATGCTAGTTTTATCTCTATTCGAAAAACAAACCTCCAAAAAAAACACCCTTTACAACAACTCGAATTCAACGTATAACATGGCTGAAGACGACCAAAAAGAGCAAATTGAGCAACTTCACCGAGAAATTCAGGCATTAAAAACCCAAATTTCTGAAAGGAGTCAATTGCAACCCACCGTCCATAATCAACCAAGCAACAACAATATCGTCAACGCTGTCACCGAAGTAAAATTAGTACAGTTTTACGAAAACGATCCAGAGCTATGGTTTATTATCATTGAATCGCAGTTTGAAGCACGAAAAATAACGAACGACAAATCGAAATATTATCGCTATATTTTCCGAATCAGCAACGCAAAAGTTTGAAAAGTTGATATCAAGTGAACCGCTGGGGGACATGAAACCATTCACAGCTCTACACAAAATTAAAGCCCTTGCATCAGATTCAGTAGGTGAGGAGTTCATAAAAAAATTATGGCTGAAACGACTGCCGCATACAACAAAAACTGTATTGGTTGCTTCAAAAGATTCGCTGGACGACTTGGCAAAGATGGCAGACAATATGCACCTGACAAGGTAACGATTTCAAGTGTTACAACTAACGATCAAGCATTTGAAACCACATTAAAATCGATCCAACAACAACTGGAAAATATGACGAGCCGTTTAAGCAAAATAGAGTCGCGAAACCGCCAAACAACACGTGATGCAACACCACATCGAAGTCGCAATCGGTCGTGAAGTAAAAAACGATACCAAACACACACACCACGGAATAACGGTGCTGGCGAAGAAATTTGTTGGTATCATAGACAAATGGGTGAACACGCAAGAAAGTGTAGGTCGCCATGCGAATTCAACTCCAATGCAAAAAACTAACTTGCGGGGTATCGTCACAGGCAACACTACCCGACGCAACAACAACAAAACGCCTGTATATACGCGATTTTCTAACGGAACATAATTTTTTAATCGACTCAGGCGCCGATTACTCCATTTTAAAACCAACCGACCGAATGAAAAATATGTACTACAACAAAAAAACAATTAACGACGATGTATGTGCTCAATATTACGCAGCGAACGGGACTCCTATACGAACATATGGACAAAAATTATTGACAGTCTCGTTAGGTTTACGACGAGAGTTTACATCGCTAAAGCCGAATTCAACGAATTATTGCGCCTCGGTGTTTGTCGTCCATCGAAGTCGAACTGGTCATTTCCACTGCATATGGCACAGAAGTCGAATGGGGACTGGCGCCCATGCGGCGATTATAAGCGGCTCAATGCATGCACAAAGCCAGAAAAGTACCCCTTACCACACATACAAGATTTCGCGAGTATGCTGTACAGCAAAAAAATTTTTTCACGTATCGATCTGCGAAAAGCATTCCACCAAATTCCGACGGCCAAGGAAGATATACCGAAAACCGCTATTATAACGCCATTTGGATTATTTGAATTTTTGTTCATGACGTTCGGCCTCAGGAATGCAGCTCAAACGTTCCAAAGGTTAATCGACGAGGTATTACGTGGATTAAATTTTGTTTATGCCTATCTCGACGATATTTTCGTCGCATCCGAATCGTACGAGCAACAAATTGCTCATATTAAAATGGTTTTCCAGCGGTTCAAAGACTATGGACTTAGAATCAACGCAGAAAAATGTGAGTTTGCAGTGAATAAAATTAAATTTCTAGGCCATTTAGTTACAGCCGATGGAATCGAACCATTACCGGACAAAGTCAAATCTATACTATCAATCAAGCAACCAGCAACAGCCGCCGACTTAAAAAGATTTATTGCCATGGTAAACTTTTACCGTCGATTTATACCGAAAGCGGCCTTCACTCAAATGCGACTACAATTACTTATTAAAGGTAATAAGAAAAATGACAATACACCGATTGAATGGACTGATGATGCACTGCACGCATTCCGTGAATACAAACAACAACTTGCCAACGCAACATTAATCGCACATCCTGCAAAAAACGCGAAATTATTATTAGCCACCGACGCCAGCTCGACTGCAATTGCGGGAGTAGTTCACCAAATCGTAAACGATGTCTGCAAACCACTCGGTTTCTTTTCCAAAAAGCTAAGCAAAACAGAAACCAACTATCCAACATACGACCGTGAGCTATTAGCGATTTATCGATCAATTAAACATTTCGAACACCTCTTGGAAGGACGCGATTTTGAGGTGCTCTGCGACCATAAACCGCTATCATTTGCATTCGAAACCAAAAGTGAGAAATCAATACCACGTCGGATAGCACAACTAAGTTACATAAGTGAATTCACAAACAAAATCCGTTATGTACCAGGTCGAGAGAATGTTGTGCCAGATCTTTTGTCACGAATTGATGCATTACAACACACTCACATCGATTTCAGCGAAATGTCTAAAGCACAAAAAACCGACGAATCGTTATCCCTGTACATGAAAAGCGACAACACGTCACTGCAGTTGAAGCGAGTGATGATGCCGGATAGTAATTTGGAAATCATCTGCGATGTATCAGGTAATTCAGTTAGACCATTCGTACCTCATGATTTTCGTCGTATCGTTATAGAAAAAATGCACGATTTAAGCCACCCCGGTATCAGAGCGACCACTGAGCTAGTCAAGCAACGTTTTGTGTGGCCTAGCATGCGAAAAGATTGCAAAAATTTTGTCAAACACTGTATCGCATGCCAAAAATCAAAAGTACAACGGCACACAAAATCACCAATAGCCAAATATGACACGAAATGCGACAGATTCGACCACATTAATATAGATTTAGTTGGGCCATTGCCTGAATCGAGAGGTTATACGTATTTGCTAACATGTATAGACAGAGCTACACGGTGGACTGAAGCGATTCCGTTGACAAACATTACAGCAGATTGCGTTGCCAAAGCTCTAATTTCAGGCTGGTTTGCACGATTTGGCATCCCAAAACGAATCACAAATGAATAAGGACGTCAATTCGAGTCAATTTTATTTCACCAACTAAACCAAATGCTTGGGATAAGTCACCTTCGAACGACATCATACAACCCGAAAGCAAAAGGAATTATCGAGCGATGGCACAGATCGTTAAAATCATCATTAAAAGCAAAATTTAGCGAAAGCTGGTACGATGAATTACCAATGGTGTTGCTTGGACTTCGCTCTGCAGTGAAACAAGACCTTGGAATATCATCTGCCGAATTAATATGGCAAGCCGCTGTCTTTACCAGGTCAGTTTTTTGTAGAATCTGAACAAAATACTTGCGATATCGATTTTATAAAAAATTTCAAGAAAATTATAACCAGCATTCGACCAACTCAGACGACTTTTCACGACAAACCATCTGTTTTTATCCATCCGAAATTATTAACGTCAACACATGTTTTCATTCGCACCGACGCACACAAAACGCCACTCCAAGCACCGTACACAGGGCCGTTCGAAGTGATTAAGCGCAACGAAAAAATGTTCACAATAAAGATGAACGGAAAAACTAATCGAATATCCATCGATCGTTTGAAGCCAGCGTTTATTCCGCACACCGTAGACATTCCACAAAAAATCGCCGAAAATTGTACACAAGAAAGTATCGCCAAACAAAAGGTTGCATGTTCAAATCCAACGAAACGGAACGAGCTAACAACCCCTCGCTCTGGTCGTCGAGTAAAATTGCCAGACCGGCTGACATTTTAGGGGAGAGCCATTGTGGCAACACCATAATAATATGCCAAATAAGTCAACAAGTCAAAAGTTCAACTGCAACCAACTTCAGCATTCTTTTTTTATATTCGAACAATTAAGCAAACAGTCCAGTCTAACGCAGCAGTATCAGCAAACATTACAATTTCAACAGCAACAACCAAGTAACTCCCAAAACACTTATAAACCTAAATTGTTCTTACTTGTAGTTGTATTATTCATTTTGTGATTAAGCATTCAAAATAATAATTAATAATAATATATGAACCTACAATTTTGTGTAATCACAAGTTTCGAATTTTTGCATAGTTTTATAAAATTAATCCCCAAAGTACAATTATGATTTATTTCTGAAAGTGCGTAAAACTGACATAGAAAACCCTTATGAGATTTATGTGTTGTTAGTAAATAAAATGTTTATTTATATATATATATATTTATAAAATTATAAAACTACAATAATAACATTATGTTTAATGTCTCTACCCACAGGGAATAACATCTTAAGTCTACATTTCTTATGTTGATGGGTTTTTTTTTATTCTCTGAAAATAAAACTGTGGTTTAAAATAATTATAAAAAAAATCGAATTGGTGTTTGATTGATTTTTCACGCACAACAAATCGACTAACTCCACTTCTCAAATTTTTTTTCTGTTTAATGCGTCACAGCAATCTATCAGATCGCTACTTTTCGCATTTGTTCAAATTATTAAAAAATTGAACCAAAATCACAAATGTCCAAATACATTTTCGTTCGCCTTACACAATGTATGGAAGCTTCAATTTGTTCTTGTTTTTTACAAGTAGCTGAAGATTTCAAAATTTATAAAAAATTATAACAATTCCAAAAAATATTCTAAAAGTATCAAAAAATTAGGAAAAGCCTCGTAGAAATCAAAAAAATCAAAAATTTTTAAATTTCAAAAATTTGAAAAAATTTCCAAAAGTAGAACAATTATAAAAATTGCAAAACTATAAAAACTTGCAAGTAGCTGAAGATTTCAATATTTATAAAAAATTTTAAACATTCCAAAAAAAATTCTAAAAGTATTGAAAAGTTAAACCAAATATTTTTTAATTTCAAAATTTGACAAATTTCCCAAAAGTAGAAATATTATAAAAATTACAAAATTTTTACAACTTACAAGTATTTGAAAATTTCAAAATTTGGAATGAATTACAAAAATTCAAAAAGTATCGAAAAATTAGCAAAAACTTCTTAGAAATCAAAAAAAATTAAAATTTTTACATTTCGAAAATTTGAAAAATTTCCCAAAAGTAGAAAAATTATAAAAATTGCGAAATTTTAACCACTTACAAGAAGCTGAAGATATCAAAATTTAGAAAAATTTAAAAATATTCCAAAAGAGTTTAAAAAGAGTTTAGAAATTAAAAAAATAAATAAAAATTTTTAAATTTCAAGATTCCCAAAATTAGAACAATTATAAAAACTGAAAAACTTTAACAGTTTGTTTGTTTGTTGTTTAACAAAAAATCCTTATACGATAATATCTAACCCACCACCTTTCATCATTCTAAAATTTCCACAAAATACCATAATTTTGATCAATCTATAATAGTTATTTTGGGTGAAAAATTCAGTTTTCGGATTCAAACGTGTTCTGTTTAAGACTTTCAATAAAAACGATTTAACTTTCGGAAAAATTAAGATGGTCATTAGTATTATTTATTTCACTGCCATTTTCGAAATCTCCTTTAAACGTTACCACTTACGCGTAATTTTATACTCTATATAATGCACAAATTTTTAAAAGAAAAACGTTTTAAGTTTCTTTTCTTCTAATGAAAATTCAATAACGGACGTATAATATACGGCTGTATGAGTACCCCTATGTCCTTTAACCATTTTGAACATTTGAGCTAGAGGGCGATAACAAAATGTAAAATATTGAGAAGATATAAAAAAACATAACAGAAAAAATCCCCATACGATCAGTTATGAGCGCAAGAGGGAACGCACTATTTTCAAAATCCAATTCCAAACACTGACAGTGAGTGCAACAAATACTACTAGCATTGATGTCAAAAGCTCTCACATTTTTATTCATACTTGTCCAGGAGGTAGTGTTGCATTTTTTTGTAGTCATTTTCTCTGGATGGTTGTTAGGGAGTTTCAGCAAAAAAGCTTGCAGAATAACTCGAAGAGTAAGCCACAAGTTGAAAAATATGTAGAAGAGATCACTCTAAAAACATATTTAATAAGAATATCGTGATAGTTTTTATTGGATATGGAGACCAAGGGTCTAAGGAACAAAACCAAATAAATTTCATTAGAATTGGTTAAGTAGTTTTGCGTTATGCTGAACGAAATCGGCTATCATTTTATTTATACAGATTATATAAATAAAGAAACAGAATAATAAAAAATTATTGAAATTATTTGGGCATTTTATAAAATCATCTTTGTGGCTCGAAATATATTTTATTCATAATTTGTAATCGATAATTTTGTTTTCGGGTTACATGTAATAATATAATACCGATATCGCAATTACATACCCAATTACATAATTGTTGCTTAAGATAGGGGTTGTCAACAAATTACATGTTTTGTTGATTCTTGTAAGAATTATTTGTGTCGTTTTTGAAATAAACTGTCGAATTTGAATTTTTTCATAGATTATAATATCTGTTGGGTAATTAACGCGTCATTTGATGAACAAGTAGCTGAATAGTGATTTCATTTTTGATGGATCATACAGCTCTGTTTTTATAGTTTTTATGTTAAAGCAAAATTTTTTTTCAGGCTAGGAGAATCAAACAGACTCCTTTGGGACTTTACAGATATATCCCAAAATTCACAAGATGGCAGAGTGGGAACTTTACGTGCACGTTTAGAGTTAAACGATGAACCATCAACACCCGCTATGCTAACAACTCAATTTAATTATGAAGGCACTACCTTGTCAGGCATAGAATTTGAACTAAAGGGTGGTGGATGCAGACTATCCTTAATAAAACGGCGTTTTGTTTCTGGTAAATATAAATTCTTAAAATGTTTTTTCTTAGATGTTAATTTCTGTATCTCAAGGAAATTATGTTTGTGAAGGCGATGGCATTCGTAGCGCAGCCACACCAACTCCACCATGTGTAGACTCGTCGAGCCCGTTTTAAGCTGAATCGAATTAAAAATAGATTAAAATTTATATGGACATAGTAATTTTATAAAGTACACGCCTTCTGCTATAAATTGTGACCTTAAAAGTTGAACAACACTAAAACACTAATAATATATATAATATATATATGTATATGTATAATATATATGTAATATAATTTTTTCCAATCTAATTATGGGACAGTTATTGTACCATTATGATTTATTTCTGAAAGTGCGTAAGACTGACATAGAAACCCTTATGAGATTGTATTGTTAGTAAATAAAATGACTATTTTATTTATAAAATTATAAAAACTACTGTTACGGATTTCTTGTGGTCTCTTTTTTTTTAAACATAAGAAAAAAAAATGTAAAATGAACTGTCAATGCGATTGCGATTTGCAAAAGATACGGGAACATACCTAAACTGGAGTTGAACTGTCAACTTTATTTTAAACCGCCTATCGGCTATAGTAGAAACTTCAATTTTGTGTAATGAAACTGACACCTGGCTTGACAGCTCAATCAATAGGAATGCGAACTTTAGCGTCCCTGTTAACACGAAAAATCCGTTTTTAAAAATTTCATAAAATATTCTTTCTTAATTCTCAATTTCATTATAAAATACGCACAATTGCCCGGTATTCAGATGTAGCCTTAAATTATGATTAATTCAAAAAACCGTTGCAAAAAATTTAGTTTATATTAGCTGTCAGTATTTAAAATGTCAAAAAGTCAATTGTGAATAGTAGGCACTAATGGGCCAAGGATGCCGACTAATTTTTTTTGTATTAGTGGCGGTCGAACACGCGGCATCATGCGACAGCAAAACTGGAGTTGCCGAAAATTCTAAAAGTGTTCAGTAGGCAGTAGGTAGCAAAGAGGATCAAAAGAGATGAAGCTCGTACAAAACAATGCTACCGTATGTTGACAATTAAGATTTGAGGAAATTTGCTTATGATTTGGGATATTATTAGGCGATTGGGGGAATCACTTGGGAAGTAGAAATATTTATGTAATGCTGTTAAATAATTGAGAGGTTTCATAATGTTTGAAAAATGTTTCAATTACATAGTTTTTATTAATTTTTGTCGGTTTTTCTGTAAATGTGATGAATACATGTTACAGAAGTGAGAAAGAAAACTTGCAAAAAATTATATTATCTCCACATTTAGGCATGGAGACTTGACAAGGAGCTGTTCATGTATTAGCTACAGTGCCTAACGTAAACAGAGGGACGTTGATTATTTTCTACATATAAAGTAGCATTGTCTATAGTATTGTTAAAGAAATATAACCATTAATAAAAAAATTTTAAAGTCAAAATGAGTTTCGTTTAATTCGGAGAAAACAAGCAAAAAAGTACATATTGCTTTTGTTTCGCAGAATGTTTTACAAACGACTGTCTGTACTTTATTTGAAATGTAAAAAGCATACATTAGTTACAAAAATCTATGCAACTGCATTAATAACAGTTTATATGTGTAACAGAACTTATGAGAGAGAAATCAATAATAACAACTAGCAAACTTATGTATGTATATATATATATGTATGTATGTTTAAGCAAACATACATACGTTAAGGTGCGTACTGCCTATATTCTGACACGCCCTCTCAAGACGCAGCTTTTACATATACATGACGAAACCCAGTCCATCCAAGCAATTTTCATGGCCAGCTCTATTCAATGGCTTTGTCAAAATATCTGCAATCATCTGCTTCAAAGGCACGTGCATTAACTCCAACATCCCAACACTTATCAATTCACGAACAAAGTGATACTTTATATCAATGTGCTTTGTCCTGGCATGAAACATGGGGTCACTAGCCAAGCATTGAGCATCATGATTGTCTACATAAACTTTTACCTTTTTACAATCTGGAAATTATAGCTCGAGTAACAAGCTACTTAAATACGACGCTTCCTTGGCAGCTTCCGCCAAACTAACATATTCAGCTTCTGTCGACGATAAAGCCACCGTTCTCTGCTTTTGTGACTTCCAAGTAATTGCAGCGCCACTTAACATAAAAACATACCCTGTGTATGAGCGGCGATCGCCACCCCAATCGGCATCGGCATACCCAAATAATGGATCATCAGTTTTAGTGTACAAAAGTGCTATCTTTGCAGTTCCAGCAAGATATCTCAATAATCTCTTTGCAGGCCGCGTTGACACTGACAGATACATAAGAGCACCAATTAGCTCACGATACGGATAGTTCACTGACTCTTCAGCATCACTTGTATCCTCAAACCTGCCATTTACATCTGAAGGTGTTGCAATTGGATTACAATTCTCCATACCATATCGCTTTAGCAAATCCAAAATATATCCTGTTTGAGATAGCTCAATCTCACCCTCGCGTTGGTCTATTTTCAAACCCAAACAATTTTTGGCCTGACCAAGATCTTTTACTTCGAAATCCTCTAACAACCTTTTTTTGAAATCGATTACGCCTTTTTTATCTCTTGATGCAACTAATATATCGTCAACATATATTAGTACTAGCAACACCTCGCCACTTGTGTCACCATAAAATAAACACGGCTCATTCTCCGTTGCCTTGAGTCCTAACAACATCAGTTTTTCACGCAGTTTCAAATACCATTGGCGACCGGCTTGCTTTAAGCCGTATAAAGCTTTATTCAACTTACACAAATTGCCGCCATCACACAAATCATTCAGCATTTTCTTAGCCTACACCTACTTCTGTATTAGCGTTTTGTTTGCTAAGAATTCTATACAGCATCTCACCTAATAACTCAGGTATCTTCATATATACATTTTCCTCTAATATACCATTTAAATAAGCTGTAACTATATCGAACTGCCAAATTGTTAATTTATATTCAACTGCTAGAGCCATCAATAGTCTTAACGTTTCCAAACGTGCAACTGGAGCAAACGTTCGATGGTAGTCAACGCCAAATCTTTGATTATACCCTTTAGCGACTAATCTGGCTTTGCGTCTCGCAATTTTACCATCAGGGGCATATTTATTCGAAAGTACTAAACGACACCCAACAACATTGCTGCACTCACCATCCTTTACAATTTTCCAAGTGTCGTTCTTCACTATGCTCATCATTTCCGACTCAATAGCATCTTTCCACTCCTCACGCGCTTCACTGCTCAGGGCCTCTTTTACGCTGACATCAGCAACTCCAGCAAAAACATCATCTTCAAGTTCGGGGTCATCACATGGAACACTTTCCCCTTCTATTGTTGCTGGTACTGAATAATATAGCTTTCTTGGTCGCCCTCTCGATCCAGTGCGTATCAAGCGTGGTCTACCACGTCCTCGCAACAAATTTTCATCTCCACCAGGGTTTACCATTATTTTATTTAAGTCCCGATCATTATCACATAGCATCTTGGGAGGAGAAAATTCAACAATTTTTCTTGCTGCACTAGTTTCTTCTGCAGGAACCATCTCATTGGAAAAGGTAAGTAATTCATCAGTACCCTGAATAATATCAGAATTTTTTCGAGACTCTTCAAGAAACTTAACATCACGAGCATCGACGATCTTTTGAGCACTGGATATCCAAACACGATAACCTTTCCGCTCTCTCGGATATCCCACAAAAACGCCTTCTGTAGATCTCTGTGCAAGCTTTCCTTTGGTTGGGTTCTTGTCTAGTACAACCACTTTTGCACCAAAATTTTTAAAATAATCAAATTTCACCTTACATCCAGTCCATTTTTCGAATGGAATACCACCATTCATCGGTTTCGAATGTGACAAGCTGTAGCGACAGCTTCCGACCAAAAAGTATCGCTCATACCTGATTGTAACAGCAGACATCTGGTCATATCTAGAAGCGTACGATTCATCCTCTCTGCTATTCCATTTTGTTGAGGAGTATGAGGAATCGTCAATCTTCGCTCAATTCCTTGATTAGCTAGATACTTGTCAAACTCGCCATTACAGTATTCACGTCCATTGTCAGACTGTAAACATTTTATCTTTTTACCAGTTTGCCGTTCTGCCATCTTTTGATACATTTGAAAAGCTTCAAATACGCCACACTTCTGTCTCAGAAAATATATTTCGCACCATCTTGTACTGTCGTCAATGAACGTGACAAAATACTTAGCACGTCCCAACGACTCTGTCCTAAATGGACCAACAACGTCAGAGTGTATAATTTTTAGTGTCTCTGCACACGGCTCGTGGCCTTTTGCGAAAGGCAACGAAGTCATTTTACCTTTCAAGCAAACTTCACAGTGCGACAACTCTTCAACGTTGGAAATATTCAAGGAAGGTATTGCTCCACTTTTGATTAATTTTAACATGTCTTTACCGTTCAAATGACCCAATCTCATATGCCACTTCAACAATTCGGAGCACTGAGGTTGCACAACAGCGCATTCGGCATTTTCTCGGACATAATACAAATCCCCTCTGCGATCTGCAATCACATACTTGTGACCTAATTCATCGCGCACATACGCATCATCTCGGCGAAACGTCACCTCATGACCCTTATTTGTCATTTTCGATACAGAAACTAAATTCGTGCGTAAGTCTGGAACATACAATGTATCACGAAATTCAATCAATCGAGTGCCACTGTTACTCGCCACTGATAATTGTACGATGCCTTTGCCTTTTACATCTGCTGATGCATTACTCGCCAAATTAAGTTTTGAATCAAATGATTTACACAAAGATAAAAATCGTTGTTCGTCGCCGCATAAATGTGCCGTGCAGCCACTGTCTAACAACCACATTTTATTATTTATAGAACCATTTACCACAAAACATTCGCTGTTCACTCTCGAATCCACATAACTTACTGTGTAAGTTTCATCAACAGTATTCGCTGTTTGCTCTAAATTTTTATGACTGCTCCTAGACTGTCTGTTGGGACAAGCATTTGCTTTGTGACCAAAAATTCCGCACTTAAAACACTTTATTTTCTGTGTTTTCAATGAACCATATCCTTCATTCTTTTGCACACGCCTTTGTCGTAAATATTTGGTGCTGCCAGCCGCCAACGCTGTGACGACGTTCCCCAGCGTTTGCTTTCGGGCTTCACTCTCTTCTATAATTTTCACTTTCAGCACCTCAGCACTAGGTAGCGCATCTCTGCTTTCAATAGCGCATCGAAAATTCTCATAGGAGGAGGGAAGACTGTAAAGCAGCATAATTGTCAACAAATCTCCGTTAATCTGCACCTTCATATTTTCGAGCTTATCAACCGCATCAAAAAATTTTGCCATATGCTCTTTTACGTCACCTCCATCTTCCAGTTTCTGAACCATTAACTGCTTTAAAAGAGTTGCTTTCCGTGCCGGACCTTTTGATGCATATATTGATTCCAACTTAAGCCACACTTCGCGTGAATTCTCACAGCAGCGTACTTGCTTAAGTTCTGACGGCTGAATCGACAAAATCAAATCTGCTTTAGCTTTCTTATCTTGCTTCAACCACGCGGCTTTCTTTTCATTCCCTTCGGTCGGAATCACACTTGATCCATTGACATACTCCCATAGATCATTTTTCGTTAGAAGTGCTTCAACCTGCATACTCCATGTATCATAGTTGTCTTTTGATAGCAACTCCAGACGCAAAGAACCAGACGATGAACTTGCTGCCATTCTTAACAAAAAAAAAATCAGTCCTCAAAATATGTATTCCTCAAAAAGAATAAAAGAAAAAAAAAATATGTTAGTCGCAACTTTAGTAATTATGCTGGGCCCATAACCTGTTTCGCAGAATGTTTTACAAACGACTGTCTGTACTTTATTTGAAATGTAAAAAGCATACATTAGTTACAAAAATCTATGCAACTGCATTAATAACAGTTTATATGTGTAACAGAACTTATGAGGGAGAAATCAATAATAACAACTAGCAAACTTATGTATGTATATATATATATGTATGTATGTTTAAGCAAACATACGTTAAGGTGCGTACTGCCTATATTCTTAAATCTTAAATCCACATTAAAATGCAAAAATTACAGAAGTTTAATTCTAAACTAACTTAAATCTAAAATTTGAGAACAAAATCTAACGAACACAAAACATTTTACCTTTTTGTGCTGCTTCATTTTAAAACGATTTTGTGAGGACAAAACGCTACGAAAAAAAACATTTTTCTCCGTCGACTAACAACAATTTTCAGCTATAACAAGTTTTTACTAAAAAAAAGAATCTCAGGAAGATATCATTATTCTATATTCCCAAAAAAGTCATTCTTTTCAATTTATTTTCATAATTTAATCATGAAACTTAACTCTATTTTTATTAAATTATATAAAAAAATGCCATTATGCTTGGAAATTTAACAGTATTGAAGCTAGGAAGAATCTTTAATAATAGGCCAAATGTACTAAAAATATGGCAAATATTCTGAATATACTGTAAACTTGCTGAAAGTACTTACGACGATTTTTCAGGATGCAAATGTACCGAAAATGTCAGATCTGATATGTATACGCAAAATTAAATTATCTTGTTGAAACCCGTCATAATAACTTGTTTTGGGAAAACTTGCCGATTTCAACAATTTCCGGCATTTTTTTTAAATTATTGTCCGTAGGGGCAACATCATAACATCGTGGTGAAAAAAAAAAATTTCTGAAATATTTGCCGAAATATGAGATTTTTAAAATACAATTCCAATGCTTTTTGAAACTTACCAAACAAGATATAACATTTTTTGATTGTTAAAACTCATTATGATTTTTTTGATGTGCATGATAATGTTCTTTTCATTCCGTTTTCTTCATAAAAAATTAAGAAAAAGAAGAAGAGTACTAAAAAATATTGAAGAAATTGTGAGGTTGGAAAAAACCTGGTCCCATAGAAATGTAAGGTTATGCAAAAGTCGGTCCCATTTGGATTTGTCAAATTTACTGATTTTTGCAACCGTGCGAAACTGAAATGTGGTGAATAAACTGACAGCTGATTTTGAAGTCCCACTATAAATGACATTTCGCATTAAAATCGAAAAACTTTCGAAGGTAAGTCATTTTAAAAATATAAGCCACAATTATGTTACAATTATTTCTTTTTTAATTTGTCAGATGCTGCTACGACTGTCACATTGGATTTTTATTATAAGCGGCATTTGGCAAAGTCAAATAGCAGTCAACTTAATGAAGTCTGATTTCTGGAAAATTCAAATTGGACATCAAAGCTAAAGCACTTAACGTTGTGCAAGCAGGAATGCTATTGCGTTTGTCAGAATTAGGGTAAATAAAGGAATATCTGCTGGGGTCTCTGAAAATTATGTAATTTTTCTTTCCTTTAGCTACTGTCATGATCTTGTGCAACACTACACAGATAATAAGAGCGGCTTATGTGCTTTGGGACTCATGGGTCAAGGATTTATATCTGCGTTAAGAAATGAACTAACCAAATATTATGGAATGGTTGCAATGCTGCAGGATCAGGTTAGTTTTCTTTTTTTGTAAAACATAAATTGAAGTTGCAAAATAGCTTATTTCTATTTATTTATAAAAAAATTTATAGCTAAATAAACAACGTTCTGGCGACGAGGGATTACTTGCAATTTTTCCTTATGAGCGCCTTACCCCACTAACTTTCTATGTGAAATTTGTGAAGATAAACAACCAATAAAGGGACGTGATGAATTGTGCCAGTGCATTGAAGAAAATGGTATGGTTTTTAATTGCTTTCACAACAAAAGTAAAAAAACTTGCTTAAATAAACTTTTATTACAGCTGAACACATCTTCTCCTATGCAGCTGATACAAAGTTACATTCAACAATTGATTCGATTTATTTAAATACTTCAAAAGGTGTCTTAGACATTGTCAAAGGACCGCATAAGCTCTTGGAGCATTTACAAGCTATGCGAAAGTATTTACTGCTTGGACAAGGCGATTTTATTGGAATCCTAATGGAAAATTTATTCAGGCTTGCTGTGATTTAGCAACAACAGTTGCTATTGAATTGGTACCCACCAGTGAAAGTGTTGTTGAACATTATGACATCTTGGAGGAATGCGTGGAAATAAATGTCTCGGTACTAACAAAATGCCGTCATAAGGGTGCTATCGAGGCACCCAAGTAATAGCGCATGAAAACGATACACAGAACACATTTAAAATAATGCAAATTGAAAGCGATGCATTTAAAGAAAAAGTGGCAGAGCTAACAAAGTTAGTGGATACGTTACGAGATGAGAAGCATGCGCTAGAGCAAGTAATAAGCGAGAACAAATCAAATGTACAGAGAACAGCAGAATGCTCCAAAGATTAACTGGTAATCAGTGTGCAGTTATTGCTGTTGGAAGCCAAGGAAGCTAGAGAAGGAAAAAATACAACGTATCGCCGCCAAATGAGGAAAAAATTTTTCTAACCAGTGATAAAACAACAAACGACGAGAAGCAACAACAACCAGTAAAGCCAGATGACGATGTTAAAGTAGATACAGATAAATGAAATGCTTTCGATAAGCAAAAGCGCGAAGAATTAGCTGCCATTAATAATACAGCCGCGCAACGAGAAGAGAGCTAATTATATACTAGGAGCATTTTGAAGTGACGCGTATTGATAATCTAAAACTACGCCAGGAAATTCAAGAATTACAGCTTAAATCCAATATTCAAACACAGACTCTGATTAAACGTAGGGTAGAGTGGGGCACATTTAACACTTTTTTTTATTTGGTTCATAAATCAGAAACCACTTTTTAGAAAGCCAAAAAATCTTTACAGTTAACAAGGATAAATATTTTACACTGTTTTCTCAAGCTCTGATTTTATATTATTTTTCGGAATCTATTTATAAAAATTGATTTGTAAACATGTAAAAAATGGTAAAAGTGCCCCACCAGTGGGGCACATTTTGCCATCGGGTGGGGCACATTCACCCATATAACTTAACATGCAAAATATAATGAAAAGAATGTTAATTTTTAATACAAAATAAAAATTTTATTTATATAAAATTAAATAACATTTCATGTCTTTGGGTTTAAAAAAAGGAACAAAATAATAATACTTCACAGTAATTTCTCAAAATTTCTTAATACTAATTAATTTATCAATAAACTTAGAGAACATTGTATCGTGAGAGATCAATATCAAATATTATAGTGGCCGCTGAACGAGAAGTTACTGGTGGACGAATAGGAACAGGAACTTTTAAAATTATGTCACTCCGCGAGACACAAGATATGTCTTCCACTTGTGGTTTGTAAAAAACCCAACTATAATTTTTTTCCTATAAAAGTCTATTTCGTATTTTAAGCTACTATCGCTTTCTTGTGATAATATTTGGCCAACATAATATCTTTTGAATTTTTCACCGAAACTTGCCAACACGAAATCGTTTGAATTTAGTATGTCAGTATCACATAATTCCCATAACTCACCCGAGTTTGATTCACAAAGCATGCTATCTTTTTCCGATAATGCTCCGACTGACTGATCTGTATCAGCTAGAATAATGCTGTCATTATCGGAAGTTTCAGAAGATGATACCGGCTTTTTTTCTTGACAGGCGGTTTTTGCTTTCTTTGCAAATATATTCTTCATTACAACCTCTTTTTTGATTAATTTTATATTTTTTTCATCCAATTTTTGTAAAATTAAATCTTTTTCTGGAGTGCTTGTTAATATTTTGGATTTTCCTTTTCTGGCGTCATTTAAAAATCTTCGTTTTTTTATTAGTTTTAGTAGAGTTCTTGTTTAGTGGTGAAAACTTGATTGACGGTATATATTGATGAATATAGTGGTTCATCATTTTCTGAACTTTGCCCAGAATCGTCAATAGAAGGTTTTTTCGATAAACATTTTTGAATTCTAAATCGAAGTGTTGACCAATTAATATTATATAAACGAGCAGCGGAGCTGATATTTTCTTTTTTTTTCAAAACATCTTTCACGGCTCTTGATATGTCTCCTTCGTTTATCGAGCATCGGCCAGTTTTCTTTTTGTAGTTGCGAACCATTCTATATCTAAAAAATATTTAAACACAATTACTTGAAGATCTTGAAGTCAAAATGGCATTGACTGGTAACAAAAGTGCCCCACATCGAGTCATCTTTAAATATGAATTTTTTTATTAAGAACTGAGTTAATTTTAAATTCGATGTTATTTTAAGCTTATCGACTTAAGTCAAATCAATGAAATTCCGAATAAATAATTTCAAAAACAATTTAAATTGATACAAAAATCACAAAATTCTTACCTGTTGAAATATTTACATTCGACGGCAAAAAACACAAAAACACGTCTACCGCAACTAATATTCACGTTGGAACTGTCAGAATTTGTCAGACAGCCCAGAGAACATTTTATCACGCAAAACTTCATTTGTCGAGTCTCTATTTCAACCCAGGAAACGCCAAGTGAGGGGTGGTAAATGTGCCTCACTGACAAATGTGCCCCACTCTACCCTATTCTGCCCTTTGGCGCTGTTGCTGTTGCAACTTTAGTATATTCTATAGCTACTTATTTTTAAGATTTTCTTTGCTTTTCATTTCATTAAAATTTCTCTTAAACTAGTACTTGCGCTAAAATACTTTTTTTTATGTAGACGATGAAAACTTATAAACATTACAACCAAGATGAAAACATTTAATATTCATGAAAGTCATAAGTCATGGTCTATGAAATGGGTGCTTAGTAGTCAAAAAATAGTTTTCCACTTTTTTTCGATTTGAATAGACGAAAGGAGTTGTTTACCTTTAACAGCTGTTTTCTCGAAATCTTGTGCGCAAAATTTGGTGGTGAAGTATTTTATGACATTTCTCAGATGAGCAGGCTACCATATGTAAAAACTTTTAGCTAAAAAAGTCAGCAAGTGATTTTTGCTTATTTAAAGGTCAAAACACCCGTAAACTAAATTATTTATTATTTTACTTTAATATTTTTCAGAATTTGTCTAAATTACGTTGATTTTTTCGACTATATAATGAAAATAATTTCTAAAATTTCCTAATTTGGACAAAAATGCCCTAAGTGGTAAAGTCTAGATTTTTATTAGTCACCATAGGTGGGTGAGTTTTTAAAAACAGCGACGCGACTGAATTTTTTTGCGTTAGTACTAGAATTCTGCCGAGAGCTTCATCTCTTTTGATCCTCTTTGGTAGGTAGAAATTTCTGAGTGCGCACGGACATGCGCTCGCGGCGGTCGCTGCTCTGCAGCGTGAGTGAGTCACGGAAAAATTTTAACGCGTGAGGCGGCTGTGCCTGAAAAAACCAAACAGAACGTTTATGTAAAAAAGACAAGTGTAAATTAACAAAAACCCAACGTAAAGCAAGTCGAAAGTAGTATAAACATTTTGAAGACTTACATTTTCGAAAAATTGTGCAAAACCGAGTAAAATAATTCAAAATGTAAAGTAATAAAATTCTTGGAAAGCTGTGACTGTGCTAACGACAATATCAAGTGATTGTCAAAAAAAAAAACGACGTATGGTGCACAATCGACTATTATATTAAAACAATACTGCATTATGAGGTTTTTTTTTAAATAAAAACAAACTAAAATTTATAAGAGAATTGTAAAAAAACTAGAATAAAAAGTCAAAAAAATCGCAGTGACTACAAAAATCCAAAAATCTGGTTTTTGGAAACAAAGTTCATAAAAGAAGTGTGTTCAAAAAAAAAGCAGAAACAATCGAAACGAACAATTAAAAATTTGCGATTTACATAAGTTAAAGCGAAAACAAAAAAAAACACAACTGGAAACAACACCCAATCCATTGACTCAGTAAAAACACCTTAATTAAAGGAAAACATAACTTTAAACGTTGTAAAAAAAAAAGGATCAGCGACTAACAACAATCAGCTATATCATTGCCCGACAATAGCAACAGCCAAAACCTCATTAATACCAGCAGCGATAACAGATGCATTACAAAATCTTCGCCAAAGTAATAAGTTTTTATAAATCATTTTTATATTATTTTTAGATTTTCAATCATCTCAACAAATGAGCATAAATTTTAAAAATTAAATTATAATGTAGTTTAATAGAAAACAAAAACCGCCTTAAATGACTTCGCTTTATAGGGGTTTTTGTTTTTTATTAAATTAACTTTTTTATCAAAATTTTAAATTGAGACTTCGCAGTATTATCCGATAAAATGATTAGTTTTCAACTAAAAAACATAATAGTTTAATAGCATTTAACTGTTAATAGTTATAAGCTGTTCTCTTTTTCCTTTAAAAATTAACACAATGTGTTCCATAAATTAATGGCTTAATCTTATTACTAAGCTCGCAATTCTCACACAACAGAATTTGTCAGTTAGTAGAATATACTTAGAAATTTTTTTTTACATTTTCTTTGCTTTGGGTTTAATATAGAAACCTACAGCAAAACTGATAAAAAACTTTTGATCTAAAGTTTTAAACTTATTATGTGAAAAATTTAAACAGAAGAAAAAAATGAAATTTTTAATTTTGATCAATCATCAAAATAACTGATTAAAACCGTTGTGTAAGAAAATAAACGAAAAAGTATTTTTTTTTAGTTAAACAAAAATTTCCCCTCATATCAAATAAGCCATATAAGTGCACTTTAGGATATATATATAAGAAAAGGGTAATTGTTAGTAATTAATTAAATTATAAAAAAATTGAACTGAAAATTTTTTGAAGCGAATAAAACAAACAAAGAAAGAAAATTTTAAATGAACTTTGAATTAAAGAGAGAATCTGAATTGAAAAAGTTAAAAATTGGATATTATTACTAAAGTAACATGAAGATTTGCTAGGTTAATAATTTTAGGGGAGATGGCAGGGTGGAGATCCGACGATGATGCAGAGGAGAGAAAACAAAGCAAACGTAAGTAGTAGGGACCTGTGGGATTTTGCTCCCCGTTTGTAAATTTTTCCGAGATATTTTCGGAATTTAGTTTTTTTTCTTTTTTTCTATGCGTACGCCTAGATGTGGCTTAGGAAAACTGCGGCCCTAGCCCGGAAGTCTGAGTGCTTCTCACTAAAGATTCGCGAGTACGTTCCGTTAGCATGCCGCGCGTAACACTACACACACAATAAATAACATTATGTTGACAAAATTTCCCAAAAGTTGAAAAGTTATAAAAATTGCAAAATTTTAACAACTTAGAAGTAGCTGGAGATTTCAAAATTTATAAAAAAATTTAAAACATTCAAAAAAAAATTCTAAAAGAATCGAAAAATTAGCAAAAACCTCTCAGAAATAAAAAAAAACCGAAAATTCATTAATTTCAAAAATTTGACAAATTTTCCACGAGTAGAAAAATTATAAAAATTATTATTATTAAATTATCCCAAAAAAAATTCAAAAAGTATCGAAAAATTAGTAAATACCTCTTAAAAATCACAGAACATAAAAAATTTTTAAAAATCAAAAATTTGAAAAAATTCCTAAAATTAGGAAAATTATAAAAACTGAAAACAACTTAAACAAGTAGCTGAAGATTTCAAAATTTTCAAAATAATATAAAAATTCCAAAAGAAATTCTAAAAGTATCAAAAAAATTAGCAAAAACCTCTTAGAAATAAAAATAAAACAAAAATTTCATAATGTCAAAAATTATAAGAAAATTATAAGAAAATACGGCTGTATGAATACCCCTATGTCATATATCCATTTTGAACATTTGAGCTAGGGGGCGTCAACAAACAAGTTGAAGATTATTGAAAAAAGTTTATAAAAAATCATGGATTTCATGCCTGAAAAATCCCAATACGATCAGTCATGAGCGCAAGAGGGAACGCACTATATTCGAAATCCAATTCCACTCACTGACAGAGAGTGCAACAAATGCTACTAGCATTGATGTCAAAAGCTCTCACATTTTTATTCATTCTTGTCCGGGAGGTAGTGTTGCATTTTTTTGTAGTCATTTTCTCTGGATGGTTGTTATGGAGTTTCAGCAAAAAAGCTTGCAGAATAACTCGAAGAGTAAGCCACAAGTTGAAAAATATGTAGAAGAGATCACTTTAAAAAAATATTTAAAAAGAATATCGTGATAATATTTATTGCATATGGAGACCAAGGGTCTAAGGAATAAGACCAAATAAATTTCATTAGAATTATTTCAGTAGTTTTGCGTTATGCTGAACGAAATCGGCTATCATTTTATTTATACAGATTATATAAATAAAGAAAAAGAATTATAAAAAATTATTGAAATTATTTGGGCGTTTTATAAAATCATCTTTGTGGCTCGAAATATATTTTATTCATAATTTATATAAATGAATGAATTATATTTATGTTAAAACACAATTTTTTTTCAGGCTAGGAGAATCAAACAGACTCCTTTGGAACTTTACAGATATATCCCAAAATTCACAAGAGTTAAACGATGGACCATCAACACCCGCTATGCTAACAACTCAATTTAATTACGAAGGCACTACCTTGTCAGGCATAGAATTTGAACTAAAGGGTGGTGGATACAGACTATCATTAGTAAAACGGAGTTTTGTTTCTGGTAAATATAAATTCTTAAAATGTTTTTTCTTAGATGTTAATTTCTGTATCTCAAGGAAAGTATGTTTGTGAAGGCGATGGCATTCGTAGGGCAGCCACACCAACTCCACCATCTGTAGACTCGTCGAGCCCGTTCTCAGCTGAATCGAATTAAAAATAGATTAAAATTTATATGGACATAGTAATTTTATAAAGTACACGCCTTCTGCTATAAATTGTGACCTTAAAAGTTGAACAACACTAAAACACTAATAATATATATAGTATATATATATATATGTATAATATGTATGTAATATAATTTTTACTAATTTAATTATGGGACAGTTATTGTACCATTATGATTTATTTCTGAAAGTGCGTAAGACTGACATAGAAAACCCTTATGAGATATATGTATTGTTAGTATATAAAATGTCTATTTTATTTATAAAATTATAAAAACTACACACACAATAAATAACATTATGTTTAATGTCTCTACCCACAGGGAACAACATCTTAAGTCTACATTTCTTATGTTTAAAAGTAGGATGGGTTTTTTTTATTCTCTGAAAATAAAAATGTGGTTTAAATAATTATAAAAAAAAAACGAATTGGTGTTTGATTGAAAAACTCCACTTCACAAATTTTTTTTCTGTTTAATGCGTCACTGATATCTCTCAGATCCCTACTTTTCGCATTTGTTCAAATTTTACTAAAAAATTAAACCAATATCACAAATGTCCAAATATGTTTTCGTTCGCCATACACAATGTATGGAAGCTTCAATTTGTTCTTGTTTTTTATAAGTAGCTGAAGATTTCAAAATTTATAAAAAATTATAATGATTCCAAAATTAATTCTAAAAGTACCGAAAAATTAGCAAAAACCTCTTAGAAATATAAAAAAAAAATTTTTTTAAATTTCAAACACTTGAAAAAATTCCCAAAAGTAGAAAAATTATAAAAATTGCAAAATTTTAACAACTTACAAGTAACTGAAAATTTCAAAATTTACAAAAAAAATAATACACATTCCAAAAGAATTTCAAAAAGCATCGAAAAATTAGCAAAAACCTCTTAGAAATAAAAAAAAATTTAAAAATTTTTAAGTTTTTAAAACATGAAAAAATTTCCCAAAAGTTGAAAAGTTATAGAAATTGCGAAATTTTAGAAACTTAGAAGTAGCTGAAGATTTCAAAATTTGTAAAAAATTTTAAATCATTCCAAAAAAAAAAATCTAAAAGTATCGAAAAGTTAGCAAAAACCTCAAAGCAATCAAAAAAAAACCAAACATTTTTAATTTCAAAAATTTGACAAATTTCCCAAAAGTAGAAAAACTATAAAAATTGCAAAATTTTTACAACTGAAAAGTAGCTGAAGATTTCAAAATTGAGAAAAAAAAAATTCCAAACACAATTCAAGAAGTATCGAAAAATTAGCAAAAACCTCTTAGAAATCAAAAAAAATCAAATATTTGAAAAAATTCCCAAAAGTAGAAAAATTATAAAAATTGCAAAATTTTAACAACTTACAAGTAGCTGAAGATATCAAAATTTAGAAAAATTTAAAAATATTCCAAAAGAAATTAAAAAGTAGCCAAAACCTCTTAGAATTAAAAAAAAAAATCAAAAATTTTTAAAATATATCACAAATAGAAAAGTTATAGAAATTGCAAAATTTTAACAACTTAGAAGTAGCTGAAGATTTCAAAATTTGTAAAAAATTTTAAATCATTCCAAAAAAAAATCTAAAAGTATCGAAAAATTAGCAAAAACCTCTTAGAAATCAAAAAAAAAACCAAAAACTTTTTAATTCAAAAAATTTGACAAATTTCCCAAAAGTAGAGAAATTATAAAAATTGAATTTATCAACTTACAAGTAGTTGAAAATTTCAAAATTTTGAAAAAAAAATAACAATTCCAAACAAAATTCAAAAAGTATCGAAAAATTAGCAAAAACATCTTAGAAATAAAAAAATATCAAAAACTTTTAAGTTTCAAAAATTTGAAGAAATTCCCAAAAGTAGAAAAATTATAAAAATTGCAAAATTTTAACAACTTACAAGTAGCTAGAGATTTCAAAATTTATAAAAAATTTTAAAAAACTCCAAAATAAATTCTAAAAGTATCGAACAATAAGCAAAAACCTCTTAGAAATCAAAAAAAAAAAACCAAAAATTTTTTAATTTCAAAAATTTGACAAATTTCCCAACAGTAGAAAAATAATAAAAATTGGAAAACTTTGACAACTCACAAGTAGTTGAAAATTTCAAAATTTAGAAAAAATTATAGCAAATCCAAAAAAATTCTAAAAGTATCGAGAAATTAGCAAAAACTTCTTAGAAATCAAAATAAAATCAAAAACTTTTAAGTTTCAAAAATTTGAAAAAATTCACAAAAGTAGAAAAATTATAAAAATTGCAAAATTTTAACAACTTACAAGTAGCTGAAGATTTCAAAATTTATAAAAAATTTTAAAATATTCCAAAAAAATTCTAAAAGTATCGAAAAATGAGCAAAAACCTCTCAGAAATCAAAAAAAAAAACATATTTTTAAGTTTCAAAAATTTGAAAAAATTCCCAACAGTAGAAAAATTATAAAAACTGAAAAACTTTAACAACTTAAACAAGTAGCTGAAGATTTCAAAATTTTCAAAATAATATAAAAATTGCAAAAGAAATTCTAAAAGTATCAAAAAATTAGCAAAAACCTCTTAGAAATAAAAGAGAACAAACATTTTTTAATGTCAAAAATTATAAAAAAATTCCCAAAAGTAGAAAAATTATAAAAATTTAAAAACTTTAACAACTATACAAGTAGCTGAAGATTGAAGATCATCAAAGCACACCAATTTTTTGCCCGAAAAATCCTCATACGATAATATCTAACCACCACCTTTCACCGTTCTAAAGTTTTCAAATAATACTATAATTTTGATCAATACATAATCGCTATTTGGGTTGAAAAATTCAGTTTTCAGATTCAAACGAGTTCTGTTTAAGACTTTCAATAAAACCCATTTAACTTTCGGAAAAATTAAGATGGTCATAACTATTAATTATTTTACTGCCATTTTCGAAATCTCCTTTAAACGTCAACATTTGCGCGTAATTTTATACTACATAGTTATAGACCTTTTCTAGACCTATATCTCTACATTCAAACTTTTTGCGTCGATATAATGCACAAATTTTTAAAAGAAAATCAGTTTTAGTTTCTTTTCTTCTAATGAAATTTTAATAACGGACGTATAATATACGGGTTTATGAATACCCCTATGTCCTATATCCATTTTGAACATTTCAGCTAGGGGGCGTCAACAAACAAGTTGTAAAATATTGAGAAGAGACTATAAAGCAACTCAAGGATTTCATGCCTGAAAAATCTCCTTACCATCAGTAATGAGCGCAAGAGGGAACGCACTGTATTCGAAATCCAATTCCAATCACTGACAATGAGTGCAACAAATACTACTAGCATTGATGTCAAAAGCTCTCACATTTTTATTCATACTTGTCCGGGAGGTAGTGTTGCATTTTTTTGTAGTCATTTTCTCTGGATGGTTGTTAGGGAGTTTCAGCAAAAAAGCTTGCAGAATAACTCGAAGAGTAAGCCACAAGTTGAAAAATATGTAGAAGAGATCACTTTAAAAAAATATTTAAAAAGAATATCGTGATAATTTTTATTGCATATGGTGACCAAGGGTCTAAGGAATAAAACCAAATAAATTTCATTAGAATTGGTTCAGTAGTTTTGCGTTATGCTGAACGAAATCGGCTATCATTTTATTTATACAGATTATATAAATAAAGAAAAAGAATTATAAAAAATTATTGAAATTATTTGGGCGTTTCATAAAATCATCTGTGTGGCTCGAAATAGATTTTATTCATAACTTGTAATCGATAATTTTGTTTTCGGGTTACATGTAATAATATAATACCGATTTCTCAATTACATACACAATTACATAATTGTTGCTTAATAAAGGGGTTGTCAACAAATCACATTTTTTGTTGACTCTTGTAAGAATTATTTGTTTCGTTTTTGAAATAAACTGTCGAATTTGAATTTTTTCATCGATTATATCTGTTGAGTAATTAACGAGTCATTTGATGAACTAGTAGCTGAATAGTGATTTTATTTTTGATGGATCACACAGCTCTGTTTTTATAGGTTTTATGTTAAAACACCATTTTTTTTCAGGCTAAGAGAATCAAACAGACTCCTTTGGAACTTTACATATATATCCCAAAACTCACAAGATGGCGGAGTGAAGATTATTTTTTAAATTTTCTTTGCTTTGGGTTTAATATAGAAACCTACAGCAAAACGGATAAAAAATTTTTGATCTAAAGTGTTAAACTTGTTATGTGGAAAATTTAAACAGAAAAACAAATGAAATTTTTAATTTTGATCAATCATCAAAATAACTGATTAAAACCGTTGTGTAAGAAAATAAACGAAAAAGTATTTTTTTTTAGTTAAACAAAAATTTCCCCTCATATCAAATAAGCCATATAAGTGCACTTTAGGATATATATATAAGAAAAGGGTAATTGTTAGTAATTAATTAAATTATAAAAAAATTGAACTGAAAATTTTTTGAAGCGAATAAAACAAACAAAGAAAGAAAATTTTAAATAAACTTTGAATTGAAGAGAGAATCTGAATTGAAAAAGTTAAAAATTGGATATTATTACTAAAGTAACATGAAGATTTGCTAGGTTAATAATTTTAGGGGAGATGGCAGGGTGAAGATCCGACGATGATGCAGAGGAGAGAAAACAAAGCAAACGTAAGTAGTAGGGACCTGTGGGATTTTGTTCCCCGTTTGTAAATTTTTCCGAGATATTTTCGGAATTTAGTTTTTTTTCTTTTTTTCTATGCGTACGCCTAGATGCGGCTTAGGAAAACTGCGGCCCTAGCCCGGAAGTCTGAGTGCTTCGCACTAAAGATTCGCGAGTACGTTCCGTTAGCATGCCGCGCGTAACACTACACACACAATAAATAACATTATGTTGACAAATTTTCCCAAAAGTTGAAAAGTTATAAAAATTGCAAAATTTTAACAACTTAGAAGTAGCTGGAGATTTCAAAATTTATAAAAAATTTTAAAACATTCAAAAAAAAATTCTAAAAGAATCGAAAAATTAGCAAAAACCTCTCAGAAATAAAAAAAAACCGAAAATTCATTAATTTCAAAAATTTGACAAATTTTCCACGAGTAGAAAAATTATAAAAATTATTATTATTAAATTATCCCAAAAAAAATTCAAAAAGTATCGAAAAATTAGTAAATACCTCTTAAAAATCACAGAACATAAAAAATTTTTAAAAATCAAAAATTTGAAAAAATTCCTAAAATTAGGAAAATTATAAAAACTGAAAACAACTTAAACAAGTAGCTGAAGATTTCAAAATTTTCAAAATAATATAAAAATTCCAAAAGAAATTCTAAAAGTATCAAAAAATTAGCAAAAACCTCTTAGAAATAAAAATAAAACAAAAATTTCATAATGTCAAAAATTATAAGAAAATTCCCAAAAGTAGAAAAATTATAAAAATTGAAAAATTTAACAACTTATACAAGAAGCTGAAGATTGAAGATCATCAAAGCACACCAATTTTATGCCCGAAAATCCTCATACGATAATATGTAACCCACCATCTTTCATCATTCTAAAGTTTTCAAAAATACTATAATTTTGATCAATACATAATCGCTATTTTGGGTGAAAACTGCAGTTTTCAGATTCATACGAGTTCTGTTTAAAACTTTTAATGAAAACCATTTTACTTTCGGAAAATTAAGATGGTCATAGGTATTATTTATTTATTTTACTGCCATTTTCGAAATCTCCTTTAATCGTTTACACTTACGCGTAATTTTATACTTTATTATTATAGACCTTTTCTAGACCTATAACTCTTCATTCAAACTTTTTGCGTCGATATAATGCACAAATTTTTAAAAGAAAATCAGTTTTAGTTTCTTTTCTTCTAATGAAATTTTAATAACGGACGTATAATATACGGCTGTATGAATACCCCTATGTCATATATCCATTTTGAACATTTGAGCTAGGGGGCGTCAACAAACAAGTTGAAGATTATTGAAAAAAGTTTATAAGAAATCATGGATTTCATGCCTGAAAAATCCCAATACGATCAGTCATGAGCGCAAGAGGGAACGCACTATATTCGAAATCCAATTCCACTCACTGACAGTGAGTGCAACAAATGCTACTAGCATTGATGTCAAAAGCTCTCACATTTTTATTCATACTTGTCCGGGAGGTAGTGTTGCATTTTTTTGTAGTCATTTTCTCTGGATGGTTGTTATGGAGTTTCAGCAAAAAAGCTTGCAGAATAACTCGAAGAGTAAGCCACAAGTTGAAAAATATGTAGAAGAGATCACTTTAAAAAAATATTTAAAAAGAATATCGTGATAATATTTATTGCATATGGAGACCAAGGGTCTAAGGAATAAGACCAAATAAATTTCATTAGAATTATTTCAGTAGTTTTGCGTTATGCTGAACGAAATCGGCTATCATTTTATTTATACAGATTATATAAATAAAGAAAAAGAATTATAAAAAATTATTGAAATTATTTGGGCGTTTTATAAAATCATCTTTGTGGCTCGAAATAGATTTTATTCATAATTTATATAAATGAATGAATTATATTTATGTTAAAACACAATTTTTTTTCAGGCTAGGAGAATCAAACAGACTCCTTTGGAACTTTACAGATATATCCCAAAATTCACAAGAGTTAAACGATGGACCATCAACACCCGCTATGCTAACAACTCAATTTAATTACGAAGGCACTACCTTGTCAGGCATAGAATTTGAACTAAAGGGTGGTGGATACAGACTATCATTAGTAAAACGGAGTTTTGTTTCTGGTAAATATAAATTCTTAAAATGTTTTTTCTTAGATGTTAATTTCTGTATCTCAAGGAAAGTATGTTTGTGAAGGCGATGGCATTCGTAGGGCAGCCACACCAACTCCACCATCTGTAGACTCGTCGAGCCCGTTCTCAGCTGAATCGAATTAAAAATAGATTAAAATTTATATGGACATAGTAATTTTATAAAGTACACGCCTTCTGCTATAAATTGTGACCTTAAAAGTTGAACAACACTAAAACACTAATAATATATATAGTATATATATATATATGTATAATATGTATGTAATATAATTTTTACTAATTTAATTATGGGACAGTTATTGTACCATTATGATTTATTTCTGAAAGTGCGTAAGACTGACATAGAAAACCCTTATGAGATATATGTATTGTTAGTATATAAAATGTCTATTTTATTTATAAAATTATAAAAACTACACACACAATAAATAACATTATGTTTAATGTCTCTACCCACAGGGAACAACATCTTAAGTCTACATTTCTTATGTTTAAAAGTAGGATGGGTTTTTTTATTCTCTGAAAATAAAAATGTGGTTTAAATAATTATAAAAAAAAAACGAATTGGTGTTTGATTGAAAAACTCCACTTCACTAATTTTTTTTCTGTTTAATGCGTCACTGATATCTCTCAGATCCCTACTTTTCGCATTTGTTCAAATTTTACTAAAAAATTAAACCAATATCACAAATGTCCAAATATATTTTCGTTCGCCATACACAATGTATGGAAGCTTCAATTTGTTCTTGTTTTTTATAAGTAGCTGAAGATTTCAAAATTTATAAAAAATTATAATGATTCCAAAATTAATTCTAAAAGTACCGAAAAATTAGCAAAAACCTCTTAGAAATATAAAAAAAAAATTTTTTTAAATTTCAACCACTTGAAAAAATTCCCAAAAGTAGAAAAATTATAAAAATTGCAAAATTTTAACAACTTACAAGTAACTGAAAATTTCAAAATTTACAAAAAAAATAATACACATTCCAAAAGAATTTCAAAAAGCATCGAAAAATTAGCAAAAACCTCTTAGAAATAAAAAAAAATTTAAAAATTTTTAAGTTTTTACAACATGAAAAAATTTCCCAAAAGTTGAAAAGTTATAGAAATTGCGAAATTTTAGAAACTTAGAAGTAGCTGAAGATTTCAAAATTTGTAAAAAATTTTAAATCATTCCAAAAAAAAAAATCTAAAAGTATCGAAAAGTTAGCAAAAACCTCAAAGCAATCAAAAAAAAACCAAACATTTTTAATTTCAAAAATTTGACAAATTTCCCAAAAGTAGAAAAACTATAAAAATTGCAAAATTTTTACAACTGAAAAGTAGCTGAAGATTTCAAAATTGAGAAAAAAAAAATTCCAAACACAATTCAAGAAGTATCGAAAAATTAGCAAAAACCTCTTAGAAATCAAAAAAAATCAAATATTTGAAAAAATTCCCAAAAGTAGAAAAATTATAAAAATTGCAAAATTTTAACAACTTACAAGTAGCTGAAGATATCAAAATTTAGAAAAATTTAAAAATATTCCAAAAGAAATTAAAAAGTAGCCAAAACCTCTTAGAATTAAAAAAAAAAATCAAAAATTTTTAAAATATATCACAAATAGAAAAGTTATAGAAATTGCAAAATTTTAACAACTTAGAAGTAGCTGAAGATTTCAAAATTTGTAAAAAATTTTAAATCATTCCAAAAAAAAATCTAAAAGTATCGAAAAATTAGCAAAAACCTCTTAGAAATCAAAAAAAAAAACCAAAAACTTTTTAATTCCAAAAATTTGACAAATTTCCCAAAAGTAGAGAAATTATAAAAATTGAATTTATCAACTTACAAGTAGTTGAAAATTTCAAAATTTTGAAAAAACCATAACAATTCCAAACAAAATTCAAAAAGTATCGAAAAATTAGCAAAAACATCTTAGAAATAAAAAAATATCAAAAACTTTTAAGTTTCAAAAATTTGAAGAAATTCCCAAAAGTAGAAAAATTATAAAAATTGCAAAATTTTAACAACTTACAAGTAGCTAGAGATTTCAAAATTTATAAAAAATTTTAAAAAATTCCAAAATAAATTCTAAAAGTATCGAACAATAAGCAAAAACCTCTTAGAAATCAAAAAAAAAAAACCAAAAATTTTTTAATTTCAAAAATTTGACAAATTTCCCAACAGTAGAAAAATAATAAAAATTGGAAAACTTTGACAACTCACAAGTAGTTGAAAATTTCAAAATTTAGAAAAAATTATAGGAAATCCAAAAAAATTCTAAAAGTATCGAGAAATTAGCAAAAACTTCTTAGAAATAAAATAAAATCAAAAACTTTTAAGTTTCAAAAATTTGAAAAAATTCACAAAAGTAGAAAAATTATAAAAATTGCAAAATTTTAACAACTTACAAGTAGCTGAAGATTTCAAAATTTATAAAAAATTTTAAAATATTCCAAAAAAATTCTAAAAGTATCGTAAAATTAGCAGAAACCTCTCAGAAATCAAAAAAAAAAAACATATTTTTAAGTTTCAAAAATTTGAAAAAATTCCCAACAGTAGAAAAATTATAAAAACTGAAAAACTTTAACAACTTAAACAAGTAGCTGAAGATTTCAAAATTTTCAAAATAATATAAAAATTCCAAAAGAAATTCTAAAAGTATCAAAAAATTAGCAAAAACCTCTTAGAAATAAAAGAGAACAAACATTTTTTAATGTCAAAAATTATAAAAAAATTCCCAAAAGTAGAAAAATTATAAAAATTTAAAAACTTTAACAACTATACAAGTAGCTGAAGATTGAAGATCATCAAAGCACACCAATTTTTTGCCCGAAAAATCCTCATACGATAATATCTAACCACCACCTTTCACCGTTCTAAAGTTTTCAAATAATACTATAATTTTGATCAATACATAATCGCTATTTGGGTTGAAAAATTCAGTTTTCAGATTCAAACGAGTTCTGTTTAAGACTTTCAATAAAACCCATTTAACTTTCGGAAAAATTAAGATGGTCATAACTATTAATTATTTTACTGCCATTTTCGAAATCTCCTTTAAACGTCAACATTTGCGCGTAATTTTATACTACATAGTTATAGACCTTTTCTAGACCTATATCTCTACATTCAAACTTTTTGCGTCGATATAATGCACAAATTTTTAAAAGAAAATCAGTTTTAGTTTCTTTTCTTCTAATGAAATTTTAATAACGGACGTATAATATACGGGTTTATGAATACCCCTATGTCCTATATCCATTTTGAACATTTCAGCTAGGGGGCGTCAACAAACAAGTTGTAAAATATTGAGAAGAGACTATAAAGCAACTCAAGGATTTCATGCCTGAAAAATCTCCTTACCATCAGTAATGAGCGCAAGAGGGAACGCACTGTATTCGAAATCCAATTCCAATCACTGACAATGAGTGCAACAAATACTACTAGCATTGATGTCAAAAGCTCTCACATTTTTATTCATACTTGTCCGGGAGGTAGTGTTGCATTTTTTTGTAGTCATTTTCTCTGGATGGTTGTTAGGGAGTTTCAGCAAAAAAGCTTGCAGAATAACTCGAAGAGTAAGCCACAAGTTGAAAAATATGTAGAAGAGATCACTTTAAAAAAATATTTAAAAAGAATATCGTGATAATTTTTATTGCATATGGTGACCAAGGGTCTAAGGAATAAAACCAAATAAATTTCATTAGAATTGGTTCAGTAGTTTTGCGTTATGCTGAACGAAATCGGCTATCATTTTATTTATACAGATTATATAAATAAAGAAAAAGAATTATAAAAAATTATTGAAATTATTTGGGTGTTTTATAAAATCATCTGTGTGGCTCGAAATAGATTTTATTCATAATTTGTAATCGATAATTTTGTTTTCGGGTTACATGTAATAATATAATACCGATTTCTCAATTACATACCCAATTACATAATTGTTGCTTAATAAAGAGGTTGTCAACAAATCACATTTTTTGTTGACTCCTGTAAGAATTATTTGTTTCTTTTTTGAAATAAACTGTCGAATTTGAATTTTTTCATCGATTATAATATCTGTTGAGTAATTAACGAGTCATTTGATGAACTAGTAGCTGAATAGTGATTTAATTTTTGATGGATGATACAGCTCTGTTTTTATAGGTTTTAAGTTAAAACACAATTTTTTTTCAGGCTAAGAGAATCAAACAGACTCCTTTGGAACTTTACAGATATATCCCAAAACTCACAAGATGGCGGAGTGGAGATTATTTTTTAAATTTTCTTTGCTTTGGGTTTAATATAGAAACCTACAGCAAAACGGATAAAAAATTTTTGATCTAAAGTGTTAAACTTATTATGTGGAAAATTTAAACAGAAAAACAAATGAAATTTTTAATTTTGATCAATCATCAAAATAACTGATTAAAACCGTTGTGTAAGAAAATAAATGAAAAAGTATTTTTTTTTTTGGTTAAACAAAAATTTCCCCCATATCAAATAAGCCATATAAGTGCACTTTAAGATATATGTATAAGAAAAGGGTAATTGTTAGTAATTAATTAAATTATAAAAAAATTGAGCTGAAAATTTTTTGAAGCGAATAAAACAAACAAAGAAAGAAAATTTTAAATGAACTTTGAATTAAAGAGAGAATCTGAATTGAAAAAGCTAAAAATTGGTGATCCGACGATGATGCAGAGGAGAGAAAACAAAGCAAACGTAAGTAGTAGGGACCTGTGGGATTTTGCTCCCCGTTTGTAAATTTTTCCGAGATATTTCCGGAATTTAGTATTTTTTCTTTTTTTCTATGCGTACGCCCAGATGCGGCTAAGGAAAACCGCGGCCCTAGCCCGGAAGTCTGAGTGCTTGGCACTAAAGATTCGCGAGTACGTTCCGTTAGCATGCCGCGCATAACACTACACACACAATAAATAACATTATGTTGAAAAAATTTCCCAAAAGTTGAAAAGTTATAAAAATTGCAAAATTTTAACAACTTAGAAGTAGCTGGAGATTTCAAAATTTATAAAAAATTTTAAAACATTCCAAAAAAAATTCTAAAAGCATCGAAAAATTAGCAAAAACCTCTCAGAAATAAAAAATAAACGAAGATTTTTTAATTTAAAAAATTTGACAAATTTTCCACGAGTAGAAAAATTATAACAATTATTATTATTAAATTATCCCAAAAAAAATTCAAATAGTATCGAAAACTTAGCAAACACCTTTTAAAAATCAAAGAACATAAAAAATTTTTAAAAATCAAAAATTTTGAAAAAATTCCCAAAATTAGAAAAAGTGAAAACAACTTAAACAAGTAGCTGAAGATTTCAAAATTTTCAAAATAATATAAAAATTCCAAAAGAAATTCTAAGAGTATCAAAAAATTAGCAAAATCCTCCTAGAAATAAAAAAAAAACAAAAATTTTATAATGTCAAAAATTATAAAAAAATTCCCAAAAGTAGAAAAATTTTAAAAATTGAAAAACTTTAACAACTTATACAAGTAGCTGAAGATTGAAGATCATCTACGCACACCAATTTTATGCCCGAAAATCCTCATACGATAATATCTAACCCACCATCTTTCACCGTTCTAAAGTTTTCAAAAATACTATAATTTTGATCAATACATAATCGCTATTTTGGGTAAAAAATACAGTTTTCAGATTCATACGAATTCTTTTTAAGACTTTCAATAAAACCCATTTAACTTTCGGAAAAGTTAAGATGGTCATAACTATTAATTATTTTACTACCATTTTCGAAATCTCCTTTAAACGTTTACACTTACGCATAATTTTATACTATATTATTATAGACCTTTTCTAGACCTATATCTCTTCATTCAAACTTTTTGCGCCGATATAATGCCCAAATTTTTAAAAGAAAATCATTTTTAGTTTCTTTTCTTCTAATGAAAGTGGTATGAATACCACTATGTCTTTTAACCGTTTTGAACGTTTGAGCTAGAAGGTGTCAACAAACAAGTTCGAAAATAATGAAAAGAGATTATAAAAAAACACATGGATTTCAGGCCTGAAAAATCCCCATTCGATCAGTCATGAGCGCTAGAGGGAACGCACTATATTCGAAATCCAATTCCAATCACTGACAATGAGTTCAACAATTACTACTAGCATTGATGTCAAATGCTCTCACATTTTTATTCATATTTGTCCAGGAGGTAGTGTTGCATTTTTTTGTAGTCATTTTCTCTGGATGGTTGTTAGGCAGTTTCAGCAAAAAAGCTTGCAGAATAAATCGAAGAGTAAGCCACAAGATGAAAAAAGTGATAAGGAGAACATCAAAGCACATCAATTTCATTCCCGAAAAATCCTCATACGATAATATGTAACCACCACCTTTCACCGTTCTTAAGTTTTCAAATAATACTATAATTTTGATCAATACATAATCGCTATTTTGGGTGAAAAATGCAGTTTTCAGATTCAAACGATTTCTGTTTAAGACTTTCAATAAAAACCATTTTTCGGAAAAAATAAGATGGTCATCAGTATTATTTATTTTACTGCCATTTTCGAAATCTCCTTTAAACGTTTACACTTACGCGTAATTTTATACTATATTATTATAGACCTTTTCTAGACCTATAACTCTTCATTCAAACTTTTGCTCTATTTAATGCACAAATTTTTAAAAGAAAATCAGTTTTAGTTTCTTTTCTTCTAATGAAATTTTAATAACGGACGGCTGTTTGAATACCCCTATGTGTATATCCATTTTGAACATTTGAGCTAGGGGGCGTCAACAAACAAGTTGAAGATTATTGAGAAAAGTTATAAAAAAACATGGATTTCAAGCCTGAAAAATCCCAATACGATCAGTCATGAGCGCAAGAGGGAACGCACTATATTCGAAATCCAATTCCACTCACTGACAGTGAGTGCAACAAATACTACTAGCATTGATGTCAAAAGCTCTCACATTTTTATTCATACTAGTCCAGGAGGTAGTGTTGCATTTTTTTGTAGTCATTTTCTCTTGATGGTTGTTATGGAGTTTCAGCAAAAAAGCTTGCAGAATAACTCGAAGAGTAAGCCACAAGTTGAAAAATATGTAGAAGAGATCACTTTAAAAAAATATTTAAAAATAATATCGTGATAATTTTTATTGGATATGGAGACCAAGGGTCTAAGGAATAAAACCAAATAATTTTCATTTGAATTGGTTCAGTAGTTTTGCGTTATGCGCGAACGAAATCGGCTATCATTTTATTTATACAGACTATATAAATAAAAAAAGAATTATAAAAATTTATTGAAATTATTTGGGTGTTTTATAAAATCATCTTTGTGGCTCGAAATAGATTTTATTCATACTTTGTAATCCATAATTTTGTTTTCCGGTTACATGTAATAATATAATACCGATTTCTCAATTACATACCCAATTACATAATTGTTGCTTAAGATAGGGGTTGTCAACAAATTACATGTTTTGTTGATTCTTGTAAGAATTATTTGTGTCGTTTTTGAAATAAATTTATAATATCTGTTGAGTAATTAACGAGTCATTTGATGAACTAGTAGCTGAATAGTGATTTCATTTTTGATGGATGATACAGCTCTGTTTTTATAGATTTTATGTAAAAACACAATTTTTTTTCAGGCTAGGAGAATCAAACAGACTCCTTTGGAACTTTACAGATATATCCCAAAACTCACAAGATGGCGGAGTGGAGATTATTTCTTAGATTTTCTTTGCTTTGGGTTTAATATAGAAACCTACAGCAAAACGGATAAAAAATTTTTGATCTAAAGTGTTAAACTTATTATGTGGAAAATTTAAACAGAAAAAAAAATGAAATTTTTAATTTTGATCAATCATCAAAATAACTGATTAAAACCGTTGTGTAAGAAAATAAATGAAAAAGTATTTTTTTTTTTTGGTTAAACAAAAATTTCCCCTCATATCAAATAAGCCATATAAGTGCACTTTAAGATATATGTATAAGAAAAGGGTAATTGTTAGTAATTAATTAAATTATAAAAAAATTGAACTGAAAATTTTTTGAAGCGAATAAAACAAACAAAGAAAGAAAATTTTAAATGAACTTTAAATTAAAGAGAGAACCTGAATTGAAAAAGCTAAAAATTGGATATTATTACTAAAGTAACATGAAGATTTGCTAGGTTAATAATTTTAGGGGAGATGGCAGGGTGAAGATCCAACGATGATGCAGAGGAGAGAAAACAAAGCAACGTAAGTAGTAGGGACCTGTGGGATTTTGCTCACCGTTTGTAAATTTTTCCGAGATATTTCCGGAATTTAGTTTTTTTTCTTTTTTTCTATGCGTGCGCCTATATGCGGCGTAGGAAAACCACGGCCCTAGACGGGAAGTCTGAGTGCTTGGTACTAAAGATTCGCGAGTACGTTCCGTTAGCAAGCCGCGCGTAACACTACACACACAATAAATAACATTATGTTGAAAAAATTTCCCAAAAGTAGAAAAGTTATAAAAATTGCAAAATTTTAACAACTTAGAGTAGCTGGAGATTTAAAAACTTATAAAAAATTTTAAACATTCCAAAAAAAATTCTAAAAGAATCGAAAAATTAGCAAAAACCTCTCAGAAATAAAAAAAAAACCGAAAATTCTTTAATTGCAAAAATTTGACAAATTTTCCACGAGTAGAAAAATTACAAAAATTATTATTATTAAATTCTCCCAAAACAAATTCAAAAAGTATCGAAAACTTAGCAAACACCTCTTAAAAATCAAAGGACATAAAAAATTTTTAAAAATCAAAAATTTGAAAAAATTCCCAAAATTAGAAAAATTATAAAAACTGAAAACAACTTAAACAAGTAGCTGAAAATTTCAAAATTTTCAAAATAATATAAAAATTCCAAAAGAAATTCTAAAAGTATCAAAAAATTAGCAAAAACCTCTTAGAAATAAAAAAAAAACAAAAATTTTATAATGTCAAAAATTATAAAAAAATTCTCAAAAGTAGAAAAATTATATAAATTGAAAAACTTTAACAACTTATACAAGTAGCTGAAGATTGAAGATCATCAACGCACACCAATTTTATGCTCGAAAATCCTCATACGATAATATCTAACCCACCATCTTTCACCTTTCTAAAGCTTTCAAAAATACTATAATTTTGATCAATACATAATGGCTATTTTGGATAAAAAATGCAGTTTTCAGATTCATACGAGTTCTGTTTAAAACTTTCAATGAAAACCATTTTACTTTCGGAAAATTAAGATGGTCATAAGTATTATTTATTTTACTGCCATTTTCGAAATCTCCTTTAAACGTTTACACTTACGCGTAATTTTATACCATATTATTATAGACCTTTTCTAGACCTATAACTCTTCATTCAAACTTTTTGCGCCGATATAATGCACAAACTTTTAAAAGAAAATCATTTTTAGTTTATTTTCTTCTAATGAAATTTTAATAACGGACGTATAATATACGGGTTTATGAATACCCCTATGTCCTATATCCATTTTGAACATTTGAGCTAGAGGGCGTCAACAAACAAGTTGAAGATTATTGAGAAAAGTTTATAAAAAAACATGGATTTCAAGCCTGAAAAATCCCAATACGATCAGTCATGAGCGCAAGAGGGAACGCACTATATTCGAAATCCAATTCCACTCACTGACAGTGAGTGCAACAAATACTACTAGCATTGATGTCAAAAGCTCTCACATTTTTATTCAAACCTGTCCAGGAGGTAGTGTTGCATTTTTTGTAGTCATTTTCTCTGGATGGTTGTTGGGGAGTTTCAGCAAAAAAGCTTGCAGAATAACTCGAAGAGTAAGCCACAAGTTGAAAAATATGTAGAAGAGATCACTTTAAAAAATATTTATAAAGAATATCGTGATAATTTTTATTGGATATGGAGACCAAGGGTCTAAGGAATAAAACCAAATAAATTTCATTAGAATTGGTTCAGTAGTTTTGCGTTATGCGCGAACGAAATCGGCTATCATTTTATTTATACAGATTATATAAATAAAGAAAAAGAATTATAAAAAATTATTGAAAATATTTGGGCATTTTATAAAATCATCTTTGTGGCTCGAAATATATTTTATTCATAATTTGTAATCGATAATTTTGTTTTCGGGTTACATGTAATAATATAATACCGATTTCGCAATTACATACCCAATTACATAATTGTTGCTTAAGATAGGTGTTGTCAACAAATTACATGTTTTGTTGATTCTTGTAAGAATTATTTGTGTCGTTTTTGAAATAAATTTATAATATCTGTTGAGTAATTAACGAGTCTAGGAGAATCAAACAGACTCCTTTGGAACTTTACAGATATATCCAAAAACTCACAAGATGGCGGAGTGGGAGATTATTTCTTAGATTTTCTTTGCTTTGGGTTTAATATAGAAATCTACAGCAAAACGGATAAAAAATTTTTGATCTAAAGTGTTAAACTGATTATGTGGAAAATTTAAACAAAAAAAAAAATGAAATTTTTAATTTTGATCAATCATCAAAATAACTGATTAAAACCGTTGTGTAAGAAAATAAATGAAAAAGTATTTTTTTTTTTGGTTAAACAAAAATTTTCCCCCATATCAAATAAGCCATATAAGTGCACTTTAAGATATATGTATAAGAAAAGGGTAATTGTTAGTAATTAATTAAATTATAAAAAAATTGAGCTGAAAATTTTTTGAAGCGAATAAAACTAACAAAGAAAGAAATTTTAAATGAACTTTAAATTAAAGAGAGAATCTGAATTGAAAAAGCTAAAAATTGGATATTATTACTAAAGTAACATGAAGATTTGCTAGGTTAATAATTTTAGGGGAGATGGCAGGGTGAAGATCCAACGATGATGCAGAGGAGAGAAAACAAAACAACGTAAGTAGTAGGGACCTGTGGGATTTTGCTCCCCGTTTGTTAATGTTTCCGAGATATTTCCGGAATTTAGTATTTTTTCTTTTTTTCTATGCGTACGCCTAGATGCGGCGTATTCAAACCACGGCCCTAGATGAGAAGTCTGAGTGCTTGGTACTAAAGATTCGCGAGTACGTTCCGTTAGCATGATGCGCGTAACACTACACACACAATAAATAACATTATGTTGAAAAAATTTCCCAAAAGTTGAAAAGTTATAAAAATTGCAAAATTTTAACAACTTAGAAGTAGCTGGAGATTTCAAAATTTATAAAAAATTTTAAAACATTCCAAAAAAAATTCTAAAAGAATCGAAAAATTAGCAAAAACCTCTCAGAAATAAAAAAAAACCGAAGATTTTTTAATTTCAAAAATTTGACAAATTTTCCACGAGTAGAAAAATTATAACAATTATTATTATTGAATTATCCCAAAAAAAATTCAAATAGTATCGAAAACTTAGCAAACACCTCTTAAAAATCAAAGAACATAAAAAATTTTTAAAAAGCAAAAATTTTGAAAAAATTCCCAAAATTATAAAAACTGAAAACAACTTAAACAAGTAGCTGAAGATTTCAAAATTTTCAAAATAATATAAAAATTCCAAAAGAAATTCTAAAAGTATCAAAAAATTAGCAAAAACCTCTTAGAAATAAAAGAGAACAAACATTTTTTAATGTCAAAAATTATAAAAAAATTCCCAAAAGTAGAAAAATTATATAAATGGAAAAACTTTAACAACTTATACAAGTAGCTGAAGATTGAAGATCATCTACGCACACCAATTTTATGCCCGAAAATCCTCATACGATAATATCTAACCCACTATCTTTCACCGTTCTAAAGCTTTCAAAAATACTATAATTTTGATCAATACATAATGGCTATTTTTGGTAAAAAATGCAGATTTCAGATTCATACGAGTTCTGTTTAAGACTTTCAATAAAACCCATTTAACTTTCGGAAAAATTGAGATGGTCATAACTATTAATTATTTTACTACCATTTTCGAAATCTCCTTTAAACGTTTACACTTACGCGTAATTTTATACTATATTATTATAGACCTTTTCTAGACCTATATCTCTTCATTCAAACTTTTTGCGCCGATATAATGCCCAAATTTTTAAAAGAAAATCATTTTTGGTTTCTTTTCTTCTAATGAAATTTTAATATCGGACGTATAATATTCGGCTGTATGAATAACACTATGTCTTTTAACCGTTTTGAACATTTGAGCTAGGGGGCGTCAACAAACAAGTTGAAGATTATTGAGAAAAGTTTATAAAAAAAATGGATTTCATGCCTGAAAAATTCCAATACGATCTATCATGAGCGCAAGAGGGAACGCACTATATTCGAAATTCAATTCCAATCACTGACAGTGAGTTCAACAATTACTACTAGCATTGATGTCAAAAGCTCTCACATTTTTATTCATATTTGTCCAGGAGGTAGTGTTGCATTTTTTTGTAGTCATTTTCTCTGGATGGTTGTTATGGAGTTTCAGCAAAAAAGCTTGCAGAATAACTCGAAGAGTAAGCCACAAGTTGAAAAATATGTAGAAGAGATCACTTTAAAAACATATTTAATAAGAATATCGTGATAATTTTTATTGGATATGGTCACCAAGGGTCTAAGGAATAAAACCAAATAATTTTCATTAGAATTGGTTCAGTAGTTTTGCGTTATGCGCGAACGAAATCGGCTATCATTTTATTTATACAGATTATATAAATAAAAAAAAGAATTATAAAAAATTATTGAAAATATTTGTGCATTTTATAAAATCATCTTTGTGGCTCGAAATATATTTTATTCATAATTTGTAATCGATAATTTTGTTTCCTGGTTACATGTAATAATATAATACCGATTTCTCAATTACATACCCAATTACATAATTGTTGCTTAAGATAGGGGTTGTCAACAAATTACATGTTTTGTTGATTCTTGTAAGAATTATTTGTGTCGTTTTTGAAATAAATTTATAATATCTGTTGAGTAATTAACGAGTCATTTGATGAACTAGTAGCTGAATAGTGATTTCATTTTTGATGGATCACACAGCTCTGTTTTTATAGGTTTTATGTTAAAACACAATTTTTTTTCAGGCTAAGAGAATCAAACAGACTCTTTTGGAACTTTACAGATATATCCCAAAACTCACAAGATGGCGGAGTGTTAGATTATTTTTTAAATTTTCTTTGCTTTGGGTTTAATATAGAAAGCTACAGCAAAACGGATAAAAAATTTTTGATCTAAAGTGTTAAACTTATTAAGTGAAAAATTTAAACAGAAAAAAATGAAATTTTTAATTTTGATCAATCATCAAAATAACTGATTAAAACCGTTGTGTAAGAAAATAAATGAAAAATAATTTTTTTTTTTGGTTAAACAAAAATTTTCCCCCATATCAAATAAGCCATATAAGTGCACTTTAAGATATATGTATAAGAAAAGGGTAATTGTTAGTAATTAATTAAATTATAAAAAAATTGAGCTGAAAATTTTTTGAAGCGAATAAAACAAACAAAGAAAGAAATTTTAAATGAACTTTGAATTAAAGAGAGAATCTGAATTGAAAAAGCTAAAAATTGGATATTATTACTAAAGTAACATGAAGATTTGCTAGGTTAATAATTTTAGGGGAGATGGCAGGGTGAAGATCCAACGATGATGCAGAGGAGAGAAAACAAAACAACGTAAGTAGTAGGGACCTGTGGGATTTTGCTCCCCGTTTGTAAATGTTTCCGAGATATTTCCGGAATTTAGTATTTTTTCTTTTTTTCTATGCGTACGCCTAGATGCGGCGTATTCAAACCACGGCCCTAGATGAGAAGTCTGAGTGCTTGGTACTAAAGATTCGCGAGTACGTTCCGTTAGCATGATGCGCGTAACACTACACACACAATAAATAACATTATGTTGAAAAAATTTCCCAAAAGTTGAAAAGTTATAAAAATTGCAAAATTTTAACAACTTAGAAGTAGCTGGAGATTTCAAAATTTATAAAAAATTTTAAAACATTCCAAAAAAAATTCTAAAAGAATCGAAAAATTAGCAAAAACCTCTCAGAAATAAAAAAAAACCGAAGATTTTTTAATTTCAAAAATTTGACAAATTTTCCACGAGTAGAAAAATTATAACAATTATTATTATTAAATTATCCCAAAAAAAATTCAAATAGTATCGAAAACTTAGCAAACACCTCTTAAAAATCAAAGAACATAAAAAATTTTTAAAAATCAAAAATTTGAAAAAATTCCCAAAATTAGAAAAATTATAAAAACTGAAAACAACTTAAACAAGTAGCTGAAGATTTCAAAATTTTCAAAATAATATAAAAATTCCAAAAGAAATTCTAAAAGTATCAAAAAATTAGCAAAAACCTCTTAGAAATAAAAAAAAAACAAAAATTTTATAATGTCAAAAATTATAAAAAAATTCCCAAAAGTAGAAAAATTATATAAATGGAAAAACTTTAACAACTTATACAAGTAGCTGAAGATTGAAGATCATCTACGCACACCAATTTTATGCCCGAAAATCCTCATACGATAATATCTAACCCACTATCTTTCACCGTTCTAAAGCTTTCAAAAATACTATAATTTTGATCAATACATAATGGCTATTTTCGGTAAAAAATGCAGATTTCAGATTCATACGAGTTCTGTTTAAGACTTTCAATAAAACCCATTAAACTTTCGGAAAAATTAAGATGGTCATAACTATTAATTATTTTACTACCATTTTCGAAATCTCCTTTAAACGTTTACACTTACGCGTAATTTTATACTATATTATTATAGACCTTTTCTAGACCTATATCTCTTCATTCAAACTTTTTGCGCCGATATAATGCCCAAATTTTTAAAAGAAAATCATTTTTGGTTTCTTTTCTTCTAATAATTTTAATAACGGACGTTTAATATTCGGCTGTATGAATACCACTAAGTCTTTTAACCATTTTGAACATTTGAGCTAGAAGGTGTCAACAAACAAGTTCAAAAATAATGAAAAAAAATTATAAAAAAACACATGGATTTCAGGCCTGAAAAATCCCCATTCGATCAGTCATGAGCGCTAGAGGGAACGCACTATATTCGAAATCCAATTCCAATCACTGACAGTGAGTTCAACAATTACTACTAGCATTGATGTCAAATGCTCTCACATTTTTATTCATACTTGTCCAGGAGGTAGTGTTGCATTTTTTTGTAGTCATTTTCTCTGGATGGTTGTTAGGGAGTTTCAGCAAAAAAGCTTGCAGAATAAATCGAAGAGTAAGCCACAAGTTGAAAAAAGTGCAGAGGAGAACATCAAAGCACATCAATTTCATTCCCGAAAAATCCTCATACGATAATATGTAACCACCACCTTTCACCGTTCTTAAGTTTTCAAATAATACTATAATTTTGATCAATACATAATCGCTATTTTGGGTGAAAAATGCAGTTTTCAGATTCAAACGATTTCTGTCTAAGACTTTCAATAAAAACCATTTTTCGGAAAAAATAAGATGGTCATCAGTATTATTTATTTTACTGCCATTTTCGAAATCTCCTTTAAACGTTTACACTTACGCGTAATTTTATACTATATTATTATAGACCTTTTCTAGACCTATAACTCTTCATTCAAACTTTTGCTTCTATTTAATGCACAAATTTTTAAAAGAAAATCAGTTTTAGTTTCTTTTCTTCTAATGAAATTTTAATAACGGACGGCTGTATGAATACCCCTATGTCTATATCCATTTTGAACATTTAAGCTAGGGGGCGTCAACAAACAAGTTGAAGATTATTGAGAAAAGTTTATAAAAAAAAATGGATTTCATGCCTGAAAAATTTCAATACGATCTATCATGAGCGCAAGAGGGAACGAACTATATTCGAAATTCAATTCCAATCACTGACAGTGAGTTCAACAATTACTACTAGCATTGATGTCAAAAGCTCTCACATTTTTATTCATATTTGTCCAGGAGGTAGTGTTGCATTTTTTTGTAGTCATTTTCTGTGGATGGTTGTTATGGAGTTTCAGCAAAAAAGCTTGCAGAATAACTCGAAGAGTAAGCCACAAGTTGAAAAATATGTAGAAGAGATCACTTTAAAAACATATTTAATAAGAATATCGTGATAATTTTTATTGGATATGGTCACCAAGGGTCTAAGGAATAAAACTAAATAATTTTTATTAGAATTGGTTCAGTAGTTTTGCGTTATGCGCGAACGAAATCGGCTATCATTTTATTTATACAGACTATATAAATAAAAAAAAGAAATATAAAAATTTATTGAAATTATTTGGGTGTTGTATAAAATCATCTTTGTGGCTCGAAATAGATTTTATTCATAATTTGTAATCGATAATTTTGTTTTCGGGTTACATGTAATAATATAATACCGATTTCTCAATTACATACCCAATTACATAATTGTTGCTTAATAAGGGGGTTGTCAACAAATCACATTTTTTGTTGACTCTTGTAAGAGTTATTTGTTTCGTTTTTGAAATAAACTGTCGAATTTGAATTTTTTCATCGATTATAATATCTGTTGAGTAATTAACGACTCATTTGATGAACTAGTAGCTGAATAGTGATTTCATTTTTGATGGATCATTCAGCTCTGTTTTTAAAGTTTTTATGTTAAAACACAATTTTTTTTCAGGCTAGGAGAATCAAACAGACTCCTTTGGAACTTTACAGATACATCCCAAAACTCACAAGATGGCGGAGTGGGAGATTATTTTTTAAATTTTCTTTGCTTTGGGTTTAATATAGAAACCTACAGCAAAACGGATAAAAAATTTTTGATCTAAAGTGTTAAACTTATTATGTGGAAAATTTAAACAGAAAAAGAATTAAATTTTTAATTTTGATCAATCATCAAAATAACTGATTAAAACCGTTGTGTAAGAAAATAAATGAAAAAGTATTTTTTTTTTTGGTTAAACAAAAATTTCCCCCCATATCAAATAAGCCATATAAGTGCACTTTAAGATATATGTATAAGAAAAGGGTAATTGTTAGTAATTAATTAAATTATAAAAAATTGAGCTGAAAATTTTTTGAAGCGAATAAAACAAACAAAGAAAGAAAATTTTAAATGAACTTTGAATTAAAGAGAGAATCTGAATTGAAAAAGCTAAAAATTGGATATTATTACTAAAGTAACATGAAGATTTGCTAGGTTAATAATTTTAGTGGAGATGGCAGGGTGGAGATCCGACGATGATGCAGAGGAGAGAAAACAAAGCAAACGTAAGTAGTAGGGACCTGTGGGATTTTGCTCCCCGTTTGTAAATTTTTCAGAGATATTTCCGGAATTTAGTATTTTTTCTTTTTTTCTATGCGTACGCCTAGATGCGGCGTAGGAAAACCACGGCCCTAGATGAGAAGTCTGAGTGCTTGGTACTAAAGATTCGCGAGTACGTTCCGTTAGCATGCCGCGCGTAACACTACACACACAATAAATAACATTATGTTGAAAAAATTTCCCAAAAGTAGAAAAGTTATAGAAATTACAAAATTTTAACAACTTAGAAGTAGCTGGAGATTTAAAAACTTATAAAAAATTTTAAACATTCCAAAAAAAATTCTAAAAGAATCGAAAAATTAGCAAAAACCTCTCAGAAATAATAAAAAACCGAACATTTTTAATTTCAAAAATTTGACAAATTTTCCACGAGTAGAAAAATTACAAAAATTATTATTATTAAATTCTCCCAAAACAAATTCAAAAAGTATCGAAAACTTAGCAAACACCTCTTAAAAATCAAAGAACATAAAAAATTTTTAAAAATCAAAAATTTGAAAAAATTCCCAAAACTAGAAAAATTATAAAAACTGAAAACAACTTAAACAAGTAGCTGAAGATTTCAAAATTTTCAAAATAATATAAAAATTCCAAAAGAAATTCTAAAAGTATCAAAAAATTAGCAAAAACCTCTTAGAAATAAAAAAAAAACAAAAATTTTATAATGTCAAAAATTATAAAAAAATTCCCAAAAGTAGAAAAATTATATAAATTGAAAAACTTTAACAACTTATAAAAGTAGCTGAAGATTGAAGATCATCAACGCACACCAATTTTATGCCCGAAAATCCTCATACGATAATATCTAACCCACCATCTTTCACCGTTCTAAAGCTTTCAAAAATACTATAATTTTGATCAATACATAATGGCTATTTTGGGTAAAAAATGCAGTTTTCAGATTCATACGAGTTCTGTTTAAAACTTTCAATGAAAACTATTTTACTTTCGGAAAATTAAGATGGTCATAAGTATTATTAATTTTACTGCCATTTTCGAAATCTCCTTTAAACGTTTACACTTACGCGTAATTTTATACCATATTATTATAGACCTTTTCTAGACCTATAACTCTTCATTCAAACTTTTGCTTCTATTTAATGCACAAATTTTTAAAAGAAAATCATTTTTAGTTTATTTTCTTCTAACGAAATTTTAATAACGGAAGTATAATATTCGGCTGTATGAATACCACTAAGTCTTTTAACCATTTTGAATATTTGAGCTAGAAGGTGTCAACAAACAAGTTCAAAAATAATGAAAAGAGATTATAAAAAAACACATGGATTTCAGGTCTGAAAAATCCCCATCATGAGCGCTAGAGGGAACGCACTATATTCGAAATCCAATTCCAATCACTGACAGTGAGTTCAACAATTACTACTAGCATTGATGTCAAATGCTCTCACATTTTTATTCATACTTGTCCAGGAGGTAGTGTTGCATTTTTTTGTAGTCATTTTCTCTGGATGGTTGTTATGGAGTTTCAGCAAAAAAGCTTGCAGAATAACTCGAAGAATAAGCCACAAGTTGAAAAATATGTAGAAGAGATCACTTTAAAAAAATATTTAAAAAGAATATCGTTATAATTTTTATTGGATATGGAGACCAAGGGTCTAAGGAATAAAACCAAATAAATTTTATTAGAATTGGTTCAGTAGTTTTGCGTTATGCGCGAACGAAATCGGCTATCATTTTATTTATACAGACTATATAAATAAAGAAAAAGAATTATAAAATATTATTGAAATTATTTGGGTGTTTTATAAAATCATCTTTGTGGCTCGAAATAGATTTTATTCATAATTTGTAATCGATAATTTTGTTTTCGGGTTACATGTAATAATATAATACCGATTTCTCAATTACATAATTGTTGCTTAATAAAGGGGTTGTCAACAAATCACATTTTTTGTTGACTCTTGTAAGAGTTATTTGTTTCGTTTTTGAAATAAACTGTCGAATTTGAATTTTTTCATCGATTATAATATCTGTTGAGTAATTAACGACTCATTTGATGAACTAGTAGCTGAATAGTGATTTCATTTTTGATGGATCATTCAGCTCTGTTTTTAAAGTTTTTATGTTAAAACACAATTTTTTTTCAGGCTAGGAGAATCAAACAGACTCCTTTGGAACTTTACAGATACATCCCAAAACTCACAAGATGGCGGAGTGGGAGATTATTGGGTTTAATATAGAAACCTACAGCAAAACGGATAAAAAATTTTTGATCTAAAGTGTTAAACTTATTATGTGGAAAATTTAAACTGAAAAAAAAAATTAAATTTTTAATTTTGATCAATCATCAAAATAACTGATTAAAACCGATGTGTAAGAAAATAAATGAAAAAGTATTTTTTTTTTGGTTAAACAAAAATTTCCCCCCATATCAAATAAGCCATATAAATGCACTTTAAGAAATATGTATAAGAAAAGGGTAATTGTTAGTAATTAATTAAATTATAAAAAAATTGAGCTGAAAATTTTTTGAAGCGAATAAAACAAACAAAGAAAGAAAATTTTAAATGAACTTTGAATTAAAGAGAGAATCTGAATTGAAAAAGCTAAAAATTGGATATTATTACTAAAGTAACATGAAGATTTGCTAGGTTAATAATTTTAGTGGAGATGGCAGGGTGGAGATCCGGCGATGATGCAGAGGAGAGAAAACAAAGCAAACGTAAGTAGTAGGGACCTGTGGGATTTTGCTCCCCGTTTGTAAATTTTTCCGAGATATTTTCGGAATTTAGTATTTTTTCTTTTTTTCTATGCGTACGCCTAGATGCGGCGTAGGAAAACCACGGCCCTAGACGAGAAGTCTGAGTGCTTGGTACTAAAGATTCGCGAGTACGTTCCGTTAGCATGCCGCGCGTAACACTACACACACAATAAATAACATTATGTTGAAAAAATTTCCCAAAAGTAGAAAAGTTATAAAAATTGCAAAATTTTAACAACTTAGAAATAGCTGGAGATTTCAAAATTTATAAAAAATTTTAAACATTCCAAAAAAAATTCTAAAAGAATCGAAAAATTAGCAAAAACCTCTCAGGAATAAAAAAAAAACGAAGATTTTTTAATTTCAAAAATTTGACAAATTTTCCACGAGTAGAAAAATTATAACAATTATTATTATTAAACTATCCCAAAAAAAATTCAAATAGTATCGAAAACTTAGCAAACACCTCTTAAAAATCAAAGAACATAAAAAATTTTTAAAAATCAAAAATTTTGAAAAAATTCCCAAAATTAGAAAAACTGAAAACAACTTAAACAAGTAGCTGAAGATTTCAAAATTTTCAAAATAATATAAAAATTCCAAAAGAAATTCTAAAAGTATCAAAAAATTAGCAAACAACTCTTAGAAATAAAAGAGAACAAAAATTTTTTAATGTCAAAAATTATAAAAAAATTCCCAAAAGTAGAAAAATTATATAAATTGAAAAACTTTAACAACTTATACAAGTAGCTGAAGATTGAAGATCATCTACGCACACCAATTTTATGCCCGAAAATCCTCATACGATAATATCTAACCCACCATCTTTCACCGTTCTAAAGCTTTCAAAAATACTATAATTTAAGACTTTCAATAAAACCCATTTAACTTTCGGAAAAATTAAGATGGTCATAACAATTAATTATTTTACTACCATTTTCGAAATCTCCTTTAAACGTTTACACTTACGCGTAATTTTATACTATATTATTATAGACCTTTTCTAGACCTATATCTCTTCATTCAAACTTTTTGCGCCGATATAATGCCCAAATTTTTAAAAGAAAATCATTTTTAGTTTCTTTTCTTCTAATGAAATTTTAATAACGGACGTTTAATATTCGGCTGTATGAATACCACTAAGTCTTTTAACCATTTTGAACATTTGAGCTAGAAGGTGTCAACAAACAAGTTCAAAAATAATGAAAAGAGATTATAAAAAAACACATGGATTTCAGGCCTGAAAAATCCCCATTCGATCAGTCATGAGCGCTAGAGGGAACGCACTATATTCGAAATACAATTCCAATCACTGACAGTGAGTTCAACAATTACTACTAGCATTGATGTCAAATGCTCTCACATTTTTATTCATACCTGTCCAGGAGGTAGTGTTGCATTTTTTTGTAGTCATTTTCTCTGGATGGTTGTTAGGGAGTTTCAGCAAAGAAACTTGCAGAATAAATCGAAGAGTAAGCCACAAGTTGAAAAAAGTGTAGAGGAGAACATCAAAGCACATCAATTTCATTCCCGAAAAATCCTCATACGATAATATGTAACCACCACCTTTCACCGTTCTTAAGTTTCAGATTCAAACGAGTTCTGTTTAAAACTTTCAATGAAAACCATTTTACTTTCGGAAAATTTAGATGGTCATAAGTATTATTTATTTTACTGCCATTTTCGAAATCTCCTTTAAACGTTTACACTTACGCGTAATTTTATACTATATTATTATAGACCTTTTCTAGACCTATAACTCTTCATTCAAACTTTTTGCGTCGATATAATGCACAAATTTTTAAAAGAAAATCATTTTTAGTTTATTTTCTTCTAATGAAATTTTAATAACGGACGTATAATATACGGCTGTATGAATACCCCTATGTCCTATATCCATTTTGAACATTTGAGCTAGGGGGCGTCAACAAACAAGTTGAAGATTATTTAGAAAAGTTTATAAAAAAACATGGGTTTCATGCCTGAAAATTCCCAATACGATCAGTCATGAGCGCAAGAGGGAACGCACTATATTCGAAATCCAATTCCACTCACTGACAGTGAGTGCAACAAATGCTACTAGCATTGATGTCAAAAGCTCTCACATTTTTATTCATACTTGTCCGGGAGGTAGTGTTGCATTTTTTTGTAGTCATTTTCTCTTGATGGTTGTTATGGAGTTTCAGCAAAAAAGCTTGCAGAATAACTCGAAGAGTAAGCCACAAGTTGAAAAATATGTAGAAGAGATCACTTTAAAAAAATATTTAAAAAGAATATCGTAATAATTTTTATTGGATATGGAGACCAAGGGTCTAAGGAATAAAACCAAATAAATTTCATTAGAATTGGTTCAGTAGTTTTGCGTTATGCGCGAACGAAATCGGCTATCATTTTATTTATACAGACTATATAAATAAAAAAAAAGATTTATAAAAATTTATTGATATTATTTGGGTGTTTTATAAAATCATCTTTGTGGCTCGAAATAGATTTTATTCATAATTTGTAATCGATAATTTTGTTTTCGGGTTACATGTAATAATATAATACCGATTTCTCAATTACATACCCAATTACATAATTGTTGCTTAATAAAGGGGTTGTCAACAAATTACATTTCATTAGCAAAAACCTCTCAGAAATAATAAAAAACCGAAAATTTTTAATTTCAAAAATTTGACAAATTTTCCACGAGTAGAAAAATTATAAAAATTATTATTATTAAATTCTCCCAAAACAAATTCAAAAAGAATGCATGCTCTTTCTCAATATATTTTTGATAGGAGAATTTCACTTTTAAGAGAAATCGAATCAATGTGGCGGCAAAATGAAGAGGTTAAATTATCAAATGAAGATGATAATGCAATAGTAACTTTGCAAACTTCGATACAAAATTGTAATATAACTGCAGATGATGACATAGGACAAAAAGAAGATGATTCTAATATTCTTATGCCACCTTCAATAAAATTAAGAGGGCGATCAAAATTTTATTCAATGAGTCACACTGCTACTCCAAAAAAAAAAAAATAGGTAAATGTAATTAAATAAAAGAATTTTTATTCGAAAAATGTAAGTATTCATAGACATTGTTATTTAGATAAATAAAAGTTGAATGCTATTTTTTTGAGTGTAAAAGTTATTATTAGCTTACGTTATTATAGTTGATATTAAAACATCTATATGCGACAAAGCTACAATTAGCGCGAGTTCTTAGCTACTATGGCATATAGGTCGCAATATATAGTTATTGGAGTGCGTTTTAGATTATATATTAAAACACATACTTGCTAAAGGAATTATTATCGCCCCTTCTTTAGTATATTCTAAAATATCTGCGTAGTATAATGATTATTAACGCGTATATATTTAGCGTTTACTAAAGACAAATACATAATTAGCGCTCTCGTTTATGTCATAATTTATTTAGTACGGCACGTTCTTTCGTATGCTAAATAATTTTCGTAGTTATTAGCCGTCAGTACAGAATTTAGGTATCAAATAAATTATTAGCGCACGTACTTAGGGGATGCTAAACAATCTACATGGCAAAATTATTATTAGTGCGGCGTGCGCGTTCTTTACTTATACTAAATTTACAATTTAATTATTAGCGCACCCCAAACAATTTAATTGGCTAAATAATTATTAGTGTAACTTGTTAGCGGGTATTAAAACTTTTAAGTGTTAAATCAGCTATTAGCGTACGTATTTTGTGAATGCTAAATCATCAACATGGCAATTAAATTATTAGCGTGCGCTAAATCATCTTATATTGTGTATTGATCATTTCTTAATATAGTGGATGTTTTAGCGCACGCTAGACGATCATTCTATTTTATCAGCCCATAGCAATGAGTCACATAGCGCACGCTACGCCTAGCGCACGCTAATTTTCAGTCCGTATCAACGACCACGTAGCGTGCGCTAGGCTTTAGCGCGTGCTAGGCGACCCTCCTAGCGCACGCTATTTGTGTGCGCATCAATGTAGCGCGCGCTATTTTGTGTGCGCATCAATGGCCATTGTAGCGCACGCTAACCCCGATCTGTCAAAAAATTAGCGCACGCTAAGAGAGCTTTAGCGCACGCTAAAAGAGCTTTAGCGAGCGCTAAAGCACATGCTCTCGTAGCCCGCGGAATTATTAGCGCACGCTATTGCGTGCCTCTAGACACACTCTAAAAATTATCACGATATTCTTTTGATTCTCAATAATCTTCAACTTGTTTGTTGACGCCCCCTAGCTCAAATGTTCAAAATGGATATAGGACATAGGGGTATTCATACAGCCGTATATTAAACGTCAGTTATTAAAATTGCATTAGTAGAAAAGAAACTAAAAATGATTTTCTTTTAAAAATTTGAGCATTATATCGGCGCAAAAAGTTTGAATGAAGAGATATAGGTCTAGAAAAGGTCTATAATAATATAGTATAAAATTACGCGTAAGTGTAAACGTTTAAAGGAGATTTCGAAAATGGCAGTAAAATAAATAATACTTATGACCATCTTAATTTTCCGAAAGTAAAATGGTTTTCATTGAAAGTTTTAAACAGAACTCGTATGAATCTGAAAACTGCATTTTTTACCCAAAATAGCCATTATGTATTGATCAAAATTATAGTATTTTTGAAAGCTTTAGAACGGTGAAAGATGGTGGGTTAGATATTATCGTATGAGGATTTTCGGGCATAAAATTGGTGTGCGTTGATGATCTTCAATCTTCAGCTACTTGTATAAGTTGTTAAAGTTTTTCAATTTTTAAAATTTTTCTACTTTTGGGAATTTTTTTATAATTTTTGACATTATAAAATTTTTGTTTTTTTTTATTTCTAAAAGGTTTTTGCTAATTTTTTGATACTTTTACAATTTCTTTTGGAATTTTTATATTATTTTGAAAATTTTGAAATCTTCAGCTACTTGTTCAAGTTGTTTTCAGTTTTTATAACTTTTCTACTTTTGGGAAATTTTTTCAACATAATGTTATTTATTGTGTGTGTAGTGTTACGCGCGGCATGCTAACGGAACGTACTCGCGAATCTTTAGTACCAAGCACTCAGACTTCTCGTCTAGGGCCGTGGTTTTCCTACGCCGCATCTAGGCGTACGCATAGAAAAAAAGAAAAAATACTAAATTCCGGAAATATCTCGGAAACATTTACAAACGGGGAGCAAAATCCCACAGGTCACTACTACGTACGTTTGCTTTGTTTTCTCTCCTCTGCATCATCGTCGGATCTCCACCCTGCCATCTCCACTAAAATTATTAACCTAGCAAATCTTCATGTTAATTTAGTAATAATATCCAATTTTTAGCTTTTTCAATTCAGATTCTCTCTTTAATTCAAAGTTCATTTAAAATTTTCTTTCTTTGTTTGTTTTATTCGCTTTAAAAAATTTTCAGCTCAATTTTTTATAATTTAATTAATTACTAACAATTACCCTTTTCTTATATATATATCCTAAAGTGCACTTATATGGCTTATTTGATATGGGGGGAAATTTTTGTTTAACCAAAAAAAAAAAATACTTTTTCATTTATGATGATTGATCAAAATTAAAAATTTAATTTTTTTTTCTGTTTAAATTTTCCACATAATAAGTTTAACACTTTAGATCAAAAATTTTTTATCCGTTTTGCTGTAGGTTTCTATATTAAACCCAATAATCTCCCACTCCGCCATCTTGTGAGTTTTGGGATATATCTGTAAAGTTCCAAAGGAGTCTGTTTGATTCTCCTAGCCTGAAAAAAAATTGTGTTTTAACATAAAAACTATAAAAACAGAGCTGTATGATCCATCAAAAATGAAATCACTACTCAGCTACTAGTTCATCAAATGACTCGTTAATTACTCAACAGATATTATAATCTATGAAAAAATTCAGTTTATTTCAAAAACGACAAAAACAATTCTTACAAGAATCAACAAAAAATGTGATTTGTTGACAACCCATTTATTAAGCAACAATTATGCAATTGAGTATGTAATTGCGAAATCGGTATTATATTATTACATGTAACCCGAAAACAAAATTATCGATTACAAATTATGAATAAAATATATTTCGAGCCATATTATAAAATGCCCAAATATTTTCAATAATTTTTTATAATTCTTTTTCTTTATTTAAATAATCTGTATAAATAAAATGATAGCCGATTTCGTTCGCGCATAACGCAAAACTACTGAACCAATTCTAATGAAATTTATTTGGTTTTATTCCTTAGACCCTTGGTCTCCATATCCAATAAAAATTATCACGATATTCTTTTTAAATATTTTTTTAAAGTGATCTCTTCTACATATTTTTCAACTTGTGGCTTACTCTTCGAGTTATTCTGCAAGCTTTTTTGCTGAAACTCCATAACAACCATCCAGAGAAAATGACTACAAAAAAATGCAACACTACCTCCTGGACAAATATGAATAACAATGTGAGAGCTTTTGACATCAACGCTAGTAGTATTTGTTGCACTCACTGTCAGTGATTGGAATTGGATTTCGAATATAGTGCGTTCCCTCTTGCGCTCATGACTGATCGTATTGGGATTTTTCAGGCTTGAAATCCATGTTTTTTCATAAACTTTTCTCAATAATCTTCAACTTGTTTGTTGACGCCCCCTAGCTCAAATGTTCAAAATGGATATAGGACATAGGGGTATTCATACAGCCGAATATTATACGTCCGTTATTAAAATTTCGTTAGAAGAAAATAAACTAAAAATGATTTTCTTTTAAAAATTTGTGCATTATATCGACGCAAAAAGTTTGAATGAAGAGATATAGGTCTAGAAAAGGTCTATAATAATATAGTATAAAATTACGCGTAAGTGTAAACGTTTAAAGGAGATTTCGAAAATGGCAGTAAAATAAATAATACTTATGACCATCTTAATTTTCCGAAAGTAAAATGGTTTTCATTGAAAGTTTTAAACAGAACTCGTATGAATCTGAAAACTGCATTTTTTATCCAAAATAGCCATTATGTATTGATCAAAATTATAGTATTTTTGAAAGCTTTAGAACGGTGAAAGATGGTGGGTTAGATATTATCGTATGAGGATTTTTGGGCATAAAATTGGTGTGCGTTGATGATCTTCAATCTTCAGCTACTTGTATAAGATGTTAAAATTTTTCAATTTTTATAATTTTTCTACTTTTGGGATTTTTTTTAGAATTTTTGACCTTATAAAATTTTTGTTTTGTTTTATTTCTAAGAGGATTTTGCTAATTTTTTGATACTTTTAGAATTTCTTTTGGAATTTTTATATTATCTTGAAAATTTTGAAATCTTCAGCTACTTGTTCAAGTTGTTTTCAGTTTTTATAATTTTTCTAATTTTGGGAATTTTTTCAAATTTTTGATTTTTAAAAATTTTTTATGTCCTTTGATTTTTAAGAGGTGTTTGCTAAGTTTTCGATATTTTCTGAATTGGTTTTGGGAGAATTTAATAATAATAATTTTTATAATTTTTCTACTCGTGGAAAATTTGTCAAATTTTTGAAATTAAAAATGTTCGGTTTTTTATTATTTCTGAGAGGTTTTTGCTAATTTTTCGATTCTTTTAGAATTTTTTTTGGAATGTTTAAAATTTTTTATAAATTTTGAAATCTCCAGCTATTTCTAAGTTGTTAAAATTTTGCAATTTTTATAACTTTTCTACTTTTGGGAAATTTTTTCAACATAATGTTATTTATTGTGTGTGTAGTGTTACGCGCGGCATGCTAACGGAACGTACTCGCGAATCTTTAGTACCAAGCACTCAGACTTCTCGTCTAGGGCCGTGGTTTTCCTACGCCGCATCTAGGCGTACGCATAGAAAAAAAGAAAAAATACTAAATTCCGGAAATATCTCGGAAAAATTTACAAACGGGGAGCAAAATCCCACTACTTACGTTTGCTTTGTTTTCTCTCCTCTGCATCATCGTCGGATCTCCACCCTGCCATCTCCACTAAAATTATTAACCTAGCAAATCTTCATGTTACTTTAGTAATAATATCCAATTTTTAGCTTTTTCAATTCAGATTCTCTATTTAATTCAAAGTTCATTTAAAATTTTCTTTCTTTGTTTGTTTTATTTGCTTCAAAAAATTTTCAGCTCAATTTTTTTATAATTTAATTAATTACTAACAATTACCCTTTTCTTATACATATATCTTAAAGTGCATTTATATGGCTTATTTGATATGGGGGGAAATTTTTGTTTAACCAAAAAAAAAATACTTTTTCATTTATTTTCTTACACAACGGTTTTAATCAGTTATTTTGATGATTGATCAAAATTAAAAATTTAATTTTTTTTCTGTTTAAATTTTCCACATAATAAGTTTAACACTTTAGATCAAAAATTTTTTATCCGTTTTGCTGTAGGTTTCTATATTAAACCCAATAATCTCCCGTTCCGCCATCTTGTGAGTTTTGGGATATATCTGTAAAGTTCCAAAGGAGTCTGTTTGATTCTCCTAGCCTGAAAAAAAATTGTGTTTTAACATAAAAACTATAAAAACAGAGCTGTATGATCCATCAAAAATGAAATCACTATTCAGCTACTAGTTTATCAAATGACTCGTTAATTACTCAACAGATATTATAATCGATGAAAAAATTCAAATTCGACAGTTTATTTCAAAAACGAAACAAATAATTCTTACAAGAGTCAACAAAAAATGTGATTTGTTGACAACCCCTTTATTAAGCAACAATTATGTAATTGAGAAATCGGTATTATATTATTACATGTAACCCGAAAACAAAATTATCGATTACAAATTATGAATAAAATCTATTTCGAGCCACAAAGATGATTTTATAAAACACCCAAATAGTTTCAATAATTTTTTATAATTCTTTTTCTTTATTTATATAGTCTGTTTAAATAAAATGATAGCCGATTTCGTTCGCGCATAACGCAAAACTACTGAACCAATTCTAATGAAATTTATTTGGTTTTATTCCTTAGACCCTTGGTCTCCATATCCAATAAAAATTATCACGATATTCTTTTTAAATATTTTTTTAAAGTGATCTCTTCTACATATTTTTCAACTTGTGGCTTACTCTTCGAGTTATTCTGCAAGCTTTTTTGCTGAAACTCCATAACAACCATCAAGAGAAAATGACTACAAAAAAATGCAACACTACCTCCTGGACAAGTATGAATAAAAATGTGAGAGCTTTTGACATCAATGCTAGTAGTAGGTGTTGCACTCACTGTCAGTGAGTGGAATAGGATTTCGAATATAGTGCGTTCCCTCTTGCGCTCATGACTGATCGTATTGGGATTTTTCAGGCTTGAAATCCATGTTTTTTCATAAACTTTTCTCAATAATCTTCAACTTGTTTGTTGACGCCCCCTAGCTCAAATGTTCAAAATAGATATAGGACATAGGGGTATTCTTTAGTACCAAGCACTCAGACTTCTCGTCTAGGGCCGTGGTTTTCCTACGCCGCATCTAGGCGTACGCATAGAAAAAAAGAAAAAATACTAAATTCCGGAAATATCTCGGAAAAATTTACAAACGGGGAGCAAAATCCCACAGGTCCCTACTACTTACGTTTGCTTTGTTTTCTCTCCTCTGCATCATCGTCGGATCTCCACCCTGCCATCTCCACTAAAATTATTAACCTAGCAAATCTTCATGTTACTTTAGTAATAATATCCAATTTTTAGCTTTTTCAATTCAGATTCTCTCTTTAATTTAAAGTTCATTTAAAATTTTCTTTCTTTGTTTGTTTTATTTGCTTCAAAATATTTTCAGCTCAATTTTTTTATAATTTAATTAATTACTAACAATTACCCTTTTCTTATACATATATCTTAAAGTGCACTTATATGGCTTATTTGATATGGGGGGAAATTTTTGTTTAACCAAAAAAAAAATACTTTTTCATTTATTTTCTTACACAACGGTTTTAATCAGTTATTTTGATGATTGATCAAAATTAAAAATTTCATTTTTTTTTCTGTTTAAATTTTCCACATAATAAGTTTAACACTTTAGATCAAAAATTTTTTATCCGTTTTGCTGTAGGTTTCTATATTAAACCCAATAATCTCCCACTCCGCCATCTTGTGAGTTTTGGGATATATCTGTAAAGTTCCAAAGGAGTCTGTTTGATTCTCCTAGCCTGAAAAAAAATTGTGTCTTAACATAAAACCTATAAAAACAGAGCTGTATGATCCATCAAAAATGAAATCACTATTCAGCTACTAGTTCATCAAATGACTCGCTAATTACTCAACAGATATTATAATCGATGAAAAAATTCAAATTCGACAGTTTATTTCAAAAACGAAACAAATAATTCTTACAAGAGTCAACAAAAAATGTGATTTGTTGACAACCCCTTCATTAAGCAACAATTATGAAATTGGGTATGTAATTGAGAAATCGGTATTATATTATTACATGTAACCCGAAAACAAAATTATCGATTACAAATTATGAATAAAATCTATTTCGAGCCACAAAGATGATTTTATAAAACACCCAAATAGTTTCAATAATTTTTTATAATTCTTTTTCTTTACTTATATAGTCTGAACCAATTCAAATGAAAATTATTTGGTTTTATTCCTTAGACCCTTGGTCTCAATATGCAATAAAAAATATCTCGTTATTCTTTTTAAATATGTTTTTAAAGTGATCTCTTCTACATATTTTTCAACTTGTGGCTTACTCTTCGAGTTATTATGCAAGCTTTTTTGCTGAAACTCCATAACAACCATCAAGAGAAAATGACTACAAAAAAATGCAACACTACCTCCTGGACAAGTATAAATAAAAATGTGAGAGCTTTTGACATCAATGCTAGTAGTATTTGTTGCACTCACTGTCAGTGAGTGGAATTGGATTTCGAATATAGTGCGTTCCCTCTTGCGCTCATGACTGATCGTATTGGGATTTTTCAGGCTTGAAATCCATGTTTTTTTATAAACTTTTCTCAATAATCTTCAACTTGTTTGTTGACGCCCCCTAGCTCAAATGTTCAAAATGGATATAGGATATAGGGGTATTCATAAACCCGTATATTATACGTCTCGCGAATCTTTAGTACCAAGCACTCAGACTTCCCGTCTAGGGCTGTGGTTTTCCTGCGCCGCATCTAGGCGTACGCATAGAAAAAAAACTAAATTCCGGAAATATCTCGGAAAAATTTACAAACGGGGAGCAAAATCCCACTGGTCCCTACTACTTACGTTGCTTTGTTTTCTCTCCTCTGCATCATCGTTGGATCTTCACCCTGCCATCTCCCCTAAAATTATTAACCTAGCAAATCTTCATGTTACTTTAGTAATAATATCCAATTTTTAGCTTTTTCAATTCAGATTCTCTCTTTAATTTAAAGTTCATTTAAAATTTTCTTTCTTTGTTTGTTTTATTCGCTTCAGAAAATTTTCAGTTCAATTTTTTTTTATAATTTAATTAATTACTAACAATTACCCTTTTCTTATATATATATCCTAAAGTGCACTTATATGGCTTAGTTGATATGAGGGGAAATTTTGTTTAACTAAAAATAAATACTTTTTCATTTATTTTCTTACACAACGGTTTTAATCAGTTATTTTGATGATTGATCAAATTTAAAAATTTCATTTTTTTTTCTGTTTAAATTTTCCACATAATAAGTTTAACACTTTAGATCAAAAATTTTTTATCCGTTTTGCTGTAGGTTTCTATATTAAACCCAATAATCTCCCACTCCGCCATCTTGTGAGTTTTGGGATATATCTATGAAGTTCCAAAGGAGTCTGTTTGATTCTCCTAGCCTGAAAAAAAATTGTGTTTTAACATAAAACCTATAAAAACAGAGCTGTATGATCCATCAAAAATGAAATCACTATTCAGCTACTAGTTCATCAAATGACTCGTTAATTACTCAACAGATATTATAATCGATGAAAAAATTCAAATTCGACAGTTTATTTCAAAAACGAAACAAATAATTCTTACAAGAGTCAACAAAAAATGTGATTTGTTGACAACCCCTTCATTAAGCAACAATTATGCAATTGGGTATGTAATTGAGAAATCGGTATTATATTATTACATGTAACCCGAAAACAAAATTATCGATTACAAATTATGAATAAAATCTATTTCGAGCCACAAAGATGATTTTATAAAACAACCAAATAATTTCAATAAATTTTTATAATTCTTTTTTTTATTTGTATAGTCTGTATAAATAAAATGATAGCCGATTTCGTTCGCGCATAACGCAAAACTACTGAACCAATTCAAATGAAAATTATTTGGTTTTATTCCTTAGAAAAATATCTCGATATTCTTTTTAAATATGTTTTTAAAGTGATCTCTTCTACATATTTTTCAACTTGTGGCTTACTCTTCGAGTTATTATGCAAGCTTTTTTGCTGAAACTCCATAACAACCATCAAGAGAAAATGACTACAAAAAAATGCAACACTACCTCCTGGACAAATATGAATAAAAATGTGAGAGCTTTTGACATCAATGCTAGTAGTAATTGCAGAACTCACAGTCAGTGATTGGAATTGAATTTCGAATATAGTTCGTTCCCTCTTGCGCTCATGATAGATCGTATTGGAATTTTTCAGGCATGAAATCCATTTTTTTTTATAAACTTTTCTCAATAATCTTCAACTTGTTTGTTGACGCCCCCTAGCTCAAATGTTCAAAATGGATATAGACATAGGGGTATTCATACAGCCGTCCGTTATTAAAATTTCATTAGAAGAAAAGAAACTCAAACTGATTTTCTTTTAAAATTTTGTGCAATTTCGTTCGCGCATAATGCAAAACTTCTGAATCTATTCTAATGCAATCTATTTGGTTTTATTCCTTAGACCCTTGGTCTCAATATGCAATAAAAAATATCTCGATATTCTTTTTAAATATGTTTTTAAAGTGATCTCTTCTAAATATTTTTCAACTTGTGGCTTACTCTTCGAGTTATTCTGCAAGCTTTTTTGCTGAAACTCCCCAAACAACCATCCAGAGATAATGACTACAAAAAAATGCAACACTACCTCCCGGACAAGTGTGAATAAAAATGTGAGAGCATTTGCCATCAAAGCTAGTAGTATTTGTTGCACTCACTGTCAGTGTTTAGAATTGGATTTCGAATATAGTGCGTTCCCTCTTGCGCTCATGACTGATCGTTTGATGATTTTTCAGGCATGAAATCCATGTGTTTTTTTATAATCTCTTCTCAATATTTTTCAACTTGTTTGTTGGCGCCCCCTAGCTCAAATGTTCAAAATGGTTAAAGGACATTGGGGTATTCATACAGCCGTATATTATACGTCCGTTATTAAATTTTCTTTAGAATAAAAGAAACTAAAAATTATCTTCTCTTAAAAATATGTGCATTATATAGAAGCAAAAAGTTTGAATGCAGAGTTATAGGTCTAGAAATGGTCTATAACTATGTAGTATAAAATTACGCGTAAGTGTTAACGTTTAAAGGAGATTTCGAAAATGGCAGTAAAATAAATAATACTTATGATCATCTTAATTTTTCCGAAAGTAAAATGGTTTTTATTGAAAGTTTTAAACAGAACTCGTTTGAATCTGAAAACTGCATTTTTTACCCAAAATAACGATTATGTATTGATCAAAATTATGGTGATTTTTGGAAACTTTAGAACGGTGAAAGGTTGTGGGTTAGTAATCTTCAGCTACTTGTATAAGTTGTTAAAGTTTTTCAAATTTTATAATTTTTCTACTTTTGGGAATATTTTAAAATTTTTGAAATTTAAAAAATATTTATTTTTTTTTTTCTAAGAGGCTTATGCTAATTTTTCAATACTTTTTGAATTTTTTTTGGAATCTTTATAATTTTTTCTAAATTTTGAAATCTCCAGCTACTTGTATAAGTTGTTAAAGTTTTTCAATTTTTATAATTTTCCTACTTTTGGGAATTTTTCAAATTTTTTAACTATAAATTTTTTTTAATTTTTTTTGATTTCTAAGAGGTTTTTGCTAATTTTTCGATACTTTTAGAATTTTTGGTTGTTGTTGTTGGGTGTCGTTTAACTCTAAGCGTGCAGGTTGAGTTCCCACTCCGCCATCTGGTGAATATCTGTAATGTTCCAAAGGAGTCTGTTAATTCTCCTAGCCTGAAATAAATTTGTGTATTAACATAAAGAGTATAAAAACAGAGCTGTATGATCCATCAAAATTGAAATCCCTATTTAGCTACTTGTTCATCAACAGATATTATAACGACACAAATATTTTTACAAGAATCGACAAGAAATGTACTATGTTGGAAAATTTCTCCTTTATACATACGTCCAAGGATTTTGACGGTGTTTTAATGGAAATTCTGCTAGCGATCTGAAGTGTAGCTTCCATTTTGACATTTGGATCGGAATGCGCACGGATGATGATGGAGCACATTTTTTCATGACCTATCTCAGTGATATGTATATGGAGACTGTTTACCAGACTTGTTGAAATTCGGCTATGGGCTATACAAGGATCCAGGAGCGATCTTGCATAGTGCAGCCGCCCGTCAACTTGTATGCGTATCAATGCGGTAGGAAATAGAGCGACGACATGTTGCGCAATTATGGAGGATACCGTAACAGGCTGGGATGGCTTGGAACTGGAGGGTAGCAGTGAGTCACTGGTGCGCAGGCGTTCATGCATGTGCAGCAATGTGTGATGATCCTGTTTACAATAGTAGCATCCAAGTTTGCTACGGCAGGAATTGCCTGAGTGTTGATGTGCCAAGCAATTGGAACAATATTTATGCAGCAACACTGCACGCATTCGCTGTTCCGTGTTCATCTCCTGAAATTTAGGACATGCTCGGAGTGCATGATATCGATGACAGATACGACATTCATATTTTTTTGTCGCGTTAGCTGGACGGCGCCATACGGAAAGACGTTCCTGGGCTGAGCTTCGAGGAACATTTTTATTATTTTTGATGATTCTTGGCATGACTGAAATAGAATTAAAAAGTAAGGCTTTGGACTATTCTGTGTTAGAGGAAGGTTAGTTTCTTGGTAGGAGAACCAATTTTACTATTGGACGCGTAATTTGACCTCGCACGGTGACAATATCGGCGACGCGAACTAAATTGTCCTTACCGTAGTGGACCTTTGAAACACGACCTAACCGCCATTCTTGCGGAGGAAGATTTTCGTCGCGATCACAACAATCGTATTTACTTCTATATTTTCTTGAGGGTTTTTCCATTTATTGCGTTTATGGAGTTCCTTAAGGTACTCGTTTTTCCAACGCGTACAAAAGTGTTGCTGGAGGGCCGTAAGCTTTTGCCATCTCTTAACGATAGAGATAGGTTTTTCGTGAATTTGTGGCTCAATTGGTGCTAAAAGCGGACCACCAACAAGAAAGTGTCCTGGAGTCAAGACCGCAAATTCATCTGGATTCTCAGACATTGGAGAAATGGGTCGAGAATTAAGGCAAGCTTCAATCCTTGAAAGCAACGTAAAAAGTTCCTCAAAAGTATACTTAAAGGACCCAGCAATCTTTTTAAAATGCGTCTTAAAACTTTTGACGTCAGCTTCCCATAAGCCTCCCATATGGGGGCCACCTGGAGGAATAAAATGCCAGTTTAAATTAAGTTAGATGCTATGGCAGACCTAGAAACTTGAAAAAATTCCTTTTCTAAGACTTTGGATGCTCCAACAAAAGTTTTCCCGTTGTCCGAATACAGGTGCATAGGACACCCACGTCGCGAAACAAAGCGGTTAAAAGCAGCAAGGAAAGCAGGAGTAGAAAGCGTGCTTGTAGCTTCTAGGTGGATAGCCTTTGTGGCAAAGCACACAAAAATGCAGACATAACCCTTGGTTATTAAACAAGCTCTGCCGGTATAATTTTTTACATCAAAAGGCCCAGCGAAATCAAGGCCAGTGTGCTCGAATGGGCGAGTCAAAACTGTTCGTTCAGGAGGTAAGGCTCCCATTAGTTGCGTTTGAATATTTTTCCTTTGAAGAATGCAAGCCTTAACATGATGAATTGTAGTTTTTATAAGGTTCTTAACCTTGGGTATCCAAAATTGCATCCGAATCAATCTTAGCATGAGTTGATTTCCTCCATGCAGCGAGATTTGGTGGGTAAACTGAATAAGCAGTCGTGTAAAGGAAGAATTATACGGAAGAATTATTGGATGACGTTCATCATACGTCAAAGAAGGTGAAGAAACTAATCGTCCGCATACACGAAGAATTCCATCTGCATATAAGAAAGGGTTCAAATTAAGCAGAGTACTGGAAGATATAATAGGTTGCTTGAGTGACAAGTTTTTATATTCCGTAGGATATACAACTGTCTGACTTAGAATTATTAAACGTTTCTTAACGCTATTTATTTCAGCGCTACTAATATTTTTTGAGTCGTATTTGAAACTACTACGGTGCACCGGATGAGTGCCATGGAAAAATCGAATAATGTACGCAATTACTCGCATTGCTCTTGAAAATGATGAAAAACGATCAAGGATGTCATCAAATTTCCGGAAAAACACAAAGTTTGACTTGAACGCCTTTTTCTCAAGATCCGTTTCATGGTCGAAGTTTCTAAAGGAATTTGACCAATAACTTGGATCATGATTGAGCCATCTCGGGCCATGCCACCAAAGATCGTTATCGACGAGTTCATGTGGCATGACACCCCGACTTGCAAGGTCTGCAGGATTAGCTTGAGAATTCAAGTGGAACCAATTTGCTGGACCGACACTTTGGACGATTTTGGAGACTCGATTGGCTACAAAAGTTTGCCATTGACATGGTGGCTTTTGTAGCCAAGCAAGAACAATAGTTGAGTCAGTCCAGAAATGTATTTTATATTTCTCAACTTCAAGCTGCGGAATAATAGTGTCTACCATTTCAGCTAACAAAACGGCGCCGCATAGCTCGAGTCTCGGAATCGATATTGTTTTTACCGGTGCAACCTTGGTTTTAGCTGTTAATAGGGCAGTAGAGATGTTGCCTGAAGCAGTACGAATTCGGACATAAATTGTTGCAGCATATGCTTTTTCCGATGCATCACAGAATGCATGGAATTCTACGTCACTATCATCTGGAGAAAAATTAACCCATCTCGGAATTTTGATAGAGTTAATGTGAAGGTAATTGTCAAGAAAATTATGCCACATTTGCAAACAATTTTTAGGCAAATCGTCGTCCCAATCAATTTTCGACAGCCATATGTGCTGCATAAGAATTTTAGCTAAAACAATACAAGGTGCGAGCCAGCCGGCTGGATCAAACAATTTTGAGATTTGGGATAAAACCTCGCGTTTAGTGAAGGTCGACTTGCGTTCAAGAGGTTTTGTAGAGAAGAAAAACTCATCGGACTTCGCGTTCCATTTGATACCTAGTGTCTTGGCGTTGCTACAATCGTCCAATTGTAGAAAATCTTCGTTCAAGAGATGTTCGCGTGGAAGTCCTTCAAGAATATCTTGTGAGTTAGAGGTCCATTTTCGCAGTGAAAATCCTGCTGATCCAAGAGCAGCGATAAGCTCATGGCGAGCGCGAATGGCAGTGGACACATCATGACTTCCTGCTAGAGCATCGTCTACATACATATTATTTAGTAAGATGCTACTAGCCAATGGTAAGGTGTTTTGAACATCTTCTGCAAGTTGTAGAAGGATTCGGATGGCTAAATATGGAGCGCAATTAACTCCAAATGTTACTGTGATGAGTTCATAATCACGGATGTCGTCTTGTGGTGAGCTACGAAATAATGGAGAGTGGCTTGGATCCACGAGAATTTGTCTGTACATTTTCTCAATATCGCTGTTGAACACAAAGCGATAGAAACGCCATTTAAGAATCAAAAGTGTTAAGTCAGACTGTAACACTGGGCCAGTATGTAAGATGTCATTTAAACTTACACCGTTGGATGCAGGACTTGAAGCATTAAATACTACACTTATTTTCGTAGTGCTACTATCAGGTTTTACTACTGCGTGATGAGGCAAGTAATAATGGTTTGGAAAATGTGAATATTGAGGGGAAGAAACAGCTTTCATATGATTCAAATCGATATATTCCAGTATAACATTATCGTATTTACTTTGAAGTCCGGATTTTTGCAAATTCGGATTTCGTTTCTCAAGAATTGTGCATTTGCAATTGCACGACAGTGACCAATTTTGAGACTTTCAGGATAACCCTCTTTAAATAGAAGTGAAACAATATATCTTCCATTTTGGTCTCGTTTTGTAGTTTTTACGAACAATTCTTCGCAAAAACGCTCGGAAGGAGTAATGGGACGTTTTTGAGGAAGATCCTCCACCTCCCAAAAACGAGAAATCTGTTCATTCATTGCAACTTCATTAAAATATGAAACGTATGTTGCTGAAGAAGATATCGTGTTCATGACAGGACCCGTCAAAATCCATCCAAAGATTGTTTGTTGAGCTATCAATGAGCCACAAACATTTCGTTGAATACCGTCGAGCAAAATCATTGGAAGCAGATCACCACCGATCAAAAGATCGATATGCGAACTGCTATAAAACTCCAAATCTGCCAATTTAATGTTTGGAAGTTTTTTAATAATGTCGGAATTTACGGTATGTGTAGGAAGGTTGCACGTAAGATGAGGGAGTACTAGGGCTGATGTCTCAACTTGAATTGCGGCATTTATTGGAGATCGGAGCACAAATGAGCATAGTTTTTGTGCTTTAGCAGAAATTGCATTATTTAATCCAGACACTTGAGCTTGAATGGAACGAGAAGGAAGCTTCAAAAGCTTGAAAAGTTTTTCTGAAACAAACGTTGCTTCAGAACCGGGATCAGTCAAGGCTCGAGCTGAATATGTTATGCCTAAATGACATACATGCACTATCGCAGTACCCAAAAGAACGCTTCTGGAGCTAGACGCAAAACATGTTTGCACTGTATCGGACACAATAGCGGAATCAGTGGACTGTATTTGTACTGCATGAGACCTTTGAGTATTTGAACTGTGTCTATAAGGTGGTGAATTTGGATTTAAAGGAGTGGAGTTTTTCTCAAGGATCTCATGATGTAGAAGAGTATTGTGCCTCTTATTACATTTGAAGCAATTGTGGATACTTTTGAAATCTTTAACTGTATGCGATCGAGCAAAACAATTAATACAAAGTCCAAATTTTTTTATAGAAACCATGCGCTCATTTGAACTCATTCTTAAGAACTGCGGACAATTTCGGATGGTGTGCTGTTCCTTAGAGCAAATCTTGCAATTTGGAACCGCTGTATTTGCATGATATGTACTTACTTTTCGTACAGTACCACGGGTGTTAGAGTTAGCGTTGGAAGTACCTGGCTTCTGCGAGTAAGCTTAGGACTGAGTGTGCACTTGATATCAGAAACTGTTTCAAGTGTCTGGTATCTGCTGGTTAAAAATAAATCTAATTCTTCCCAGGATGGAACATCAGTTTTGCTCTTAAGTGACTGCTCCCACAAAGAGAGGGTTGCGTCTGGTAAACGACTTGAACAGAGGAAAACAAAAATCGGATCCCAGTTTTCGATTTTGATATCGTATAACCGGAGCGCAGATATACAGCTTTGAATATCGCGTTGAAGTTTTTTAAGCGCAGTACCTGACTCTGTAGTCACTGGAGTAAGGCTAAACAAAATCCTGAGCTGACTATTTACAAGAATTCGCTTATTTTCAAATCTGTCCTTGAGAGTCTTCCAAGCTAAAAGGAACCCATCGTTGGTTAATGGCGATTTTTAACAATATCTCGTGCCTCTCCCCGCGTTTTCTGGTTTAAGTGGAACAGCTTCTCAACGGGACTCAACCTAGAATTATTAATGTAGATGGCAGTGAACATGTCACGAAAGGATGGCCAAGAAAGATAATCGCCGTTGAGTACTTCCATGTCACAGGGTGGCAAATGGAAATTGCTGCTTGTGTTTTCTGGTCTAGTGTCGTTTGATGTTGATGGCGTTGTGTTGAGTTGCTGGATTAATTCTCCTATTTTTCCAGCGCTGCGAACATATGTGTGGTAGCATCTCCGATAACGATTTTTAATCTATTCAAGCTTCGGGTCCTCGCCATCCTCATCCTTTTTGGAAGATAATTCTTTCAAACAAGAATTGTACGCTGCTTTCACGTTGCTCCAACTAGATTTAAATTCCTCCCGATGAACCTCTAACGAATGCGTCGTAAGCTCCTGGGATGACAGCTCCGAAAAGTCACTTTCAAACTCGATCAAATTGTTGGTCAAAAGAATGAACGTATCCAGTGAAGACATGGTGGATACTGATTTTGACATGGCAGCTCCAGACTTTGACATGTTTTTCTTTATTTTTGGAAAAAAATTTAATAAATGGGCGAAAAATCGATTTTAAAAACGAAATAAAGAAGCAAAAACCCTTTTTCAAAAGAATGGAAAAATTTGAATTGTCTGGTTGAAAAGTTTCTAAATGAAAATGTTAAATTCACACAAAATGTCCCAGAAATATCAACAAGCAAAGACAATATTCAAGAATTCGATGATTGGATTCAAGACTTTGACGAAAAAAGTTTCATAAAAATCAAAAAAAAATCGGAATGAAAATTTATGAAACCGTAATTATGGAAATTTTTCGGAAAAATACACGAAAACTTCGTCGAAAAATAAAATTTTATCGTTTGCGTACGTAATCAATCGGATAGATTAAGCGGATTATGCTGAAAGCAATCACTGCAATTTACAATTTATTAATATTGCAACTTTGATTGTTTCAGCGTTCAAAAGAATTGGATAAAATTCACTGATCTTATTTAAAAAAAGGATTATCTGATTATTCGGGATAGACTTTTTATTCAAAATATTTGAAATTGATCTTTTTTTTTTGAAATGAATAACAATAATTTAGAAAAAATCCTTTCACTTTTTTAAATAAAATCCAATTTGCAAAATAACAAAAACCAAATTTAGTTTTATTCACCGGAAAAAAATAAATGCTAATAATCAGCCCTTAATCTTTTTTCACTTTTATAAAATTTTGTTTGGAAAAATTTTTTAAATATTTTTTTGCACAAACTTTTTGCTTTTCAAAATTTCTCTTAACAAAATTAAGGACAAATTAACTGCTTTTCATTTTTTTTTCTTTTTTAAAAAAAACCAAAAACAAATCACGGATTTAATTTTTTCTTTGCAACGTTTTTGTTAATTTTTTCACTTTTGCAATTTTTTTTTTGATTTATAAAATTTTAAACTTAAAGAAAGTTTCTATTTGTTTTTGATTTTTTTGTTTTATAACTTTTGAACGAAATTTTTAAAACCAGGCAACAATTGGATAATGTTGCATCGGAAAATGAAACGAAGTGGAAGATGAAGAATAACTTTATGTAAAAAGTTCACTGGCCTTTCAGTTTCACAATATTTTTACATAAGAACAAACACGAATTGAAAACACCGAAAAAAGTTAAAGTTGAGCGCAGTTGAGAATTTTTCAGCAGAGCTTTGGAACAGCGTTGAGGAAAAAAAAGTTTTGTAAACAAAAAGAGTCTAAGCTGCAGGAGAGCACAAAGACACAATTTCGAAAAGAATGTTGCGGACACAAGTGAAATTAGAACGATTTCAAATGTTGCAGAAAGTGTATGTATATGAGAGCAATACTCTCACAGACAATGTTGCCAGCAACAAATATCACCAGAAAACAATGAAAATTAGCACAAATGTTTATAAAGCTTTTAATGCGGTAAAATGAATATACATATGTATGTTTATGGATATTGCCCAAAAAAGTGTATATACATATATATGTATTGCGTATGTAAATGAACTAGAATTTAGCGGGAAAAATGCAGCTTTACGAACTTTTATATTTAGGTATATTTTTTCTAATTTTTTTCTTTTATATTGCAACTTTGAAAAAAACTAATTTCTTGATTTTACAAAATTTAAGTTAAACGTTTTGTTTTGCTTCTAACACAGCTTCTATATTAAAAAATTAACACTTTTGAGTTTATGTTCGTTTTAGAAATTTTTCAATTACCTTTCTTTATTGGATTTTATGACTTTTTGTTAAGTTATGAACACCTATTTTTTTAATTTTCGCGCATTTCAGTTTTTTCTAAATTTTTTCTATTTTCTTATAAATCTTTTGTTTTCAAATTTATACTAGAACTATTCACTTTTTGTACACGGTCTTTTTGCAATTTTCCAATTTTAAATTTTTCTTGTTTTTTATTTTTTAAACGCGCGTTTTCTTGTTTCGAATCTTCTTTTTCACTTTTTAATAATTTTACCGCGACTTATGCAATATTCTTTTATGCACTGTCTCTCAAGAACTAACTAGTTATATAGAAAAAAATGCAAACGTACGTTTTTTCGAAATTCGGATTATAGCTGCAATTCGGAGAGAATCAATGTATTCTTGATGAGAGTTGATCAGATGATTGCTTAATTATTTGATTGAAGATGAATGCATCAAAACCAGGTTTTTCTCTAGGAAATCTTCTTCTAGCTATTTGGCTCGAAATGGGACCAAATGAAAATGTGGAAAATTGATGGAATCTTGTTTTCCTGTAGAAATCCAGTCGCTAGAAGAGGCCGTTGAAATGGTTGGTGGAAAAACCGATTTTAATGACTTGATGCTGAAATAAAATAAAATTTAAAACTCGGACAAGTTTGAAATTTTATGTAGGTGAAATAAAAGAGTAGGAGTTAGGAGTTTGGAAAATGATTTTATTTAGTTCAGCGGAATAGTGGCGATCTTACCAATTTAAGTCGTAACTGCAAAGTGAACTAGAGGTCACTTTGCCAAAGTTCAGAAGGTGACAAAAATTAGATTTAGTATCACAAATACAAATAAGAAAATATATGTTAATTGTTATACTAAAGGCTAGCGGATTTTCGGAGTGAAATGAATGTTGCCATCTGGCCTTAACAAAGTCGTTAAAGTTTTTCAATTTTTATAATTTTTCTACTATTGGGAGTTTTTTCAAATTTTTGAAATTTAAAAGTTTTTGATTTTTTTTGATTTCGAAGAGGGTTTTGTTAATTTTTCGATACTTGTTGATTTTTTTTGGAATATTTATAATTTTTTCTAAATTTTGAAATCTTCAGCTACTTGTATAAGTTGATAAAGTTTTTCAATTTGTTTAATTTTTTTATTTTTGGTATATTTTTTTCAAATTTTTTGAAATTTAAAAATTTTTATTTGATTTTTTTTTTAAATTTTTATAATATTTTATAAATTTTGAAATCTTCAGCTACTTGAAAAATGTTAAAGTTTTTCAATTTTTCTATTTTTGGGAATTTTTTAAATTTTCGAAATTTAAAAATTTTTGATTTTTTTTTATTTCAAAAAAGTTTTTGCTAACTTTTCGATACTTTTTGATATTGTTTTGCAATTTTTATAATTTTTTTTAAATTTTCAAATCTTCAGCTACTGGCATAAGTTGTTAAAGTTTTTCAATTTTTATAATTTTTTTACTTTTGGGAATTTTTGAAAATTTTTGAAATTTAAAACTTTTGATTTTTTTTGATTTCTAAGAGGTTTTGGCTAATTACTTGATACTTTTTGAAATTTTTTTGGAATATTTATAATTTTTTCTAAATTTTGAAATCTTCAGCTACGTACATTTTGTTAAGGTTTTGCAATTTTTATAATTTGTCTACATTTCGGAATTTTTTCAAATTTTTTATATATAAAAATTTTTTATTGATTTCTAAGAGTTTTTGCTAATTTTTCGATACTTTTTGAATTTTTGGGTGTTGATGGTCCATCGTTTAACTCTAAACGTGCAGGTTGAGTTCCCACTCCGCCATCTTGTGAATATCTGTAATGTTCCAAAGGAGTCTGTTAGATTCTCCTAGCCTGAAAAAAAATTGTGTATTAACATAAAGAGTATAAAAACAGAGCTGTATGATCCATCAAAATTGAAATCCCTATTTAGCTACTTGTTCATGAACAGATATTATAACGACACAAATATTTTTACAAGAATCGACAAGAAATGTAATTTGTTGACAACCCCTTTATTAAGCAACAATTATGTAATTGGGTATGTAAATGAGAAATCGGTATAATTTTTTATAATTCTTTTTTTTATTTATATAATCTGTATAAATAAAATGATATCCAATTTCGTTCGCGCATAACGCAAAAGTTCTGAATCTATTCTAATGCAATCTATTTGGTTTTATTCCTTAGACCCTTGGTCTCAATATGCAAGTGATCTCTTCTACATATTTTTCAATTTGTGGCTTACTCTTCGAGTTATTCTGCAAGCTATTTTGCTGGAACTCCCCAAACAACCATCCAGAGAAAATGACTACAAAAAAATGCAACACTACCTCCCGGACAAGTGTGAATAAAAATGTGAGAGCATTTGCCATCAAAGCTAGTAGTATTTGTTGCACTCACTGTCAGTGTTTAGAATTGGATTTCGAATATAGTGCGTTGCCTCTTGCGCTCAGGACTGATCGTTTGGTGATTTTTCAGGCATGAAATCCATGTGTTTTTTTATAATCTCTTCTCAATATTTTTCAACTTGTTTGTTGACGCCCCCTAGCTCAAATGTTCAAAATGGTTAAAGGACATTGGGGTATTCATACAGCCGTATATTATACGTCCGTTATTAAATTTTCATTAGAATAAAAGAAACTAAAAATGATCTTCTCTTAAAAATATGTGCATTATATAGAAGCAAAAAGTTTGAATGCAGAGTTATAGGTCTAGAAATGGTCTATAACTATGTAGTATAAAATTACGCGTAAGTGTTAACGTTTAAAGGAGATTTCGAAAATGGCAGTAAAATAAATAATACTTATGACCATCTTAATTTTTCCGAAAGTAAAATGGTTTTTATTGAAAGTTTTAAACAGAACTCGTTTGAATCTGAAAACTGTATTTTTTACCCAAAATAACGATTATGTATTGATCAAAATTATGGTGATTTTTGGAAACTTTAGAACGGTGAAAGGTTGTGGGTTAGTAATCTTCAGCTACTTGTATAAGTTGTTAAAGTTTTTCAAATTTTATAATTTTTCTACTTTTGGGAATATTTTAAAATTTTTGAAATTTAAAAAATTTTTATTTTGTTTGATTTCTAAGAGGTTTTTGCTAATTTTTCGATACTTTTTGAATTTTTTTTATAATTTTTATAATTATTTCTAAATTTTGAAATCTTCAGCTACTTCTATAAGTTGTTATAGTTTTTCAATTTTTGTAATTTTTCTACTATTGGGAGTTTTTTCAAATTTTTGAAATTTAAAAATTTTTGATTTTTTTTGATTTCTAAGAGGTTTTTGTTAGTTTTTCGATACTTGTTGATTTTTTTTGGAATATTTATAATTTTTTCTAAATTTTGAAATCTTCAGCTACTTGTATAAGTTGATAAAGTTTTTAAATTTTTATAATTTTTTTATTTTTGGTTTATTTTTGTCGAATTTTTTGAAATTTAAAAATTTTTATTTTTTTTGATTTCTAAGAGGTTTTTGCTAATTTAGCCATACTATTTGTTTTTTTTTTTTAAATTTTTATAAGTTTTTATAAATTTTGAAATCTTCTGCTACTTGAAAAATGTTAAAGTTTTTCAACTTTTCTATTTTTGGGAATTTTTTTAAATTTTTGATTTTTTTTTATTTCAAAAAAGTTTTTGATAATTTTTCGATACTTTTTGAAATTAATTTTGAATGTTTAAAATTTTTTCTAAATTTTGAAATCTTCAGCTACTTGCATAAGTTGTTAAAGTTTTTGAATTTAATTTTATTTGTTATTAGTCGACTGTTATTATTAATTAATTGAACAATATTTTCATCGAATTGTACAGTCTTAGCAGAAACCGATATTTTTGTGTGAAATTTCACAAATCGGTCAATGCTTTTTAACAAACATGACAGAGACTACAAATGGAACAATTTAACCTGGTAATTGGTGACATATGTTTCGGCTATTACCACGTATATACATATTCACATACATATATACATAGCCTCATCAGACCAGTTTTGGTTAATTTGTACACGGATTTGAACCCCGACCATTCCATGCGGCTGGCCAAACATAATTCATGGAATGGTCGGGGTTCAAATCCGTGTACAAATTAACCAAAACTGGTCTGATGAGGCTATGTATATATGTATGTGAATATGTATATACGTGGTAATAGCCGAAACATATGTCACCAATTACCAGGTTAAATTGTTCCATTTGTAGTCTCTGTCATGTTTGTTAAAAAGCATTGACCGATTTGTGAAATTTCACACAAAAATATCGGTTTCTGCTAAGACTGTACAATTCGATGAAAATATTGTTCAGTTTTTAAATTTATATAATTTTTCTACTTTTGGGAATTTTTTTCTAATTTTTGAAATGTTAAACTTTTGATTTTTTTTGGTTTCTAAGAAGTTTTTGCTAATTTTTCGATACTTTTTGAATTTTTTTTTTAATATTTATAGTTTTTTCTAAGTTTCTAAACCTTCAGCGACTTGTAACTAGTTAAAGGTTTTAAATTTTTATAATTTTTCTACTATTGGGAATTTTTTAAAATTTTTGAAATTTAAAACTTTTGATTTTTTTTGATTTCTAAGAGGTTTTGGCTAATTTTTCGATACTTGATGTTTTTTTTTTAGAATATTTATATTTTTTTTTAAATTCTGAAATCTTCAGCAACGTGCATTTTGTTAAGGTTTTGCAATTTTTATCATTTTTCTACATTTCGTAATTTTTTCAAATTTTTGAAATGTAAAATTTTTTTTTTTTATTTCTAAAAGGTTTTTGCTAATTTAGCCATACTATTTGATTTTTTTTTTAATTTTTATAATTTTTTATAAATTTTGAAATCTTCAGCTACTTGAAAAATGTTAAAGTTTTTCATTTTTTAAAATTTTTCTATTTTTGGGAATTTTTTCACATGTTTAAATTTAAAAATTTTTGATTTTTTTTATTTCAAAAAGGTTTTTGCTAATTTTTCGATACTTTTTGATATATTTTTGCAATTTTTATAATTTTGTTTAAATCTTGAAATATTCAGCTACTGGCATAAGTTGTTAAAGTTTTTCAATTTTTATAATTTTTCTACTTTTGGGAATTTTTTAAAATTTTAGAAATTTAAAATTTTTGATTTTTTTTGATTTCTAAGAGGTTTTGGCTAATTTTCCGATACTTTTTGAAATTTTTTTTGAATGTTTAAAGTTTTTTCTAAATTTTGAAATCTTCAGCTACGTTCATTTTGTTAAGGTTTTTGAATTTTTATAATTTTTCTATTTTTGGGAATTTCTTAAAATTTTTGAAATTTAAATCTTTTGATTTTTTTTTGATTTCTAAGAGTTTTGGCTAATTTTTCGATACTTTTTGAAATTTTTTTTGAATTTTTAAATTTTTTTTTAAAATTTGAAATCTTCAGCCACTTGGATAAGTTGTTAAAGTTTTTGAATTTTTATAATATTTCTACTTGTGTTAATTTTTTTCTAATATTTTAAATTTAAACCTTTGATTTTTTTTGGTTTCTAGAGGTTTTTGGTAATTTTTCGATACTTTTTGAATTTTTTTTGAAATCTTTATAGTGTTAATGTTTTTCAATTGGTATAATTTTTTATAATTTTGGGAATTTTTTCAAATTTTTGAAATGTAAAACATTTTTGTTTTTTGATTTCTAAGAGGTTTTTGGTAATTTTTCGATACATTTTGAATTTATTTTGGAATTTTTATAATTTTTTTTTTATTTTAAAACCTTCAGCTTCTTGTAAAATATTTAATTTTTAAATTTTTATAATTTTTCTACTTTGGGAAATTTTTTCAAATTTTTGAAATTTAAAAGTTTTTATTTTTTTGATTTCCATGAAGTTTTTGCTAATTTTTTGATACTTTTTGGAGTTTTTTTGAAATATTTATAATTTTTTCTAAATTTTGAAAGCTTCAGCTACTTGTATCTTGTTAAAGTTTTTCACTTTTTATACTTTTTCTACCATTGGGAATTTCTTAAAATTTTTGAAGTATAAAAAAATTCTAATTATTCGATATTTTTTGAAATTTATTTTTAATTTTTTATAATTTTTTCTAAATTTTGAAATCTTCAGCTACTTGGAAGTTGTTAAAGTTTTTCAATTTTTATTATTTTTCTACTTTGAGATTTTTTTTAAATTTTTGAAACTTAAAAGTTTTTTTAATTTTTTTTGTATTCTAGGAGGATTGCGCTAATTTTTCGATACGTTTTGAATTTTGTTTGGAATATTTATAAATTTTTCTAAATTTTTAACCCTTCAGCTACTTACAACTAGTTAAAGTTTTTCAATTTTTATAATTTTTCTACTATTGGGAATTTTTTCAAATTATTGAAACTTAAAATTTTGTTGACTTTTTTTTATTTCTAAGAGGTTTTTGCTAATTTTTCGATACATTTTGATTTTTATTTAGAATATTTATAATTTTTTTCTAAATTTTGAAAATTTCAGCTTCTTGTATAAGTTGTTAAAGTTTTTCAATTTGTATAATTTTTCTACTTTTACGATTTTTTTCAAATTTTTGGAATTTAAAAATATTTTATGGTTTTTTGATTTCTAAGAGTTTTTTGCTAATTTTTCGATACATTTTGAATTTATTTTGGAATTTTTAATATTTTCTTTATTTAAAAACTTTCAGCTTCTTGTAAAATATTGAATTTTTAAATTTTTATAATTTTTTTACTTTTTCAAATTTTTTAAATTTAAATATTTTTTATTTTTTTGATTTCCAAGAGGTTTTTGCTAATTTTTCGATACTTTTTGGAGCTTTTCAGGAATATTTATATTTTTTTCTAATTTTGAAATCTTCAGCTACTTGTATCTTGTTAAGGTTTTTAAATTTTTATACTTATTTTACCATTGGGAATTTTTGAAAATTTTTGATATATAAAAAAAAATTTTATATTTGTTGAGTTTTAAGAGGTTTTTGCTAATTTTTCGATACTCTTTGAATATTTTTTTAATATTAATAATTTTTTCTAAGTTTTGAAATCTCCAGCTACTTGTAAGTTGTTAAAGTTTTTAAATTTTTATAATCTTTCTACTTTGTGGAATTTTTTCAAATATTTGATATTTAAAAATTTTTTTATTTTTTTTGATTTCTTAGAGGTTTTTGCTAATATTTCGATACTTTGTGAATTTTTTTTTGGAATATTTATAATGTTGTTTAAATTTTGAAATCTTGTACTTGTATAAGTTGTTAAAGTTTTCCAATTTTTACAATTTTTCTACTATTGGGAATTTTTTAAAATTTTTGAAATTTAAAATTTTTGATTTTTTTTGATTTCTAAGAGGTTTTGGCTAATTTTTCGATACTTTTTGAAATTTTTTTAATTTTTAAAATTTTTTTTAAAATTTGAAATCTTCAGCCACTTGGATAAGTTGTTAAAGTTTTTGAATTTTGATAATTTTTCTACTTTTGGGAATTTTTTTCTAATTTTTTAAATTTAAAACTCTGTATTTTTTTTGGTCTCTAGAGGTTTTTGGTAATTTTTCGATACTTTTTGAATTTTTTTTGAAATCTTTATAATGTTAATGTTTTTCAATTGGTATAATTTTTCTAATTTTGGGAATTTTTTCAAATTTTTGATGCGTAAAACATTTTTGTTTTTTGATTTCTAAGAGGTTTTTGCTAATTTTTCGATACATTTTGAATTTATTTTGGAATTTTTATAATTTTTTCTTTATTTTAAAACCTTCAGCTTCTTGTAAAATATTCAATTTTTTAATTTTTATAATTTTTCTACTTTGGGAAATTTTTCAAATTTTTGAAATTTAAAAATTTTTTATTTTTTTGATTTCCAAGAGGTTTTTGCTAATTTTTTTGATACTTTTTGGACTTTTTTTGAAATATTTATAATTTTTTCTAAATTTTGAAAGCTTCTGCTACTTGTATCTTGTTAAAGTTATTCACTATTTATACTTTTTCTACCATTGGGACTTTTTTAGAATTTTTGATATATAAAAAAATTCTAATTATTCGATATTTTTTGAAATTTATTGTTAATTTTTTCTAAATTTTGAAATCTTCAGCTACTTGAAAGTTGTTAAAGTTTTTCAATTTTAATTATTTTTCTACTTTGAGATTTTTTTTAAATTTTTGAAACTTAAAAGTTTTTTTAATTTTTTTTGTATTCTAAGAGGATTGCGCTAATTTTTCGATACGTTTTGAATTTTGTTTGGGATCTTTATAATGTTTATGTTTTTCAATTGGTATAATTTTTCTAATTTTGGGAATTTTTTGAAATGTAAAACATTTTTGTTTTTTGATTTCTAAGAGGTTTTTGCTAATTTTACGATACTTTTTGAATTTTTTTTAGAATATTTATAATATTTTTTAGATTTTAAAATTTTGAGCTACTTTCATAAGTTGTTAAAGTTTTTCAGGTTTTAGAATTGTTCTACTTTTGGGAATTTTTCATATGTTTTAAATTTAAATTTTTTTTATTTCTAAGAGGTTTTTGCTAATTTTTCAATACATTTGGTATTTTTTTTTTTGTTTATAATTTTTTCTAAATTTTGAAATCTCCAGCTACTTGAATAAGTTGTTAAAGTTTTTTTTAGTTTTGAAATTTTTCTTTGTTTGAGAATTTTTTAAAATTTTTGATATTTAAAAATTTTTGATTTTTTATTTCTAAGAGGTTTTTGCTATGTTTTCGATACTTGTTAAATTTTTTTTTGAATATTTAAAATTTTTTTTAAATTTTGAAATTTTCAGCTATTTGTATAAGATGATAAAGTTTTTCAATTTTTGTAATTTTCTACTTTGGGGAATTTTTTAAATTTTTTGAAATCTAAAAATTTTTTATTTTTTTTGATTTTTAATAGGTTTTTGCTAACTTTTAGATACATTTTGAATTCATTTAGAATTAATATAATTTTTTCTAAATTTTGAAATCTTCAGCTACTTGTATAAGTTGTTAAAGTTTTTCAATTTTTACAATTTTTCTACTATTGGGAATTTTCTAAAATTTTTGAAATTTAAAAATTTTTTATTTTTTGATTTCTAAGAGGATTTTGCTAATTTTTCGATACTTTTTGGAGTTTTTTTGAAATCATTATAGTTTTTACTAAGTTTTGAAATCTTTAGCTACTTGTAAGTTTTTAAAGTTTTTCAATTTTTATAATTTTTCTACTATTGGGAATTTTTTAAATTTTTTTAAATTTAAAAATTTTATATATGTTGAGTTTTAAGAGGTTTTTGCTAATTTTTCGATACTTTTCGAATTTTTTTTTAATATTTATATTTTTTTTTTCAAATTTTAAAATCTTCAGCTACTTTCATAAGTTGTTAAAGTTCTTCAATTTTTAAAATTGTTCTACTTTTGGGAATTTTTCAAATTTTTTAGAATTAAATTTTTTTTTAGTTTTTTTTTGATTTCTAAGAGGATTTTTCTAATTTTTCGATATTTTTGGAATTTTTGGAATTTGATAATTTTTCCAAAATTTTGAAAACTTCAGCTTTTTGTAAGTTGTTAAAGTTTTTCAATTTTTATAATTTTTCTACTTTTTTTTTTTTTTATTTTTTAGAGGTTTTTGCCAATTTTTCGATACTTTTTGAATTTTTGGGTGTTGATGGTCCATCGTTTAACTCTAAACGTGCAGGTTGAGTTCCCACTCCGCCATCTTGTGAATATCTGTAATGTTCCAAAGGAGTCTGTTAGATTCTCCTAACCTGAAAAAAAATTGTGTATTAACATAAAGAGTATAAAAACAGAGCTGTATGATCCTTCAAAATTGAAATCCCTATTTAGCTACTTGTTCATCAACAGATATTATAATCTATGAAAAAATTCCAATTTGACAGCTCATTTCAAAAACGACACAAATATTTTTACAAGAATCGACAAGAAATGTAATTTGTTGACAACCCCTTTATTAAGCAACAATTATGTAATTGGGTATGTAAATGAGAAATCGGTATTATATTATTACATGTAACCCGAAAACAAAATTTTCGATTACAAATTATGAATAAAACATATTTCGAGCCACAAGGATGATTTTATAAAATGCCCAAATAATTTCAATAATTTTTTATAATTCTTTTTTTTATTTATATAATCTGTATAAATAAAATGATATCCAATTTCGTTCGCGCATAACGCAAAACTTCTGAATCTATTCTAATGCAATCTATTTGGTTTTATTCCTTAGACTCTTGGTCGCAATATGCAATAAAAAATAGCTCGATATTCTTTTTAAATATGTTTTTAAAGTCATCTCTTCTACATATTTTTCAACTTGTGGCTTACTCTTCGAGTTATTATGCAAGTTTTTTTGCTGAAACTCCCCAAACAACCATCCAGAGAAAATGACTACAAAAAAATGCAACACTACCTCCCGGACAAGTGTGAATAAAAATGTGAGAGCATTTGCCATCAAAGCTAGTAGTATCTGTTGCACTCACTGTCAGTGTTTAGAATTGGATTTCGAATATAGTGCGTTGCCTCTTGCGCTCATGACTGATCGTTTGGTGATTTTTCAGGCATGAAATCCATGTGTTTTTTATAATCTCTTCTCAATATTTTTCAACTTGTTTGTTGACGCCCCCTAGCTCAAATGTTCAAAATGGTTAAAGGACATTGGGGTATTCATACAGCCGTATATTATACGTCCGTTATTAAATTTTCATTAGAATAAAAGAAACTAAAAATGATCTTCTCTTAAAAATATGTGCATTATATAGAAGCAAAAAGTTTGAATGCAGAGTTATAGGTCTAGAAATGGTCTATAACTATGTAGTATAAAATTACGCGTAAGTGTTAACGTTTAAAGGAGATTTCGAAAATGGCAGTAAAATAAATAATACTTATGACCATCTTAATTTTTCCGAAAGTAAAATGGTTTTTATTGAAAGTTTTAAACAGAACTCGTTTGAATCTGAAAACTGTATTTTTTACCCAAAATAACGATTATGTATTGATCAAAATTATGGTGATTTTTGGAAACTTTAGAACGGTGAAAGGTTGTGGGTTAGTAATCTTCAGCTACTTGTATAAGTTGTTAAAGTTTTTCAAATTTTATAATTTTTCTACTTTTGGGAATATTTTAAAATTTTTGAAATTTAAAAAATTTTTATTTTGTTTGATTTCTAAGAGGTTTTTGCTAATTTTTCGATACTTTTTGAATTTTTTTTATAATTTTTATAATTATTTCTAAATTTTGAAATCTTCAGCTACTTCTATAAGTTGTTATAGTTTTTCAATTTTTGTAATTTTTCTACTATTGGGAGTTTTTTCAAATTTTTGAAATTTAAAAATTTTTGATTTTTTTTGATTTCTAAGAGGTTTTTGTTAGTTTTTCGATACTTGTTGATTTTTTTTGGAATATTTATAATTTTTTCTAAATTTTGAAATCTTCAGCTACTTGTATAAGTTGATAAAGTTTTTCAATTTTTATAATTTTTTTATTTTTGGTTTATTTTTTTCGAATTTTTTGAAATTTAAAAATTTTTATTTTTTTTGATTTCTAAGAGGTTTTTGCTAATTTAGCCATACTATTTGTTTTTTTTTTTAAATTTTTATAAGTTTTTATAAATTTTGAAATCTTCTGCTACTTGAAAAATGTTAAAGTTTTTCAATTTTTCTATTTTTGGGAGTTTTTTAAAATTTTTGATTTTTTTTTATTTCAAAAAAGTTTTTGATAATTTTTCGATACTTTTTGAAATTAATTTTGAATGTTTAAAATTTTTTCTAAATTTTGAAATCTTCAGCTACTTGCATAAGTTGTTAAAGTTTTTGAATTTAATTTTATTTGTTATTAGTCGACTTTTATTATTAATTAATTGAACAATATTTTCATCGAATTGTACAGTCTTAGCAGAAACCGATATTTTTGTGTGAAATTTCACAAATCGGTCAATGCTTTTTAACAAACATGACAGAGACTACAAATGGAACAATTTAACCTGGTAATTGGTGACATATGTTTCGGCTATTACCACGTATATACATATTCACATACATATATACATAGCCCCATCAGACCAGTTTTGGTTAATTTGTACACGGATTTGAACCCCGACCATTCCATGCGGCTGGCCAAACATAATTCATGCGGCTGGCCAAACATAATTCATGGAATGGTCGGGGTTCAAATCCGTGTACAAATTAACCAAAACTGGTCTGATGAGGCTATGTATATATGTATGTGAATATGTATATACGTGGTAATAGCCGAAACATATGTCACCAATTACCAGGTTAAATTGTTCCATTTGTAGTCTCTGTCATGTTTGTTAAAAAGCATTGACCGATTTGTGAAATTTCACACAAAAATATCGGTTTCTGCTAAGACTGTACAATTCGATGAAAATATTGTTCAGTTTTTGAATTTATATAATTTTTCTACTTTTGGGAATTTTTTTCTAATTTTTGAAATGTTAAACTTTTGATTTTTTTTGGTTTCTAAGAAGTTTTTGCTAATTTTTCGATACTTTTTGAATTTTTTTTTTAATATTTATAGTTTTTTCTAAGTTTCTAAACCTTCAGCGACTTGTAACTAGTTAAAGGTTTTAAATTTTTATAATTTTTCTACTATTGGGAATTTTTTAAAATTTTTGAAATTTAAAACTTTTGATTTTTTTTGATTTCTAAGAGGTTTTGGCTAATTTTTCGATACTTGATGTTTTTTTTTTAGAATATTTATATTTTTTTTTAAATTCTGAAATCTTCAGCAACGTGCATTTTGTTAAGGTTTTGCAATTTTTATCATTTTTCTACATTTCGTAATTTTTTCAAATTTTTGAAATGTAAAATTTTTTTTTTTTTTATTTCTAAAAGGTTTTTGCTAATTTAGCCATACTATTTGATTTTTTTTTTAATTTTTATAATTTTTTATAAATTTTGAAATCTTCAGCTACTTGAAAAATGTTAAAGTTTTTCATTTTTTAAAATTTTTCTATTTTTGGGAATTTTTTCACATGTTTAAATTTAAAAATTTTTGATTTTTTTTTATTTCAAAAAGGTTTTTGCTAATTTTTCGATACTTTTTGATATATTTTTGCAATTTTTATAATTTTGTTTAAATCTTGAAATATTCAGCTACTGGCATAAGTTGTTAAAGTTTTTCAATTTTTATAATTTTTCTACTTTTGGGAATTTTTTAAAATTTTAGAAATTTAAAATTTTTGATTTTTTTTGATTTCTAAGAGGTTTTGGCTAATTTTCCGATACTTTTTGAAATTTTTTTTGAATGTTTAAAGTTTTTTCTAAATTTTGAAATCTTCAGCTACGTTCATTTTGTTAAGGTTTTTGAATTTTTATAATTTTTCTATTTTTGGGAATTTCTTAAAATTTTTGAAATTTAAATCTTTTGATTTTTTTTTGATTTCTAAGAGTTTTGGCTAATTTTTCGATACTTTTTGAAATTTTTTTTGAATTTTTAAATTTTTTTTTAAAATTTGAAATCTTCAGCCACTTGGATAAGTTGTTAAAGTTTTTGAATTTTTATAATATTTCTACTTGTGTTAATTTTTTTCTAATATTTTAAATTTAAACCTTTGATTTTTTTTGGTTTCTAGAGGTTTTTGGTAATTTTTCGATACTTTTTGAATTTTTTTTGAAATCTTTATAGTGTTAATGTTTTTCAATTGGTATAATTTTGGGAATTTTTTCAAATTTTTGAAATGTAAAACATTTTTGTTTTTTGATTTCTAAGAGGTTTTTGGTAATTTTTCGATACATTTTGAATTTATTTTGGAATTTTTATAATTTTTTTTTATTTTAAAACCTTCAGCTTCTTGTAAAATATTTAATTTTTAAATTTTTATAATTTTTCTACTTTGGGAAATTTTTTCAAATTTTTGAAATTTAAAAGTTTTTATTTTTTTGATTTCCATGAAGTTTTTGCTAATTTTTTGATACTTTTTGGAGTTTTTTTGAAATATTTATAATTTTTTCTAAATTTTGAAAGCTTCAGCTACTTGTATCTTGTTAAAGTTTTTCACTTTTTATACTTTTTCTACCATTGGGAATTTCTTAAAATTTTTGAAGTATAAAAAAATTCTAATTATTCGATATTTTTTGAAATTTATTTTTAATTTTTTATAATTTTTTCTAAATTTTGAAATCTTCAGCTACTTGGAAGTTGTTAAAGTTTTTCAATTTTTATTATTTTTCTACTTTGAGATTTTTTTTAAATTTTTGAAACTTAAAAGTTTTTTTAATTTTTTTTGTATTCTAGGAGGATTGCGCTAATTTTTCGATACGTTTTGAATTTTGTTTGGAATATTTATAAATTTTTCTAAATTTTTAACCCTTCAGCTACTTACAACTAGTTAAAGTTTTTCAATTTTTATAATTTTTCTACTATTGGGAATTTTTTCAAATTATTGAAACTTAAAATTTTGTTGACTTTTTTTTATTTCTAAGAGGTTTTTGCTAATTTTTCGATACATTTTGATTTTTATTTAGAATATTTATAATTTTTTTCTAAATTTTGAAAATTTCAGCTTCTTGTATAAGTTGTTAAAGTTTTTCAATTTGTATAATTTTTCTACTTTTACGATTTTTTTCAAATTTTTGGAATTTAAAAATTTTTTATGTTTTTTTGATTTCTAAGAGGCTTTTGATAATTTTTCTATACTTGTTAAACTTTTTTTTGAACATTTATAATTTTTTCTAAATTTTGAAATTTTCAGCTACTTGTATAAGTTGTTAAAGTTTTTCAATTTTGGTAATTTTCTACTTTGGGGAATTTTTTCAAATTTTTGAAATTTAAAAATTTTTGATTTTTTTTGATTTCTAAGAGTTTTTTGCTAATTTTTCGATACATTTTGAATTTATTTTGGAATTTTTAATATTTTCTTTATTTAAAAACTTTCAGTTTCTTGTAAAATATTGAATTTTTAAATTTTTATAATTTTTTTACTTTTTCAAATTTTTTAAATTTAAATATTTTTTATTTTTTTGATTTCCAAGAGGTTTTTGCTAATTTTTCGGTACTTTTTGGAGCTTTTCAGGAATATTTATATTTTTTTCTAATTTTGAAATCTTCAGCTACTTGTATCTTGTTAAGGTTTTTAAATTTTTATACTTATTTTACCATTGGGAATTTTTGAAAATTTTTGATATATAAAAAAATTTTATATTTGTTGAGTTTTAAGAGGTTTTTGCTAATTTTTCGATACTCTTTGAATATTTTTTTAATATTAATAATTTTTTCTAAGTTTTGAAATCTCCAGCTACTTGTAAGTTGTTAAAGTTTTTAAATTTTTATAATCTTTCTACTTTGTGGAATTTTTTCAAATATTTGATATTTAAAAATTTTTTTATTTTTTTTGATTTCTTAGAGGTTTTTGCTAATATTTCGATACTTTGTGAATTTTTTTTTGGAATATTTATAATGTTGTTTAAATTTTGAAATCTTGTACTTGTATAAGTTGTTAAAGTTTTCCAATTTTTACAATTTTTCTACTATTGGGAATTTTTTAAAATTTTTGAAATTTAAAATTTTTGATTTTTTTTGATTTCTAAGAGGTTTTGGCTAATTTTTCGATACTTTTTGAAATTTTTTTAATTTTTTTTAAAATTTGAAATCTTCAGCCACTTGGATAAGTTGTTAAAGTTTTTGAATTTTTATAATTTTTCTACTTTTGGGAATTTTTTTCTAATTTTTTAAATTTAATACTCTGTATTTTTTTTGGTCTCTAGAGGTTTTTGGTAATTTTTCGATACTTTTTGAATTTTTTTTGAAATCTTTATAATGTTAATGTTTTTCAATTGGTATAATTTTTCTAATTTTGGGAATTTTTTCAAATTTTTGATGCGTAAAACATTTTTGTTTTTTGATTTCTAAGAGGTTTTTGCTAATTTTTCGATACATTTTGAATTTATTTTGGAATTTTTATAATTTTTTCTTTATTTTAAAACCTTCAGCTTCTTGTAAAATATTCAATTTTTTAATTTTTATAATTTTTCTACTTTGGGAAATTTTTCAAATTTTTGAAATTTAAAAATTTTTTATTTTTTTGATTTCCAAGAGGTTTTTGCTAATTTTTTTGATACTTTTTGGACTTTTTTTGAAATATTTATAATTTTTTCTAAATTTTGAAAGCTTCTGCTACTTGTATCTTGTTAAAGTTATTCACTATTTATACTTTTTCTACCATTGGGACTTTTTTAGAATTTTTGATATATAAAAAAATTCTAATTATTCGATATTTTTTGAAATTTATTGTTAATTTTTTCTAAATTTTGAAATCTTCAGCTACTTGAAAGTTGTTAAAGTTTTTCAATTTTAATTATTTTTCTACTTTGAGATTTTTTTTAAATTTTTGAAACTTAAAAGTTTTTTTAATTTTTTTTGTATTCTAAGAGGATTGCGCTAATTTTTCGATACGTTTTGAATTTTGTTTGGGATCTTTATAATGTTTATGTTTTTCAATTGGTATAATTTTTCTAATTTTGGGAATTTTTTGAAATGTAAAACATTTTTGTTTTTTGATTTCTAAGAGGTTTTTGCTAATTTTACGATACTTTTTGAATTGTTTTTAGAATATTTATAATATTTTTTAGATTTTAAAATTTTGAGCTACTTTCATAAGTTGTTAAAGTTTTTCAGGTTTTAGAATTGTTCTACTTTTGGGAATTTTTCATATGTTTTAAATTTAAATTTTTTTTATTTCTAAGAGGTTTTTGCTAATTTTTCAATACATTTGGTATTTTTTTTTTTGTTTATAATTTTTTCTAAATTTTGAAATCTCCAGCTACTTGAATAAGTTGTTAAAGTTTTTTTTTAGTTTTGAAATTTTTCTTTGTTTGAGAATTTTTTCAAATTTTTGATATTTAAAAATTTTTGATTTTTTATTTCTAAGAGGTTTTTGCTATGTTTTCGATACTTGTTAAATTTTTTTTTGAATATTTAAAATTTTTTTTAAATTTTGAAATTTTCAGCTATTTGTATAAGATGATAAAGTTTTTCAATTTTTGTAATTTTCTACTTTGGGGAATTTTTTAAATTTTTTGAAATCTAAAAATTTTTTATTTTTTTTGATTTTTAATAGGTTTTTGCTAACTTTTAGATACATTTTGAATTCATTTAGAATTAATATAATTTTTTCTAAATTTTGAAATCTTCAGCTACTTGTATAAGTTGTTAAAGTTTTTCAATTTTTACAATTTTTCTACTATTGGGAATTTTCTAAAATTTTTGAAATTTAAAAATTTTTTATTTTTTGATTTCTAAGAGGATTTTGCTAATTTTTCGATACTTTTTGGAGTTTTTTTGAAATCATTATAGTTTTTACTAAGTTTTGAAATCTTTAGCTACTTGTAAGTTTTTAAAGTTTTTCAATTTTTATAATTTTTCTACTATTGGGAATTTTTTAAATTTTTTTAAATTTAAAAATTTTATATATGTTGAGTTTTAAGAGGTTTTTGCTAATTTTTCGATACTTTTCGAATTTTTTTTTAATATTTATATTTTTTTTTTCAAATTTTAAAATCTTCAGCTACTTTCATAAGTTGTTAAAGTTCTTCAATTTTTAAAATTGTTCTACTTTTGGGAATTTTTCAAATTTTTTAGAATTAAATTTTTTTTTAGTTTTTTTTTGATTTCTAAGAGGATTTTTCTAATTTTTCGATATTTTTGGAATTTTTGGAATTTGATAATTTTTCCAAAATTTTGAAAACTTCAGCTTTTTGTAATTTTTATAATTTTTCTACTTTTTTTTTTTTTTATTTCTTAGAGGTTTTTGCCAATTTTTCGATACTTTTTGAATTTTTGGGTGTTGATGGTCCATCGTTTAACTCTAAACGTGCAGGTTGAGTTCCCACTCCGCCATCTTGTGAATATCTGTAATGTTCCAAAGGAGTCTGTTAGATTCTCCTAACCTGAAAAAAAATTGTGTATTAACATAAAGAGTATAAAAACAGAGCTGTATGATCCTTCAAAATTGAAATCCCTATTTAGCTACTTGTTCATCAACAGATATTATAATCTATGAAAAAATTCCAATTTGACAGCTCATTTCAAAAACGACACAAATATTTTTACAAGAATCGACAAGAAATGTAATTTGTTGACAACCCCTTTATTAAGCAACAATTATCTAATTGGGTATGTAAATGAGAAATCGGTATTATATTATTACATGTAACCCGAAAACAAAATTTTCGATTACAAATTATGAATAAAACATATTTCGAGCCACAAGGATGATTTTATAAAATGCCCAAATAATTTCAATAATTTTTTATAATTCTTTTTTTTATTTATATAATCTATGATATCCAATTTCGTTCGCGCATAACGCAAAACTTCTGAATCTATTCTAATGCAATCTATTTGGTTTTATTCCTTAGACTCTTGGTCTCAATATGCAATAAAAAATAGCTCGATATTCTTTTTAAATATGTTTTTAAAGTCATCTCTTCTACATACTTTTCAACTTGTGGCTTACTCTTCGAGTTATTATGCAAGCTTTTTTGCTGAAACTCCCCAAACAACCATCCAGAGAAAATGACTACAAAAAAATGCAACACTACCTCCCGGACAAGTGTGAATAAAAATGTGAGAGCATTTGCCATCAAAGCTAGTAGTATTTGTTGCACTCACTGTCAGTGTTTAGAATTGGATTTCGAATATAGTGCGTTCCCTCTAGCGCTCATGATGGGGATTTTTCAGACCTGAAATCCATGTGTTTTTTTATAATCTCTTTTCATTATTTTTGAACTTGTTTGTTGACACCTTCTAGCTCAAATATTCAAAATGGTTAAAAGACTTAGTGGTGTTCATACAGCCGAATATTATACTTCCGTTATTAAATTTTCATTAGAATAAAAGAAACTAAAAATGATCTTCTCTTAAAAATTTGTGCATTATATGGAAGCAAAAAGTTTGAATGCAGAGTTATAGGTCTAGAAATGGTCTATAACTATGTAGTATAAAATTACGCGTAAGTGTTAACGTTTAAAGGAGATTTCGAAAATGGCAGTAAAATAAATAATACTTATGACCATCTTAATTTTTCCGAAAGTAAAATGGTTTTTATTGAAAGTTTTAAACAGAACTCGTTTGAATCTGAAAACTGTATTTTTTACCCAAAATAACGATTATGTATTGATCAAAATTATGGTGATTTTTGGAAACTTTAGAACGGTGAAAGGTTGTGGGTTAGTAATCTTCAGCTACTTGTATAAGTTGTTAAAGTTTTTCAATTTTTATAATTTTTCTACTATTGGGAGTTTTTTGAAATTTGATTTTTTTTGGAATATTTATAATTTTTTCTAAATTTTGAAATCTTCGGTTACTTGTATAAGTTGATAAAGTTTTTAAATTTTTTTATTTTTGGTTCATTTTTTTCAAATTTTTTGAAATTTAAAAATTTTTATATGATTTTTTTTTGAAATTTTTATAATTTTTTATAAATTTTGAAATCTTCAGCTACTGGAAAAATGTTAAAATTTTTCAATTTTTCTATTTTTGGGAATTTTTAAAATTTTTGAAATTTAAAAATTTTTGATTTTTTTTTATTTCAAAAAAGTTTTTGCTAACTTTTCGATACTTTTTGATATTGTTTTGCAATTTTTATAATTTTTGTTAAATTTTCAAATCTTCAGCTAATGGCATAAGTTGTTAAAGTTTTTCAATTTTTATAATTATTTTACTTTTGGGAATTTTTTAAAATTTTTGAAAGTTAAGACTTTTGATTTTTTTTGATTTCTAAGAGGTTTTGGCTAATTATTTGATACTTTTCGAAATTTTTTTGGAATATTTATATTTTTTTCTAAATTTTGAAATCTTCAGCTACGTACATTTTGTTAAGGTTTTGCAATTTTTATAATTTTTCTACATTTCGGAATTTTTTCAACTTTTTTATATATAAAAATTTTTTATTTTTTTTTTGATTTCTAAGAGTTTTTGCTAATTTTTCGTGCAGGTTGAGTTCCCACTCCGCCATCTTGTGAATATCTGTAATGTTCCAAAGGAGTCTGTTAGATTCTCCTAGCCTAAAAAAAAATTGTGTATTAACATAAATAGTATAAAAACAGAGCTGTATGATCCATCAAAATTGAAATCCCTATTTAGCTACTTGTTCATCAACAGATATTATAATCTATGAAAAAATTCCAATTTGACAGCTTATCTCAAAACGACACAAATATTTTTAAAAGAATCGACAAGAAATGTAATTTGTTGACAACCCCTTTATTAAGCAACAATTATGTAATTGGGTATGTAAATAAGAAATTGGTATAATTTTTTATAATTCTTTTTTTTATTTATATAATCTGTATAAATAAAATGATATCCAATTTCGTTCGCGCATAACGCAAAACTTTTGAATCTATTCTAATGCAATCTATTTGGTTTTATTCCTTAGACCCTTGGTCTCAATATGCTATAAAAAATATCTCGATATTCTTTTTAAATATGTTTTTAAAGTGATCTCTTCTACATATTTTTCAACATGTGGCTTACTCTTCGAGTTATTCTGCAAGCTTTTTTGCTTATACTTATGGTCATCTTAATTTTTCCGAAAGTAAAATGGTTTTCATTGAAAGTTTTAAACAGAACTCGTTTGAATCTGAAAACTGCATTTTTTACCCAGAGGTTTTTGCTAATTTTTCGATACATTTTGAATTTATTTTGGAATTTTTATAATTTTTTCTTTATTTAAAAACCTTCAGCTTCTTGTAAAATTTTGAATTTTTAAATTTTTATAATTTTTTTACTTTGGGAAATTTTTTCAAATTTTTTAAATTTAAAAATTTTTTATTTTTTTGATTTCCAAGAGGTTTTGCTAATTTTTCGATACTTTTTGGAGTTTTTTTGAAATATATATATTTTTTTTCTAATTTTGAAATCTTGAGCTACTTGTATCTTGTTAAGGTTTTTAAATTTTTATGCTTTTTTTAACATTGGGAATTTTTTTAAATTTTTGATATATAAAAAAATTTTATATATGTTTAGGTTTAAGAGGTTTTTGCTTATTTTTCGATACTCTTTGAATATTTTTTTTATATTAATAATTTTTTCTAAGTTTTGAAATCTCCAGCTACTTGTAAGTTGTTAAAGTTTTTTTAATTTTTATAATCTTTCTACTTTGTGGAATTTTTTCAAATATTTGATATTTAAAAATTTTTTTATTTTTTTTTTGATTTCTAAGAGGTTTTTGCTAATATTTCGATACTTTTTGAAATTTTTTTGGAATATTTATAATTTTGTTTAAATTTTGAAATCTTCAGCTACTTGTATAAGTTGTTAAAGTTTATCAATTTTTACAATTTTTCTACTATTGGGAATTTTTTAAAATTTTTGAAATTTAAAAATTTTTTATTTTTTGATTTCTAAGAGGTTTTTGCAAAGTTTTCGATACTTTTTGGAGTTTTTTTGAAATCACTATAGTTTTTTCTAAGTTTTGAAATCTTTAGATACTTGTAAGTTTTTAAAGTTTTTCGATTTTTATAATTTTTCTACTATTGGGAATTTTTTAAAATTTTTGAAATTTAAAAATTTTATATTTGTTGAGTTTTAAGAGGTTTTTGCTAATTTTTCGATACTTTTCGAATTTTTTTTTTAATATTTATAGTTTTTTCTAAGTTTTTAAACCTTCAGCGACTTGTAACTAGTTAAATTTTTTCAATTTTTATAATTTTTCTACCATTGGGAATTTTTTAAAATTTTTGAAATTTAAAACTTTTGATTTTTTTTGATTTCTAAGAGGTTTTGGCTAATTTTTCGATACTTGATGTTTTTTTTTTAGAATATATATATTTTTTTTTAAATTCTGAAATCTTCAGCAACGTGCATTTTGTTAAGGTTTTGCAATTTTTATCATTTTTCTACATTTCGAAATTTTTTCAAATTTTTGAAATGTAAAGTTTTTTTTTTATATTTCTAAGAGGTTTTTGCTAATTTAGCCATACTATTTGATTTTTTTTTTAAATTTTTATAATTTGTTACAAATTTTGAAATTTTCAGCTACTTAAAAAATGTTAAAGTTTTTCATTTTTTAAAATTTTTCTATTTTTGGGAATTTTTTCACATGTTTAAATTTAAAAATTTTTGATTGTTTTATTTCAAAAAGGTTTTTTCTAATTTTTCGATACTTTTTGATATATTTTTGCAATTTTTATAATTTTTTTTAAATTTTCAAGTCTTCAGCTACTGGCATAAGTTGTTAAAGTTTTTCAATTTTTATAATTTTTCTACTTTTGGGAATTTTTTAAAATTTTAGAAAATTAAAATTTATGATTTTTTTTGATTGCTAAGAGGTTTTGGCTAATTTTCCGATACTTTTTGAAATTTTTTTTGAATGTTTAAAGTTTTTTCTAAATTTTGAAATCTTCAGCTACGTGCATTTTGTTAAGGTTTTTGAATTTTTATAATTTTTCTATTTTTGGGAATTTTTTAAAATTTTTGAAATTTAAAACTTTTGATTTTTTTTTGATTTCTAAGAGTTTTTGGCTAATTTTTCGATAATTTTTGAAATTTTTTTAATTTTTAAAATTTTTTTTAAAATTTGAAATCTTCAGCCACTTGGATAAGTTGTTAAAGTTTTTGAATTTTTATAATTTTTCTACTTTTGGGAATTTTTTTCTAATTTTTTAAATTTAAAACTTTGGATTTTTTTTGGTTTCTAGAGGTTTTTGCTAATTTTTCGATACTATTTGAAATCTTTGTAATGTTAATGTTTTTCAATTGGTATAATTTTTCTTATTTTGGGAATTTTTTCAAATATTTGAAATGTTAAACATTTTTGTTTTTTGATTTCTAAGAGGTTTTTGCTAATTTTTCGATACCTTTTGAATTTATTTTGGAATTTTTATAATTTTTTCTTTATTTTAAAACCTTCAGCTTCTTGTAAAATATTTTATTTTTAAATTTTTATAACTTTTCTTCTTTGGGAATTTTTCAAATTTTTGGAATTTAAAAATTTTTTATTTTTTTGATTTCCAAGAGGTTTTTGCTAATTTTTCGATACTTTTTGAATTTTTTTTAAATCTTTGTAACGTTAATGTTTTTCAATTGGTATAATTTTTCTAATTTTGGGAATTTTTTCAAATTTTTGAAATGTAAAACATTTTTGTTTATTGATTTCTAAGAAGTTTTTGCTAATTTTTCGATACATTTTGAATTTATTTTTGAATTTTTATAATTTTTTCTTTATTTTAAAATCTTCAGCTTCTTGTAAAATATTTAATTTTTAAATTTTTATAAATTTTTTGCTTTGGGAAATTTTTCAAATTTTTGAAATTTAAGAATTTTTTATTTTTTTGATTTTCAATAGGTTTTTGCTAATTTTTTGATACTTTTTGGAGTTTTTTTGAAATATTTATAATTTTTTCTAAATTTTGAAAGCTTCAGCTACTTGTATCTTGTTAAAGTTTATCACTTTTTATACTTTTTCTACCATTGGGAATTTTTAAAAATTTTTGAAATATAAAAAAATTCTAATTATTCGATATTTTTTGAAATTTATTTTTTCTAAATTTTGAATTCTTTAGCTACTTGAAAGTTGATAAAGTTTTTCAATTTTTATTATTTTTCTACTTTGAGATTTTTTTTAAATTTTTGAAACTTAAAAGTTTTTTTAATTTTTTTTGTATTCTAAGAGAATTGCGCTAATTTTTCGATACGTTTTGAATTTTGTTTGGAATATTTATAAACTTTTCTAAGTTTTTAACCCTTCAGCTACTTATAACTAGTTAAAGTTTTTCAATTTTTATAATTTTTCTACTATTGGGAGTTTTTTCAAATTTTTGAAATTTAAAAATTTTTGACTTTTTTTTATTTCTAAGAGGTTTTTGCTAATTTTTCGATACTTTTTGATTTTTATTTAGAATATTTATAATTTTTTCTAAATTTTGAAATTTTCAGCTACTTGTATAAGTTGTTAAAGTTTTTCAATTTGTATAATTTTTCTACTTTTACGATTTTTTTCAAATTTTTGGAATTAAAAATTTTTTTTAATTTCTGAGAGGATTTTGCTAATTTTTCGATACTTGTTGAATTTTGTTGGGAATATTTATAATTTTTTCTAAATTTTGAAACCTTCAGCTACTTGCAAGTGTTTAAAGTTTTTCAATTTTAATTATTTTTCTACTATTGGGAATTTTTTCAAATTTTTGGAATTTAAAAATTTTTTATTTTTTTTGATTTCTGAGAGGTTTTTGCTAATTTTTCGATACTTGTGAAATTTTTTTTTTGAATATTTATAATATTTTCTAAATTTTGAAATTTTCAGCTACTTGAATAAGTTGTTAAAATTTTTCATTTTTGTAATTTTTCTACTTTTAAGAATTTTTTTTAAATTTTTGCAATTTAAAAATTTTTGATTTTTTTGATTTCTAAGAGGTTTTTGCTAATTTTTCGATACATTTTGAATTTATTTTGGAATTTTTATAATTTTTTCTTTATTTAAAAACCTTCAGCTTCTTGTAAAATTTTGAATTTTTAAATTTTTATAATTTTTCTACTTTGGGAAATTTTTTCAAATTTTTTAAATTTAAAAATTTTTTATTTTTTTTGATTTCCAAGAGGTTTTTGCTAATTTTTCGATACTTTTTGGAGTTTTTTTGAAATATTTATATTTTTTTTCTAATTTTGAAATCTTGAGCTACTTGTATCTTGTTAAGGTTTTTAAATTTTTATACTTTTTTTAACATTGGGAATTTTTTTAAGTTTTTGATATATAAAAAAATTTTATAAATGTTGAGGCTTAAGAGGTTTTTGCTTATTTTTCGATACTCTTTGAATATTTTTTTTATATTAATAATTTTTTCTAAGTTTTGAAATCTCCAGCTACTTGTAAGTTGCTAAAGTTTTTTTAATTTTTATAATCTTTCTACTTTGTGGAATTTTTTCAAATATTTAATATTTAAAAATTTTTTTATTTTTTTTTTGATTTCTAAGAGGTTTTTGCTAATATTTCGATACTTTTTGAAATTTTTTTGGAATATTAATAATTTTGTTTAAATTTTGAAATCTTCAGCTACTTGTATAAGTTGTTAAAGTTTTTCAATTTTTACAATTTTTCTACTATTGGGAATTTTTTAAAATTTTTGAAATTTAAAAATTTTTTATTTTTTGATTTCTAAGACGTTTTTGCAAAGTTTTCGATACTTTTTGGAGTTTTTTTGAAATCACTATAGTTTTTTCTAAGTTTTGAAATCTTTAGATACTTGTAAGTTTTTAAAGTTTTTCGATTTTTATAATTTTTCTACTATTGGGAATTTTTTAAAATTTTTGAAATTTAAAAATTTTATATTTGTTGAGTTTTAAGAGGTTTTTGCTAATTTTTCGATACTTTTCGAATTTTTTTTTTAATATTTATAGTTTTTTCTAAGTTTTTAAACCTTCAGCGACTTGTAACTAGTTAAATTTTTTCAATTTTCATAATTTTTCTACCATTGGGAATTTTTTAAAATTTTTGAAATTTAAAACTTTTGATTTTTTTTGATTTCTAAGAGGTTTTGGCTAATTTTTCGATACTTGATGTTTTTTTTTTAGAATATATATATTTTTTTTTAAATTCTGAAATCTTCAGCAACGTGCATTTTGTTAAGGTTTTGCAATTTTTATCATTTTTCTACATTTCGAAATTTTTTTAAATTTTTGATGTTAGAATTTGATGGCAACCCTTTTCTATATGAATGTTTTCCTTTCTTCTCTATAACTACTTTTTTGCACTTTTCTGTTTGTCAGTTCTTATCTTACTCTCAACGATCACACACGTTCTGTGTAACAAATAAATCAACTTTAAAATATAAAACTGTTGTTCATCAGGTTATGGGCCTAGGCAGCCTTTCACTTCAAAATTGTGAAAAAAAAAAAAAAAAAAAAAGTGATAATTTAAACAAAGTTTAAAAAATGAGTGCACCTGTGATCCAAATTGCAAAGTTGGATGAAAGCAACTACGACAGCTGGTCAATACTAATGAAAAGTGTGCTTGTTCATGGTGGTCATTGGAAAATAGTGAGTGGCCAATTGAAAAATGAGAGTACAGATGCTGCCGAAAAAGCCAAATGGGAGTCTGATGACGAAAAGGCACTTGCATCAATCTATTTGGGAGTGCAGCCATCACAGCTGGGTTACATACGCGATTGCAAGACGTCAAGTGCAGCATGGGAAAAACTAAAGGAAGTGTACATGCCAAAAGGACCGATGCAAAAGGTGTCGATGTATAAGAAGCTGGTGAATTTGGTTCTTTCCCCCGGCGGCAACGTGGTTCAGCACCTGAACGAGTTCACGGAAGTATGCGGCAGGCTGGCAGAAATTGGAATCGACATTGGAGACGAGCTTCTGGTGATAATTTTAATGTCTAGTCTACCAACGGAGTATGAAAACTTCGTTATCGCCATGGAAACCCGAGATTCGTTGCCATCATTAGCTGTACTGAAGCACAAACTTCTAGAAGAGGGTAAGAGAAGAAAAGAAAGAGATGAGTGCATAGTGACGTCATCGAGTAACGGTCAGCAGCAAGCGTTCGTTGCAAAGTCTAATTCTAAGAATGAGAAGAAGGCGAAAAACAATAAAAAGACATTCCAAGGAAAATGCTTCGTTTGTGGTGGTGTCGGACATTACGCTAGCAAGTGTGAGCACAAAAACAAAAACACACAAACAAATACAAAGTCAAATATGCAAGCGTTGGCTTCGCTAGCAGCAGCAGACTGCAAAGAAGTCAATTCAAAGAACTGGTACGTTGACAGCGGAGCGACAGCACACATGTGCAACGATAAAGGGTTGTTTGTTCGTTTTGAAGAACACAATGAGATTATTACGTTAGCCGGCAATAAATTTATCAATGCCGTTGGAAAAGGTGACGTGATAATCCATAATAATAATTTTGAATTGATACTGCATAATGTTTTGTTTTCTCCAAAATTGCAGGCGAACTTCATCTCCGTAAACAAATGCGTCGAAAGAGGTTTGATTGCAACATTCGACAAGTCAAAGGCACAGATATGTCGTACGAGCGGAGAAGTTGTTTTGGTCGCACAGCGAAAACACAATATGTTCGTTGCGCAGAATGAAGTTCCCTCACAAATGGTTTGCACTGCAAAGTCGAGTATGAATGCGGTATGGCACAACAGATTTGGACATCTCAACACCAAGAGCCTGCATGATCTGTCAAACAAAGGTATGGTGAAGGGGATGAACATCAACGCTGATCATCAAGCAAGTTGCAACACATGCATGTTAAGCAAAATACATGTCCTGTCGTTCCCAAAGGAGTCTCAAACAATAACAAAGGAGTTGCTTGAGATTGTGCATGCAGATGTGTGTGGTCCATTTCGTGTAAAATCTGTTGGCGGAGCGTCTTATTTTCTCACGTTCATAGACGACATGTCGCATCGCACATACGTTTATTTTCTCAAGTATAAGAGCGAAGTTTTTGAAAAGTTCAAGCTGTATAAGGCGCAAGTAGAGCGTCAAACGAATTTTAAAATAAAAACACTTCGAACGGACAATGGATGCGAGTTTGTCAACAATGACTTTAACAATTTCTTGGCTGCAGAGGGAATTCAGCGACAACTAACAGTGCCACATACACCGCAGCAGAACGGCGTGGCTGAGCGAGCCAATCGCACTATAGTTGAGATGGCGAGAAGTATGATCATACATGCTGGTGTGAAACATTACTTGTGGGCTGAGGCTGTAAACACAGCTGTGTATCTCCGCAACAGATGCCCAACTAAAAAGTTGGAAAATAAAACGCCATATGAAGTATGGAGTGGTGTGAAACCTAATGCAGCACATTTGAAGGTTTTCGGTTGCAGCGCAGTCGGCATGAATAAGGCTGCAAATAAGTCAAAGTTCGATGCCAAAGGAAGCCAGTATATCATGGTTGGATATTCAACATCATCGAAAGCATATCGCTTGTTTGATACAAATACTCATAAGGTGGTGGAGAAACGCGACGTTCTGTTTGATGAGAATTTGTTTCCAAGCAGAAATGAAGCTGAACACGTAGTTAACAACGACGATTGGTTTTTTTATGAGGTGCCACAACACAGCGTAAATGACGATAACAACAAGGCGATCGAATGTGTTTCAAATGAAACAGAAAATGTTGCAAGGGGTGACTGCGAGAGCCAACATTCTGCACAAAACGAAAGTTTTATTACTGCGGATGAGGATGACAGCTCGAACAGTGAAGAACAGCATGCGCGTGGCAGACCAAAAATAATTCGTACAGGTCAGCCTGGTAGACCAAAGAAGCTGTTTTGCAAAAAATCAAACAAACTGTGTGTTGCCATGGACGAGAGTGTGCCACAAACAGTTGATGAGGCTCTTTCAGGCAAAAGCAAGAAGTTTTGGGAAGAAGCCATGCATGATGAACTTGCTGCTTTGCAGAAAAATGAAACTTGGTCTCTCGTTGATCTGCCGAAAGGCCAAAAGGCGATTCCATGCAAATGGGTGTACGCTTTGAAGAAGGACGTGAATGGCGATATTGAGCGCTACAAAGCGCGTCTCGTAGCTAAAGGCTGCAACCAAGAGTACGGCATTAATTTCAAAGAAACATTTTCACCGGTGGTACGCTATTCCACAATCCGCTTGTTTTTGGCACTAGCAGTGCAGCGTAAAATGCATTTACACCAAATTGATGTTAGTACAGCGTATTTGAACAGCCGATTGCGTGAAGAAGTCTACATGAAGCAGCCACCATATTTTTGTGACAGCAGTTCGCCGAACAAAGTATTACGTTTGCACAAGGCACTCTACGGATTGAAACAGAGTGGTAAAGAATGGAATGATCAACTTGATAGTGTTTTAGGCAAAATGAAATTCAAAGCATGCAAGTATGAGCCGTGTTTGTACCAAACAACGTTTGGTGGAAATCTCGCACTAGTCGCAGTCTATGTGGATGATTTAATCATCGGATGCAGTGACCTTGCAGTGGTTCTTGATGTTAAGCGCAAGCTGGCCAATGAATTCCAAGTAAACGACAAGGGAAAACTGAACCATTTCTTGGGGATGGAGGTTCAACGTGAAGGTGACACCGGCGCAATCAAGTTATCGCAATCGCAATATATACGAGACATGTTAGAACATTATGGAATGCAACAATGCAAGGCGGTCGCAGTTCCGCTAGATCCAGGTTACCAAGTTCATTGCGAGGAGGAGTGTGAAAAGGTGAGTCAACGTGAATATCAGTCTCTAATTGGCTCCATGATGTACCTGGCGGTATCCACTCGACCGGATATACTATATTCAGTATCCAAGATGGCTCAGCGCAATGCAGACCCGCATGTTGAGCACTACCAAAAGTTAAAACGAATTTTGCGCTACCTTGCTGGCACCGTGGAATTGAAATTGATATACAAGCCGAGTGAAAATGGACTCGAAGGATTTGTTGATGCTGACTGGGCAGGAAACTCGACGGACCGAAAATCTTACACTGGTTTTACGTTTTTCTATGGAAATAATCTAGTCTCATGGGAATCTCGTAAGCAGTCTTCAGTCGCACTCAGCAGCACAGAGGCTGAGTACATGGCAGCATCAGCTGCAGCTAAAGAGGCTATCTATCTGAAACGTCTTCTGCAGGAGCTGGGTGAAATCAGCGATGATCCTGTGATTTTACATATCGACAATCAAGGAGCTTTGAAGCTTGCCGAAAATCCAGTTTACCACCAGCGGACCAAGCACATCGACATTCGTTTTCATCACATAAGGGAGCTGGTTCAAAGCCATCAGGTGAAATTGGAGTACTGTCCTACAGATGAAATGCCTGCCGATATTATGACTAAGAATTTAGCAAAGAATAAGCATTGCCATTTTGTTAGTAAATTGAAATTGAATTGCTTGTAAATATGAAAACATGCATATTGAGGAGGAGTGTTAGAATTTGATGGCAACCCTTTTCTATATGAATGTTTTCCTTTCTTCTCTATAACTACTTTTTTGCATTTTTCTGTTTGTCAGTTCTTATCTTACTCTCAACGAACACACACGTTCTGTGTAACAAATAAATCAACTTTAAAATATAAAACTGTTGTTCATCAGGTTATGGGCCTAGGCAGCCTTTCACTTCAAAATTGTGAAAAAAAAAAAAAAAAAAAAGTGATAATTTAAACAAAGTTTAAAAAATGAGTGCACCTGTGATCCAAATTGCAAAGTTGGATGAAAGCAACTACGACAGCTGGTCAATACTAATGAAAAGTGTGCTTGTTCATGGTGGTCATTGGAAAATAGTGAGTGGCCAATTGAAAAATGAGAGTACAGATGCTGCCGAAAAAGCCAAATGGGAGTCTGATGACGAAAAGGCACTTGCATCAATCTATTTGGGAGTGCAGCCATCACAGCTGGGTTACATACGCGATTGCAAGACGTCAAGTGCAGCATGGGAAAAACTAAAGGAAGTGTACATGCCAAAAGGACCGATGCAAAAGGTGTCGATGTATAAGAAGCTGGTGAATTTGGTTCTTTCCCCCGGCGGCAACGTGGTTCAGCACCTGAACGAGTTCACGGAAGTATGCGGCAGGCTGGCAGAAATTGGAATCGACATTGGAGACGAGCTTCTGGTGATAATTTTAATGTCTAGTCTACCAACGGAGTATGAAAACTTCGTTATCGCCATGGAAACCCGAGATTCGTTGCCATCATTAGCTGTACTGAAGCACAAACTTCTAGAAGAGGGTAAGAGAAGAAAAGAAAGAGATGAGTGCATAGTGACGTCATCGAGTAACGGTCAGCAGCAAGCGTTCGTTGCAAAGTCTAATTCTAAGAATGAGAAGAAGGCGAAAAACAATAAAAAGACATTCCAAGGAAAATGCTTCGTTTGTGGTGGTGTCGGACATTACGCTAGCAAGTGTGAGCACAAAAACAAAAACACACAAACAAATACAAAGTCAAATATGCAAGCGTTGGCTTCGCTAGCAGCAGCAGACTGCAAAGAAGTCAATTCAAAGAACTGGTACGTTGACAGCGGAGCGACAGCACACATGTGCAACGATAAAGGGTTGTTTGTTCGTTTTGAAGAACACAATGAGATTATTACGTTAGCCGGCAATAAATTTATCAATGCCGTTGGAAAAGGTGACGTGATAATCCATAATAATAATTTTGAATTGATACTGCATAATGTTTTGTTTTCTCCAAAATTGCAGGCGAACTTCATCTCCGTAAACAAATGCGTCGAAAGAGGTTTGATTGCAACATTCGACAAGTCAAAGGCACAGATATGTCGTACGAGCGGAGAAGTTGTTTTGGTCGCACAGCGAAAACACAATATGTTCGTTGCGCAGAATGAAGTTCCCTCACAAATGGTTTGCACTGCAAAGTCGAGTATGAATGCGGTATGGCACAACAGATTTGGACATCTCAACACCAAGAGCCTGCATGATCTGTCAAACAAAGGTATGGTGAAGGGGATGAACATCAACGCTGATCATCAAGCAAGTTGCAACACATGCATGTTAATCAAAATACATGTCCTGTCGTTCCCAAAGGAGTCTCAAACAATAACAAAGGAGTTGCTTGAGATTGTGCATGCAGATGTGTGTGGTCCATTTCGTGTAAAATCTGTTGGCGGAGCGTCTTATTTTCTCACGTTCATAGACGACATGTCGCATCGCACATACGTTTATTTTCTCAAGTATAAGAGCGAAGTTTTTGAAAAGTTCAAGCTGTATAAGGCGCAAGTAGAGCGTCAAACGAATTTTAAAATAAAAACACTTCGAACGGACAATGGATGCGAGTTTGTCAACAATGACTTTAACAATTTCTTGGCTGCAGAGGGAATTCAGCGACAACTAACAGTGCCACATACACCGCAGCAGAACGGCGTGGCTGAGCGAGCCAATCGCACTATAGTTGAGATGGCGAGAAGTATGATCATACATGCTGGTGTGAAACATTACTTGTGGGCTGAGGCTGTAAACACAGCTGTGTATCTCCGCAACAGATGCCCAACTAAAAAGTTGGAAAATAAAACGCCATATGAAGTATGGAGTGGTGTGAAACCTAATGCAGCACATTTGAAGGTTTTCGGTTGCAGCGCAGTCGGCATGAATAAGGCTGCAAATAAGTCAAAGTTCGATGCCAAAGGAAGCCAGTATATCATGGTTGGATATTCAACATCATCGAAAGCATATCGCTTGTTTGATACAAATACTCATAAGGTGGTGGAGAAACGCGACGTTCTGTTTGATGAGAATTTGTTTCCAAGCAGAAATGAAGCTGAACACGTAGTTAACAACGACGATTGGTTTTTTTATGAGGTGCCACAACACAGCGTAAATGACGATAACAACAAGGCGATCGAATGTGTTTCAAATGAAACAGAAAATGTTGCAAGGGGTGACTGCGAGAGCCAACATTCTGCACAAAACGAAAGTTTTATTACTGCGGATGAGGATGACAGCTCGAACAGTGAAGAACAGCATGCGCGTGGCAGACCAAAAATAATTCGTACAGGTCAGCCTGGTAGACCAAAGAAGCTGTTTTGCAAAAAATCAAACAAACTGTGTGTTGCCATGGACGAGAGTGTGCCACAAACAGTTGATGAGGCTCTTTCAGGCAAAAGCAAGAAGTTTTGGGAAGAAGCCATGCATGATGAACTTGCTGCTTTGCAGAAAAATGAAACTTGGTCTCTCGTTGATCTGCCGAAAGGCCAAAAGGCGATTCCATGCAAATGGGTGTACGCTTTGAAGAAGGACGTGAATGGCGATATTGAGCGCTACAAAGCGCGTCTCGTAGCTAAAGGCTGCAACCAAGAGTACGGCATTAATTTCAAAGAAACATTTTCACCGGTGGTACGCTATTCCACAATCCGCTTGTTTTTGGCACTAGCAGTGCAGCGTAAAATGCATTTACACCAAATTGATGTTAGTACAGCGTATTTGAACAGCCGATTGCGTGAAGAAGTCTACATGAAGCAGCCACCATATTTTTGTGACAGCAGTTCGCCGAACAAAGTATTACGTTTGCACAAGGCACTCTACGGATTGAAACAGAGTGGTAAAGAATGGAATGATCAACTTGATAGTGTTTTAGGCAAAATGAAATTCAAAGCATGCAAGTACGAGCCGTGTTTGTACCAAACAACGTTTGGTGGAAATCTCGCACTAGTCGCAGTCTATGTGGATGATTTAATCATCGGATGCAGTGACCTTGCAGTGGTTCTTGATGTTAAGCGCAAGCTGGCCAATGAATTCCAAGTAAACGACAAGGGAAAACTGAACCATTTCTTGGGGATGGAGGTTCAACGTGAAGGTGACACCGGCGCAATCAAGTTATCGCAATCGCAATATATACGAGACATGTTAGAACATTATGGAATGCAACAATGCAAGGCGGTCGCAGTTCCGCTAGATCCAGGTTACCAAGTTCATTGCGAGGAGGAGTGTGAAAAGGTGAGTCAACGTGAATATCAGTCTCTAATTGGCTCCATGATGTACCTGGCGGTATCCACTCGACCGGATATACTATATTCAGTATCCAAGATGGCTCAGCGCAATGCAGACCCGCATGTTGAGCACTACCAAAAGTTAAAACGAATTTTGCGCTACCTTGCTGGCACCGTGGAATTGAAATTGATATACAAGCCGAGTGAAAATGGACTCGAAGGATTTGTTGATGCTGACTGGGCAGGAAACTCGACGGACCGAAAATCTTACACTGGTTTTACGTTTTTCTATGGAAATAATCTAGTCTCATGGGAATCTCGTAAGCAGTCTTCAGTCGCACTCAGCAGCACAGAGGCTGAGTACATGGCAGCATCAGCTGCAGCTAAAGAGGCTATCTATCTGAAACGTCTTCTGCAGGAGCTGGGTGAAATCAGCGATGATCCTGTGATTTTACATATCGACAATCAAGGAGCTTTGAAGCTTGCCGAAAATCCAGTTTACCACCAGCGGACCAAGCACATCGACATTCGTTTTCATCACATAAGGGAGCTGGTTCAAAGCCATCAGGTGAAATTGGAGTACTGTCCTACAGATGAAATGCCTGCCGATATTATGACTAAGAATTTAGCAAAGAATAAGCATTGCCATTTTGTTAGTAAATTGAAATTGAATTGCTTGTAAATATGAAAACATGCATATTGAGGAGGAGTGTTAGAATTTGATGGCAACCCTTTTCTATATGAATGTTTTCCTTTCTTCTCTATAACTACTTTTTTGCATTTTTCTGTTTGTCAGTTCTTATCTTACTCTCAACGAACACACACGTTCTGTGTAACAAATAAATCAACTTTAAAATATAAAACTGTTGTTCATCAGGTTATGGGCCTAGGCAGCCTTTCACTTCAAAATTGTGAAAAAAAAAAAAAAAAAAAGTGATAATTTAAACAAAGTTTAAAAAATGAGTGCACCTGTGATCCAAATTGCAAAGTTGGATGAAAGCAACTACGACAGCTGGTCAATACTAATGAAAAGTGTGCTTGTTCATGGTGGTCATTGGAAAATAGTGAGTGGCCAATTGAAAAATGAGAGTACAGATGCTGCCGAAAAAGCCAAATGGGAGTCTGATGACGAAAAGGCACTTGCATCAATCTATTTGGGAGTGCAGCCATCACAGCTGGGTTACATACGCGATTGCAAGACGTCAAGTGCAGCATGGGAAAAACTAAAGGAAGTGTACATGCCAAAAGGACCGATGCAAAAGGTGTCGATGTATAAGAAGCTGGTGAATTTGGTTCTTTCCCCCGGCGGCAACGTGGTTCAGCACCTGAACGAGTTCACGGAAGTATGCGGCAGGCTGGCAGAAATTGGAATCGACATTGGAGACGAGCTTCTGGTGATAATTTTAATGTCTAGTCTACCAACGGAGTATGAAAACTTCGTTATCGCCATGGAAACCCGAGATTCGTTGCCATCATTAGCTGTACTGAAGCACAAACTTCTAGAAGAGGGTGACGTCATCGAGTAACGGTCAGCAGCAAGCGTTCGTTGCAAAGTCTAATTCTAAGAATGAGAAGAAGGCGAAAAACAATAAAAAGGCATTCCAAGGAAAATGCTTCGTTTGTGGTGGTGTCGGACATTACGCTAGCAAGTGTGAGCACAAAAACAAAAACACACAAACAAATACAAAGTCAAATATGCAAGCGTTGGCTTCGCTAGCAGCAGCAGACTGCAAAGAAGTCAATTCAAAGAACTGGTACGTTGACAGCGGAGCGACAGCACACATGTGCAACGATAAAGGGTTGTTTGTTCGTTTTGAAGAACACAATGAGATTATTACGTTAGCCGGCAATAAATTTATCAATGCCGTTGGAAAAGGTGACGTGATAATCCATAATAATAATTTTGAATTGATACTGCATAATGTTTTGTTTTCTCCAAAATTGCAGGCGAACTTCATCTCCGTAAACAAATGCGTCGAAAGAGGTTTGATTGCAACATTCGACAAGTCAAAGGCACAGATATGTCGTACGAGCGGAGAAGTTGTTTTGGTCGCACAGCGAAAACACAATATGTTCGTTGCGCAGAATGAAGTTCCCTCACAAATGGTTTGCACTGCAAAGTCGAGTATGAATGCGGTATGGCACAACAGATTTGGACATCTCAACACCAAGAGCCTGCATGATCTGTCAAACAAAGGTATGGTGAAGGGGATGAACATCAACGCTGATCATCAAGCAAGTTGCAACACATGCATGTTAAGCAAAATACATGTCCTGTCGTTCCCAAAGGAGTCTCAAACAATAACAAAGGAGTTGCTTGAGATTGTGCATGCAGATGTGTGTGGTCCATTTCGTGTAAAATCTGTTGGCGGAGCGTCTTATTTTCTCACGTTCATAGACGACATGTCGCATCGCACATACATTTATTTTCTCAAGTATAAGAGCGAAGTTTTTGAAAAGTTCAAGCTGTATAAGGCGCAAGTAGAGCGTCAAACGAATTTTAAAATAAAAACACTTCGAACGGACAATGGATGCGAGTTTGTCAACAATGACTTTAACAATTTCTTGGCTGCAGAGGGAATTCAGCGACAACTAACAGTGCCACATACACCGCAGCAGAACGGCGTGGCTGAGCGAGCCAATCGCACTATAGTTGAGATGGCGAGAAGTATGATCATACATGCTGGTGTGAAACATTACTTGTGGGCTGAGGCTGTAAACACAGCTGTGTATCTCCGCAACAGATGCCCAACTAAAAAGTTGGAAAATAAAACGCCATATGAAGTATGGAGTGGTGTGAAACCTAATGCAGCACATTTGAAGGTTTTCGGTTGCAGCGCAGTCGGCATGAATAAGGCTGCAAATAAGTCAAAGTTCGATGCCAAAGGAAGCCAGTATATCATGGTTGGATATTCAACATCATCGAAAGCATATCGCTTGTTTGATACAAATACTCATAAGGTGGTGGAGAAACGCGACGTTCTGTTTGATGAGAATTTGTTTCCAAGCAGAAATGAAGCTGAACACGTAGTTAACAACGACGATTGGTTTTTTTATGAGGTGCCACAACACAGCGTAAATGACGATAACAACAAGGCGATCGAATGTGTTTCAAATGAAACAGAAAATGTTGCAAGGGGTGACTGCGAGAGCCAACATTCTGCACAAAACGAAAGTTTTATTACTGCGGATGAGGATGACAGCTCGAACAGTGAAGAACAGCATGCGCGTGGCAGACCAAAAATAATTCGTACAGGTCAGCCTGGTAGACCAAAGAAGCTGTTTTGCAAAAAATCAAACAAACTGTGTGTTGCCATGGACGAGAGTGTGCCACAAACAGTTGATGAGGCTCTTTCAGGCAAAAGCAAGAAGTTTTGGGAAGAAGCCATGCATGATGAACTTGCTGCTTTGCAGAAAAATGAAACTTGGTCTCTCGTTGATCTGCCGAAAGGCCAAAAGGCGATTCCATGCAAATGGGTGTACGCTTTGAAGAAGGACGTGAATGGCGATATTGAGCGCTACAAAGCGCGTCTCGTAGCTAAAGGCTGCAACCAAGAGTACGGCATTAATTTCAAAGAAACATTTTCACCGGTGGTACGCTATTCCACAATCCGCTTGTTTTTGGCACTAGCAGTGCAGCGTAAAATGCATTTACACCAAATTGATGTTAGTACAGCGTATTTGAACAGCCGATTGCGTGAAGAAGTCTACATGAAGCAGCCACCATATTTTTGTGACAGTAGTTCGCCGAACAAAGTATTACGTTTGCACAAGGCACTCTACGGATTGAAACAGAGTGGTAAAGAATGGAATGATCAACTTGATAGTGTTTTAGGCAAAATGAAATTCAAAGCGTGCAAGTACGAGCCGTGTTTGTACCAAACAACGTTTGGTGGAAATCTCGCACTAGTCGCAGTCTATGTGGATGATTTAATCATCGGATGCAGTGACCTTGCAGTGGTTCTTGATGTTAAGCGCAAGCTGGCCAATGAATTCCAAGTAAACGACAAGGGAAAACTGAACCATTTCTTGGGGATGGAGGTTCAACGTGAAGGTGACACCGGCGCAATCAAGTTATCGCAATCGCAATATATACGAGACATGTTAGAACATTATGGAATGCAACAATGCAAGGCGGTCGCAGTTCCGCTAGATCCAGGTTACCAAGTTCATTGCGAGGAGGAGTGTGAAAAGGTGAGTCAACGTGAATATCAGTCTCTAATTGGCTCCATGATGTACCTGGCGGTATCCACTCGACCGGATATACTATATTCAGTATCCAAGATGGCTCAGCGCAATGCAGACCCGCATGTTGAGCACTACCAAAAGTTAAAACGAATTTTGCGCTACCTTGCTGGCACCTTGGAATTGAAATTGATATACAAGCCGAGTGAAAATGGACTCGAAGGATTTGTTGATGCTGACTGGGCAGGAAACTCGACGGACCGAAAATCTTACACTGGTTTTACGTTTTTCTATGGAAATAATCTAGTCTCATGGGAATCTCGTAAGCAGTCTTCAGTCGCACTCAGCAGCACAGAGGCTGAGTACATGGCAGCATCAGCTGCAGCTAAAGAGGCTATCTATCTGAAACGTCTTCTGCAGGAGCTGGGTGAAATCAGCGATGATCCTGTGATTTTACATATCGACAATCAAGGAGCTTTGAAGCTTGCCGAAAATCCAGTTTACCACCAGCGGACCAAGCACATCGACATTCGTTTTCATCACATAAGGGAGCTGGTTCAAAGCCATCAGGTGAAATTGGAGTACTGTCCTACAGATGAAATGCCTGCCGATATTATGACTAAGAATTTAGCAAAGAATAAGCATTGCCATTTTGTTAGTAAATTGAAATTGAATTGCTTGTAAATATGAAAACATGCATATTGAGGAGGAGTGTTAGAATTTGATGGCAACCCTTTTCTATATGAATGTTTTCCTTTCTTCTCTATAACTACTTTTTTGCATTTTTCTGTTTGTCAGTTCTTATCTTACTCTCAACGAACACACACGTTCTGTGTAACAAATAAATCAACTTTAAAATATAAAACTGTTGTTCATCATTTGAAATGTAAAGTTTTTTTTTTATATTTCTAAGAGGTTTTTGCTAATTTAGCCATACTATTTGATTTTTTTTTTAAATTTTTATAATTTGTTACAAATTTTGAAATTTTCAGCTACTTAAAAAATGTTAAAGTTTTTCATTTTTTAAAATTTTTCTATTTTTGGGAATTTTTTCACATGTTTAAATTTAAAAATTTTTGATTTTTTTATTTCAAAAAGGTTTTTTCTAATTTTTCGATACTTTTTGATATATTTTTGCAATTTTTATAATTTTTTTTAAATTTTCAAGTCTTCAGCTACTGGCATAAGTTGTTAAAGTTTTTCAATTTTTATAATTTTTCTACTTTTGGGAATTTTTTAAAATTTTAGAAAATTAAAATTTTGATTTTTTTTGATTGCTAAGAGGTTTTGGCTAATTTTCCGATACTTTTTGAAATTTTTTTTGAATGTTTAAAGTTTTTTCTAAATTTTGAAATCTTCAGCTACGTGCATTTTGTTAAGGTTTTTGAATTTTTATAATTTTTCTATTTTTGGGAATTTTTTAAAATTTTTGAAATTTAAAACTTTTGATTTTTTTTTGATTTCTAAGAGTTTTTGGCTAATTTTTCGATAATTTTTGAAATTTTTTTAATTTTTAAAATTTTTTTTAAAATTTGAAATCTTCAGCCACTTGGATAAGTTGTTAAAGTTTTTGAATTTTTATAATTTTTCTACTTTTGGGAATTTTTTTCTAATTTTTTAAATTTAAAACTTTGGATTTTTTTTGGTTTCTAGAGGTTTTTGCTAATTTTTCGATACTATTTGAAATCTTTGTAATGTTAATGTTTTTCAATTGGTATAATTTTTCTTATTTTGGGAATTTTTTCAAATTTTTGAAATGTTAAACATTTTTGTTTTTTGATTTCTAAGAGGTTTTTGCTAATTTTTCGATACCTTTTGAATTTATTTTGGAATTTTTATAATTTTTTCTTTATTTTAAAACCTTCAGCTTCTTGTAAAATATTTTATTTTTAAATTTTTATAACTTTTCTTCTTTGGGAATTTTTCAAATTTTTGGAATTTAAAAATTTTTTATTTTTTTGATTTCCAAGAGGTTTTTGCTAATTTTTCGATACTTTTTGAATTTTTTTTAAATCTTTGTAACGTTAATGTTTTTCAATTGGTATAATTTTTCTAATTTTGGGAATTTTTTCAAATTTTTGAAATGTAAAACATTTTTGTTTATTGATTTCTAAGAAGTTTTTGCTAATTTTTCGATACATTTTGAATTTATTTTTGAATTTTTATAATTTTTTCTTTATTTTAAAAACCTTCAGCTTCTTGTAAAATTTTGAATTTTTAAATTTTTATAATTTTTTTACTATGGGAAATTTTTTCAAATTTTTTAAATTTAAAAATTTTTTATTTTTTTTGATTTCCAAGAGGTTTTTGCTAATTTTTCGATACTTTTTGGAGTTTTTTTGAGATATTTATATTTTTTTTCTAATTTTGAAATCTTGAGCTACTTGTATCTTGTTAAGGTTTTTAAATTTTTATACTTTTTTTACTATTGGGAGTTTTTTCAAATTTTTGAAATTTAAAAATTTTTGATTTTTTTTGATTTCTAAGAGGTTTTTGTTAATTTTTCGATACTTGTTGATTTTTTTTGAAATTTTTATAATTTTTTATAAATTTTAAAATCTTCAGCTACTTGAAAAATGTTAAAGTTTCTCAATTTTTGGGAATTTTTAAAATTTTTGAAATTTAAAAATTTTTGATTTTTTTTTATTTCAAAAAAGTTTTTGCTAACTTTTCGATACTTTTTGATATTGTTTTGCGATTTTTTATAATTTTTTTTAAATTTTCTAATCTTCAGCTACTATCATAAGTTGTTAAAGTTTTTCAATTTTTATAATTTTTCTACTTTTGGGAATTTTTTAAAATTTTAGAAAATTAAAATTTTGATTTTTTTTGATTGCTAAGAGGTTTTGGCTAATTTTCCGATACTTTTTGAAATTTTTTTTGAATGTTTAAAGTTTTTTCTAAATTTTGAAATCTTCAGCTACGTGCATTTTGTTAAGGTTTTTGAATTTTTATAATTTTTCTATTTTTGGGAATTTTTTAAAATTTTTGAAATTTAAAACTTTTGATTTTTTTTTGATTTCTAAGAGTTTTTGGCTAATTTTTCGATAATTTTTGAAATTTTTTTAATTTTTAAAATTTTTTTTAAAATTTGAAATCTTCAGCCACTTGGATAAGTTGTTAAAGTTTTTGAATTTTTATAATTTTTCTACTTTTGGGAATTTTTTTCTAATTTTTTAAATTTAAAACTTTGGATTTTTTTTGGTTTCTAGAGGTTTTTGCTAATTTTTCGATACTATTTGAAATCTTTGTAATGTTAATGTTTTTCAATTGGTATAATTTTTCTTATTTTGGGAATTTTTTCAAATTTTTGAAATGTTAAACATTTTTGTTTTTTGATTTCTAAGAGGTTTTTGCTAATTTTTCGATACCTTTTGAATTTATTTTGGAATTTTTATAATTTTTTCTTTATTTTAAAACCTTCAGCTTCTTGTAAAATATTTTATTTTTAAATTTTTATAACTTTTCTTCTTTGGGAATTTTTCAAATTTTTGGAATTTAAAAATTTTTTATTTTTTTGATTTCCAAGAGGTTTTTGCTAATTTTTCGATACTTTTTGAATTTTTTTTAAATCTTTGTAACGTTAATGTTTTTCAATTGGTATAATTTTTCTAATTTTGGGAATTTTTTCAAATTTTTGAAATGTAAAACATTTTTGTTTATTGATTTCTAAGAAGTTTTTGCTAATTTTTCGATACATTTTGAATTTATTTTTGAATTTTTATAATTTTTTCTTTATTTTAAAATCTTCAGCTTCTTGTAAAATATTTAATTTTTAAATTTTTATAAATTTTTTGCTTTGGGAAATTTTTCAAATTTTTGAAATTTAAGAATTTTTTATTTTTTTGATTTTCAATAGGTTTTTGCTAATTTTTTGATACTTTTTGGAGTTTTTTTGAAATATTTTAATTTTTTCTAAATTTTGAAAGCTTCAGCTACTTGTATCTTGTTAAAGTTTATCACTTTTTATACTTTTTCTACCATTGGGAATTTTTAAAAATTTTTGAAATATAAAAAAATTCTAATTATTCGATATTTTTTGAAATTTATTTTTTCTAAATTTTGAATTCTTCAGCTACTTGAAAGTTGATAAAGTTTTTCAATTTTTATTATTTTTCTACTTTGAGATTTTTTTTAAATTTTTGAAACTTAAAAGTTTTTTTAATTTTTTTTGTATTCTAAGAGAATTGCGCTAATTTTTCGATACGTTTTGAATTTTGTTTGGAATATTTATAAACTTTTCTAAGTTTTTAACCCTTCAGCTACTTATAACTAGTTAAAGTTTTTCAATTTTTATAATTTTTCTACTATTGGGAGTTTTTTCAAATTTTTGAAATTTAAAAATTTTTGACTTTTTTTTATTTCTAAGAGGTTTTTGCTAATTTTTCGATACTTTTTGATTTTTATTTAGAATATTTATAATTTTTTCTAAATTTTGAAATTTTCAGCTACTTGTATAAGTTGTTAAAGTTTTTCAATTTGTATAATTTTTCTACTTTTACGATTTTTTTCAAATTTTTGGAATTAAAAATGTTTTTTAATTTCTGAGAGGATTTTGCTAATTTTTCGATACTTGTTGAATTTTGTTGGGAATATTTATAATTTTTTCTAAATTTTGAGACCTTCAGCTACTTGCAAGTGTTTAAAGTTTTTCAATTTTAATTATTTTTCTACTATTGGGAATTTTTTCAAATTTTTGGAATTTAAAAATTTTTATTTTTTTTGATTTCTGAGAGGTTTTTGCTAATTTTTCGATACTTGTGAAATTTTTTTTTGAATATTTATAATATTTTCTAAATTTTGAAATTTTCAGCTACTTGAATAAGTTGTTAAAATTTTTCATTTTTGTAATTTTTCTACTTTTAAGAATTTTTCTTAAATTTTTGCAATTTAAAAATTTTTGATTTTTTTGATTTCTAAGAGGTTTTTGCTAATTTTTCGATACATTTTGAATTTATTTTGGAATTTTTATAATTTTTTCTTTATTTAAAAACCTTCAGCTTCTTGTAAAATTTTGAATTTTTAAATTTTTATAATTTTTTTACTATGGGAAATTTTTTCAAATTTTTTAAATTTAAAAATTTTTTATTTTTTTTGATTTCCAAGAGGTTTTTGCTAATTTTTCGATACTTTTTGGAGTTTTTTTGAGATATTTATATTTTTTTTCTAATTTTGAAATCTTGAGCTACTTGTATCTTGTTAAGGTTTTTAAATTTTTATACTTTTTTTACCATTGGGAATTTTTTTAAATTTTTGATATATAAAAAAATTTTATAAATGTTGAGGTTTAAGAGGTTTTTGCTTATTTTTCGATACTCTTTGAATATTTTTTTTATATTAATAATTTTTTCTAAGTTTTGAAATCTCCAGCTACTTGTAAGTTGCTAAAGTTTTTTTAATTTTTATAATCTTTCTACTTTGTGGAATTTTTTCAAATATTTAATATTTAAAAATTTTTTTATTTTTTTTTTGATTTCTAAGAGGTTTTTGCTAATATTTCGATACTTTTTGAAATTTTTTTGGAATATTAATAATTTTGTTTAAATTTTGAAATCTTCAGCTACTTGTATAAGTTGTTAAAGTTTTTCAATTTTTACAATTTTTCTACTATTGGGAATTTTTTAAAATTTTTGAAATTTAAAAATTTTTTATTTTTTGATTTCTAAATTTCAAAATTTTATATTTGTTGAGTTTTAAGAGGTTTTTGCTAATTTTTCGATGCTTTTCGAATTTTTTTTTTAATATTTATAGTTTTTTCTAAGTTTTTAAACCTTCAGCGACTTGTAACTAGTTAAAGTTTTTCAATTTTTTTAATTTTTCTACCATTGGGAATTTTTAAAATTTTTGAAATTTAAAACTTTTGATTTTTTTTGATTTCTAAGAGGTTTTGGCTAATTTTTCGATACTCTATATTTTTTTTTTTTAGAATATTCATAATTTTTTCTAAATTCTGAAATCTTCAGCAACGTGCATTTTGTTAAGGTTTTGCAATTTTATCATTTTTCTACATTTCGAAATTTTTTCAAATTTTTGAAATGTAAAATATTTTTTATATATTTCTAAGAGGTTTTTGCCAATTTAGCCATACTATTTGATTTTTTTTAAAATTTTTATAATTTTTTACAAATTTTGAAATCTTCAGCTACTTAAAAAATGTTAAAGTTTTTAATTTTTTAAAATTTTTCTATTTTTGGGAATTTTTTCACATGTTTAAATTTAAAAATTTTTGATTTTTTTTATTTCAAAAAGGTTTTTGCTAATTTTTCGATACTTTTTGATATATTTTTGCAATTATTATAATTTTTTTTAAATTTTTAAATCTTCAGCTACTGGCATAAGTTGTTAAAGTTTTTCAATTTTTATAATTTTTCTACTTTTGGGAATTTTTTAAAATTTTAGAAAATTAAAATTTATGATTTTTTTTGATTGCTAAGAGGTTTTGGCTAATTTTCCGATTTTTACAATTTTTCTACTATTGGGAATTTTTTAAAATTTTTGAAATTTATAAATTTTTTATTTTTTGATTTCTAAGTGGTTTTTGCTAATTTTTCGATACTTTTTGGAGTTTTTTTGAAATCACTATAGTTTTTTCTAAGTTTTGAAATCTTTAGCTACGTGTAAGTTTTTAAAGTTTTTCAGATTTTATAATTTTTCTACTATTGGGAATTTTTTAAATTTTTTGAAATTTAAAAATTTTATATTTGTTGAGTTTTAAGAGGTTTTTGCTAATTTATCGATACTCTTCGAGTTTTTTTTTAATATTTATAATTTTTTTTCAAATTTTAAAATCTTCAGCTACTTTTATAAGTTGTTAAAGTTCTTCAATTTTTAAAATTCTTCTACTTTTGGGAATTTTTCAAATTTTTTAGAATTAAATTTTTTTTTAGTTTTTTTTTGATTTCTAAGAGGATTTTTCTAATTTTTCGATATTTTTGGAATTTTTGGAATTTTATAATTTTTCCAAAATTTTGAAAACTTCAGCTTTTTGTAAGTTGTTAAAGTTTTTCAATTTTTAAACTTTTTTTACCATTGGGAATTTTTTAAAATTTTTGATTTATAAAAAAATTTTATATTTGTTGAGTTTTAAGAGGATTTTGCTAATTTTTCGATACTTTTTGAATTTTTTTTTTTAATTTTATAATTATTTCTAAATTTTGAAATCTTCAGCTACTTGTATAAGTTGTTAAAGTTTTTCAATTTTTATAATTTTTCTACTATTGGGAGTTTTTTCAAATTTTTGAAATTTAAAAATTTTTGATTTTTTTTGATTTCTAAGAGGTTTTTGTTAATTTTTCGATACTTGTTGATTTTTTTTGGAATATTTATAATTTTTTCTAAATTTTGAAATCTTCAGCTACTTGTATAAGTTGATAAAGTTTTTCAATTTGTATAATTTTTTTATTTTTGGTTTATTTTTTTCAAATTTTTTGAAATTTAAAAATTTTTATTTGATTTTTTTTTGAAATTTTTATAATTTTTTATAAATTTTAAAATCTTCAGCTACTTGAAAAATGTTAAAGTTTTTCAATTTTTGGGAATTTTTTAAAATTTTTGATTTTTTTTTATTTCAAAAAAGTTTTTTCTAATTTTTCGAAACTTTTTAATATTGTTTTGCAATTATAATAATTTTTTTAAAAATTTTCAAATCTTCAGCTACTGGCAAAAGTTTTTAAAGTTTTTCAATTTTTATAATTTTTTTTATTTTTGGTTTATTTTTTTAAAATTTTTTGAAATTTAAAAATTTTTATTTCTTTTGATTTCTAAGAGGTTTTTGCTAATTTAGCCATACTATTTGATTTTTTTTTTGAAATTTTTGTAATATTTTATAGATTTTGAAATCTTCAGCTACTTGAAAAATGTTAAAGTTTTTCAATTTTTCTATTTTTGGGAATTTTTTAAAATTTTTGAAATTTAAAAATTTTTGATTTTTTTTATTTCAAAAAAGTTTTTGCTAATTTTTCGATACTTTTTGATATTGTTTAGCAATTTTTATAATTTTTTTTAAATTTTCAAATCTTCAGCTACTGGCATAAGTTGTTAAAGTTTTTCAAATTTTATAATTTTTTTACTTTTGGGAATTTTTTAAAATATTTGGAATTTAAAACTTTTGATTTTTTTTTGATTTCTAAGAGGTTTTGGCTAATTTTCCGATACTTTTTGAAATTTTTTTTTAATGTTTAAAGTTTTTTCTAAATTTTGAAATCTCCAGCTACTTGTATAAGTTGTTGAAGTTTTTAAAATTTTATAATTTTTCTACTATTGGGAGTTTTTTCAAATTTTTGAAATTTAAAAATTTTTGATTTTTTTTGATTTCTAAGAGGTTTTTGTTAATTTTTCGATACTTGTTGATTTTTTTTGAAATTTTTATAATTTTTTATAAATTTTAAAATCTTCAGCTACTTGAAAAATGTTAAAGTTTCTCAATTTTTGGGAATTTTTAAAATTTTTGAAATTTAAAAATTTTTGATTTTTTTTTATTTCAAAAAAGTTTTTGCTAACTTTTCGATACTTTTTGATATTGTTTTGCGATTTTTTATAATTTTTTTTAAATTTTCTAATCTTCAGCTACTATCATAAGTTGTTAAAGTTTTTCAATTTTTATAATTTTTTTACTTTTGGGAATTTTTTAAAATTTTTGAAATTTAAAACATTTGATTTTTTTTGATTGATACTTTTTGAAATTATTTTGGAATATTTATATTTTTTTCTAAATTTTGAAATCTTCAGCTACGTACATTTTGTTAAGGTTTTGCAATTTTTATAATTTTTCTACATTTCGGAATTTTTTCAAATTTTTTAAATATAAAAATTTTTTATTTTTTTTTTGATTTCTAAGAGTTTTTGCTAATTTTTCGATACTTTTTGAATTTTTGGGAGTTGATGGTCCATCGTTTTCGATACTTTTTGGAGTTTTTTTGAAATATTTATATTTTTTTTCTAATTTTGAAATCTTGAGCTACTTGTATCTTGTTAAGGTTTTTAAATTTTTATACTTTTTTTACCATTGGGAATTTTTTTAAATTTTTGATATATAAAAAAATTTTATAAATGTTGAGGTTTAAGAGGTTTTTGCTTATTTTTCGATACTCTTTGAATATTTTTTTTATATTAATAATTTTTTCTAAGTTTTGAAATCTCCAGCTACTTGTAAGTTGCTAAAGTTTTTTTAATTTTTATAATCTTTCTACTTTGTGGAATTTTTTCAAATATTTAATATTTAAAAATTTTTTTATTTTTTTTTTGATTTCTAAGAGGTTTTTGCTAATATTTCGATACTTTTTGAAATTTTTTTGGAATATTAATAATTTTGTTTAAATTTTGAAATCTTCAGCTACTTGTATAAGTTGTTAAAGTTTTTCAATTTTAACAATTTTTCTACTATTGGGAATTTTTTAAAATTTTTGAAATTTAAAAATTTTTTATTTTTTGATTTCTAAATTTCAAAATTTTATATTTGTTGAGTTTTAAGAGGTTTCTGCTAATTTTTCGATGCCCTTCGGAATTTTTTTTTTAATATTTATAGTTTTTTCTAAGTTTTTAAACCTTCAGCGACTTGTAACTAGTTAAAATTTTTTCAATTTTTATAATTTTTCTACCATTGGGAATTTTTTAAAATTTTTGAAATTTAAAACTTTTGATTTTTTTTGATTTCTAAGAGGTTTTGGCTAATTTTTCGATACTTGATGTTTTTTTTTTAGAATATTCATAATTTTTTCTAAATTCTGAAATCTTCAGCAACGTGCATTTTGTTAAGGTTTTGCAATTTTTATCATTTTTCTACATTTCGA